>JASWHV010000017.1:2679322-3879322 GCA_030760725.1 Neostapfia colusana
GGGAGATCTGTGTGAACGTAAAAAAAAACAGAGGAAATGGTAGAAGAACATAAACATATTTTATTACGACTTGCGAGCAAGAACACGAGTAACCACAGCAGGATATATGTACTACGCAGTCCAACATTATGCGATCGTGTCCTCCGCAGTGCGCCGTCTGTACTGTATCCTGATCCATCTATCTAACCCGCTCGACCATCCCCTACCTCTGGATCTCAGCAGAGTACTTGCCGTCGCTGGTCCTAAACCCTAACCCCTCCATGCGAGGTTGGCAATGGCGCCCGCCTCCGTTGCCATCTCCCTCCCCTTCCGGGTCCTGTCCCCGCCCCGGCTCTTACGCGGCAGGGCGAGGCCCCGGTCGATAAGGGCTTCGAGTGACACCAAATGCGTTGCAGGCGGGGGGCGGAAGGTTGGGGCTCTGGAGAGGAGGGTGGGTGATCTGAGGGCTCTCGTAGCTTCCGTTCCTCCTGCTGTTGCTTCGGTAATGACGTCCCCGCTCCGCCTCTCAATATTTTTTTGCTCGAACTGTGGAGCTTCTGATTGCTGTGGAGGAATGCTAGCCGAGCATGGAAAATTGCGGCTAGTGCTACGAAGTTGTAAATTTGCGTAAATGCAGAATGTAGATGCCTCCAACCCTCTCTTACGATTACCATATGAAAACCCAATTTCCCATCGATGCCAATCTGAACCAATGATATGTAAATTTGATTAAGCCTATTGAATATTTGATGGAAATGCATACCGTCTCTTGAGAGTACATGAAAAACCAATGTTGTAGCCTGCTACTTGGAAGCCCTGCTTCTCTGTCAATGATGCTTCTCGGGCAACCTATAGTTCACCAGAAATGTGTATTGTGTCTAGGAGTCCGTTTATCTTTGTTGGCCTTTTGCTCTTTCTCCACCATCTGCGTGAATTCACTTGGTTATAGACATTACATGCAGCTTTCTCCACCACCTGTCTTTCTTCCCAGCATTAGACCAATTGCTCTCATACTCAAGCTGCACCACATCTCCTGGTGACATGGTCTTACATTCTCTTTATATGCAGATTCGGAAAAACTTTGGACTGAATTTCTTCACTGGCTTCTGTCTTGGCGTTGCATTTTTTGCTGCTGTTGCAAGGCAGGTCATTATAAAAAGCCGAGAGCGTGATAACAAAGGTTCTGTTGCTGATCTAGTGAGGCGTGGGCAGTTGAAATCCAGCCAACGAGGAAAGTATGTTTGCTACCTCCTTGAAGTTGCATTTTGCGTTCTCTTGTACATTATTAACTAAATCCGGCTAAAAACCTAAGTACCTAACTATGATGGCTGCTTCAACATACACCCTCCGTTTCCTTTTAATTGACGTTGGGAGAACTAGTTTTAGTTCTCCCAACGTCAATTAAAAGAGAACGGAGGGAGTATAGTCAATTACGAATCACTGTTGTGTTCCCAAGTTTATGGATGCTTGGTTTCTTTTGACTTTTTGCCTCAGTTGGTTCCCTTTTTCTTCCCCAATTCACTTACTCCATGCCTCTATGTCAAAGCCTCATCATACTCTTTGCTATTGTCTGCCAATTAGCATGGCAAATTGGCAGTAGGAATTTTACTTTTCAAAACTAACTGTAGGGTTTATCACCACATGAATGATAAAGGAAAGCCTTTATATTAATTTGGAAGTTTACGTTCAATCCTTCTGTGCAATTGCCTAGGAGGTTCTTTTGAATTTCGCCATTATTTTGACTGAAGTAATTCCTGCAGTCCAAAGCTCCGCACATATGATGACCCTTTCAATAATCCGTTAGTAAAGATTGATGAGGGTACTTCCACTGCTCAAATGTTTGGGAAGGAGTACCGTTTGGCTCCTGTTAGGCTTACAGAGGAACAGCAAGCAATGCATCAGAAGAGAAGATCACGTGCATATCAGTGGAAGCGGCCCACTGTGTTTCTTAGAGAAGGCGATTCATTACCACCAGATGTTGATCCAGACACGGTTAGATGGATTCCAGCAAATCACCCTTTCGCTGCTGCTTCTAGTGAACTAGATGAGGAGACTGCAAAACAGAATATTTATCAAAAGGATGGCATCCCGTCCCGTGTTAAAGCTGAACATGAAGCATTGCAGACAAGGCTAGAGGCTTCGAATGATGTGAGTGTTTGCTTATATAAACATGATCCTTTTGACCTCGTAAAGGTCACAAAAAATATACATGTTCCTTAAAACTGTTGGCAGGTATATAATATCTCATAGATCCCCACCTTCAGGCACTTTGGATTTGTTACAAAGTTTGTTTTTTAATACATGGTACAAGGTTTTAGGCCCAAAGAAATACCTTAGAAGTAGAAAATCTAGCGTATATAACTGAACGGATATTGTGTCTATTGTTGCTTTTTGAGCAGTCCTACCAAATAATGTTTCTGAATCTCAACGACTTTTGCAGGTTACAGCATTTCATCCACATCCAAGGAAGATGCAGGGTAATGAGATACCGTTGAAATCATCAGGCAATCTGTCTGGGAGTCAGGGTAATGAGATACCATCAAAGTTATCAGGCGAACCATCTAGGATCCCCAAAGACTCCGAGTTTCACTCTTCTGAGAACCAAAACAGACAGCCAGTTGACTCTAGTAGACAAAGCTCAGATGAAACTTCACAACCGAAGACTTGAAAAGCAATAAGACTTGTTAATTGTCAACACTTCGGTAGTATTTGCTTTGTTTTGTAGCTTTATCAGGTTTCAGCTGTAGATAGAGATGTTGGAACAACGTGCATACTGTCTTACATCGTTGAGTGGTCTACGCAGAGCCTCACTGTGATGTGTGTTGGGATATCGTTGTAAATGGATTTCTCTTTTTCAGAAGCATTCCAGATGCAACCATGCACCTTTTTGTGATCCTTGGAATCTATGAAACGTAAAGCAACTTTGGATGTGTCTTATGCAGTATAGCACTTGAACTTTCCCAGTAATACTAAAACATAAATCACAGTATAGAACCTTCAACGGGCTCAAGGGAAATAAAGGCATAACGATACATCTTACAAAAGTAGCATCAGCAACTGTATGGAACCTTCAATGTGCAAAAAGTTTCATTATGAAAGACAAAAAACAGTATATATAACGAAACATGCCCTAGGTGGCCAGTTAACGTCATCTGCCTGCACAACCAGCTTGCCGCCATCTGCCATCCTGTCTGCAACTCTGGAACAGCTGCAAGGTGAATTACATAAAATACCATACAGGCTAGATGTCCTAAAGGCCTTCTTCGTCATCATCACCAAACATGGCCGCCATTTTCATGGCTAGTTTCGCAGCCATCTCCCTTCTTTGGAAGTCGGGCATAAGCCTTAGGTTGGAACGCATGTTGCCTATCTCTGACATTAGCCGCTCCAGATCATCAAGGCCATAATGCTCATCCTCAAAAAGCTTGGTACCGTCTGGGGCATGAGCTTGATGATTCTTGTCACGATCTGCTTGGGTACCATTCAGATGGTTACTATCAGTTTCATGGCCCTGAATTGCAGGCTTTTCTTCTGTAGTTTCTGTGGAAGTATCATTTGAACTATTATCTGCACTCACAACTTGCTCTGTGTGACCGTGTGTATCTTTAGTCTCCTTCGGTCCCTCAAATCTTCTGGATGTACTTGACTCACCAACGAATTCCCATTGTTCATCAGAACCATGGGACAAGACCTCATAATCAAATTCATAGTTTGATTCATCGTCAGTAGATTCTGCCAAAAATGGTAAAGGGATCCCAAAGATAAATGAATATTCAGGGACAGATAATTCACGGCTTAAAGGTGAACAATGTACATGATAATAGCTATGCAAAGATTGATCATTTACTCTAGAAAAAAGAGGATTAATAACTGAAATTACATGATAGGGGAACAAGTTTAGCATACCATGTCACCCTATTGTTAAAAAAACTTCATAGAAATCTTTTTCCTTATTTAAATTACCTTCATTCTCAATCAAGGTTGGAGCAGTTATTCTGTTTCCAGATTTAAGAATCATTCCAGGCCACATGTGTGCAGAAAGGGCTCCAAAGAGTCGCTCTAAGCCTTGACTATCACCATCCACAGACAGACCTGTTAGTTTTGCATTTATGTCAATTTAAGGTACCAACACCCAGACCTCTAAACATTTAACTTGGCTAGAACATAGGCCCCTTTCATAGGGGTCCATTGAAACTATCAGTTCTGCTAGGAAGATATTTATTTAAAGGTAATGGTAACAGATTGATCAGTGAAAACAAAAGCAAAGAACTTGAGGGAAAAAAACTAAACAGTTCCGTCGCAAGCATCCGCTTACATTTATCAAAGTCAGCATTGGAAGCACAAGCCTCAACATACTCTATGTTCTGTCCGATACACCACTGTGAGGTGGAATCTCTGATCTCTATGCATCTCTCTTCCCCTGATAACAGGCCAAAGCCTTCACTTTCATTAATCCCAAAGTCCACATATTCAGGATGTGGATCAGAACTTGACTCCCCAAACCTTTGCATATGCCTTCTGTATTTGACATGCGCCCCATGACCAGGTACTAGATCTGCTTTATTTCCTATGCACAACAAGACCTCAAACCTTTGAATGTCAATATTGGCAATCCAACTTTTGAGAGTCAGAAAGGAGGATTCCTGCATGATTACCAGGAACACCATACTTCACAATTGAGCACCAAAGATGAAGATTAAAAGATTAAACAATTATAAATTGACAGTGAAACTATGAGTTACATAAAAAGTTTAAAACAAGATTTCAGTTCGAACATCACTCATATCGAAGACCATAACAAGAGCAGCCAACTGATCCTGATCAGGGAGGGAGCCAAGAGAAAACCCTTCCCCAAGATTCGCAGTCCAGATTGAAATATCAGCTGAGTAATACTTTGTTTCAATTGTCCATCTGCATAGCAATCAAGCACAATGAAGTCTATCAAGTTCGGAAGGCTCATTCAAAACTGATACGTGACATTTCTCGGAAGCATTTCACATCACTCGTACACAACAATGTGATTTGACATGGTGCAATCACATACCCCTGACACAGGACGCCTGACGACAAGTCATGTGCTTCTGGTATTTCAGCAGCAAGCAAACCTGCAGCAGTGTAATTCATGGTGATATGAAAATTCCAGAGCACAAGCGGAACTCAGCCAGCCGCAAAACTAGAAAAAATTAATGGTACTAAGAACTAGGAAGTTCTCACTAATGGCACAGTTAGTGTTAAACTAAATTATCAGGTGGGCCCATATTTCCAAAGCTACCAAGGGGTGAGACAGGGAGCCCCCCCTTGGATTTAAATATTGTGGCTGACTGTATAACAAGAATGATCCTTAAGGCTCAAAGAAACAATCTGAACAAGAGGCTTGCCTCCAACTTGATTCCAAATGGCATAGTTGTACTCCAGTATGCAGATGATACCATACTGTGTCTACAAGATGATATCAATGAAGCTAGAAATGTTAAGTTTTTATTGTACACATATGAACAAATGTCTGGCTTAGAAATCAATTTTAATAAGAGCGAGGTGCTGGTGATTGGTGGCGATGATCAAACTGCTCAAATTTATGCCAACCTGTTCAACTGCCAAATTGGGTGGTTCTCCCTGAAATACTTAGGGGGTCCGTCTTTCAGCAAGTAGGCTGCATTTGATAGACTGGGCTAAAATGGAAGAAAATCCTATAAAAAGATTGATATATGGCAAGGGCAATTTTTAACAATGGCAGGCAGGATGATGTTAATCAATTCTAGTTTGACCAACACTTCTATATATCATATGTCAATGTTTCTGTTACCCAAGACTGTAATTAAAAGAATGGACAAAACCAGAAGAAAATTTCTTTGGCAAGATAACAGTACAAACAGAAAGTATCACTTGGTAAAGTGGGATAAAGTATGCAAATCCAAGAAAAAAGGTGGATTCGGCATAAAAAACCTGAGGAAGTTGAATGTAAGCCTATTGAGCAAGTGGTGGTGGAAGTTAGAACATGAAGAAGGGCTTTGGCAGGACATAGTCAATGCCAAATATGTCCACAATCAACCAATTGGGTCTGTGAAACACAGACAGGGCCATTCCTCCATCTGGACTGATGTACTTAAAATTAGGGATTTGTACTTGAAAGGGAAAACACACATCCTTAAATGGGAAACAAATAGATTTTGAAAAGACTGGTGGTCAGGCAACCAACCCCTTTGCCTGACTTATCCTATTCTTTTTTATCTCTGTACCAAGAGATTACACTGGCTGAACGTGCTAATAATGGTTGGGTGATCCATTTTAAAATAAACTCGCCTGTACTGCATGATGTCTGCTACTGTCTATCTGCTCAATTAAACAGTCAATCTCTGTCCCCTTACAGAGATGAAGTCAGATGAGTCTTGCAGAAAAATGTCATTTTCTCTGTCAAATCCATGTATGAGCATTTAACCAGAAATGGCAACGGTGCTTCACAAAAACATATTTGGCAAGCCAAAATACCACAGAAAATCAAAGTGTCTCTATGGCTAATCAAGAATGAGGCTATTTTCAGTAAAGACCACTTGATAAGGAGGAATTACCAAGGAGACTCTACTTGCTACTTCTGTTCTCAGCCTGAAACTATTGAGCATCTATTTTTTGACTGTATTGTGATGAGAGTGGTCTAGGAAGTAGTTGCAGTCTGTTTTAACTCTTAAACCAGGCCATCAAATCTTGCACAATATTGGCGCTGGATTAGACAGATTTTGCCTGGGGGAAGTATTCACAATTGGTTTGGATGCTTTGTACTGGGCACGTTGGAAAGCTCGCAATAGAGCCTATTTTGACAAAATTCTGATTAAACCTACCCCAAAATGAATAACTGGAGATCCAGACGATTCGTTTGGGGGGGGGGGGTATCGCAGGTGCGCTCTTAGTTTCTGCGACTTACTTTGGTTTTTGATGCTTGAACTCTGTAAACTTGAGCTCCGTTCCGGTTGAAATGGAAGTGGGGGTGACCTTGATTGGAAGGAACTAGGAGCATGTTTTGTGAAATCATATAAACATATCTGTTTTTGAGCTAGTTCATCGATTACAAGACTGGAATACTAGGAAGCTAACTTTGATACCTCCATCTACTCCAAATCAACAGCTTCTTTTTATATAATTTGTCCATTCAAATAAAAAATGAACCACTGGATCTCCTCCTCCTCCACAAGGACACACGCGAGCTACACAACGAATTCGCACCCCAAGCAGTTTGGCTACTCTATCCTGTCGATGTTTGGAGTCAAAATAGAGACAGAAAAATAGAAGGAAAATAAAGGAGGTCAGCGAGATCTCACGAGAGAGGATGGTTCGCTTGCCAACGCCGGGGGCGCCGACCAGGAGGACTCCGGGTCGCACCTCCAGGGATCCCTCCATGGCCTGGCACCAAACCCCTGTACCCTAACACCGGATCAGAAGTTCTCCGTCTTTGGTGTCCTCGCTGCCGAGTGGGAAGCCTGGAGACCCGACGCGGGAGTAACGACAGGAGGAAGACAGCATTGAAAGCGCTAAATACTTATTACGCTTTCACTTCGAGATGGCGTATCATTGTGCGCCCCTATTTTACGCATTCAACGACTCGCGGCAAGTTTCAATGGGCCGACTTGTGGAGTCGGCTTCTCTTCTGCAGCGCCGCAAATGCTGAGCGTTTGAATGGTGGCGCCCCAATGGCCACCACCGCCGTTTCTTTCTCCGCCGCCGCCCGCGGCCACCTCCCACATGGAGGTGACGCAGGCGCTTGCCGACGCGCTGCGCTCTTGTGGCGCGCGCCGGGCGCTCACTGGCGCCCGCGCGCTGCACGGGCGCCTCGTCGCCGTGGGCCTCGCTTCAGCCGTCTTCCTCCAGAACACGCTCCTCCACGCCTACCTCTCCTGTGGAGGCCTCTCCGACGCACGCCGTCTGCTGCTGGTGGACATCATGTACCCCAATGTTATCACCCATAATGTCATGCTGAATGGGTACGTCAAGCTCGGCCGCCTGAGCGACGCTGAAGATCTGTTCGATAGAATGCCTGTGAGAGATGTTGCCTCCTGGAACACGCTCATGTCTGGATACTTTCAGGGCAGACAGCAGTTAGCTGCTCTGGAAACCTTTGTGTCCATGCAACGAAGCGGAGATTCGTCGCCAAATGCGTTCACATTCGGTTGTGCTATGAAGTCCTGTGGTGCCCTTGGCTGGCGTGGTTTGGCGCTGCAGCTACTTGGAATGGTCCAGAAATTCAAATCCCAGGATGACAGTGAGGTAGCAGCTTCCCTTGTTGACATGTTTGTGAGATGTGGAGATGTTGATTTAGCTTCTAGGTTGTTTGTTCGCATACCAAACCCAACTATTTTCTGTCGGAACAGTATGCTAGTGGGTTATGCCAAGACATATGGCGTTGACCATGCTCTTGAGTTTTTTGATAGCATGCCTGAACGAGATGTTATTTCTTGGAACATGATGGTGTCAGCATCAGCTCAGGGTGGCCGAGTCAGAGAGGCCCTTGATATGGTTGTAGAGATGCACGGTAAAGGTGTGCGTCTTGATTCGACAACATATACTAGCTCTTTAACTGCATGTTCTAGATTGTCTTCTTTGGGATGGGGTAAGCAACTCCATGCTCAGGTGATTCGGAACCTACCACGCATTGATGCATACGTTGCCAGTGCTCTTGTTGAGCTATATGCAAAATGTGGCTGTTTCAAGGAAGCAAAGGGGGTGTTTGGCTCTTTACAAGATCGGAACAATGTGGCATGGACAGTTCTCATCGCAGGATTCTTGCAGTATGGGTGCTTCGCTGAATCTATTGAGTTGTTTAATCAGATGAGAGCTGAGTTGATGACACTTGATCAGTTTGCACTGGCAACTCTAGTTAGTGGTTGCTGCAACAGGATGGATTTGAGCCTTGGGAGGCAGCTGCATTCACTTTCTATGAAAAGTGGACAGATTCAAGCTGTTGTTGTCTCCAATTCACTCATTTCTATGTATGCAAAGTGTGGCAATCTCCAAAGTGCTGAATATGTATTCAGATTTATGGATGAAAGGGACATTGTATCGTGGACTAGCATGATTAGTGCATATTCTCAAGTGGGGAACACCACAAAAGCTCGCGAGTTCTTTGATGAGATGCCCATGAGAAATGTCATTACATGGAACGCAATGTTGGGTGCGTATATACAGCACGGAGCTGAGGAAGATGGCCTCAAGATGTATACTGCTATTTTAAGCGAGAAGGGTGTCAGGCCTGACTGGGTTACCTATGTTACATTGTTCAGAGGGTGTGCAGATTTAGGTGCAAATAAACTTGGGGATCAGATTATTGGCCACACTGTAAAGGTTGGTCTCATTTTAGATACCTCGGTTGCGAATGCAGTTATCACAATGTACTCCAAGTGCGGAAGGATATTGGAAGCTCGAAAAGTGTTTGACTTCCTACAAGGAAAGGATCTGGTTTCTTGGAATGCCATGATCACTGGTTATTCACAGCACGGCATGGGAAAGCAAGCAATTGAGATCTTTGATGATATGCTGAGAGCAGGTTTGAAGCCTGACTACATAAGCTATGTTGCAGTTTTGTCAGGCTGTAGCCACTCTGGACTTGTGCGAGAGGGGAAATCTTATTTTGATATGATGAAAAGGGTCCATAACATATCTCCGGGCCTGGAGCATTTCTCATGCATGGTAGACCTTCTTGGCCGTGCAGGGCTGTTGTCGGAAGCCAAGAATCTCATTGATGAGATGCCTATGGAACCTACCGCTGAGGTTTGGGGAGCCCTTCTTAGCGCATGCAAAATACACGGAAACAACGAGCTTGCTGAATTTGCAGCAAAACACTTGTTTGATCTGAACTCACCGGATTCTGGGAGCTACATGCTTATGGCAAAGATCTATGCCGATGCTGGGAAATCAGATGATTCTGCGCATGTGAGAAAGCTGATGAGGGACAAGGGGATCAAGAAGAACCCGGGCTACAGCTGGATGGAAGTTGACAACAAGGTCCACGTCTTCAAAGCAGATGACGTGAGCCACCCACAAGTGCTCGCGATCCGGAAGAAACTGGATGAGCTCATGGAGAAGATTGTGCGCCTCGGGTATGTAGGAACAGAGTCCGCACGCTCCGAGATTCACCACAGCGAGAAGCTGGCTGTGGCGTTCGGCATCATGAGCTTGCCCGCGTGGATGCCCGTCCACATCATGAAGAACCTGCGCATCTGCAGCGACTGCCATACGGTGATCAAGTTGATATCGTCGGTGACTGGCCGGGAATTCGTAATTCGTGATGCCGTGCGATTCCACCACTTTAAAGGTGGTTCGTGCTCTTGCTGCGATTATTGGTGAGTAGGGAACTGTAGTTGTGTTTAATTCTCTCTTGTATCCGTATATTGATTGGAGGAAGAGCGGAGGCCAGCAGAAGAATATTTTCACTGTCCGCTCTCATTTCTGTTTCATGTACATCTGTTCCAGTCTAAAGAATGCATCAAAGATCGAAGTCATTTAGCAGGAGCTCGAGCTAGTTCAATGAACATTTGCGTTTTCCAAAGTTATGCAGCAGAACCATGAGATCATTTACATCCCAAATTCATGCGCAACGTGGACTATGCATTCATAAATCAATGACAAGAGTCGAATCAGAATCCCCAGAGACACACATCCACACAGACACTTCACAACATTTAAAAACTACAAAAGGCTTCGTAGGGTAGGAAGGCAGGAAGATGCTAAACCACAAGCTGTACATCGTGTAAATCTAAAATGCGCCAGGTGCATCCCTCATGCTGATATTCAAGCTGTTTCTCATTGTTCTTCGACCAACTCCCATATTGCCCTTGGTCATCATGGCAACGAACTCTCCATAGTCAATGCAGCCGTCCTGGAAAAAGAGAAGTAGATTAGGCTTAAACAGATCATCTCCGCTATATATTTTTTATCTTCTTTTCTTTTTGCGACATCCCCACTGTATAGTTAGTAACACAACCACAATAATTGATTAGTGAAGCATACAATGAACTATGTTCTTTCCTATTCGCAAGTTCAGCACATATAAGTTTTTGTTCCATCAAACTTTTATTAGTTGTAAATACCTTATAGGTTTAGTGAAGACACAGGAGTAAAAAAAAAAAAGAAGCTAGGCCATATTAGGAATTTTATGCATTCAGCCTAATTAACACCATACTTACATTGTCCTGATCAACTTCTTTAATGACATCATCAAGAAAAGCATCTGGCATGTTATGCTCTTTGCAAGCTTGCTGCAATTCATCCACAGTGATGTAACCACTACCATCTTTGTCAAAATATGTAAAGGCTGCCACCAGATGTTCCTCGCGTTCCAGTTTATTGAGATGCAATGTTGCAGCAATGAATTCTATATAGTCAATTGTCCCACTGTTGTCAATATCAGCCTATAGAATCAATGGAACAAAGAATGACTTAAGTTTTTTATGATGTTATAAACTGCACTCTCTTTTCAAAGCCTCTGGCATAAGAGAAAGTTTGAGTAGACCTCACCATCAGCATGTGAATCGAATATATGTAGTTGTTTAAGTAAAGAAATACTTTCACATACACTGACACATAAACACAGATTCATGAGAATTGACACATGAGCATGTTCTGCTTTACTCCATATTGGTTACACCATATGCTCGAGAATTCCGTTTTGAATATCTATTTTATAGAAGCTTTGTTTGCAACTTCACAGAAGAAAGGGAGATGTGAAAAGGCAAGATCTATTGCATGTGTCCTATCCTAATAAAAAGAAAAAGAAAATGCTAATAAAAACTGATCTGATCGTATAAAAGTTGCAACTGCAACAAGTAATGGATTGACTTCTAGAGTTGCCTAGACTCTTCGATATGCTCTCCCTCTCAAATAGAATTATGAGCTGGTAGTAGGCATCTTGAGTCTCAATTGACTTGAAAGCATATATAGGACTAAACCACATGAAAGCACATCCCTTGGATGGGTTTGAGGTTTCGGAAACATTAGATTCCAGGTCCTTCAAACTAAATATACAAAAGCATACCAGATGGTTTTAGTTAACTTACTGCATCCATAAGATCACGAATCTCAGTATCCTTTAGTGTGGAGCCATATCTTCTCAATCCTTCTTTTAGCTCATCATATGTAATTGCACCACTGTTGTCAGTGTCCATGGTTTGGAACATTTCCTTCAACCCTGCAATTTCCTCCTCTGAGAGGCTCTCAGCTATTACCTGTTAGAACAAAGCTCTAAATTCAATAAATGCAGAACTGCACAGGTGAGCAATCTAAAGAATAACGCAAATTGATTTCATAATGCCCCCATATGTGGGTAGACAAAAAGAACGAGAAGTTGTTGAACTATTGGAGTACTACTTTGTGTGTACATGAATCAAATTCACAGAAGACCATGCCTAAAAGACTTGCACTTACTCGCAAAGCCATCTTCTTTAGCTTGTTCATTGCAGAGAATTGCTTAATGCGAGACAGGACAGCAGGATCAAGTGGACGATCAGGAGCTACTCCATGATCACGAATCCATGGATGGCCTGTGCACAAGCTCAAGATTTATTTTTTATCCAATAGTTGCAAATATATCAAGCAAACAGATGCATTGAGGTATTCAAAATATAAAAAAAAATGATAACAGTATAAAGTGGTGAAGAAACTAACATAGAACTTCATGTGCTGTTAAGCGTTCCTTAGGGCGAGGATTGAGCATTCTTCTTATCAGATCTTTCGCGCTATCAGATATCACAGGCCACGGGTCAGAATCAAAATCAATGACACCTTTCAATACAGCATCAAATATTCCTTGCTGTGTTTCTGCATTTCATAAAATGAAAATGTCAGTCTACAGTCAACAGAGACAAACATATAATAACTGAAGGGGGAAGTATCAAATAGTTACCTGCCCAAAATGGCGGTACACCACTCAGTAGAATGTAGAGAATTACACCAGCTGTCCATACATCTGCCTCTGGTCCGTATTTTTTCAACAAGACTTCTGGGGCCACGTAATAAGGGCTACCAACAACATCCGTAAAAACTTGCTCTGAAAAGAATATAATAGAAAAGGACAAAGTGTCAAAGGTTGCAGAATGCGCCACAAATGGCTACATTAACCTAATAAAAACTGTACTGCAACATGAAACACACATTTTTTCTCAGATACGTATAGAATTACTTGCATGTCACCGACAGCACTATTGCAGTTTTGTCGATGTCATTATGCAACAATCAGGACTGATTACTATTACCTAGCGAATTCAGTTGCATGACAATTTCAAAAGGCTAGTATTCAGACATTTCACCCTCAAGCATCCATCCCCTGTCCTACGACAACGTGAGCTGCATGAAAGAAACAGAGCTACCGCACTGCACGAGCACAGCTGTATAAGTTTCACACTTATACCAATTAAGTAGCACATCCAGTGCAACAGGATTCTTTGGCTCAAACAGTAGTTAAGTCATCGTATAAAATTTTCGATTCCGCGTCAGTAGCTCACCAGGCTTGAAGAAGACGGAGAGCCCGAAATCGATAGCCTTGAGCGAGAGATCATCGTCCTTGTTGGCGAGCAGGAAGTTCTCGGGCTTGAGGTCGCGGTGCATGACCCCGAGCGAGTGGCAGGCCTCGACGACCCCAACGATGATCCGCGTGAGCTCGGCGGCCTTGCGCTCGCTGTAGTGCCCGCGCTGTATGATGCGGTCGAAGAGCTCGCCGCCGGCGCAGAGGTCCATGACGATGTGGACGTAGAGCTGGTCCTCGTAGGCTCCCTTGATGGCGACGACGTTCTTGTGTCCGGAGAGGTGGTGCATGATCTGGATCTCGCGGCGCACGTCCTCGACGTCCTCCTTGGTGATGAGCTTGCGCTTGGAGATGGACTTGCAGGCGTACTCGGTGCCGGTGGCGAGCTCGGTGCACAGGTAGGTGGTGCCGAACTGCCCCTGCCCGAGCTTCCTGCCGAGCGCGTAGAGGTCGCGGAGGTTGGGGGTGGGGTGGCCGAGCACTGATCCGAGGTCCGGGGGCGCGCCCGCCGCACCGCGCCTCACGGCGGGCGGCGGCGGCCCCGGCGCGGGTACCGCGTGGGCGTCCGTGGCGGTTGCGGCGGGCGGGCGGGAGGGCTTCTTGGGCGAGTCGTCGGCGTACTCGGAGTCGTGGCGCTGCGACGCGGCGGTCTTGAAGCTCTGCAGGTACCTGGATCTAAGGGAGCCGCCGCATGCGTTTCCCATCAAACGACGGGGTGAAGCCGCCGGCCGCTGTGCATCGGCTCCCTTCGCGGTCGCTCACGGGAACGCCAACGGCCTCGGACGGAATCTCTGATCTGGCTCGGCTGGGGCTTGAGGAGCGGGAGGAGGAGAATCGAGTGAGGGCTCGTGGGGGTCAAGGGATTTAACGAGAAGCGGGAGCAGGCTGCTTCATGGCGTCTTCTACTCTTCTCCCCCTCACTCCCTTCCTCCGCTCTGGGTCGGGTCACGTTTGGGGAAAGCGAACGCACGCAGCAGCTGCAGCTACTAGCCAGTGCCGTGCGTCTGTCTGTATTGGTCGTCGCCTGGTTTGGCGGTCAGTGCGTGCGTGCGTGTGAGGAGGCAAGCGAACGACGATGCTTGCAGCCGCGGGGGGGCAACCGGTCGATGCATCAATGAATCGTTGGAGTTCTGCGGGTGGAGGAAGGTGAGGCGAAGCTGGGCGCTCTGCCCGTCGTCGTCCCCATGTTGCCTCGGTCTCGGAGAGGAAGCGGACGGGTACACTGAACCGATCGCGGCGCGGTAGCTGGGGTGGTGGGCTCCGCCGCTCCGGGTGTTCGCGAGCCGCGGGAAAAGCGCGCCCAACCGCCGGCGTCGCGGCATTTTTTTTTTCCCTCCGCGGTCGGGCAGGTTAGGTGAGCCCCATCGCTGCGCCGTCAGCGTAGCCGCCGGCGCCGGGACTAATCATTCCGCCTCTAACTGCCTTTCCGTTTTGTTTGAAGCGGTCCGTCGTTCGGGATCAGTGCTAGCGGACGGCGAGAAGAATCTACACGAGGCAAGGAAGAGCTGTTCTGTTTCGTGCGTGTGCGCGGATGAGCATGAACGAGCGTTTGACCTCGCCCGCCACTGCAACCAACGAAAGCGAGAGGGGAAGCTTCTGTAGTCAGTTGATCGCGTCGCGTGTTTTGGACTCCATCCTTTCTGGGTCACGAGTCATCAGATTTATCCACACATCACCAGATCTGTGTATCCAAGCCGTTTATTTGATTTAATTAACTCCAGAGAGAAACCGGTGCGGCAACGTACGTACCTGTCAGAAAAAAAAAAGTGGCTCTGCTGACTCCGACTTGGAGCGTTCATACTACGGCGATCTACCTAGAATTCGACACTATCGGGTTAGCGCACGCAGAAAAGCCACATGTATGCATACGTTGCCAGCGCGCTAATGGGTCCGTACGCTGCTGCATCCATCGACAGAGATTGCGCTCTCAGTACGACTTCGCCGTTTCGATTCGCCTGTTTCCGCTCGTGCGCGCCGCAGGATACCATGAGATCCACTTTACGCAAAAGTAAACAGAGACGTGCGTTATCTTTACCGCTGGGGTAGACGTGCCAAAAGTGTACCCAGAACCTTTCCCCGATTTTTATCTCTCTCGGAAAACTTTGATCTTTCCATGATTTTATCATCCCACTGCGACGAAGAATTCAACCAACAGAAACCGCTCCACGAGTCCGCAGCTGGCCCGTGGTTCCATCTTTACCACTGGGGTAGACGTGCAAAAGTATAGCCAGGCCCTTATCCCAATGTTTTTCTCTCTCGGAAAACTTTGATCTTTCCATTGTTATTATCCCACCGCAACGAAGAAAGCAACAGCAACCACTCCATGAGTCCACAGCTGGCCCGTGGTTCCATCTCTGCATATACTGTAATCCACTCCTTGACGAGCCTTTTCTGAATAAAAAAAAACCAACAAAAGACACCATCCACCTCTGAAGGGACCCTTGCCAGATCCGAACATGTCTTGGCAGCCGGGAAGGGAGCGGCATTGAAGACGATAAAAGAAGTTGTATGTTCTCCAACAGAAAAATGATAAAAGGAGTTGACTAAAATCTGCAAGGACACTTCGCCGGACCTCGCTGGGTTATCGACAGACAGGGATGGCTGGCACACGGTGGGCAACCGATCCTCAACTGACGGCAGGCTGTTCGTCTGGACAGTGGCAACTGGGGATGGGCCGACCCGATGGAGGCGACGTGTGGTCGCGCACGGGCAAAGCCCCCGGTTCCCGAGTCCTCGGCTACGTCGCGAAAGCGGCGGTACTATCTGGAGGACACGAACCCGACGAGTCGCAATCCTATAGCAACGCGCGTTCCTGAACCCGTGAGGTTCGTGATAGGCCCCGCACACCATCCACGAGCTCCGAACGAAGCATTGGAACTGTTCGAGTGTTTCGCTCGACGGAAAAGGCGCGGACCGGTTGGGACAGCACGTGAATCGCGATGAGATGGCCTCGGCTCCCGGTACAGGTTTCCCGTTCAACGACGACGGGGTATCAGGAGGACCAGACCCGAAGAAAGCTTGGTGTGCACGGCTGCAGGAAAAAGGGTAGGATAGGGACAGCCGAGTATCCAAAACCATGCAGCCCGCCCGCCCGCCCGCCCATAGGTTCCTCCAGTCTTGGATTAGGTTAGAGTGTGGAACGTTTCCAAGTTGTCCACCATCCAAAACTCTGCAAGTTGGATGGAATCATTGGTTGGAACACTGAAAAATTCACGGATACGTACAGATACGTTTCAGGTCCACTTCAAAAAGCTTTTTGGATCGTGTAGTTAGTTTTTGAAGTTCATATGATCTCCATGTTATGGTCGTTGTATTTTTTTCGCTTAGTCAACATTAACTGAAAAAAATAAAGCATAAACACTATTGTGAGGGGTTTAAATGAAAAAATAATAATTACAAGATGAAGATCGTGTAGATTCGAGAAGTTACTTACACTATTACAGCAAAAAGATAATTACATCCCATACGCTCCAGTAACTATATCCCAACCCTTGGAGTAGAATGACCGGACGAGGCCGTCGAGCCCTGGTGCATTTTCCTTGGTCATGTCTGCAATGGACTGCTTCACTTCTTCTTCTTCAACCTCATTCTCTAGGTCGGCAAGGTTGAAGGATGGGTAATTTATTTATTTTTTACAAGAAAAGATGGGTAATTTATCTCCTCCCAGTTTGGTGTTGTTGTCCTTCGGTGCTTGGTCCCTACCAAAATCTCAAAGTGTTTGCTTATTTCCTTTTCCTTGTTAACATGCTTTAAAGCCACCCCGTCCTCGATCTGCAGCACCTGTATGTGCTTCGTTCTTCGCCTCCCGTTTGCTCGTAAGTAGAAAAGTTTTTGTTGCCCCCCCCCCCCCCCCCCCCGAACTTTATATTGTTTGCCCTCATTCTCTCCAAGTCTACTAGGCCCAAGTATAACTCCTTTACTCTCGATTCGGAGGGCGGTTGAGACTTGTTCTGAACGGGTCAAGAAAAGCAGCGCGATTCATATTCTTCCGCTGATTCCATGGCAAGGATGATAACAGAGAGGACTGGCCGCTGGCCGGTGGCTTTGCATACGGCTCCCAGCGTGCGGAAGCCAGTGTACGTCATTCGTGGAGTTTGGCAGATAGTTGACGGGCCGTCCAAGTCAGTTCCGCGACGTCGGCAAGGTGATCGCGCAGGCCGTCAGCCAGCAGCATCAGCAGCGCCCTGCAGTCTGCAACGCAATCAATCAATCCATCAGTCACTCAACACTGATCTACTGTACTAACAAAGGGGATTTCACTTTTGCCACGTTGCCTAAGGTATCGGGCACGATTCAGACGATGTTACTACCTGGGATTCTGCTAAAGTTGTGCAGCGACACGGCGGCTAGGACCCTGTGCCGGGCAGGCCGCGCGGTGGCCAGGCACTGCTTCAACCGCGGGACGAGGGCCGAGAACGCCGCGAGCTGCATGTCCGTCGCTTCGTCGCCAACCGACGCGAGCGAGCGGGTCAGCCACCCCGCCGTCGTGAGGCACGCGCCAACCAGGCCGGCGTCTGGGGAGCCCAGGCACCGGGACAGCGCCTCGAGGAACGGCCTCCTCCCGTTGCCGCCGAGGAGAGCCACGGTCACGTTGCTCAGCCAGGCTTCGTGTTCTGCTGCTTCCCCGTCCTGGTCACGGCAAAAGGAAGACTCAGAACTGTTCGTCGATGTGTCGGTAATGCTTACTGCGTGTGGTACCTGTACAACAGCATCATCGGAATCGATATGCGTGGCATGTGAGTAGTCGACGAAGCCGGCCTGTTTCAGCATCCAGTGCTCCGCGAGAAGGTCTCCTGAGAAGGAGAACTGCCCTCCCAACAACAGCAGAGCTTTCCGAGTGTTCGGCGCGACATTTTCGTCCGACAAGCAGCATTTCAGGGAATGTGTGATGATCTTGGCAACCTCTTCTCTATATTTGTTGTCGCTATGGTGCTCCACCTGCCAGGCATTTCACTATCTACTTATCCAACCAAAAATTGCGAAAATGTCACGCCTATGGGGTTTCAGACTAGTATCTGAACCTAGCCAAAGGAATGACTAGGAGACGTTGCAAAGTTGAGTTAGATAGTAAGTTGAGATCAATATCATTTCATGAAATGGAAATGGAACATGTGAAATATGAACAGATGCAGGGTTAAAAATTACGTACCAATGCGTCAAAGTGCAACAGGAGAATGGCAACTGGGGCTTGTTCTTCGACGGTCAAGCTTCCAAGATACTGGAGTAACACACCCATTGCCTCGATGATCAACTCTCTTCCCAAGCCACGCAGCAGCGATTCACACATTTCCCTTCTGTGACAATTAGAAAGTTGGCAATCAGAGGTGAGATGATACATATATGAAGGATGTTTAGACATGTTTTGAACAAGTAACTGACTCATTCCTTTTTTTTTAAAAAAGTAAGTGAACCTTCTTAAGCAGAGCAGTTCAATGAGAAGGCACGCTGCAGTTCTCCTTGCTGAAAGCACTTCACTGTGCAGAAGCTGAAAAACAATTGAGCTGCTGATTTTTACGGCCACGTAGTTCCTGCAGCTGCCTTCAGCCCTGATGCAAAGCAGCAGGTACTCGGCTGCCTGCACCTTCTCCTCGCCTCCATCCTGAAACTTACTCAGAAGGAAGTCTATACCACCGATCGCCATAAGGTGCCTTGCCTTGTCAAGTTTTTCAGACATGTCGCGAGCTGAATTAAGGACCTTGTCTATGACTGCTACCGTCAAATTCTCTTTAAATTCATAGATTTCATACATCAGGTTCTTGCAGTGTTCAGATTTCCAGTTGTCGATCAAGCGTTTCAGCACGCGGTTCGTGTCTGGGATCGACAGGCTCTCGAGCTCTTGACCTGTTACTGGGCACACTCTGAAGCCTCTGTCTAACCACTGCACCATGGCGTGCCGCTCGAACGTCTGGCCTGTCTCTATTGTCACAGGACGGCTGAAGATCTGCCTCGTCAGCGGGCACAGGAAGTCGCTGGGAACCGTGGAGAAAACGGAGAACCGATCGCCATCTGTGTCACTTCGGAGAGGCCCGTCACTGAGAAACTTGGACGAAATCACACAGACATCAGTATGGTATGCATTAGAAAGTTGGTGGAGATTGTACAGAATTGTTCGTACCAGAACTCGAGTGTAAGAAGTTCAATAGCAGAGATGTCAGGAATTAGAGGATAACTTGTTGATGCACCTGACTCCTCGATCGGTTCATCCTTAACCTTCGATTGCATAGTGTAAATAATCAGAAATGCGGTTCAGTGGTCTCTTAGCCGGTTTCAGAGGAAGTTAGCTCACCTGCGATTCAGATACCTCTGCAACCAACTTGTTAGGCGCCAACGTGTTTTCTTCTGACCGCAGCGTGGGAGTACAGCTCCGTGCATCACCGTCGTCGCACTCATTGAACACCCTATCTGCATGCGCCGTCTTGACGTGCACCTCTTCTTCCTGCTCTACTTCATCAGATAGTAGCATCGTGCTGTCGCTCATAAACTTGGCAGGACTGAGGCTGCCGGAGCTGAACAAGACATCCGAACCAATTTCATACGACGTAGACGCCGAGAATCGCAGCCTGCTGGCATGAACGGTGATCGGAGGTGCAGGAACGTCCGGGAGAGCCATGGCATCGGTGCGCCCCAGCAGCCAGTCCCTGTAGTAGCACGCGAGCGCACGCGTTCCGTCGTCCAACACGTCAGCGAACACCTTGTCCACCTCCTTCGCCCTTCCATCCGCGCTCGCCGCCGCGGCCTCGCGGTCGTGCCACGTCCTCAGGTGCGAGAGACCCGGGCGGAAGAGCCGGTCCCAGAGCGCCGGCAGCAGGGCCGTGCGCGCCTCGCGCGGCGCCAGGCAGAACGCCTCCAGGGCGTGCACCGCGGCGGAGTGGTCCCGCTTCTGGAGCCTGGAGACGACGGACACGTATAGGTGCGCGCACGCGGCGAAGCGCGTGTACGGGACGCCGGTCGCCGTGGTCACCGCGTCCGCGTCCTCGGCGTCGAGCGACGCCATGGAGTGGAGCTTGGCGGAGGCGCGCTTCAGGTCGCGCGGGTCGAGGCCCTCCTCCTCCCGCGCGGCCCGCTCGACGGTCTGCGCGAGCACCCGGAGTTCAAGCACGGCGCGGTGGGTGGACTTGCCGAGGCACGAGGCGCAGCCGGCGCGCAGCGACGCGCGGAAGCCCTCGTCGTTCACGAACCGCTTCGCGGGTCCCGCGGCCAGGGAGATGAGCGCGGTGAGCGCGGACTCGTCGAGAGCTGGTATGGCGGCGGAGGCGGCAGAACCCCTCTTATTAGCGCCAGCGCCGCTCTCGCTGTTGCCCTTGTTGCTGTAGCTTTTCCTGCTCGTCAACGACGCCGATGATCTCCGCGTCGCGATCGCGGCACGCTGCTCGTCACCGGTATCCCTGCTGCCGTCTTCGGAACCGACGGCGCCTCCGTACCTCAGTCGGCTGCGGGTGAGCACGTCAGACTGCGACCGCGCTGCCTTGCCCGGGCGCCGGTGCTGGAGAGGCATGCTCACGGCTCTCGACGCCGCTGGAGCTGAGTTGTTGTCAGGTGGCTTGCGACGGTTCTTGAAGCCGTCAGCGGCGAGGAGGTCACGGAGCAAGGACGAGGGCGGCGGCGCCATTGGTAGGAGATAGCTGATTTGCTTGGAGTAGCAAAGCAACCGCAGGCATCCTTTGTTGCGTTGCATGACACTGCCATCGATACGTAACGGGCCTACGTGGCGGCGTGTCTGAGCCTGAAATGGACAACGGGAAAACGGTCGCGCGAGACAGGGTGGTGTGCCAAATGGAGGCCCTTTGGTTAGCAGCGCCTTGCCGGCGTAGTTTTACAATGTTCTGGGTTGGCTGCTGCGTCAGTTGGTGGTGATTTCGTATGCATCTTGACCCTCTCAAAACCTGCTGCGTCAAAAAATTTGTGTCTGTCACGTCTCGGATCAAGTATTTGGTCACTACATTCCTGTGGCAAACGGTGAAATATTTGGACGCGTAGACCATGTCATCTGGTAGGCGACAGGAATTAGTGAGTGAGGTTTTTGGCTTTGGCTATCTTGCGCAAACAGGAAATGGACATGCGGATATACAGAAAGATATATTTATGGATTTAAATAGTGTCCTTGTAATAGTCCTTAGTAAAAAATGCATACATCCAAGAATGACATGATCCAGTTCCATTATTAAGGTTGCAGATTAGGACGATGGACCTTGACAGGATTAAGAATTGCGATAGCGCCAAGCGGGTTAAACTTTCATTAGTGTAACTTAGGCGTCATGGTCGCAAGAGGGGTAAACCTTTCTTTACGGTAACCAGCAGGACAGAACCCATGCCCAAAGCCTGCGAATGGCATTTGCGCAGACTGCAGCGCAAGTGATTCCGATTCCACGAAGATCTCTGCGGCATTAGTTAGCTCCGCCCTGGACAGGTTGATGCGCATTGCTAACCCTAATTTTTTCGAGGAGCTTTTGTTATCCTAATTGATGGTTGATGCTCCGTTATCGGTTCTTCGAAGCTGAGGTTACTGAAAAAGCAATGATGAACCAAATAATTGACCTAACGGTTTCAAGATTCAGAAGTCTGCCACCACATTGTTCGTAAATTTTTCCTCCTGGGTCAAAGTTCTGACACTAGTGCAGTCTGCAGTTGAATGGTTCAGAGCTAGTACACAATGTCAAGGCTTGAGGGTAAGAAGAATTAATCAGCATGCCCCTGAAATCCATACTCGTACTTAACAGCTGTTGGATGCCCGTTGCTCGTCTCTGGCATTTATGTCTTTTGGTTTGCATGGCAGGAACCTCTCCCCCCTGCGAGTTTCCCTTGATATCGTCACCTAGGATTCCACTTTACTGGTCTTTCAAGTTCTTGTCCTCTTAATGAAATATCTCGAAAAGATCCTTCGTTTTGTTGGATGTTTCTGTAGTTCTGACAAGTGGTTTTAGTGAATTCTGACTGTCAATGTAGATATGATGCAGTTAAGTAGCTGAGGGTTGAATGTTGTTGTACAAGCTTGGCCTGTTGATGTGTCACACAATTTATTGGAGTACATCTATGTGGTGTTTGGAGGTTCAACTGGCGAATTCACTGAACCGACGAGAAAAGGTCTTTGAAGCATATCACTACTGACAGCCTGACAGTAGAAGATGATTTGCGAGAAAGGTGACTTAGATTCTATTTTTTTGTCTTTATTCGATCTTTGCATTCTGTGTCTGAAGATCACAGATTTTTTAGGAAGACTTTTTAAGATAAGATGAAGGGGGGCCTTGGCGCAGCGGTAAAGCTGTTGCCTTGTGACCATGAGGTCACGGGTTCGAGTCCTGGAAACAGCCTCTTGCAGAAATGCAGGGAAAGGCTGCGTACAAAAGACCCAAATGGGTCGGACCCTTCCCCGGACCCTGCGCAAGCGGGAGCTACATGCACCGGGCTGCCCTTTTTTACTTTTTAAGATAAGATAATGTAACGAAAGACCCAAGTGGGTCGGACGCTTCCCCGGACCCTGCGCAAGCGGGAGCTACATGCACCGGGCTGCCCTTTCTTTTTTTTTATAATGTCACGGTTCACAAAAAGATTCTTATGGAAACACAAGATCACAATTAAAAAAAGGGAGAAGACTTAGCCCATGGCAGTTTTGAGATGATAAAAAAGATGTGCCATCAATGTGAAATGTTCTGAAAGTTCTGTTCGTATAATGTTCTTTTAGACCGTCCTGCACTTTTTGATATTGTATACTTGGCATCAAACGGGACGAGTAGCAGAGCACTCTCGCGATAAGCACCACACGGTCGCGATAAGCACCACCTCTGTCAGGAACAATAGCCAACAGAAAAGCCAAGAATTGTTGTTCATGGCTACTTTTCAAAAGTTTAACTCTTTATTCTTCGGATCGATTCCAGGCTTTACTGCAAATACACCAGAGAATTCTGCTTGCAAATGAACAACTTTGTTTCAGAGAAACTAATTTGGTAGGGGTGCGCATAACTGACGCCAAGCGATGTATGTGCCAGCCGCCAGTGTGTGGCCTACGCCAAGTGGCCATGCGAGTTCGGTAGTGAATTAAGGTCGTAAAGAAAGCGAAGGGCCGCCGCCATAGCAGTTTCATCCACCAACCGTAAACTGAAAGTCTCCGTGTTAAACCAGCAGACGGTGACGAAGTATAATTTTTAGAATTGTTGGAGCAATGCGTTGTGTCACAAGGGCGGCATCCATTCCAGCTACCCGGTCTAAAACATTCCAATTATGCCAAGTGCGGAATGACACATGAATGACAGAAGCAGTTATGACAGCCGACCTATTAGCCTGTTTAGGCTTTATTAAGCTCTCGCAGCCCCTAAACGAGCAATTTGTCTGAATCAGTTCTTCACTGCAGACAAGTGGCAGCACCCATATGAGCTTTTATCCAATCAAGTGGAGTTGAAGGAGTATCTCTGAATTCTGAAAATACAGTAACTTTCCCGTTTCAATTCAACCGTTGCCGCACTTCGTGCCGGGTTGCATGAATGAATATCCGCCCGATCGACACGCAGCATGTCTTGGACTCTTGGTCGTCTGGTCCAAACCTCGGCTGCATCTGACCTGTGCGTCGCTGCCACGGGCACGTGACTGATGCCCCTATGGCGGGACCAGGGCGACGGCGACGCCGGGACACCAACTGGCGACGCCTGTACGACACGGGCCACCGCCACCGGTGACCATTGCACACGGTCCGCCGTCGCCTCTGCAGGGAACCCAAGCGCCAAGGCTAGGCCAAGCGACGCGGCGCGTCCCTGACGTCGTGGACCCACCCGCCTCCCTCGACGCTGTCGAAACAGCGACGCGCGGCATGTGGCTTGGATCGCCGTGCCGTCGTTGTCAAACAGCAAGACGGTGGTTCCCTTGCTTGTGGCTGTCAAGTCGGGCACAGGTGTCGCGGACCGGGGGCGGCAGCTTCGGTGTCTGGAGTCTGGACTTGGGTTGGCCCTTGACGTGGCATAATAAAGCGCACGGCTTGGGTCACCAGAAAGCTCAGCCCGCTGCGCTTTTTCTATCGGGTATCTATCCATGCCATCCAAGCACGGACAGTGACGTGAAAGAGGAAGCGGGTAGGATCAGTCCCGTCAGGAGATCTGAAGATATTTCAGGAGTGCAAAGCCATGCCCCAAGATATTTTTTGGTTTTTTAGTGTTTTATAAGCTTTTTCTTGTGTAACTAACCTAGCGCAATAATGGTACGGTATGTGAATAATATCTCAAACCTTGGTGAAATTTTCCGAGAAGTTTGGCGGATGGCTGCCTCCTACAGTCCTACTTTCATCGAGCCAGGAACCTAACATGGTTGCGACTTTGGACACACATATCCACAAACCACAGCGACGAGGACATGGAGCAGTAGCCGTTTCGTGCAACCCCAAGACAGCGCATGGTTTTACTCCTGGATAAGCATAGTAGCGTAACAATTTCACGGACGGAGCGAGCTAAGCAGCGGCCCCCGCGGAGCATCCACGGCCACAAGAATCGAGCGGCGTCCAGGAACTCCCCGCCCCGGAAAGGATTATTCATTCGACGGCGAGACGAAAAAGCGCAAAAAGCGCGAGACGGAGAGGAAAATCCTGGTCCGACGTGCCCTTTTTCTTTCTCCACCGCGCTCGCCCTCTCGTACCCTATTCTTTCTTTCTCTCTTCGTTGCCGCCCGCCTCCCACCGCTGTCTCCGCTTCCTGCGAGAGAGGAGACGTTTCCTGCGCCCTCTTCTGCTGGTGTTCAGTTGGCGCTAACGGTGAGGAGCCCATGAGCTGAGTCGCAGCTGTGCGAGACTCTGCAATACTGGTTCAGAAGTTCTGAATGACTCGTCTTCAGGTAATTGGTATTTCTTTCCTCAGCTCCAGTTGTTCTGGATCATTTCGTGGAGTTTGGAAGCCCTTTTTTCTCGGCAGAATTTCCGGGGTTGGTAAAAAATTCTAAGCAGGAAATTGATCTCGTTATTAGGATGTGGTCAACCGAATTTTTTTCTGTTACTGTAGGAATTCGAGGTGAGGAAGGACCAAAGAGCTGCTGGTTGTGATGTTGGCCATGAGGGTCATCTGAAGAATCCTCTTAACTGTGGTGTTATGAAATCGCCGGCGGAAGAACGGGTGCCAAAGGTATGTACACCTTTCTTTACTGCAGCTGAGACTCTCTTGCAAAGCGGGTACTATTTCCGAATGAATTTAAGGTCTCTCCTGACAGTAACTTCGGTATCTTGTCTCGTTACGTTCAGGCGCGCAAGCCTTACACGATATCAAAGCAAAGGGAGAAATGGACAGAGGGTGAGCACAAGCTGTTCCTGGAATCCCTGCAGCTCCACGGCCGCGCCTGGCGGCGTATACAAGGTACGTGCCTCTGCAAGATGCTTGCCTGCTTAATCTATATATAAAAAAGGAGAAGATGCTTGTCTGCAGCATATCGCCTTGCGTATGGCCGTCTGCACTGTAAAAGTGAGCAGGGCTCACCTGATAACTGGTTTCACAATTTTCAGAGCACATAGGCAGCAAGACTGCCGTGCAAATCAGAAGCCACGCTCAGAAATTCTTCTCCAAGGTTTCATTGCCTTTCCTCGTGTACAAAACAGAAACATCCCATCTGCCTTGAAAAATCCATGGGTTGTGTTGCTTGCAAGCCGGTGTAAGTCGCTCAACCATGGACAGCAGATGCTATCCATGACGTGCCGAATCCATTGTTGCTGATTGCCTTTTGTGTTGCATCCCTGCAGGTCACCCGAGAATCCTCTGGTGATGGCAACAGCGTAGCTGCTGCACCACGAATTTGGATTCCTCCACCGCGGCCAAAGAGGAAGCCGGCGCACCCATACCCACGTAAACAGGGTGATAACTCACCTGGCAAGAATACCCCTGTACTCAAGCAGCTCGATAAGCCTAAGCTGCAGGCACAGTCCTTGTACGATCAGGGGAATGTCTCGCCAAAATCTGTGTTAACAGTAGCACAGGTAGGATCCGACACTCTGGCCAATGATAGCGTCACATCACCGGTTGATGTCGAGGAGAGCTGCCACGCACCAAGAATAGCAGTTGTCGAGGTAGCCACACAACTGCCACCTTACAAGGTATATTCCTCGCAGACATAATGTCTTTCAAAGCATGTGGTCGTTTCAGTCTTTGAGGAATATATAAGGTATCCAAGTAGCCGAAGGCAATAGTTCTTCATGATATCAATGCACACGTAATTCATGACATCATTTCAAATCATTTTGATTAACATGGAACTGAACATTTTGTTGTGTGACTCTAATGCGTCATTTGTGAATATCATCTGAACTAAGAGTCCTTACTGAAACCTTACACAGTTATGTTTGCAGATTGCCAGTGGAGATACTGTTTACAAGAATGTGATGTGTGGAATACCTGAAAGTCCTGTCCTCAGGCTATTTGGCAAGAGAATTGTGGTGAATGATCTGCATCGCCAACCGAAATCTAATACTCAGAATGAACAAAACGCGGCGGACATGGAATTGGATGAATCGGATGAGACACCAACTAGTGGAACTGGGGAGTTTTCTCATACTGCAGCAGAAACGAACACAATGAGCCCGTGGCCGACCGATAGGCATCAGTTTATATACTACCTTCCTCGAGGGAAGGTTCTCTTTGTGCCTTCAGATTACCAATTTTTCAGCTACAATAATGGAGCCATAGCTTGTACTGTGTTGAACCCACAGTCAAAGAAGCAGCAGCACCAACCATCTCAAGCTGCAGATTGTGGATTCACGAGTGTGGAAGGATCTTGCACAAAATCGATCACAACCTCCAGCGGTGGGCCTGAAACACCAACTCAGAATTCGGATTCCGTAGAATCTATGCAAGTAGCAAATAACAGAGAAGAAGAAATTATACCTGTTTCTGTTCCTGGTTCAACAGAACGTGTGAACCCAGCCCCAGACTGCCTTCGAGGTTTTGTGCCGTACAAGAAATGCACATCTGAAAGCGAGATGGTACAGTTCCAGGCGCCTGGCGAGGAAGCTGATAGAGAGATGACAGAGCTGTGCTTGTAATTAACGGCACGGCAACTGAACAACGGGATGTTTCTAAGGTTTATTCAGTTATTCAAATTTGGAATATGAACTTCACAGGAACACTCGTAAAGTGGAGCCCAGTTCTACTAGCAGAAGTGTAGCAGACTAGAATATATGCCTAGTACTTCTTTTTTTTTGACTTGCACAAAATTCGACTTGTACAAAACATGAGAGATGACCACCTCTTTTTTTTTTTCTGAGCGATAGAAAGATCTTTCTTCTTCGCAAAAAAAAAAGTATGTCAGGGACGTTAGGGAAATGTCCATAGTTTGTGTACTAGTGACTGGGGAAATGCACTCTCAGCCCACGGGCTAGTCATGCGATCGTTGTTTCGGCTCAATGTTGTAGGCCCATGAGTTCGTCTTGCTCTGACACACTGGTCGCCCGGCCCAGCCATAGCACTAGCGAACCTTCGTGGCGCCATCCTCTGCCACGTCACGGATCCTCGGCACCACCTTCCCGCATCATCCGACGCCTCGGATCTCAATCCGACGTCCCAGCCGCACCCACCCACCCACGGATCCACCGGAAACCAGCTCCCGCCCCCAAAAAAATTCGCGTTCCCTCCTAAACCCAGTCAATAAATACCCCTCTACCCTGGGAGACTCCAGCAATTCATCCTCCCGCGCTTCCTCCTCGTCCACCAAATCCCAGGCTCCCACGGAAGCGGCTGCTGCGGCGATGTCAGGGCGTGGCAAGGGCGGCAAGGGGCTGGGCAAGGGCGGCGCCAAGCGCCACCGTAAGGTGCTCCGCGACAACATCCAAGGAATCACCAAGCCAGCGATCCGGAGGCTGGCCAGGAGGGGCGGAGTCAAGCGCATCTCCGGGCTTATCTATGAGGAGACCCGTGGCGTGCTCAAGATCTTTCTTGAAAATGTCATCCGTGACGCCGTCACCTACACCGAGCACGCGCGCCGCAAGACTGTCACCGCCATGGACGTCGTCTACGCGCTGAAGCGCCAGGGCCGTACCCTCTACGGCTTCGGCGGCTAGGGGAGGAGCACCTTCTCGCTTGATTGCAGTTCTTGTGTGTTGCGCGTGTGCGCTCCAGGGCCACTGTTGTCTCTGTATCAAAACAATGGGTCAATGGTGATGTTCTGTTATGGATGGGTGATACTCTTTCGACGTCGTGGTGTTCGAGTTACTGCTCTGTCTGCTGTTATCAATAGTAAAGTCTCGGTTCAGTAACTGTGCCTCAATGCAGATTTGCGTTCTTATTTAGTTTTCTTTACTGAGAATCATCTAACATTGCTTCAACTGTTATCAAAATTGGTTGGTACCTGTACTACCGTTTCAGCTTTCCTTGAAATTTCAAATCTGCAATGGTTCAATTGCATGTCTTCGTTGTTTTGAACTGAATTAGATTTTAGCAAGCTGCAATCTGAATAACTTGGAGAAGAGACAGAAAAGCATCCGCTCCAACTGTTTTGTTTTTTCGAATTGGTTGAAGCCTATACTAAATGGGATAAGGTACGCTTGTTTCAGATCTTTAGTTTTGTTTCAGGCTACAAACCCTAGTTTAATTTGTCTGGTTCCTTCGCATTTGCTATTTCAGACTTTGACCTGAAAATTAAATTCTATGCGTTTGTTAAAAATGAGTATAGATGTACTGCTATAGCGGGGAGATTTCATCTGCTTTTTCTCTTAGAACGTACCATAGCATGTAGTATTTCGCAGTTACAGCTGCTTTTGCTTCCATGAAAATCACCCTTATTTGCTTCTCTCGTGAATTCAACGTTCTGCAAACTCAATAATTAACAGTTGCAGACTTTAGCTCTACGAGAAGAATTAGATGACAAACAGGTATGAAGGAATCGCTCTCCATGTCACACGTTACAAGTACATAAATGCATATATATTATCATTGATTGCCTGTTAAAACATTGTCATACAATGGAGGACCAAATAAATCCTTCTATAAATGATACATCAAGCCTCTGTATAACAACTATCAAGGGCGCATGAAAAAGCAATTATGAGCATATGTAGAGCAGCTAACTCAGGATCTGCACTAATTAATCAGTTCCTAAAGATACATTTTGTCCTGCAGAGGAATATACAGCACAATCCAACTCGTAGGATCAGAACAAAAATGAGAATCTGTAAACTGATCTTGAAATACTCCCTCCCCCCTACAGCAGAAACTGCTTGCCAGTGTATGTTTTGCGGAATTTCCAATCCTTGGGCACAACGTTGAAACTGGTTAGGGTCTTGCCATCGCTTGAGGTGAGCTCGAATGATAAGGGTGACCCCCTCATGTCCGAGTTGATGTGCCATATCTGACCCCAGTTGCGGCCCATTGTGAGCCATCCGGACTCTGTTCCTTTGATCTTCAGTGATTTGACATC
Organism: Neostapfia colusana; assembly: GCA_030760725.1. NCBI lineage: Eukaryota > Viridiplantae > Streptophyta > Magnoliopsida > Poales > Poaceae > Neostapfia > Neostapfia colusana. Next base: position 2,709,168 of record JASWHV010000017.1, read on the forward strand.
GCCAGCACCACCTACATTGTTGATTAGAACTGTGAAGAAGTGTCGACTGTTGACTGAAAACCTGACACCGCCCTCACGAAGGCACTTAATACTGCAAGTAAGCAAGGAAACATGTCAATCTCAGCTCACAATCAAACACTGCAGCTATCCATTTAACAGGCTATTATGTTGTTTTTAGCTCTTTTACTCTTTTTTAGCTGTCATTATGTAGCTTTAGTTACATATAACATGACAGGGTGAAACCATACATGACTCTTGGTGTATATTTGTTCTTGTAGAAACACAGTTTACAATTAATTTATGTAACAAGTGGTGTGAATGAGAGTAAGAAACAACTCAAAGGCACAAAGCAATGTATGGTTTCAACCAAATGTCCTCAGCCCCATTGCCCATAGAAACATAAAGAAATCGGAAAACAATACAAATAGTATCACATTCTATCAACGAGCTATGCCATAAATTATCATAACTCAATTCTGGAGCTGGCACACTCTAGGAATTTCAACTTAGATGCACAAAAGGATGATTGCACAGGATATTTTCAATGGTACCAAAGTGGTATAAACTATCAGTTTTGATAGCATATAAGAAAATTCCTAAATTTTCTACGGATAGCACTTAGGATGTGAGAGTAGTACTTAACTAATCAATGAATACAGGTACCAAGTAATAGTAAATCTAACCTGTTTCATCCGAAACATTAGCATAAAAAGAAAAGAGAATGCAGTAATGGCTGAGCGAGTCACCATACTCCCTCCGATGCACAAAAAATTGTCGTTTTGTACATGTTCTCGCATACAAAGGAAGTATTAAATAAACTTTCTTTTCATTACTATCGTAGCCCCTTTAATAGCTTGACTGGTCTACTTTACTAGTTTCCAGACCTCTCATGCAAGTTCAATTCCTAGCCACACACATTACCACGCGTTTATTACGTTTTTTCACGAGACAAACTCCTCGGTTCTGCTTCAACGTCAATTTTTTGTACACTCATGGCTTCTGTGTAGAACGATAATTTTTTGTGCACCAGATGGAGTACAAAATTACGTTTAATACACGTTTAGATCAGATTGATAATGAAGTTGTTTTAAAGGGCACTGAAAACTACAAACTGGCATATTTGTTAGGCTAAGGACAACTACGAGCGATACACCTACAATTCATAGGGTCAGTTTGGATGTCACTGAGCGCTAAAAGAACATCTTAAGAGCCCCAGGAAGCAACTAAACTGTGTATTGTTAAATGACTATTGGTGCAGATGCTGTTGAGACATTTTGTGCTTGCTGTATAAATGTAACTGTGCCACCACCTGGCAGCAACCAACAGAAAACAATTGGTGAATTTTCCAGAAGCCTGCACTCGTTACATTTTGGTGGAACTTTTATATTTCTCAATTTGGTATTCTTTTGTTGTAATCCCGTGATTCTATACTTAACAACCTGTCTATAAACATGGGACCTTCTTTCTTTGTAGATGTTCTCCAAAGGCATTTCAGTGGAGATTTTTGTAGTGCAGAACTTTTGCATGCTTGTATTATTGAGGGGCGAAAGAACAGTTCTTAACATGTACTACCCCGCGCTTTCTAGGTTTCAGGAAAAAAATCGATAGATCAGCTTACTTTGAACTATGCGTCCTCAAATAATAGAATCATCTGACCACGTGACGCCTCACTTTCAATATCCAGATGGATCCTTACTTCTGCATTCCTTTCCTCTGCAATCTGTACAGTTTTGAACCAGAGGAGGTGCCTGTTGTGAACCACCTCGAGGCGTTTACCGGGGAAGCTTTTTGTGCTGAACTAGAACATTTGAATCCTCGGGCCTGCCCTGATTAAGGTTGTGTTCTATACTGCCAATACGTAGCCGAGGACACGGAGTTTGGACTCCTTCCACAAGGCGCCACGGCGCTCGTACGCATGTGAGACCACTCTCCGCTGCGTCCCTTGCGCCCTTGGGGCGGCGATTCCCTGCGACGCGCGCATCCAGGGCAAGCTACACCTAGGACGGCGTGACGCCATGGTCCATCGATCAGTGCTGCTGGATTTGGTACAGCCATCGAACTTGGTGGATCCAGGCCATCTGCCGTGGGTTCAACTACGGCAAGGTCCGGTTCTGTAGGGGAACAGCAGTGGGGATAACGGTATCTCAATGATCAGACACGCCTGATTTTGGATTTGGATATACTACGATCAGGTCTGCGTGGAATGACAGAGTGGGCTCGGATTTTACTTCCATGTTGCGCGCTCGCCGCCTGTGTCGCGATGACTCGGTGTAGACGTGGTGGTGTCTGTCAGTCTGTCACCGCCATGGAAGCTTGCGGAGCGGAACCGGGTTACCCGGGGCCCAGGACCCGCCCACGTGGGCGGTCTGCATGGCTGGGCTGTACATTTGGACCCTGCGCGTGAGCGGCCCAGACTGCATATTCCTTCGGTGCTGAAACTTTCAGAGCCCACGAAGCTACAGTTTGGGACCAAATTTGAGCCCACAAGAACCTGCATTTTCTATCGTTTTCCATCTGAGCTATAGAATCGACCACGCGCTTTCAGCGTTGCACCTACCGTTTAATAGTATTTGACATCCGCCGAGCCGCGTATAGAATCGAAACCGAGACATAGGTTATGGTGCGCCGAAAATTATGCGAGGTAGTAGGTGGAGCCGACGAGTCACTGGGCGCGCCACATCAGCTTCCTGGAGGTTGACACGGACAGGTGGGCAGCCCCGAGCCACGGACTGCCGGTCACGGTTGCTCGAGGCTCCACCTAGGCCACACTTTTAGCCCGCCGTTGGCGGGTTGACGCGACACTGATCTGGCACGCACGGCTGCCTCTCGACCGACGATCCATTCCATCCCCTCCACACCGACAGACAGTGATAATAATAACTGACAAGCAACTGCCAGATCGTGCGAGATCTGAGGCTAAGGCAATGACCCCCTTTTATTAAAAGAACTAGGCTGACGTTACGCAAGTCTATTGATCATCTCCAAAGGAACAAGTTCTATCATTACTAGTACTACCATGTCCTTAAAACGTTTGAGGAAAAGTACTTGAAATGTACTATCTCTGCAAAAAAAGGACGTTTGAGGACTTGGACACGAGAATTAAAGATGGTTGAAAAAAATAAACGTACTTATAATACCAGGAGGTGTGTAGGAGAAGAGCGATAGAAAAAAAATTATGTAAAAAGCAAGAATGACATCATTTATGACACCAATCTTAAATACTAGAGCGACATCATTTTTAGAATAGAGGGACTACCAGCACTGGCAACTAACAATAACACGTTGTTTACTTCACTCAAAAAAGTGCCAAGGAGGTGGGGTCAGCTGCGAGCCTGGAACAGAAGCAGCAGAGCCGACCCATGGCCGCCCCCCACTGGACAGGGCTGGTCTGCACGCTTGGGAAGACGGAAAAACCCGGTCGAGCCGCAGGCGGACCCCGATCGCATCTCGCGAAGCCGTGCAAGAAACATGTGGAAGTCTTATCCTCTGCTCCTTACAGCCCACGTCGCCAACCCACTCCACACCCGTGGGAAACGCAACGAAAGAAACGGGCAAGACAGAGGACTCGCCTCACTCGCCGTAGATAATACCGGTGCCTTTTGCCATTTTTTCTCGCGCGACCTGACGGCTCGTTTATCTTCTCCCGCGCGCTTCCTGCCTCCTCGTCATTCTTATCCTCCCCCTCCGTCCGCTACCTTTATAGGCAGCTCTGCTGCCTCTCTCCCCGAAACTTGGTACACTGCAACCTTCAACCGTCCGTAAGCGCAGAAACAGTTTGAGCGTCGTGCTGCGTTCGTCGTTTCTTTCGTCTGTTCAGTCGGTGGTGGTGCGTCTGTGATCTGCTCGATCGGCAATGGCGGCCTACGTCCTGTTCGCGCGCGTCAATGAGGCGATTGTTAGATGCGAGGAGGAAGAGGAGGACATCGGCTGCCCGTCGTCCGGGTCTTCGTCGGCGTCGGACGAGGTGGAGCTCGCTGACGACGCCAGCTCTTCGGGGTCCACTACGGACCACTTCGAGATGGCCTCGCTCATGACACAGCTCCCGATCAAGTACGTACGCGTCCCGTCCCGCCACGCCCCGCTGGGCATTGCTTCAAAAAACACAAGTCGTGATCTTTTGATCTGACCCGCTGTTCGGTTCGATGTGCAGGAGGGGCCTGTCCCAGTTCTTCGACGGCAAGTCGCAGTCGTTCGCGTCGCTGGCGGTGGTGGGCGGCCTCGAGGACCTGTCCAAGCCGCCGGCGAAGCGGCTCAAGACGTCGCGGAGCTGCGCCGTCGGCCTCAAGGACGCGCACCGGGGGCGGCGCCTCTCAGCGGCCGGCAACAAGGCGGCGTTGTCCAGGGCGCGGCCAAGAAAACTCCGTCTTCTTCCACCGGCGACGGCGAGGCCGGGGACGGTGGCCGGGCAACCTCTGGTATTTGCCTAGAGGATCCGCCGGCACACCTGTACTGAAAATCACGACGTGATTCTTTTTTTTCACTCGGCGTGGATCTTGGAAATGAAATGGCCAAATCGAATTTGGCGATGGGTGTGTGTGGACGCCTCCCGTCTGTAAATATTTTGCACGAGAGCTACTAACACGTTACACCAGCAGTCTCTTCTGGACTTGATCTGGCTTCGCATCAAATATCTCGTTTCCAGAATTTTGTACGTGTGCTAATAAACTGGAATCTCGATTGCTTTAAAATTGGGGAACGTTTGGATGAACACGAGCGAGGTAGGGTATTGACGCGAATCTCTGCATCTGGTCGGAGCCTTTAGATGCACCTGGCCAGTGTCTCCATTTTACCGGTGCAATGAAACATGAAACATTCGGATCACCACCGGTTGAGGTTAAGTTAATGGTGGCGTATTTGGCAAAGCCACGAAGAGTAGTGGACAAGTACATAGAATGCTCCATAAGGATACGTATAATGAAATAAATTGATGCAGCTTCAAAGTAAGGTGGGTGCGAGGAAAGGTGAACGTGGAACAGCAGATTCAGTAAATTTCAAGCTGTTCTATTTAAATCCTATTTAAGGTATCGCTACTGCTTGATCAAGATACAGCAATTCGCCCTCTTCAGGCTCAGATTCAGCAAAAAATGGGGTATTTCATTGAGCCAACAATGAAATGCTCTGTTTCTCTGCCTCTTTCGAGCCATCAATAACTAGGTGGTGGGGGTCCTGGCTGGACATGGTCTCGCAGAGGACGGCGGCCATCAAGGACCATGGCACTTGTTCTTGGGCCCGAAGTCGAGCCCGCCGTGTGATGCTGCCCTACGATCCGAACGGCGACAGCTCACAGCTGCACCCGGAGCTTCTTGGACGTCTCCGACTGGACGGTGCGCGAGCTCGATCTGCCGGAAACTAAAAGCATACAGTGCTGCGGCGCATCCTCGAACGGTGGCCGGACGTCCGTTTCTGACGGGCATGCAAAAGCGGCCGTCGAGCCTGGCTCCGCAGAAACGAGAGCGAAGTCCGTTTGTGACGGGCCTGGCTCGCGGTGCTCAGTTCAATAATCGTATTAGCATACAATTAGCATAATTCAAAGTATATTATTATATTCGAAAGTGGATTAAGGCATGACATGGTGTAATAACTGTTTTAATACCTTTTTTATTGAGAATGAACACAAATAAATATCATTTTAATACCTATTTTTTATTTTATAATCAACACAACGTGCTGGTAACCAAACAACATCGCCTTTCAGTCAGACTGAATGGATACACTCAAGTACACAAAGTGATCATGCATGCACATGGCCAGGTTGAGATGGGCCTAGTTCCCAAGTACGGTCCATAATAGTGTACGCAGGCATCCAAACGGGCCCCTAGTCGCCTTGCACGGGTAATAAAAGTTAGTTGCTTCGTTTTTTAAGGGAGAAGTGTTTTTTTGCTAGATCTTATTGCAGAGATGCTAACAATGTTTTGCTTTAAAGAAAATACAGATACGTTGGGCCAGGTAAGACATCGAGTTGTGGCTCTTAGAAAGTCTAGTCTCATATTGGACTCAGCCCAAGATCGCTTGGCCCATCAACCGATAACATGAGAATGCTCAGGCCCAAAAGAGCTAATATCCTGGTACAGTATCGTACTGAGGTCCTGTTAGAGCTTCTTACAGCTCCGTCTCCAGCTGACATGGCATAGTTCATACCATTATTCACGTACTGTAGCACAGAGTCGGCTCTCTCTCTCTCTCTCTCTCTCTCTCTCTCTCTCTCTTTAAAAGAACAACTAGGATCCAGTGAAGCCACCTTTTTAGCTCCATCGGCTCCTTGAAGCCATTTATACAGTGCATGAATCGTGATGGAGCCGGAGCTATGATGAGACCTACCAAATGCATACTGAGAATCTAAAGTTCGGTGTCCAAGTCGATAGACGAGGAAGACGACGTAAATTTTGCAGTCAGCCAACGTAAACGTAAAAAGGCCACCGTTTTTCTCTGCAGACTGCAGCGCTGCATGATGGTCCTACCGTCGTTGGCAGCCTGCGAAAAATGTTCAGAAGCATCCAGAAACCCTCTGCCAGTTAAGCCGAAGCAGCCGTGAAGTTCTCCGGCAATGGTATTTTCATGGCTTCATCCAACAAACAGGCAGGAATATTTTAGTCGGTATTCAAAGAAACGATGTGTATGTGAGAACTTTTCCTCCTTTTAAAAAATTGAAGTGACTTCATTTGTAGCTCATGGTATCACGAAGAATATTTACAGGAACAAATCAGGGTCTTCCTTGCTACAGTACCGTGTGGCCAGAGACCTTGCAAAATGGAAGAGAAACGGACGAAACACACCAAGAATTAATTAAGCTATGAGATCAGCCTCGGGTGGCGACGTGGAGAGCGTGCGGCGGCGGCAACGGCAGCGGGAGCAGGGGCGGGGGCACGAAGGGGAGGCTCCGCAGCATGAGGAAGCGCATCCGGCGCGGGAAGGGCGCGTCGTTGAGCAGCTCCTCCAGCACCCGGGCCACCAGCGCGGTGTACTCCTCCAAAAGCTCCGCCACGATAGCCACCAGGATCATCGCTACAACGAGGACGAGTGAAAGGTCGCTTTGGGTTGGACTCCGAACTTTGGATGTGGATCGTGGAGTGGACTTGCATAGTCAGAGCGGGGCTGCCGCGGCTTTATATGATATGGGTTCGGTCGGGTTTCTGGGGGTGGAAAGACCGCCAGCTCCAGGTGAACGATCATCTAAGCCGTGGTGGCCTCGCTGCGTGTGGCGTCCCGTGGGCTGCGGACCCCTGGTTTGGCTTTGGATGCGACCCCGCTTCTGCTACCGCCATAGAAGCCGCGGGACGGGACGGTTAGGTTGGCCGCTGCTTCGAGCGTCTGCCCGTGGTATGCGGATCCCGGATAGACGGCGCGAACTTATCCGGCCGGTTCCTCCAACTGACCTGGCTCGCCGCCACGCCCAGCCGCATGGGCACGGAACCAGTTGCGGCCGCCCGGCAAACGGATCGAGATGTCGCAGAAGGTTACCGGTGCTCTCTCGGCGTGGTTTCAGTTTGCAGCCGTATAATGGTTTCCGTTGAAACGTCGCATGTGTCGAAACATTTTACATCACCTGCGCGTCCAGGTGTTGTCTTACTCGTGTTCGGTTGGATTTTGGGGGTTACCCTCTGCTCTCTCTCTCCCTCTCTCTCTCTCTCTCTCTCTCTCTCTCTCTCTCTCTCTCTCTCTGTGCGTCGCGCTGGCACCACAGGACAGCTTCTCTGAAAGTCTGAATCTTCAGGGCACGGCCTATCAGCGAGACTGGATAACCTTGTCGGTCTTGTTACAGATCAACGGATGCTACTCGACAAGGATTCGTATCTGATTCGACATCTTGGTATCCCATATCAATTCGCAATCCGCGGCTGACGAAACGGGGGAACGAACCGGTCTCATGCCTCTGTCGGCATAGTACAGTCAGGATACTAGGATCACAACAGTTTGTCATCAAGCTTACCAACAGTCACAAGATCAACTGATGAAGCACCCAAGTACCTGTAACCTCTAGCTGCTGAATACCTCAGCGGAAATCTGAAGGTAGTTGTCACATCGCACACGCGGTTAAAGTTTCAACTCACATGTAAATATCAGACGATATCCTTTTCTTCAAAAAAACTTCAAAAGATATCAAATAAAGCTGATTAAACTGATATGCAATGAACACGGGATCTTCACCCCCGCGGATTGTACCGACCTCTGCTTTTCCCTAAGAAAATCGGTGGGCTTTTTAGTTCAATATACAAAGCTACACCCAAGCAGAGTTGCGATAAGCTGAACAAACACTACGGCGTGGATGTCACGAGAAATGTCACGGACGACGGCGAAGCGCTCCACGAATCCGGTGCTCAATCTTCGCTTCACTTGCGTCCGTTTCGGCAACTCGAGGAGTCGATTCACCGTGGTTTGGATGAGGACACCGCTCATCACGTACGTATTAAAGTTTCGAAATTAGTGGCCAAGTGGATGAATGTGGGAGCCTGTTCCTCCATGCATGTCGTAGTATGTTATCGTCAGTCAATATCAAGGGGGCCGGGTTGATCTCTGCAGCCGTAAAGCACGAGGCCACGATATTCTAGTCCAACTGTTCCTATCGTTGGGCACCTAAACCGTGCCTATCTAGAAGAATAGAAGAAGCTAGATATTTCGAGCAGCCAGGAATAAAAGTGGTTTCGGAAAAAAAAAAGAAAAAAGCGTTTTTGCTATTTCTCTCGTGCGTGCACTATTATCCAATGATACTTCTTGAGAACATTATTTGCAGGAACCTTCGGACATGGTCCGGTTTACAGCAACGTGTAGCCGGCAAAATTGAATGGGCAAAAAAGAAGCTAGATGCTTTTTCAAAAAGAAAAAAAGGAGCTAGATACAGACAAAACACACCACTCGAACGATCAACCTGCTCGCGCGCGGCGGCGGGCACGTGCGTCCGTCGCCTCGACGTGCGGCAGCCTGATCATATCAGCCACCGGTGGTGACGACGCCGTGGCCATACGGCGGGGGCAGAGCCGGCGTCACGAAGGGGACGCCCTGCAGCATGAGGAAGCGCACTCGGCGCCGGAACGGCGCGTCGTTGAGCACCTGCTCCAGCGCCCGGGCAAACTTGGCGGTGTAATCCTGCAGCAGCTCCGCCAGCACCACCACAAGGATCATCTCGCCGGGAGCCGGGAAGAAGGAAGGGAACTGGAACTGCTTGAAGCACGGGCGCTTGGGTAGGACCGTAGGAGTGGACGAGTGGGCGACCTGCTGCAAGTTTTGAAGTGAACTTACATCGTCGTCTGGGCGGGCGACCGCGGCTTTAAAACGGGGTCGGGGTTTTGGGAAAAGTGCGCAGATGAGGTGGAGCCGCGCGCGGTGCGCTCGCTGCGTGTCGCATACCGCAACCCTGTTGCTCGGGATGTTGACCCAGCGGCGGCTGGCTGTCGTGCTCCCGCGCGGCGCCCTATTGGTTGGGTTCACGGCAGCGGGTAAAACGTGGAAGGTAGAAGCTGCTGGGAAACAAACCGGAATTCAGTCACTGAGGGGGTGTGGCCTGTGGTTGAGGCTTCCAGCGTGGTTCGTCTATCTGCAGTGCTATTCGTAGTAGTAATTGCCTTGGTTAAAACATCGCTGCCTTTCCTTGAGATGTCAACTGATGTGCACAAAGTGTCGTCATTTTGGTGCACGGAGTCAGAGGAAAGCCAGGCAGGGGAGCTATTTCACTCTAGACAAGAGTACAAGACAAGCTAGCCACTTTCTCCGCAGCTTGATTATTATTAATCATTATTTGAATAGTAAATGATGCGTCGGTAAAAAGGGAAAGATGATTATGGTGGCATCGTTAATCTAAAGATATACGGACTGTTCGTGGTGAAGCTTGACCATAAATTGAGTAGGGGCTAACGCCAATATGAAACGAATCAAGTGAACAGGTTAGGTGACATGCTTAATCCACGGTTCATCCAAATGATCAATCCTTTGTCCCTAAAATCTATCAATTTCAGTTGTTGGTCATCACCGTGTGCTCCACCCTTGTCTATCAGTCCGGCATCTCGTTGACTTTCATATGCGCAGAGTACACACGCATGACGCATGCAGTTATACTTAGTACATATATACATACGTAAGTGTCTGTATGCGTTCCCGCGACAAAAGAATACGTTTGCAGCTTAGTTGTCGGTAAAGTACCGCTAAAACTAATGCAGCCGGAGTTCTTTAGCGAGAACGGCATGGACTGTGCCGCGGTGAGCTCAACTTCCTATATGGTACAAGGAAAATGAAAAGAGCTGGAAGGCTTGGCGCGCCTAGCTAGAGTGGCTCAGGCATCCTTTTGTTTTTTCTTCATAAACGTGTCGCTTTCATGCATAATAATACTACTGCATACTAGGCACTAAAGTGCACTTTATGTGCCTTTCAAATAAACAAACCAAAAAGGTCTAGATCGACCGCTGCGTGAGATGTAACATGTAACAGCAGACTATTTGCTTTGCTTACCTAACACAAAAATACACAAAGTGCTAATATAAAACGACGACAAAATAACTAGCCAAGTGCAATTGAACTTATCGAAACAGCCAATCCGCTGTTGATATTTCTTATTACTCTGACCTTTTCAAGATTCCTTGTAGACGGAGTGGCTGATCGAAAAATCTGATCAAGTAAGAGGAGATGGTTGAATGTATCAGAGGACATTGGACCTTTAAAAAGATGTGAATGGTTAAAAACTGAAGAGGTATTGTTTGCACGTACGTTACGATTTTTCATCTCGGCCCGTAGGGCCCATAGGAAGATAGGGCCTTTATACTTTATAGCATACTGGCCGAATATTGACGTTTGTCGTCTTATTTTGGCCCGCCCAGTCCAAAATACGAGGCCTTCTGAAACACCCACGATGGCCCTAACTGTTTGGGAGCTTTTTCGAAGATGGTTTTTTCTACTGCTCTGGTGGTGGTGGGGGGGGGGGGGGGGGGGCGGGGGCGGGGAGAGCGAGCGAGCGAGCAAATCAATCCACGGCCTCGGCAGCCGTCAAATCGAATGCTACCAGTATGCCGTTGAATCGTTTGTTCAGCTTCAGCCTGATTGATGTTTCAGTTGATCCACGTCAAGAGACGGCGACGAGAAGCATACTGCTCCATACGTATGACGTATATCAAGATCTAAATAAAGGACATGTAGGAAAACCATTCATGACGTATTTTCGGTGTGTGCCCACATACGCTTGCTGCATGCTATGCTCTACCTCCGCAGCGGGCAGCCGAAGATCGAGGGGAGGGGGCGCACGGGTAGGAAGATAGGTGACGCAGTACTGCGCGCTCGATCCGGCGCGGCAAAACCGATCGCCATCCGGCCAGGACCACCGCCACGATCCCAGCAAGCGGGGCGGGTCATGCGGCGGACGCACCAACTAACCTCTACTGATCCCATCGGCCCGGCCGGTCCCCATGTCATTGTCACGGACTCATCAATCCAGTTCCATTCCAGGATACCCCGGAGGCAAGCATGCACATGGGCCGAGGCGTGGCGTGCGAGCGAAAGCGACGTAACGAGCCGAGCTCAACGGTTTCATCAGGGCGCCGCAGCGCAGCGGAGGGAGGAGCAAGGCGGCGGGGCCCGTGGCCGTCGATCGAAACGGGCAGGAATTATTTGGGTCCTCCCACCCGCGCAGCGTCCGGCGGCTGCTGGCCACCTTCCTCCCCCCTGCGCACGCATACTGCGCCCACCCAGCTTTGTTGTTTCTTGGGCCCGGGCTATGACTAGCTCCTCGACCCATATCTGGATGGATCAGAATCAGATGGAGCATATAGCAGCTGATATTATATCGAGCAGGGAGGGAGGGCAGGCCTTAATGCGGCTTTGTTGGGACGTGGTTGGATGGCATGCTACGCTTCCATTCCACGGATCTCCGCACCACATGCACCGATTAATTCCCTCCCTCCCCTCCTCCCTCCCTCAGGGTGGTGATGTATCGATCGTATGGTGGTGGGGATGGTACTGTTGGGACTTCTGACGCGTTTGTTTGCACCGGTCAATGACATACAGTAATTATTACGATCACTGTCGTCACTGTTCGACTGCGCGCCATCCGTAAAGGCTGCCTGCAGAGAAAACGGGATCTTTAATAACAGTAGTAGTAACAGAAACTCCAAACTTGCCAAAATTAAAGCGTACGTTACGTGCAGATTCTGGCGATGAAGGACCCGGGAAATGGGTCATCGGTGTACAGCAAGACAACAAGGACGCGCGCAGGAGATTTGGCTGTCGATCAGGTCGACGTGGTCCCGAAGTTGTTTTCCACACAAATTCAACATATACTAACAAAGCATGTAGTAATGTGCAATGCCCGTATCCTCATCCGGATCGGCCGGTCTCTTCAAGCGTATCAATGGCGCTAGTATGTCATGTAAGACGGAGCTAGTATGGACAAAGGGCGCATGTAGTAAACGCGCTAGTATCCTTGCACGGCTACACCATCATCTGATACTTATGGAGAAAGGGCGGCAAGTGAACCAGCTTGGGTTAGACGTTTTTGTTCATCAATCAATGGTGAGCTCGGCATCGCCGTGCCCTTTAGTCAGTCCCTTGTCAATTATGACCTGATTATTGGTTTCTGCAATTAATCTAAATCGTTAGGTATGTCATGTACGTAAGACTTTAGAGCTATGAGCACTGTTACTCTCCCAATTTATTAGCACAACAAACAAAAATCGTGCAGTGAAGTACTGCAGATGACGCATGAATGGTGTACGAGCTAAGGTAACACACAGTCAATATCATCCGATGATTGTCTCAATTGATCGAGCTTATGCCAGAGGTAGATCGTTCCTAAATTAAGTCGTCTGATGAACCGATCCACACATCAACAAGAGTTCACTTCTCGATCTTTCCCGAGTCAAGCACCCGATCCAGCTCCCCCGCTGATACATTTCACCATGAATCCAACAACCAAAAGCAACGTCGCTGCTGGACATGCAAGCATGACGGATGCATTTGATGATTTGAATTCCTTCTGGACGTGTCGTTGCAAGCACGGGTTTTCGGCTCATCAAAAAGTAAAAGCAGAGACCACACATATACTGTATATAGCACCAGCAAGGTAGGAGTAGCTCGCTAGTAGGTGTGCAGAGACGGCCGGCTTCTGGCCGGCCGGAGAGTTGATGCACGCCGACGGCTGGACCACTGGCCATGTTGCCGGGGCTGACGAGGTCCCAACATCCCTCATGGGTGAAGGAGCTGAGGTGTTGTGGAAGCACCTAGCGGCCGGGCGGAGGGGATAGAGAGAGAGAGAGAGAGAGAGAGAGAGAGAGAGAGAGAGAGAGAGTGAAAGAGCTGCAGGGGGCGTGCTACATGAGCTGCGCGGCACCCTGTCACGCCCGGTTTTACAAAGAGCAAAACCGGCCGCCATCTACGTGTATGCCAGGATCGGTTTCATCATACACGTAGGACAGCTAGTGATAAACAGTTATATATATCGAATATAAACGACATTCATACCTTAAAAATGAGTTTCGGATAGCAGCGGAAGAAGAGAAGCTTCTAGGGCCGTCCACAGGCGAATCGACTGGCAGCTACGTGACCTTCTTCACCCCGTCTTCATTTGATCTTCTTTTCACTGAGCAACAAATTATAAAAGAGGAAAAAGACAAACGTCTGAGTACATAATGTACTCAGCAAGTGTGGGAAGTAGATGACATGCAGGCATTTAACAAGAAAGGCTAGACACGGGTTAAGCACTAAGCAACCTATCCTTAGTCTTATTAGGCGTCCTATTTTTTTTAGTGAAGTTCCCACCCAACCCAAACATATCTCCCAGTGATCTCCACTATCACTGTAATCTCATTTATCTCAATCCAAGCCACCATTCCCAAACCACACCAAACCAACCCACACTAATCATGAGAGAGTTACCAGCCCGCTCTTGACCGTGAGCACGGCTGTCTAGACAGTTTTGACTCTGCAGAGTTTGTACCCTTTACCCACAAGTCGTGTTTTCATCACCCGTCGGCGACTCAAGAAACTCCTTTCCGCCCTCTCACACTCCCTATGGTGTGGGGCCAGGAGTACACGACAAGGCCTTTACATTGCACTACCCAACCCGTGCACACCCGCTAAGGATTCACCGCTGCGGCACTCTGAAACCTCTGCCGCAGAAGCCCCCTCTTGCGCCACTTACACATCTCTCTGGTGTACACAAGGAAAGATAGGAACAACTTAATTGGCCACACTGCCCCATAACAGTTCTTGTGGTGGCACTGTATAAGCCAGTTGACAGGTCTCACGAACCGGTCCTTAGGATCTACACAGGCTATCTAACCACAAACCCGAGTCTCGTGCACTCAGCACCCACCGTAACCCTCCAGCCTGCTAGATCCCTACACTACCCATCTCATACACCACGTACATCACCACATATATATATATATATATACCACATATATATATATATCTGCACACCACATCTCAATGATCATGATAATATAACATTAATGTAAATTACTCCCATCCCATTTACTAAGCAGGGCTAAGCATGAAAATAATGACATAAAGGTAAACCCTATACTACCCATCCCGGCTACAAGGCAGATATTGGAATTACTAGTAAACAACCAACACATGGGATTCAATTTAAGACCTAAGCATGCAATTCTAACTAAAATCCTAAAAAGGTACAAAATGGTCAAGGGCACTTGCCTTTTTCTTATATCGTTGCTCAACCTATGGATCGAACTCTTGATCTTTAAAGTCTTGGGCTTGCAGGTCGAATGTCGGCTTGGGAACTGATTTTACCGACGCCATCACACGTGCAATGAACATAACAAGGGAATCAATGAGAAACAATCCCAAACGATCCAAGCATAGCAGTCATATAACCCTACACGCCAACCTACGCATTTATATCTTTGTGTGCACATGGATTATCTCATTTTAGGTTATAAATCAATTATACTATGCAAAGGAACGTCTTATTATGTATTTTACTTTGTAATTTACATTAACAGTTATTTGTGAGGGTGTTTCTACAAAGACAACAGCTATAGAGGCTTAATTATAATTTTCCACATGTTAGTGAGGTGCTTCTACCAACTCTGCCATAATTAGGAGTGTTTATGTAAATTCAGCAACTACTCAAGGGTGTGTTTGTTATTTTCCAGATTATCCTATGTATTGATTTTGATAAATCAGATTATTACAAGGGCTAGAGGGTTGAATGCTACCTTTGTTTTAAAAGTTTCCAAGGATAAATCAGTAGTTCGAAAAATTGCTAAGGGCTAAAAGGGTGATTAGGAAAGGTTCCAAGGGCCTATATGCAATTTCAAGGGGACTAGGGTGGTTCTTGCTATTTCTCAGACTAATCCAAGGGCCCAAATGTTAAAACAGAAGGGTATGGAGGTCTAATAGCCATTTCCTTCAAAGCAATTACCATACTGTCTAGGGACATTTCTACAAGTTTAGGACCTATTTGCATTGATTCCGAAAGATCTAGGGGTTTTTCGCTCATTTCTAACGCAGGAAATGGGGGATTCAACGGTGGTCGTCCGATCTATAGCATCTACAGTGAGGATTTAAAATGTCGAACCGTTATCTCCTTCCTAATCTCGATTGTTGGCGTGAGATAGGGCGGTCCGGATTGAACCCGACCGGTCCCGACCATCGATAGCATCCGCGCGCGGGGTGGCACGCCATGGCCGCAGGTTGAAACCTCGCCGGAGTTGAATGAATCTTTGCCTACACATCCTTCCACACGCTGTTGTCTACCAGAAAACAAGAGAGGGTGGCATGGGGAACTTACCTAGAGAGTTTGCGCGGCCCGAGGAAGAGAGGAAAACGGCTCACGGCATGGAGGAGCACATCGTGCCCGAGCGAGGTCTCCGCGGCGAAGGTGGACTTCAGGTCAATCAGGGCGGCCGACGCAGAGGAGCGCGGAGGAGACGTCAGCGCGGGCCGCCACACCCGCTTTGGCTTGCCACTTTTGCCGTCAATGGTGGTAGAGATGATGTGCCTCGTGTTCGTCTCGCCCTTCTCGTTCTTAATTGCCCGCAAAGCTTGCAGCTGGGGAATAGAACAACAAAATTAGCTACACCAGCCACGGAGCCAGCCGATCAGGGCCCAAACCCTATCGGGGACCCGACCTCACCACCAGATCTGGCTGCCCTCTCACCTTCTCGACGACGAAAGGGGTGGTGGTGGTGTAGGGGCACCACATAGGAGGTCATACGGGCGAGTGGCTGGGAGGGTGCTCACCAGACAGGGGGTCCGAGCGCGGGAGCGTGCCGAGGAGGCGGGGAGTGCGGGTGGTGCTTGGGAAAGGAGGTGGCGCCGGTGGACTAGGGAGATGCGGCGCGCGAGCTGGGGGTAGGCCGGAGGCGCTCAGGTGCCTTGGACGCGACAAGGCGGGAGGAGAGGGCGGCGACGGTGTCCATGGGAGCTGTGGCCTTGGGAGGAGGCAACGAGGGCGGGGTCGGCGGGGATTGGGCGGATGCGGCCGAAGGAAGGAGTGGGCGGCCCGAAGGGAGGAGCGGTGAGGCCGTTGAGGCGGGTGGCGCTGCTCCGTGCGTGGGGGGGGGGGGGGCGCTAGTCGGGACGCAGCGGCGCGAGCGAGGGAGGGGGAGCAGGGGCGACGGCGTGGGGGCGGCGGCGGAGCTAGGGAGCGAGGATGGGGAAGGGCTCCGAAGGAAGGAGGCGAGCTGGAGCGAGGCGCTGGGGTGGGAGCTCGCCGGCCGGGGGCGCGGATGCCGGAGCTGCTTCGAGGGGGGGCCGGCGCGATGGGTGGGGGAGGCACGCCCGGTGGGGGGCTCCGGTGGGAGGCGGTGCCCTTGAGGGGTAGGGGCGGACTCAAGCGAGGAGGAGAGCAGGCGGCGACGAGGTCCACGGAGGCGCGAGCGTGGAGACCGGGGAGGAGGCGCGACGGTGGGGATCGGGAGAGGAGGGAGACGGGCGAGGCGGCGCTGGGAACGGAAGGAGGTGGGGGCGGTCGGCTCGGGGGAGGAGAAGAAAGGAAGGAAAGAAAAGAAAAAAAAAGTTAGGGTTGGGGGATGTGGGCTGGGCCGGTGAATAAAATAAAAAAAATGTGGGTGTTACAACACTACCCCCTTAAATGGAATCTCGCCCCGAGATTCTAGTGAGGTAGTCTTTGGTAGTTTATATTCTAATAACCAAGAATGCACCCTACACAAGGTCGTCGGCTCCATGAAAATCTTCAAAGCTTGTTAATTCGTTGGTCGAGCGTCTTCTCGGTCATTCTTCCTTCTTCACTGACTTTGTTGCCCTGGTGTTTATCGAGTCCAATTTCTAACGAAGGTGTTAATACGTGATGTGCTACCCCCCTTAAAAAAAACATTATTATTATTAGTTTTCTTGTTTTCAAACAACGTGTTTCTAATTCCTTATGAGCAAACACATGGTCTTCACTCGCCGGACAATTCTAGAGTCTAAGCGGGTGTCATATGCCAATCTTCAACCAATCTTCTTCGTGCTCCCAGGTATCTTCACCAGTTGATCTTGAAGCTCCTGCTAGTCGAGTCGAGTCTTCGTCTTCATAAGCGGGGTCAAAAGGAAATCTTACGAGTATTTCCTAACTAAGGTCACGCGCCTAGAGTCGATATATAGCTCTGATACCACTCTGTCACGCCCGGTTTTACAAAGAGCAAAACCGGCCGCCATCTACGTGTATGCCAGGATCGGTTTCATCATACACGTAGGACAGCTAGTGATAAACAGTTATATATATCGAATATAAACGACATTCATACCTTAAAAATGAGTTTCGGATAGCAGCGGAAGAAGAGAAGCTTCTAGGGCCGTCCACAGGCGAATCGACTGGCAGCTACGTGACCTTCTTCACCCCGTCTTCATTTGATCTTCTTTTCACTGAGCAACAAATTATAAAAGAGGAAAAAGACAAACGTCTGAGTACATAATGTACTCAGCAAGTGTGGGAAGTAGATGACATGCAGGCATTTAACAAGAAAGGCTAGACACGGGTTAAGCACTAAGCAACCTATCCTTAGTCTTATTAGGCGTCCTATTTTTTTTAGTGAAGTTCCCACCCAACCCAAACATATCTCCCAGTGATCTCCACTATCACTGTAATCTCATTTATCTCAATCCAAGCCACCATTCCCAAACCACACCAAACCAACCCACACTAATCATGAGAGAGTTACCAGCCCGCTCTTGACCGTGAGCACGGCTGTCTAGACAGTTTTGACTCTGCAGAGTTTGTACCCTTTACCCACAAGTCGTGTTTTCATCACCCGTCGGCGACTCAAGAAACTCCTTTCCGCCCTCTCACACTCCCTATGGTGTGGGGCCAGGAGTACACGACAAGGCCTTTACATTGCACTACCCAACCCGTGCACACCCGCTAAGGATTCACCGCTGCGGCACTCTGAAACCTCTGCCGCAGAAGCCCCCTCTTGCGCCACTTACACATCTCTCTGGTGTACACAAGGAAAGATAGGAACAACTTAATTGGCCACACTGCCCCATAACAGTTCTTGTGGTGGCACTGTATAAGCCAGTTGACAGGTCTCACGAACCGGTCCTTAGGATCTACACAGGCTATCTAACCACAAACCCGAGTCTCGTGCACTCAGCACCCACCGTAACCCTCCAGCCTGCTAGATCCCTACACTACCCATCTCATACACCACGTACATCACCACATATATATATATATCTGCACACCACATCTCAATGATCATGATAATATAACATTAATGTAAATTACTCCCATCCCATTTACTAAGCAGGGCTAAGCATGAAAATAATGACATAAAGGTAAACCCTATACTACCCATCCCGGCTACAAGGAAGATATTGGAATTACTAGTAAACAACCAACACATGGGATTCAATTTAAGACCTAAGCATGCAATTCTAACTAAAATCCTAAAAAGGTATAAAATGGTCAAGGGCACTTGCCTTTTTCTTATATCGTTGCTCAACCTATGGATCGAACTCTTGATCTTTAAAGTCTTGGGCTTGCAGGTCGAATGTCGGCTTGGGAACTGATTTTACCGACGCCATCACACGTGCAATGAACATAACAAGGGAATCAATGAGAAACAATCCCAAACGATCCAAGCATAGCAGTCATATAACCCTACACGCCAACCTACGCATTTATATCTTTGTGTGCACATGGATTATCTCATTTTAGGTTATAAATCAATTATACTATGCAAAGGAACGTCTTATTATGTATTTTACTTTGTAATTTACATTAACAGTTATTTGTGAGGGTGTTTCTACAAAGACAACAGCTATAGAGGCTTAATTATAATTTTCCACATGTTAGTGAGGTGCTTCTACCAACTCTGCCATAATTAGGAGTGTTTATGTAAATTCAGCAACTACTCAAGGGTGTGTTTGTTATTTTCCAGATTATCCTATGTATTGATTTTGTTAAATCAGATTATTACAAGGGCTAGAGGGTTGAATGCTACCTTTGTTTTAAAAGTTTCCAAGGATAAATCAGTAGTTCGAAAAATTGCTAAGGGCTAAAAGGGTGATTAGGAAAGGTTCCAAGGGCCTATATGCAATTTCAAGGGGACTAGGGTGGTTCTTGCTATTTCTCAGACTAATCCAAGGGCCCAAATGTTAAAACAGAAGGGTATGGAGGTCTAATAGCCATTTCCTTCAAAGCAATTACCATACTGTCTAGGGACATTTCTACAAGTTTAGGACCTATTTGCATTGATTCCGAAAGATCTAGGGGTTTTTCGCTCATTTCTAACGCAGGAAATGGGGGATTCAACGGTGGTCGTCCGATCTATAGCATCTACAGTGAGGATTTAAAATGTCGAACCGTTATCTCCTTCCTAATCTCGATTGTTGGCGTGAGATAGGGCGGTCCGGATTGAACCCGACCGGTCCCGACCATCGATAGCATCCGCGCGCGGGGTGGCACGCCATGGCCGCAGGCTGAAACCTCGCCGGAGTTGAATGAATCTTTGCCTACACATCCTTCCACACGCTGTTGTCTACCAGAAAACAAGAGAGGGTGGCATGGGGAACTTACCTAGAGAGTTTGCGCGGCCCGAGGAAGAGAGGAAAACGGCTCACGGCATGGAGGAGCACATCGTGCCCGAGCGAGGTCTCCGCGGCGAAGGTGGACTTCAGGTCAATCAGGGCGGCCGACGCAGAGGAGCGCGGAGGAGACGTCAGCGCGGGCCGCCACACCCGCTTTGGCTTGCCACTTTTGCCGTCAATGGTGGTAGAGATGATGTGCCTCGTGTTCGTCTCGCCCTTCTCGTTCTTAATTGCCCGCAAAGCTTGCAGCTGGGGAATAGAACAACAAAATTAGCTACACCAGCCACGGAGCCAGCCGATCAGGGCCCAAACCCTATCGGGGACCCGACCTCACCACCAGATCTGGCTGCCCTCTCACCTTCTCGACGACGAAAGGGGTGGTGGTGGTGTAGGGGCACCACATAGGAGGTCATACGGGCGAGTGGCTGGGAGGGTGCTCACCAGACAGGGGGTCCGAGCGCGGGAGCGTGCCGAGGAGGCGGGGAGTGCGGGTGGTGCTTGGGAAAGGAGGTGGCGCCGGTGGACTAGGGAGATGCGGCGCGCGAGCTGGGGGTAGGCCGGAGGCGCTCAGGTGCCTTGGACGCGACAAGGCGGGAGGAGAGGGCGGCGACGGTGTCCATGGGAGCTGTGGCCTTGGGAGGAGGCAACGAGGGCGGGGTCGGCGGGGATTGGGCGGATGCGGCCGAAGGAAGGAGTGGGCGGCCCGAAGGGAGGAGCGGTGAGGCCGTTGAGGCGGGTGGCGCTGCTCCGTGCGTGGGGGGGGGGCGCTAGTCGGGACGCAGCGGCGCGAGCGAGGGAGGGGGAGCAGGGGCGACGGCGTGGGGGCGGCGGCGGAGCTAGGGAGCGAGGATGGGGAAGGGCTCCGAAGGAAGGAGGCGAGCTGGAGCGAGGCGCTGGGGTGGGAGCTCGCCGGCCGGGGGCGCGGATGCCGGAGCTGCTTCGAGGGGGGGCCGGCGCGATGGGTGGGGGAGGCACGCCCGGTGGGGGGCTCCGGTGGGAGGCGGTGCCCTTGAGGGGTAGGGGCGGACTCAAGCGAGGAGGAGAGCAGGCGGCGACGAGGTCCACGGAGGCGCGAGCGTGGAGACCGGGGAGGAGGCGCGACGGTGGGGATCGGGAGAGGAGGGAGACGGGCGAGGCGGCGCTGGGAACGGAAGGAGGTGGGGGCGGTCGGCTCGGGGGAGGAGAAGAAAGGAAGGAAAGAAAAGAAAAAAAAGTTAGGGTTGGGGGATGTGGGCTGGGCCGGTGAATAAAATAAAAAAAATGTGGGTGTTACACACCCGGTGTCCATACCATTCGTCGCTCGGACACGAACGCTTGGGCTCGCTTAATAGGCTGGACGCGCAGCCTAGCTAGGGAGGTGTGTTGGGTTGATATAATATAGAAGTTCATAAAATTCAAAAGAATTTTTGGAGACGACTATCCATCCCTTCTAGACTTCTAGTCGTCTCGCTTGGTCCTTCGTTCAGTAGCAGCTAGGTGGTGTACGTGTGTGAATAAAAGACTTGCGGGCGGCAAAAATGCCCAACACAAATCATACCAAGCTTAAACCCTACGCCATCTCACCAGTTTTAGCGTTGGGGATTATCAGACAACAAACGTTTAGCGGCTCTGGTACGACCTCGCCGCGTGAAGTGGTAGGTCGAGTTGTTGCCCTGTTAAAGCTAAGCCTCATCGTAAAGATGTGAATATTTGTTTTCTGCGGGTAAAATAGACGTAAATACGTTAGTCTTTTTGAAAAAAAGGCATTACACATCAGAGCCTCAGCTATTTCTTTTAACATCTGACATTTTTCTGCTATCTATGCATATATTTTAAAGAAAAAAACAACAAACAAGCTCTTCCTGAAAACCCACACACTGTAATATGAACTCAACATAAAATCACGTAACCTATAACCTTGTTCAAATAAGTCATTTTTACATTTGAGAGTGCATGCTGCGATTAATATGCAAATTTGTGGCAATGACATACATAAATGTCAGCAGAGACGTGAGACGTCCACATAGGTGAGAGGAAAAGAAAAGGGGAAAGGCTGGTCCAGTAAAGCAGGGATTTGAGCAGGCATGCAGAAGGATCTTTTAAGCTGCATGGAACTGGAAAGCTCCTCGTCCTGTTACTGTGAGAAAGAAGGGTCCTTTTGTTTTGCATGTTCCGCTAGGATCAAAGGCTGCCTCAGTCTGCTTCCGCTTTGGCCATCCGTTAGTAGCTTCAGTCTTTGAGACTCGCGTATTGCTTGCTGCTGTTTGTCTTCGTGCAGCTTGCAGCATCTTTAGAGAGACCTCTCGGGCCCTCTCTCTCACACCCAACTGTTAAACACAGTATGGATACAGATAAACATCATGGTGCATGTGTCAGATGTGGAATTAGAAGCCTCGGCGAATCCGTATGATACCGTCCTCTGCTGCTGCCGCTGATGCTGATTAATGTGATGATGTCCAGCGGCGAGTACTGATGAACATACTCATTTGCGACCTGGGAGTAATGCAAATGAGTATTTTTGTCATATCTGAGCTCTGAAGTGCAAAGGTAGTCCGTACTGTTCATAGATACAGGATTAAATGCTACGGTGGCAACTGTATACGACCCTATATGTGCAGCTGCTGCACGCGTTGGTTGAATTTCGGCAAGAATACCACTGCCATCGAAGGCATCGGCTGGTGTGTCTGCCAATTGTGCTTGACTTCAATGATCCGTGGCATGCATGCCATGCCATGCACCCTGCTCTCTGACACAACTTGCCCCCTGGCCGGACCGTCTCGCGCTCTGTCTCTCTTCCCTGTCCTTGTGCTTGACATGCATCATGGACAAGGAGACGACCGATCGGTGGGGGCGGATGACACCTCTGTGCACATCGATCTCAAAAATGTGTGCCGTCGAAAGTCCTGTGTCCCCTGTTGGTAAAAGGCGTGTGTAAGCTATACTCCGGTTTCTCCACGGAAGCGTGCATGGCCCGTTGTAAGTTGTTGTAATCTGCATTAGTCCGTTCGGTTAGAATAACTCATCAGGTATGAGATATGTAGGTCATCACGCAACGGGCCTTTCTTTGTCTATATAACAAAGGTGCGGCCTCCTATACGATCGAGAGATTCAACGCTTCCCAAATCTCACAGGGAAGGAGAACATAGAGCGATATACGCGAGCACCCGTCGCTCATCTCTGATGCGATGGTTCCTGAGAGTGCGTGCGTGCGTGCCATGCATGCGCATGCGTTGGTCGAATCGATGGCTTTCTGTGACCGGTGCTGTACGGTGAACTGCCGAAAAACTTTGTACCCGTGTGCCGGCACCTCCACCTCCTAATTCGAACC
The DNA here is from genome assembly GCA_030760725.1 of Neostapfia colusana. Taxonomy (NCBI): domain Eukaryota; kingdom Viridiplantae; phylum Streptophyta; class Magnoliopsida; order Poales; family Poaceae; genus Neostapfia; species Neostapfia colusana. Next base: position 2,732,449 of record JASWHV010000017.1, read on the forward strand.
ATGAGAGCGCGGCCATGCGTGTTCCCGTCCTGCTTCGTGGTGCGGAATCACCTGGGTAAAAGGCAAAACAAGTGAAAACCAGCGGTCAAATCAATCGCGATGGCAGCGCGAGTATTTCTGTTCGCTATCTGCAATCCCGCCCAATTGTTTAGCGGACCAAACCCGTTTCTAACTGCTCTGAGGTTTTCCGGATCGAATAGAGCTTATTTCCCGCACTATTGCCGTTTTGGTCCAAAAATATACCACTCTTTCCGTTTCAAATTATTTAACGTTTTAAATTAAACTAACCAGCATCAAATAATTTGAAACATAGTGAGTATTTGGCATTCTTTTAATGATTGCATTTGGCTACCCGTAAAGAAATTTATATTATTGTATTTACTTTGTAACTAGGAAAACACCTAAGACTTGAAGTGGTCCATCATCTATCTCATCACCTCTCAGTCCATTTAGTATGTCATTTTATGGGGGGCTGTGTTGCCATTTTCTCAGGCTTTTCATTGGTACATGAGTACGATTTAAACTCTAAAAGAGGCGTAGCTTGTACCATATGTGCAGGCGATGAGAAAATAGAGAAGAATCTGTCGTGTGCATGCATGCATTTGTGGCTTCGTGCTTAGCAACCCCTACGTCCTCGGGCTCTACAGCTATGAACGTTAGATGTTCACTTTCACGAGCTCTGGTTTTCCCACTCTAAAGTCTCTAACGACTGGTATCCTCGAAAATGCTCTGCGAGAGTGTACCGTCTGCCAGCTTTTGCTTCCTTGCTTCGATATGTTGATTGCTAGGAGGTGTAAATTTGGAGCAAAAACTTTCAATTGACTGAAGGTTTGGAACACATTGAACCATCGGCCATCTACAAATAACCTCTGAAAAACTCGAAGGTCTTGTACTACATTTCGTGTCGAGAGCTAAAATCCTTTTTTTTGTAACTTGGATTGCCTAATGCATACCTAACACCTTTTGCGAATGGCTCGTACCAAGTGGTCCAGAAGACCTGTGTGTAGCTGGGAAAAAAGGTCTCCAGTCTAAAACATACATTAACTTCTAGAAAAGAACGCTACACAGGGACACTTAAAATGCATAAATTCAAAAGAGGGGCGAAATTTCTTGAAATCAATCATCTACCAAGCCACAAGGTAAGATTTGCCTAGAAACAAAGCCAGTCATTTTAAGCTAGTACCAACTCAACTACTCAAGTGTGCCAAAGTTAATTAGAACACGCTTTTACAGTATCGAAAGATTTTTTCTTCATTTATTTTTGCCACTAAGAGACATCTTTACTCTAAAGAAATCTTTCATGCATGCATATGTCACTGCAAGCTTCCAATCTCTTCATTTGTAGGCCTTGAAAAACGCTGTCCGTTTCCATATATAATAACATGGGTGTCGGCACAAACCAGATGAAGGAGCTGCACGTACAATAATCTAAGCACAAGTTACCCCGTACTCTACCACTTAATTATACTACGTAAAAAAATGGGTCCTTTTTCACCGTCTGCACATGCGCGGCTTGCCGACCTGCACAAGTAGCGCTACCCACTGGCCGTATACAGCGCAGCGCCAGTGCGATTCTGATAAGTGTCCAGCACGATCTGGGCGAGGCGCCGAGGAGGCGACTGACCGGCCGTAGAGATCCGAGGGTGCCCGCGCTTGTCCGTATGCTCGGCGTCTTTGCCGTGGCGCAGGGAGCCGGGGAGCAGGGCGCCGCGCGCGCCCTTGCGATTTTTGTAAGCTCCAACTTGCGGCCGGTGAGGTCAATGGCGGCCTTGTTGATCATGCCAGCTGTAAGCTAGCTAGCGATTAAACTAACCCCCACGCAGTAATCCGTTCAAATGTATAATGCGTTGTTTTGTTTGCCCCACTAGAGTGATGTCACCGGCGAAATGGATGATTACATCAGTACAGCCAGGTAAGTGAGCAGAGGGTGATTAAGTTATTGCTCACCGTGCATTTGTTTATTTAAAGAACCGGCGCACATCAGCTGGCGAGGAGTATACGTACACAGATATAGCTGTTTTTTTTATTTTTATATTCTACCAAACCATGAACATGTAGTAGTTTTTAATTGACATTTTCCGCTGGAGGTGAGGCGAGTGGTATTTTTACCTTTTGTTGCGGCAAAAGAATATACCATCTGTGAGTAAACTAAGCTGGGGCTGGGAAGATCTCGGATCAGATACGGGACACCTGAAAAATTATCTCAGGTAATGGGAGAGAAACATTTAGAAGCGAATAAGGGCTTGACACCACACGTCGAGTAACCACGCGAAACAACGTGACAAGAACGCTATGGCCACTTCATGCCTCTCCTTTGCTACAAAAGTAACATGCACAGTGTAAGTCGTACTGCTGTCTGTTTTTTTTCCATTTGATTACCTTTTCGTCCTCGCAAGTAGTTGTGTATCTATACATGAATCCAATAGCTCCGCATCATTCACATTTCCTGAATTGTAATTACTGTGTACTAGACACAGCTTTTATCTCTCGTATTTATCTTTTACTGTTTTCCATATTAATGTCCATTGTGGGAGGCACTGTGCAGGAAAGAAGCTCTTGCACTGACATCCCTGCCAGCGTTCTGTTGAAGTCAGGGAGGCGCTCCTAGGTGAATTGACAAGTGGGACCACAATCTGCTAAGAGATTAATAAGGAGTACCTGCGCTTGTTGTCTCTCCGTCAAGATGGTGGTTTTGTGTTTATCCAGGCCGTCCTACATTTATAATGCATCATAGTAGTAATACATCATGTCATTGATCATTTGTATCTTGATACCTTTCGCAACAAAGGTCCTCAAGAAATACGTAAAAAGTACTCCGATGTTATTAATCTCCAGTGCATGAATCACATAATTTTTTTATCTTCCATCGACGAAGGTCAATAATATTGTAAACCAATTCAGAGAAGGAACTATGTAATGTGTTCCCGCCTACTTCTGCAAATACAAAAGAAGAAACAATGAGCCAAGCATGCATCTGTTCTGACTCTTAAAAGGTAGTACGTATTTGTGTGCTCCTTCCAAGAAAAGGGATAGGCATTTGTCAGAGTCTAGACCAGTGCAAGCAAGCCGTTTTCTTTCAGAGTACCCTGGCATGCCATAGATCGCATCCATCAGCCAAAGTAGAGGACATTTCATGGTTTGATGTGACCTGAGTTGGAAGTCTGGTCTGGAATCTACAGCAACTTTTAAAGGGCAACTAATGAATAAAATCATTGGCATTACTGCACCTTTATCAGTAAGCTCGGACAGAGACGATCATGGAATTTGGTCCGTTTGTGTTTCCCTTTATCGGCTTCCTATTCTTTCAAGTCCTACATGGCAACCCACTTGACCCACGAGTAAAAGTGTAGCTAATCTCTCAAGTTCAAAGATTCCATGCCTTAGAGACGAGTTGTACAGTATTTCCTATTTGAACAAGTGTGTGCCGAGATGGGCAAACGGCCGCTTAGCAGAACTGTCATAATCGTGAAGTCCTTATTCCACACGACAGAATTTGCGTTCCAATTGTACGGCATGTGGATGAAGAACCGGGTGCGCAAGGAATCAATCTGAACATCAACCAAAGTCCATCATGGTTGTTAGAAAGGCCAATAAAACTATAAACCATCTCTGAACATCAACCAAAGTCCATCAGTTTTGCTCTGTTAGTTGCTTTGAACGAATGCACCTTGTATATTATTATCGTGGCCGGTAGGACATATTGGACCGGTCAGAAATCAATAAAGTTGCCATATAAGATATTTTCAACGGGCAATTATCCTGGATATCTAAAGCGACCACCAATTGGCCGATCAAAAAAGGGAAGCGAGATGCTAGCTAGAACAATGACAGGGACGCTACACCTTGCTTTATCAGGTAGTTGCAAGCCCAACTAAACACACAAAAAGATTTAAAATAGAGGACGAACAGCTGTAGTGCCTCTCATTTGTAATGGATATCATACGCATGCCAAAATGTTGGGATGCTGACAAACGCATGCCCGCAGGGGCAGCGTGATTTGGATTCTTTGATTGTTATTACCTCCTCTCCCTGCTGCCTGAGCTCTCGTGTTCCAGCGCGCTCGCTGGATCACGCGTGATGACTCCATTTCCTTCCCCTGCATTCCATCGATCTATTGGCCACCCGGGTATCGAAAGGAACGAATACGAGAGTTGCTTTGGGGACCATAACAAAAAAATTGCAGATTAATTAGGCTTATCGCTAGCACGTCGGTACCAGTTAACAAAGACACGAAATATACAACATACTATAGATATATGTATATCGTTTATAATAGTGTTGGTTCCTAACGGTGCGTTGAATGGTCTGCTAGCTAGCTCCCGATCGTTGGTACACACAGAAGCTGGAGTAGCTTTATTATCTTAAGCACTGCTCACCTGACGTCTCGAAACACAGTACAATGTGATGTAAGCTTTAGGATTTAGGCCCGATGCCACGACGCGGATGTCTGCTTATATTTGGAAGCCATGATCGAGGCGTGTCGGCGCTGGCTTGAGCTTGACCACATATATAGAAGCTGGGCTCACACGCTGCGACCTGCAGAAAACCTGAGGCGGAAAAGAAATTGAGGCCACAACATATCACATACGTGTGCCCTTTTTCTCTCCACGGCATGTGGGTTCGTGGCATATACATGGCGACTGCTAGCTAGCTCCAAAGACCGGGGCAATAAAACCAGCGCGTTGGTTTCAGACGACGCAGGTGTGGGTACCGCGAGAGGTCACATGGCGCCTGCTGCATCGATGATCGATGAGCAGCAGCTCAACACGGCCGGACACATGGTCATTAAACTAAACCCTCCTGCTCGACGACCATTTACCCGGCCTCTCTTTGCCTTTAGGGCGCAGAATCTTGTGCCGGTCGTACAAGTATTTGTCATCGACAGTGTGCTAGTTAGGCGCGGAAGAGAATACAGCTCGAACAGAGCCTCCTGTGTGTTCTGCTCGCTTTCTCTCTCCGTTGAAGCCGGGGCACGCGCACCACTACCCCGCCCATTGTTCGTTCGCTCGCCGGCAAAACCAGATAAAGCGTACCTGCATTATTCGGTTCGCCGGCTACGTTCGACTCGCCTGCTTTCCGGTAGAGCTAATGTAGCACGTCTGGATGCACACACGTCTGCTTTTTTTGCTGTAAAAAGAATACTACTACCCAAAACTGTTTGCAAAGTAGAGTAATTCTAGGCTTGGTTCAATTTGTCTGCGAATGAAGACGTGTTACTATGTTGTTTACTACTAAAGCCTTTTCAATGATTTGCTGTTAATCGGTAAGGGGAAAGTGCACTTGATACTAGTTCCGTGTTTGGTTAGACTTGAGGGGCGGATCCACCGATGAGAGAGACGGCGAAACGCAACGTGCAGGCACTGTCCTTTCCCCCGCTGCCCCGCACAGCACAAGCACTGGTGAGCCAGCAAACAGCCGGTACCGCCCTGGGATTGATTAGAGAGACGCTGTGAGGCAGGCCACATCATAAGAAGCGACGCTTGACGTAGTATGGTACTGGCAAATGCCGCACGCCACATTCCAAGACCTTCTGCAGCGTCGTTGCATACTTTTACTTTCACCCACTTGTCCAGCGCAGAGAGGAGGGCATCTTGCTCATAGGAGAGATTGATACTTTGGTTGAAGGTCTCTAGCTAGAACCCTACCCCTACCCGCCTTTTTGTCTCGGGGAAGCCTCACCAGGACACCTCATTGCTTGGAGTGCTGGTGGTACCAGTGTAATCATCTGGGTCCATGCACCATACACGTATCAATCATTTCCTCCACTCAATAAATCCTATCGTATTCGGGAAAAAAGCGAACTACATATTTGTACACTATGACATAGCATATTGACTGATCGTCTTTGGCGGTGTTTTAATTTCAGCTTGTGCTCCAAGGTTCAGTTTTAGCTCACTCGGTGAAGAATACTGCGTGAAAGGAGCACTCTCTTCTCTTCTCTTCTCTGTATAGTAGAGAAGCGAAAGTTGAAGTCGTGCCAAAGAGATTCAGTATAGTGTGTGCAACTAGTATGTCACGGTGGTGGTCTCACTTAGACCTCACTTCACGTCTCGATTCGCTACAATGTTACGTCGTGCTGATGTATTGCCTTATCGGAGCTTCAGAGAGAAGCCAGGCACGTTATAACACCAGAGGGGAAAAAATGATGATGCGGGTATAGACACGCCATCACACTGGGATTGATTTTTCAAAGCTTCAACATCAAAGCTCAGGACTCAGGAGTCGTTATTAGTTCATCGATGATCAGTTCAGTCTCTGTGAACGCGATATGTCAGGCCAGGAAGAAGGCAACAGAATAAACGAAGCAGGAATACGGAAAAAAAACTCGCTAGAATTTGCTGCGCGCAGAGACATTTCCTGCGCACATCACATGTGATTAGCGTCTACGCCTCCGACCTCCGCGAGAGGGAAGCGATTGTCTGTGTGTGTGTGTGGCTGGACAGCCTTTGGTTTTGATCTCTGTTTGGTTCTACGGAAAGCTACCAGCTGCGGTTACAGAGGCATGCCTCCGGTGGGCGTATATATCATGACAAGGACGAGCTCACATGAGCCCAACCAGTTGATCCACTCTGGACCCCACCCTACTCCCGCCATCCTGCAGAGCTACACACTGCGGTGCAGTACTGCAATCAACCTTTCCACTGCCTAATTACTTGATCACCGCAGAGTAAATCACATTCATTCAGTTTTACATCTACTACTACTACTACTATGCTTTCAGGGTTATTTTTCAAGGAGCGCATATGCAGTTGTCCTTTTGTTCTCTTCTGCTGTGGGAATAGCATGCCGAACAATATCTACATCGGTGATCTGTGCATTGGCACTATACGAACTGATCTCTACAAAAACACGGTAAAAGAATACAGCTGATTGACAACAGCGTGCACAGCCTTTGTAAACTGCACTGAATGAAGCGGTAATCCACTGCAGTTTTGTCAGTTCTTTGAAACTTCATCGTTAAGATCGAATCACGCATCAGGAAACAGCTTGCACAATCTCGGTAAGAGCGTGTTATTCTATAGGAACAGGGAAAAACAACAGAAAACGTTGATTAGGACCATGCAATACGATACTACTCCGACGCAAACAATACAATACTCTGGAAATAGTAATACAGAATACAAATACACTAGCCCGGCCTGGTGTGGTGACCTTCCAGGAATCTTCTAGGGCAGTGCCACCCTCTCTCTGCTGTGTTGGCTCACCCCCGGTGGGAACGCAAGCAGCTTTTCCGCAGCTCGCTTTACCGACGCAAATGAACCCACTAGTACTATAGTAGAGAGGAAAACAACCAGGTTGTTACCACTCAAACTCTCTCTATCCATCACATCATCTCCTCGTCCTCCGGCGCGCGCGGTCAATGCGAGGCCCGGGCAGATGAGTCGCTTCGCATCCCCGCTTCCCTCGATCGGCCCTCTGCCCGTGTCGTCTCGTCGATCTAGCTCGCTAGTCGATCGAGCCCATTCCACTCGCATACAAACATATTAACAAGCCGAGCCGAGGAGAGAGAGAGAGAGAGATAGAGGGTTCATCGCGGATAGATCCCCCGCCTCCAATTCACTCTCCCCAGCAACAGGCAACCAAGCCAGTCTCCAGCCCGCCGCGCCCTGGACCGCGTCCATCGCATCGACGCGGCCGCGGAAGCGCACGCTACCCGAAGGGAAGGAAGTGAAGGGATCGACGATCGAGGAGGAGGCCAAAGGCTGCGGCGCGTCGGGAAGCGAGAGATAGCGGCTATGGAGTTCTCCACCTCGTCGAGTAGGCTTTCCAAAGAGGAGCTCGAGGAGGAAGAGCAGGAGCACGAGGGCGGGGAGGAGGACGACGGGGCCTCCCCGCGCGAGATCCCTTTCATGACAGCGTCAGCGGCCGCGGCGGCAACCAGCACCGCGGCTGCCTCGTCGTCCCCGCCGTCCGCGTCTGGCTCGGCCCTCCGCTCCAGCGACGGCGCTGGGACGTCAGGGAGCGGCGGCGGCGGCGGCGGAGGGAACGATGACGTGGAGGTGATCGAGAAGGAGCACATGTTCGACAAGGTGGTGACGCCGAGCGACGTAGGGAAGCTCAACCGGCTGGTGATCCCGAAGCAGCACGCGGAGAAGTACTTCCCGCTGGACTCGGCTGCCAACGAGAAGGGCCTCCTGCTCAGCTTCGAGGACCGCGCCGGCAAGCACTGGCGCTTCCGCTACTCCTACTGGAACAGCAGCCAGAGCTACGTCATGACCAAGGGCTGGAGCCGCTTCGTCAAGGAGAAGCGCCTCGACGCCGGGGACACCGTATCCTTCTGCCGCGGCGCGGAAGAGGCCGCGCGCGACCGCCTCTTTATCGACTGGAAGCGACGTGCAGACGTCCGCGACCCGCACCACCGCCTGCCACGGGGGATCCCCCTCCCCATGCCATCCGCCGCCTCGCCCTACGGCCCGTGGGGCGGCGGCGCGGGCGGATTCCTCATGCCGCCTGCGCCGCCCGCCACACTCTACGAGCACCACCGACTCCGACAGGGCCTCGACTTCCGCAACGTCAGCGCCGCCGCGCCGGCCAGGCAGCTTCTCTTCTTCGGCTCCGCCGGCATGCGCTCGCCCGGACCCATGCTGCCACCACCGCCGCCGCCGATGCACATTACGGTGCAACCGAGCCCCGCGGTTACTGCCGGCCTGTCCATGATTCTCGACTCGGTGCCACTCGTCAACAGCCCGACGGCGGCATCGAAGCGAGTGCGCCTGTTCGGAGTCAACCTGGACAGCCCACACCCGAACGTCGGCGTCGGCGTCGAGTCAAGCCACGACTCCTCCAACGCGCTGTCCCTGCGCATGCCGGGATGGCAAAGACCTTCGTCATTAAGGTCGTTCGAGTTCCCTCAACAGCACAGCATCGTCGGTGCAGCTGGAGCCGAGTCGTCAGCAGCCTCGTCACCATCGTCATCATCGTCGTCCAAGAGAGAAGCGCATTCCTCATTGGATCTCGATCTGTGAGTGTGAGAGGCCACCTCGATTGGGGGCATACAAAAGGAAAGTTCAACATTTCTTCCGTCCGTTACCTTCTTCATTTTATTCATCTTTTGGGATTCCATTATAACCTTGATGATAGGATCTAGTGTTTAACATTTTGTTTTCAATTTTTGGTTTTGGCTATTCAGATTCTTGTGTTGGATTGCCAATATATATGTAGAGAAGTTAGGCGAATTGATTAATCGTTAATGCTTTCGTATGATTTAAGTTTTGATTGAACTCTATCCTTCAGTACTATCGGCTACATCTGTTCGTGCGATCCTATACCATATTACTACTTGGTGCCTTACTATTTATATAGTTTGGTTGACAATTCGCAATTCCGTTTGTCCCTACATACGATAACACCCTTCCAACTCAGCAACTCACAGCATTAGTGCCAGGATCTGAATCGTAACAGCATAAGTGCGGTGCAATGTAGACTGTTTCTTTCTTGCCGCATCATATATCATATATATGTATGATCTCCTCCTAGCTTGGAGCTACAACCACACAGCTCTCCAAAAGCATGGCAAGACAACGACGTTGACGTTGTGCTGGCAATACTCGTTTATACCAAGCGAAGCCATGCAGCTATTACGATCATTGCAGGTCAGATGCTTAAAACTTTTAATCCTCTCACCTTCTTTCGTTGATATTGCTCATCGTGTCATCTCGTATCTTTGTTGTTGTTATTGCTGGCATTCTTGTTTTGTTTTCATGCTTTTCCAGCCGCCACTTTATGTACTGTTGCTCTCTAATATTAATTTTCTAATTTGTGTGCTGTTTCACGGAGGTCAGTTATCAGGCTGGATAAAAAATAGTTGTAATTAGTCATAATTGTTTACTAGATTAATGAATATAATAGATTAATCAGATTAACGTTATTTTTATAAAACAATTATTACTAGTCTACCACTCTTTTTTCTAATATTGCTCACGGCTCAACAAAATACTAATCAGTACTGTTGTTAGAAGAAAAGGGATTACTGGTCATTATTTTGGATCGTAAAAGTGCTCTAAAATTAACCGTGCAGTGGGCCATAGTTTGGATTGTCTGGGTCTTAAGTGGTATAGACTCCAAGAGCTCTGTATGACTTGGCAGTCTGTAAAGAGCGTAAGGAGGCACCCTTGTCTTTGTTATTAACTTCTTTGTACGTCTAATAAGGATTTACGAAGGAGAGGAGAGGGCCTCAGTACTAACGCTACTGTTACTGTAGTAGTAGAAACTGTGGTTCGTCGATGTGCACCTTTATCGCAAGTAACCTTGGTTGGTGTTCTGTTATTGTCCTTTGTGTTCGAGACGGCGAGAAAGAGCGTGTGTATCTCCGATTTTGCTCCGTCTCTTCCTTTTCACTGCAGTGCAGTGAGTAGGTATGGCGTGCGTGCCTGCTGAGAGCAATGAAGGCATGGCCACGTACTGACTCCGCTATAGGTATCCATATAGGCATGTAGCGAGGTGTAGGAGGTGATCCTTCTGCACTGGTGAGACCAGAATGGATGTATAGATGCTGTGTCTACTGACAAAAGTACTTTTGGTCCATTGTAAGCTGGAAAAGGCAATGGGGAGTTATGAGGAAGGGAAAAAGAGCAGCGCGGTGTCTATATGCATGTGTCTTGTCTTTCTTCCCTTTGCGTATGTTTTTTCGCTTCGTCATTCTGTTCCGAACTTGCTGCACTCAGTCCACGCTGAAGTATTCTTTAAGAATTAAGAGTCAAATCTTGTTTAATTCACGAAGATAGTTTGCACTTGACGCTATTACGAAATATAAGCATTTTGTCACTAATGAACCATTTTACTTTGTCATATATACATTTCATTTTTTATGTACGGGTTCTATTTTATAGTGCAAATATTTGTAATAAGAAATGGCTATATATATATGTATATCCATGTAGATGCCATGATGTTGATCATTTGCTTGATGAATAAAACCTCTATTTACCTTAAAATAAAAACATGCAGACACATGGTACCTATGCTGCATTGAACTTATCTCACAACATATAATCTGATGGCCTAACTGATTTTATAGACTAGTTGCAATTCAATGTTGAATGTCCCCTTCCTGCTCCTAGTGAAGCACTTCATCTTTATCTTGACAAGCATGTGGAAGATACCATGACGGCAAAGGACCCTAGTTGTTTCAGCATCCGCATCAGTTCATACAGCACTATCCAGTAAGTTTGTCAACATCTAAACCATGTATGGCTGCAAATCGTAAATTATTAGGAGATATAAACCTCAATATGCATAGCAGCTCAGCATAATAAATCGTAGGCGATGTAAAGTTGAATCTAGCTCTACTAATCTGGAGAACACTGAATGTACAACCTTTATTAGATATAGGTGGAGTGAAAACTACTTAAGTTTCTTGGGATGTATATGGTTGCTTGGATCATGCAGTAAGGCAGAACATTCATCTAGATGGTCCATTTTTGACATGGATATCTTATCCGTTTGTGTAAAATAACACACTTTCTTCATTTTCTGAAAAATACTTGGTTTTGATAAGACAGCTATAATATTTGATTTAATGTTTAGCTTTTCTAGATAAGCTGTAAGTACCATGGACCCTTTTCGAATATCCTTCATTCCATTTATTTGCTAGTCCATATTATGTCCGTTCTAGTCAGAAACAAAAAGCTAGTGCAAGATCAGCATCTATTTTTCAATACAACCATTTTCGTGGTCATTTGTTGACATAACAATTCCAAGTATTTTACTTCAATAAGCAACTTCATGCTGGCTTTTCCTTTCATATCAATATAGAAGTGTTTTGTGCTGCGAAGCAAGCTTAAAACTTTGTTTTGTATGCCTATGGCGATGTAAGTGCAAGAATTGTTCCATTAAAATGTAAGCGAATTTATTTTGTTCTATGAGGCTCAATTATCTTTTAAAATTTCAAGATACAAGTTTCATGTCCAGCTATATATCTTAATAATGTTTGTTTGTGTCGTAATAACATATGGTACATCTGTGTTTTAAGTTTTTGTGCATGGTGCATGCAAATAATGGAAAAGTTTTGATGTGACACTTCCATGTCCATTAAATTGTAAGAACTTTTCATGTATGTGCATGCAAGCATGCATGGGTGGTAAGGAGGAATATATGGTCTAGGCTTGTTAGCTACTTAGCTTGGTGATCATGTAGGGGGTAAGTAGGTTGAACCTAACATCTATGTGCTTTGCACTGAATAAATTTGAAACATCAAAGGACAGATTTCCATTTGTGTAATGACTTATAGTTTTTCTCTAGGGAGTGCTTTTCATAGAAAAAGAAGCTTGATTTCATAAAATAACTTGATAGGTGTCCCGCTCCTAGTATGCAGGTGACATCAAAACATAGTTATCAGCTTTTCAATTAATTTTTAGGCAAAAATTTTCTATCAACGGTAAATGTACTCTAGTATTATATTTATATTTTATATATTGATCTCTTAAGTGCATCTGTGTGTAACAGAAATATGCATTTTCTGAATACAACAATAACAGCTAATCCATAAATTGTTACTTGGGCACAATTTTCCATAATGATAGTGGAATGAGTTATTTGAGAAATTTGTACGTAATGGCAAGAGGGACAGCTTTTATTTCTATTTTGCTAAGATTGATGTGAGAATGTCTAGACCCACGGAGTGAAATCCACGTGGATGTTGCAAAAAAAATTCTTGGAGGAAGTTGAGCCCTAATTTTGACATTTCACTAGCAAAAAAATATTTGTTATATATACGCCTGGTTGCTATATAACAAGCACAGACGTATGTTGGGTTGTTCTGTGCAGTCTGTTTGAATGCAATATTATTAGGTACCTACGCTACACATGCAACGTTTTAACCTGTTTATGTCTATGGTCATATGGTGTGCCACCTTTCTACGTCTCTGACTAGTCATTCTAAACCTAATATACCAGGTCCTGGTTACATAAACATGGATTCACAAATTATTCGCAAAATAGCTCATCATCAGTAGATAGTCAAAGGTAATATCTCTAATGTTTTTTAAAGAAATGAGATTCACAATTACCTTTGAACATGTAATTGTGCTAATAAAGTATGTTGTTATTTATTAAGTTTATATGAGTTCAATTAATAGTGATTAGATGAAGCACAATTACCTTTTCATTAGCCCATCACAACATAATTCACCAAAACAACTCTAATCCAAATTGGATAACTTAATGCTCAAAATTCTGACATAGATGTATGTCTAGTGCCCAAACATCAGAAAAATCCAGTTTATTGTTAAACGAACACACTGCTATTTCATAATTGTGCATTTCCTTATTTTTCGACAAGCAAGCCCAGTCACCTAATTTTTAAGCTTTGCTCCCCTTTGTGGCCGCCAAATGTCAAACCGCACATGCCCTAGCCTGTGCTAACCTTTTCGTAGATCAACTTTACGAGACCATGTAGTACCATGTTCATTCACTTTCTTCCCTTTTTTATTCGGCAAAATTTGGCAAGACTAGAGAACATGGTGACTATGCGCAATGGCCGATAGCCTTCAAGATATATATTTGCCGCTAGCTCTTGTACTCCTTACGACATAAATCCACGCAACAAGCTGTACATTTTTCTACGTACGAACAACAAACCTGACGGCGACAAGTGCCCCAGCCTTAGGCGGCAACATGCTTCAAGAAAACAGCACGAAAAGAGCTGCATGCCGAGCACCTCATCTCTCACATCGGTGCATCAGCTGAGATGATCCCTGCTGATCTGTTGCACACCAGAAACTGGAACTGCGAAAAGACGGCAGCACGGCAGTAGCCCATGCTCAAGCAAGACAATTAGTCCAAGCGCAGGCCGGCCCTGCAGCATTACTTTATGTGTGCCTATATGTATCACTACTGACCTTTGTAGCAGTATGCCAGTACACACAGTAATAACACCACGCACCTGATGACCTGATACAATACTTACGTATAGGAGTACTAATGATCATTTATAATTCTGAAGTATCGGAATATATATCTGCAGGGTATGCGGCGCCTTTATATGCTTCCGAGAACAGTTTTATGTCATGTCGGCAAGGACTACAACATGTGATGCAGGCACTTTGCAGTGAATCCGGGGCGGTTAAAAGATACTTACTCGGTTCTGTAATAAATAATGATTAGGACAAAAAATCTAGTTCAATTTAAACTAAATTAACTGTTCTAAACGTCATTTATTTCAGAATGGAGCGAGTAATTTTTTTCTCTCAAGGACAGTTAGACCCAAAAAGTTATTCTCACCGTAGACTTTAAAAGATGAACGATTAAGATGTGCAAGTCTACAGTTATTATAGACGGGCCTACAAAAATCCACTTTCGGCTGCAAAACTAGCTTGGCGAACGGCGACAGGTACTAGCCGGCTAACCGAGCAGCAGCGCGACCACATGACAAAGCCACGTACTTAAACCCAAATTAGGACTGGATCCAGCTGCCAGATCTACCAGTGGGCAAAACTTAAGACGCAAATGCTGAGATGCATGCAGCCGGGGACGACTGAAACTGAATCCCATCACGCCGTGTATTAGATTTACCAAGTTGTATCTCCCCTGCCTGGAGTAGATTTATCTTTTACTGTGCCGGTTTTACAGTAGTCAGCACGGTCTCATTGAGCAGCAAGCTGATGCATGGAACGGCAGTGCAAGAGACAAAGTCGCATGGCACTGCGACTGTGTCAGGGGCACACCAAAGCCACCACTGCCAAACACACACGCAGCATGCATGCACACCACTGGCGCCGATCAGACTGGACAGCGAGATCGATCGATGCGGAGGTAGAGACCGAAGCATCACGCACCGCGCTCCATATGATGGCTCTGCGCGTCGTCGGCCGCGCCGCAGTGCTGTGCCGGCGCAGTGGTAAAAAGCTACGGAGATGGAAAGTTCAGAGAGCTTTTGCTGGAGCGGATAACGAACAGCTGCTGCAACGACGAGATTTCTGAGGAGGGAGAAGAATACGAGTGAAATATTGTACATTTTGTTAACGAATAGTAATTAACAGCGACGAAAACGACGGCTCAGCAGCAGAGAGAGGAGGGGGTGGAGGAGGAGGAGGTCGGGCAACGGCTGAAAGCTACCATCGATCCAGTCACACCCGCCCGTCATTTGGGCATAGCTAGAGATGGGGGCCCAGCTTCGGAAAGCTAGCCTGGCCCTGACACATGGGGCCGGACTGCACCAGGCTGCTGCAGTGGTCCTGTTGCTTCCCCTCTCTTTACCTCGTCAGGAAATTATTGTAGCGAGGCCAAAGATGTATATCCAGGGGACACGCTGGCTGCGTGCTAGTACTCGATCGAGCCGTTCTTGGTCCACCACGGGTATTATGTGCTACGTAGTACTCCTGCATTTAATCTCATCAAGGGTGGACAAAGAAATTTGTAATACCACTGGTCGTGCATGGAAGTGCGGCAAATCCTCATGAAAGCAGGCTTAGTGTCAGACAAGAAACCAACATGCGCATCACATATCCATCCATCCAGTAAAGCGCCGCGAATAAAAAGCACAGCGAAGGCGACGAAGAAGCATGTCAAGCGAAGCACTCGCAGACACACAGTGCTCGGGCGTTGTTAAGGTGATGTCCGAGCCTCCGAGGCATGCATGCAACGCAGCGTCGCGGCACGCAATCGAGGAGATGGGCGCGCAGCAGAAGAAGCAGCAGCAGCAGCAGCAGCAGAGCCATGCATGCACGCGCTGTTGCTTTCATGGACAGCCCTTGTCTCATCGTCTCCTTCCCTTTACTTTCTTCCGTCTCTTTTGAGCCGGGCCTGTGACACCGCAAGAGCGCCGCGCCGCAGGCTTTCGCATTGCCGCATGGAAAGCTAGCGCGCCTGTGACACGCAGCCGGCCGGCCGCGGGCAACAGTATCCCTCTCGCTTCTCCTGTAGCCCTTTGTGCTTGCCTCGTTAACCGCCACGCCCTTTAATTTCCCCCCTGCTTCGATCTGCTTCGTGGTCGTCCCCAGCTCAACTGTGGCCATTACTATTCGCTCCACACTTGTCACCGCGCCGGACCACGAGCCCAAAACCGGCCTCACCGTCAAGAAACAAAGAGTCTCCAATCAACGGCGATACTCACGGCCCTGTTCTCTCCGTTGTCTGAATGTACAGCAAGCGAGAGCGATCGACTAATGCCTGCAGACACCGGTGTCGCAACGGCAACGAGTGAACCATCCGTACGTGATCGCGACGCACACCTAACAGCACACGGTAGCAAGTGCGCCGGCCATCGCCGTGGTGGTCATGTGGAACGGGATCGCGGGTGAGCGCAAGTTCAGGCCGTGCGGCACCCATCGTGTGGGGGGGGGGGACCTGGCAGGGAAAGGCGGCGGCACCGTGCCCTTCGCTGTCGAGCGATCCGTCGAGAGCTAGCCCGGTCGGCCAGAGGACTTGACACGGGAAGCTAGTGGAAGGGGCGCGGCTCGAGTTTGCCGATGGCAAGACGACACTCTTGATGGCTAGCGTCCAAGGAGTGCCAGTTCGATTCATTCCACTCCATCGCCGTTCCTGACTGTCACAGACTCGATGCTATCATGCCGGTATTACACGGCACGCGCGACAATGAATTCCAAGAGAAAAGCAGTCTAAACGGGCCAGAAATTCAGGCCTGGTCGTGCGCGATCTGATCAATGACGGCCCATAATTACCGTAATAACAATTGGGCCTGAGATTTTCGGCCCGCTTAACGCATTCCCTTGTGGCCTGGTACGGGGAGAGGTACGAGGAGAGGACAGTGTGCGTGGGCGGCGAGGCGAGGCGAGGCGAGGCGAGCGGCGAAGGGGAAGCCCCGCCGTCAACGGGTCTTATAGACATGTTAGTTGATAAATGTGAAGATTAACCTTGTTATTTGAAACTGTAATATAGTCAGTATCTTCTGTTCTCCCAGGCTCCCGGCTAGCACTCTTTGCAGTGTTGCTGCTGTTGACTAGGATAAATTAGTCCTTAACATTTTGTCATTATTGTTGGCCTTCCTGTCTATTGCTTGTGTAGCTAGAGAAGGCAGCATCTTCTGTGCCAAACTGCTGATATGCACGTTTTGGCACCAAGTTAGAGAGTTGATTTAGGGAATTGAGCTGAACCTGGATGCCATATTTTGTTTTTAGTGTTGATTGGGTTCATTGCCTGAATTGCATCATCAGGCTTTCCCCTTCTTATGGATTATAATCTGAAAAAATTACGCGAATTTAAAATTTTGAGTATCTTTTGAACCAGAGGGACTGATGTTTATATTGAAAATGCTGTGTAAATTCTTAGGTCCTATGAGCTAGAATATTTGGAACGCTGTTTTAATTGCTAATTTGGCAAATGATTTACCCTTTTCTTACCACTTGTAAACAACAAAACAAACAAATGTACATCGATTTCTACTTTTCTAGTAATGCCCATTGCAATACGACAAATGGGGACTTTATATTTTAGTCTAACATAATTCATTATATTTCAAGTTAATTTATCCATGATGCCAATAGACTCGGGCGGTTTTCTGACCAAGGGCTAAAAACAACTCCGTGCACCTCCTTTTATTAAAGGAGAACAGCATTAAATAAACAAGTATATAATGTGTTAAGTTAAGTTTGCAGTCCTTAAAAATGTAGAGCATCACCCTCTTTGGTCAGGGGTGCTAGGATGCAAGGCAGATGGCATGGTGGCGCCTAGGGTCTAATAGTAGTAGATTATGCAGTTGCCTTTTGCCTTCCAATCATGTGATAACCTTCCTTTCATAAAAGTCATGTGGTAACCTAGGACCTGTTCTAGGCTGCTGAATTTTTTTAAAATGATGGCTCAAATAGTTGCATTAGTACATAATCTGGAGCTGACCAATTAAGGCTGGTAACGGGCCTAAGAAAATGAACTAATAATTGGAAGGGGCCAGATTTGGATTGGGCTAAATTCATATTTATTTTTAGCCTAACAATTAATAAGGGCTCAAATAAATTATGAAGTGACCTGTTGGCTGAGCCCGTTTACCAGGGCTAGACCTATACAGTGGCACTGGAGCCATGATTTGAGAAAACACATTATATCTGTTTTGTTGTTGTAATTGTTGAGATGTTGAGGCAATATGATGTTAACACCACTTGTGTGTTATTAAATAGATTTCCTAGCACTGGGAACCTTTTTAATCCATGTTTGTTATAATTGAGTCATTGGTAAATGATCTTATGCAGAATACTCTATGTTCTGTTAATTTATTTTCCATAATGATAATTTTAATGACTATTGATGCTGCAGACCGTTGGAGACAAATGCTTTACAGCGTGTGTGACCAGCCTGGGACAAGTCTAAGCAGAAGTGAGGGTAATTGTGTATCGAGCTGCATCGAGAGGTACATTGAGGCCACTGGTATCATTACCAGAGCTTTGTTGAATTCTCAGCGTTAAGAAGACTATGGTATTTGATTTTTGCACGCTTCTGTGAAAGTGCAGAGACTTTTGCCACACTAATTTAGAAATGGACCGAGTTGGTAAACATTATGAGGGGATATCCTTTTTTTCTTTTCTTCTGCTACTGTTGTGGGGTATTTATCTTAAAAAAATCAAAGTTTATGTGTTGATCTGCACTTTTTGTACTAGAGTTTTTAGCAAATATTTTGATGTAACCATTCTTGGCATGAGCTCCTGTGTGTACTCCACGGATTTATATAACTTGGCTCGATATGGCCTGAATAATTGTGCATGGTTGTTCCACGCATTATTTTCTCTGATGAATGTTACTAGCATCTGTACTTGTAAAGATTGCAAGTGCCTGTACTTCTTGTCTGTAGATATTGCAACAGCTGCCTTCTCCAAGAAATTTTTTGTGCGCTACTATGTACAAGAGCCAAGCTATATTTATATGGAAGTTCTAGGGAACCATAAAGATTATACCACATTGACTGCAGTGTAAGGAGTCGTCACCGCAGGCATCATAGGGCGTTGGAATACTGCTTCTATATTGCAGTAAACATTTGCCGATCGCCGATTACGCTAAGCCAACCAAGCATTGGCACCAAGAAAACATACACGGGAACTTCGAAGCATCTGAAAAAAGATCCTGGTTGAATATTAACAAGAGCACCATCGTCTACCTTCAAGGAAGTTGGTGATGCAGGGTGTCAGGCGACATTGAGATCATCTGTAGCAGGCTCGAGCTAGAGAACGTCTCCTCAATGGAGATCTCGATCTTGCTGCTGCTCCCATTGTTGTCCCTCAGGATGTGCAGAAGCTCCTTGGCGACGGCGAGCATGTACAGCCCGTTCTCGGCGCTGGACAGGCACCGGACAGCGAGCTCGAACACCTTCCTCACCTCATCTTGCGACGCCGGGAGCTGCTTCCCCGACAGGAGCGTCGGGTCGATGACCTCATGGAGCCTCCCCTCCCTCACCTTGGGCGCGACCGAGTCGAACGGGACCTGCTGCCTCAGCCCCGTCAATAGCTCGATTAAGAGGTGACCGAAGTTGCAGACGACGTCCTGGTCGTATGATGCGGAGTAGTAAGTCGCCGGCCTGGTGAGCTTGTAGCCGGCGATCTTGGCGGTGAAGTCGGAGTCCAGGAAGATCTCGCTGGACCTGAGGTCGTGGAGGAAGATCGAGGCGGTCTCGTGCGCCTGCAGGTAGGTGAGCGCACTGGCAAGCTCGATGGCGATGTTGACGCGGTGGTACCAGCTGAGAACGCGGCACTTGATCTGGCGCAGGTGGTCCTCGAGCGTGCCCCCGGCGAAGTGCTCGTGCACCAGCAGCAGCGCGTTGCTGGAGTCGAGGCAGAATCCCACGACACGGGCAATGTTGGGGTGGGAGATCTCGGATAGGAGCTCGATCCGGTCCAGGGCCAGCCGGAACTTCCCCTGCGTCTCATAGCCGATCCTCTGCACCGCGACCATGGAGCCGTCGTCGAGCACGCCGGCGTACACCACGCCGTCGACGGTGTCCACGGCCTTCTCGCTGTCGAAGCGCTTCGTCGCTTCCTCCAGCTGCTCGTACGTGAACTGCTTCGCGTCGCACGCGTTCCGGAGGATCTTGGGGATGCACGCCGGGTCGAGATCCCACCGGCTGTCCTTGGAAGGCTGCCTCAGGAACAGCCAAAACGAGACGGCCGCCGCGAGGAAGAACAGCGAAACGAAAAAACCTGCTCAGGCAACGGAAATCAGCGAATCAAACGTATGCTAATCATATCGGGGAAGTGTGCAACGTGAGATGAGCGCATACCGGCCAGGGCAACTGCCCTTTTGGAGCAGAACCGTCCCTGGCAGCAGTCCCTGCCATCACTGCTGCAGGCTACGTACATGGATGCACATACGTCTGAGGATTAGTAGTTAAGCACATACACAGACTGCAAGAAGAACAGAGCGTACTTACATCGTGTGCCGTTGGAGCAGCCGGCGCCCTGCACGAAGCCGTCCCCGACGAGCCCTACTGGGCAAACACACCGCACGCCGTCGTGCACGGCCGTTGCGTTCACGAGCGCCGCGCCATCGGCACATTTCGCCATGGCGCTGTCCCTCGGCACAGCCCACTCGACCTCGATCCCCCTCAGAAACCCTCCCGCCCCCTCTGCGGCTGTCCGGTTCTGGACCCAGCTCGAGAACCCACGGCACCCGAAGTCCGCGAACACGCCCAGCCCGTTCCCGGGCTTCCACACGCTGCCGTCGGACAGCGGGTAGCAGCACCCAGACTTGCCACCGCCGCCCGCCGCGCGGCCACACGTCGTCACGTCGCAGCCGGCGCGGCAGAGCGAGGAGTCCTCGCAGGCGTAGAGGCGGAGCACATTGGCCGGCGTGACGGCGAGGAAGGGTGCGGCGTCCAGCGCGGCCGCCGGAGAGGTCGATCGGGAGAAAGCGGCGTAGGCCGCGTCGCACGCGGACGGCGACGCGGGGGCGTAGTCGAGGAAGAGCGATCCGGAGGGCTGAAAGGCAAGGACGCGGAAGGTCGTCGAGCCGAGCGGGAGTGTGAGAGTGGCGTTGGCGTCGCAGGAGAGGCGGAAACTGGAGGAGGAATTGGTGGTAGCGTTGCTACGGCAGGAGGAGGTGAGATGAAACGGGAAGGGGATGACGAGGTCGCCGCATCGGTCGTCGGCCTCGCCGCAGTTGCTGGGGTCGACGGCCTGCGCGACAGAGGCTGCGACTGCGAGGAGAGCAACAAGGAGGCAGAGGTGGAGCAGCGGCAGAGGAGTCATGGGTGGCGGTGGCCGGCCGTGGAGGCACCGCATGCTGCTGGACCGCTTGATTGTAGCAGCTCAGCATTGCCGGGTAGTTGTAGGTGGACGGAGTTGGGAGCGGTGCATACCTGCACTTCGGTTGGCGCGCGGGGGCAGACGGGCGTGGAAGACCTGCTTCCCGAATGGAGCTGGAGCTCGAGTAGAGCTCGGGTATCAAACGACCAACGACTGTTGGCACGGGATACGGCGCGGAGCCTACGCGCCAGCGGGCGGGTACTGGTTTGGGTCCTTTGGGAGCTGAGCTCGAGCGCCTCCACGGTGCACCGAGATAGGCGCCGCAACAGTGTAATGGTGACTTGAGTTTGAAGGTTTTCTTTTTGTTCGTTTCTAACCGTGTCAGACTTTACGATTTGCAATGCATCTCAATGTTTACTCTACGCAAAATTTTCAAAATCTAGAGAGGAACAACCGAAACCCATTAGAAACAAGAGAATTCTTTCGTTGCCATTGAATGTTCTGCCTCTGCTACTGAAGATTGTTCTGCCTCAAAAGAAAAAAAAAAAGAAAAAGGGAGACTGAGAAATGGTAATCACGGAGATTGTCTAGCCAGCAAGGACTAGTAACAAGTTTAGCAATGAAGTGAAAAAGGGCCACTTGTGTGCGGAGACAACTCGATCAGCTTGATTAAACTGGAAATCATCTCGCTGGCAGAGGCCCTGATAAAACGGTAATTTGATGGGAGCGATATGGCTGATCCTGTGGAGTACATACCCATGCACAGGGACCCTTAACTTCAGAGAAATGCATGTTCGCAGTAGGTTCAGGTGCCGGGAGCGGAGGCCAGCCAGATGGCCGTGACAGAACATCCATCATATCACGAAAATGATTTCAGCCTCGCCGCAATGATTAGAGGATCCCTTGGCAAGAATAGATGTCGCGCGCTCGTCGTCGCACAGCAACTACTGCACAGCACCTGTCCAAGTCCAAATACAGAGCGTAGCGGAACATCACGACTACTAGTTGTGGTACGCGGACGGTGCTGCCGCCGATGACCGTGGCGCTACAGCGTAGGAGGAGGAGGCGGCGAGCGTGCGCAGGGGAGACGAACGAAGCGGAAGCGAGAGGGACGAGGCGATGGCGCTGGGACGCGCGCGGGCGGGCGTGGGGGCATGTCGGAGACCGTAGCCGGAAAGGTTATTCTATCCCGCCGCGGGTCCGAGGCGTCCTAACTGGGCCAGTTCCGGAGCGGCCTCGAGTAGAGTAGTGGGCTTAGGTCCCCGCGAACCGGGTACATCTCGTACGTTTTCTTTTCATTTTGCTCCTTCGATCCAAGAGATTATGATACCACTTCGTACGCGTGGAATCCCTCGGGCGGCGGAGCACGAGAGGCCCAGCGGCATCCCGACCCGACGCCTGGGCTCGTGTACTCTTCCTGGGCTTTCGTCTCGACACAGTGACCGGGCTGGACTTTTCATGTAGCCCGTTGAGACGGAAGAGGCCCAGCCCCCACGCTCTCGGATCTCGGTGAGAACGGGGGCTACGGAAGTGCGGGCCGTGCGGCGTTGGTCACTCGTCACGGTCAGATCACCACCGACCTGAGCCACTTTCATTCAGGTTCGCATATGATTGTTTTCTTCGAACCAAACTAAAAAAACGTGTGTTTCTTTAGGGCGTTGGGAGTCGGCAGCGATGATGCTGATTTCACGGACTTTCGAAAAAAATGATGCTGAATTCACCAGAATTTCGTACAGCCGCAACGAATTGTGCGCATCTCGCCGAAAGGAAAATGGAACGAGAGGCTCCGTCGTTCGCAGCCCACCAGCCATGCTGCCGGCATTTTCATTCGTTTTGTACTCGTGTCTTCCACTTATCTAGCTAGCTACCTCGTACTTTTCTATTCCACCGGCAAGAAACACCTCCAAAAACGTGCGAGTAATACCAGTACCGTTGAATGGGTAATACCGTCATCGGGAAAGGAAAAAGGTTTTAATGTCTGTTCATTCAGGTGAGGTGAGCATAATCGTACGTCCATGGTCCATCGACGTGGGTGATGCATGGTTCCCGGTATATTTTTAGATTTCTAACTTGCGATGGCAGATGGTCCTACTAAAACTTTTGGCCAAAAGGAGCCTTACTTGTGAGAATCCTTCTATAAAAAAATTCAGTAAACTGAAAACGAAAAGATCATTAACACCGATCAAAAAGAACGGAAAACAAAAGGTAAAATTTCTTGCGTCTGATTGGATTCCAATCCCCTTTTAATCTAGTGCCTCAAAAATGTTCAACGTCGTATATATTTGACCTTGCACGTGACCTTGATTCCGAAATCTCACGGAATGATTACTTGACAACAAACTAAAGTTAAGACGTGACTCGCGTTTTTCTCACCCGTCAAGTAATTAGGTACTGAATCAATTTCGTAGCTCATATAAGCCAGCGGTTGTGATCTAGCAACCGACAGATAACTACTGACCAAATAACAAGCGGATTGCTGGCTCATCCCGTCAACCTTTTTTTCACGAGCCAACTCATCTTCCCCTTTTGATAAACTAAATTCATCTATTATTATGGTTGTCTTCCGCAGCAGCCAAACATGTGAGTCCAACGCCGCCTCACCGCGCGCCAATGCACGAAGTTAGCTAGACCAACCAACGAACATTGGAAGGCTTTGCATTCTGCGACGTCGAGCTGGGCAGCCCCCGCAGTAAACCAAAGCAGCCTCAATTCGTGTTGGAATAAAGCGCGGGGACTCCGAGAATCGGTCGTCATCGTCTCCACACGTCGCCTCTGTGCGGTAGTCATCGGTGATCTATGGCGGCAAGCCAAGGAAAAAACAAAGCTTAGTCATCAATGAGGTCACTGCGCCGACGTCAGGTGCTTGACGGCAGCGCAATAATCAGCATCTTCCTGCGTCACCACCGGCATGCAGCTCCACCACAGCACCTCTCCAAAAGAAAGCTGACAAATCGTGCGGCTCCACTACTGTAGCAGCTTCTGGAACAAGCAACACCTCTACCGTGCGTGTGCAGTCGGCAGGTTCATGGGACTCCCGCGTCAGGTTCCCATCGCAGTGATGGTGGTGCTCGACCGGGCGCCGGTCCCTCGAAAGATCGCGTCCGTGGCTGCTTCCTCCCTGGCTGCTTGTACTCGATCCACCACCGGCTGCCGGTCGTGTCCGGCCACCGTACTCCTCTGCGCTTGCTTGCGACTGTGGCGTGGGATGCGTGGCGCCACCGATATTTGTTTGCACGCTAAACCACCGAATGATTCAGTAATCTGGTGGTGTCCGATAGAAAAAGACGGGCTACTGAGTGGCCGGAGGTCGTGTCACGCGCGGTGGCGACCGTCCACCGCGCCGCGTGAACGCCGATGGCTCGCGGCGCTGCGTCATACGTCCCACGTGGTTCAGGACCGATCGGTCGTAAGGCAGTGCGTGGCGCTGGCAGATAAAGGATCAGCGCGTGTGTATGCGTGTCGAAATGATCCTTTCTCCGGCCGTAAGTACTGGCGGCGCCGCCCCGATCGGGGACCGTTCGCCGCCACCTCAGGCTCATCATGTGGAAACGACATGAAGATTCCTCTCGACGGAGAGCTTCGGCCGCAGCGGCAGCAACAAAATCCCTGGTCGGCAGCTGACGAAAACTTTGGATTCTTCAATCAAACAGCGGAACCTGGTAATTACACACGCCGCATGTAGAGTTGGATACCGACAATTCCGTCGTTTTCGGGTCCGAGAGCAACACCTCGAGTACATCGGTCAATCTGGCACTCATTATAAAAATTCCGCGCATCCTCGTGCCCACCGTGACCTGCCACCCAGCATGCCTATAAAATTGGCAGCTATCTGAAATGTGCACGCACCCATTCACCATTCAACAAGTTATCCACGGCAGTCATTAGAATTACTAGCTCCCAAAACAGCAGCCAAGCATCCAGCGAAAGCTTTGCACTGGCAATGGCCCCAACCAATGCCAAGCCACTCCTTAGCGATCTGGTGGCACAGACAGGGCAAGTGCCGTCGAGCCACGTCAGACCTGTCGGGGACCGCCCGGACCTCGCTAATGTCGATAACGAGTCCGGTGCCGGGATCCCGCTCATTGACCTCAAAAAGCTCAACGGGCCGGAGCGCCGTAAGGTCGTGGCGGCCATCGGCAGGGCATGCGAGTCCGACGGTTTTTTCATGGTACGTGTGCACAATTTTAAATTGGTATAATGTATGGCCGGAAATTGATAAGCTGGGTGACACTGATTGACATGAATGACGTGTGTACACAGGTGACGAACCATGGCATCCCGGAAGAGGTCGTCGACGGGATGCTGCGCGTGGCGAGGGAGTTCTTCCACCTGCCGGAGTCGGAGCGGCTGAAATGCTACTCCGACGACCCCAAGAAGGCGATCCGGCTGTCCACGAGCTTCAACGTCCGCACGGAGAAGGTGAGCAACTGGCGTGACTTCCTTCGCTTGCATTGCTATCCTCTGGAGAGCTTCATCGAGCAGTGGCCGTCCAACCCGCCCTCATTCAGGTGAACCATATCAATCAGTGTGTAATTAGTTTTCCTCGCAGATGACTTTTAAGTTTCGATGTGTACTCCTGGTAAAGTGACAATTACTCGACAGGCAAGTGGTCGGCACCTACTCCAAGGAAGCTCGAGCGTTGGCGCTGCGGCTGTTGGAGGCGATATCGGAGAGCCTTGGGCTGAAGAGGAGCCACATGGTGACCGCCATGGGGCGGCACGCGCAGCACATGGCGGTGAACTACTACCCGCCATGCCCGCAGCCGGAGCTCACCTATGGGCTGCCGGGGCACAAGGACCCCAATGCCATCACGCTGCTGCTCCAGGACGGCGTGTCCGGCCTTCAGGTGCAGCGGAACGGTCGCTGGGTGGCCGTGAACCCCGTGCCTAACGCGCTGGTCATCAATATCGGAGATCAGCTGCAGGTATTGCATCTCTTTTGCTACAGTTCTTCTTTGCTATATAATTCGTTAATAGCATGCGAGATCTATATGACAACTACTGCAATTTTGAGTTGCTGCTGCTGAGATGTTTTGTATACAGGCACTGAGTAACGATCGGTACAAAAGCGTGCTCCATCGCGTGATCGTGAACAGCGAGAGCGAGCGTATCTCGGTGCCGACGTTCTACTGCCCGTCTCCGGACGCGGTGATCGCGCCGGCCGACGAGCTGGTAGACAAAAGCCACCCACTGGCCTACCGGCCATTCACCTACCAGGAGTACTACGACGAGTTCTGGAACATGGGCCTCCAATCTGCCAGCTGCCTGGACCGGTTCAGACCAGGGTGATCGACCCGAAAAGAGATCATGCAGAACTTCTTCTAGCTGGGCTACCACTGATGTTTAATCTGCATGCCTGGGAAGAATTAATTCTATAGACACTTCGACAGCATAATAAGGGGAACTTTCCTAAGCCTTCAGATAAAGTTTTGAACGCCTGGGATTTAGGAGAAAGGGTGTTTGCAGTATTTTGGGATAAATTTAGCTCATAAACTCCTTCCCGAGTCTCTCTCTCAGAACATGAGATCAATGTGTTAGGTTGGCAAATTTTGAACAATAAAGGCAGTTTTGCACACTTTTATAATTGGAAAGATCTGTCAAGTAAATTTGAATACTGAATTCAACAAATCTTTAGCCTATCAAAAGTGGGACATGGCCCTACAAAGTAACTGTGGCAGCAGTTAAAATACATGTGATAGCCTGGATGCGAGTTAAAGCAACCATACATGCCCAGATTCAGTGTCCATGACTTTTGAAAGTGATCGTGGGACAATGTTGCCCCATGATAAGTTAAGGTAAGTCGACATCATGCATATGGGAGTGTAGAAAAATTAAT
The DNA here is from genome assembly GCA_030760725.1 of Neostapfia colusana. Taxonomy (NCBI): domain Eukaryota; kingdom Viridiplantae; phylum Streptophyta; class Magnoliopsida; order Poales; family Poaceae; genus Neostapfia; species Neostapfia colusana. The sequence continues at coordinate 2,759,403 of JASWHV010000017.1, forward strand.
CACGCTATACCTTTTATTTTGGAGAAAGAGAAGCCTAGTCAAATTGACCATATCCATTTGGGCGTAGGTCGGCTTAAATGCTTTGCATCTAATGCCTACAGTAAATGAAATAATTTTTTAGAAATATTTAAAGATTATAACGTTGTTTCTTCTACGTATAGATGACCAATGTTGCTACAGAATCCAAAACGTCATATTTGCTTTGAATTTTTTAAGCTATTTAATTGAGAATACTCCCTCTGTTCCATTTTAATATTTGATGTTAGGACAAGATTTCTAGTTTAGAATTGAACTAAACGATCTGTCCTAACGTCAAACAATTAAGAATAGAGGGAGTATAGCATATGTGTGGTTGCCTTTTATGAGTCTGTAACTACTACTCTCTCCGTTTTGAAATAAATGATATTTATGACAAAAAATTAGTTTAAATTGAACTAAATTATCTGTCCTAAACGTTATTTATTTCAGAATGGAAGGAGTACATATAAATTTTAGTTGTACTAATTTCACGCAACTGAAGGGCAGGCCTAGCGCAGTGGTAGAGTCTCTCCACTTGTGTCCTGGAGGTCCTGGGTTTGAATCAGCCTCCTTGCAAAATAAGCAACGGGAAGGCTGCCTAGAAATTCCCTTCCCTAGACCCTACAACGTGTGGTAGCTTTCAGCATTGGGTATGTCCTTTTTTTTAATTTCACGCAACTGTAAATAGTTAGTACGCACAAACGCGAGTAGTGTCAACTGGCAAAACCTCAATTGATTTATGTCCACAGAATCTACCATCGAAGGGTGTCCATGAGAAAGTTTTGACTAAAAGAAAAGCACTGATTGGTTTTCAAAAATAAAATACAAGCACTGATTTTCGCAGTTACAACGACATTCGTGGTCCAGAAGCTGCTGCGAGTACACGCCTAACGTTTCAAAAATACCATCACGCCAACTGCATGGCTGCAACTCGTGATTCGTCAGTCTCCGATTGTCCAACTGATAGCCAACGCGCAACCTCCTCTACAGAACCGTGCCACCAAATGGACGGACCTACAAATTGCAAATCGCAATCTATAAAGAAACGCCTGAAGCAAGATATTTTTTGCTCGAACGCACGAAGTCACCAGTAAGTACCAGCATCTCAGCTGATCAGCTCGCCAGGCAATCGTGCCATGACGACGCCCGTGACCCGTAGTCCCTTCAGCTCCGATCACAGCTCCGAGCTCCCGCTGCGGCGAAACCTCCTCCTCCTGCTCGACCTCCTCGTCCTCCTCCGCTTCATCGCGGGGGTGCTCCTCGACCGCCTCGGCGTCGCGCCGTGCCACGGCGGCGTGCTGCTGCCCGGGGGACGGTTTTGGGGCGGAGAGGTGCTGGACACTGCCGCGGCGGAGCGCATCATGGAGCAGGCGCTACGTGCGCACAGCTCGTCGGGGATCAACTCCTGGCCGCTGACGACAGGTCCGCTGTACAGGCGACGTCGGGCTTCCCTGCCGCCGGCGTCCGACAGGGGAGCAGACTCGTCAGCAGAGGACGACGACGAGGACGCGGCTGTTTGCGCGATCTGCTTGGCGTGTCTGGACCCGGGAGGAGGGTGCCAGGTCGCGGAGCTGTGGAGCTGCTCGCACGAGTTCCACGCCGCCTGCATCGACGCGTGGGTTAGCAGCGGCGAGGCCGCCACATGCCCGCTGTGCCGCGCGCCGGTGACGCCCGCGGCGTGTGACGGTGTTGGTGCCACGCCCGCGCGCCCTGCTGACTGAGGCCGCGGCCTGTCTCTGTCCCTTTCGGTGTGATGGCGGAGGAACACGTCGATAGATTCGTGTATACAGTTATGTTCACAACCTACCAAGGAAAGAGACTCAGAAGAAAGCACCTACACCTATGGATAAACCGTTTCATTGGTACTACTACCTCTATAGTTCTAACTTCTAAGCGAAGTGAAACGGTGTAGGCTCGAAATCCTAAGCTGCTACGTACGGCTAAGGAAAGCTGTACACTGATCACCATGAACTCACGTTGGAGCGTATACAGAGCCAAGCCACGAACAGACCCACACGTACCAATGCAAATTGGCCAGCGCCACCACCTGACCATATCGAATAATTCTGGTCAAGCGAATAGAATATGTCACTGGGCTATGCCAGCGACGAACGCGTTTTTTCTCTCTTTTTTTTCGATATGATGGGGATTATAGTAATTAAAAATGTAAGAATAATGCGTCCCCTTTTATATGAAGAAAAATAATCAATACTAGAAAGGACAAGTAGATATTTTATACGGATCGCAAGCGTAGTATTTGTACACGTATATCTGAAACGTGATGTCGTCGTATGGTTTAGCTTTCCGTCTTTGTGCTGGAATTATTAGGCTAGTTGGACTTAGCAATCGATCATCATTTTTCTCAGAATGGGGGTGGCTTGTCAAAGTATGGATTGATTGGACGCTGACTTGTTTCTAAACCTCTTCTTTTCTGAACAATAAGGGTATGTTTGATGGATTAAAATTAATTGTTAGTCCGGCCGGACTAATATTTAGTTGGCTAGTCATGTTCATGTTATCTTTTACGGGATGTTTATAAAGGGAATCTTCAAAGAATAAGTCACTATAGATCAAGATCTTTTAGGTAATGTGAGAGTAAAAAAATACAGATTAACTAACAAAGCATCTTTTTCCGGAGGGAGTATTATTTATCAGCCTAAAGAACAAAGCATCTTGTGTTCTGGTGGGTGCTATCGCGCATTGGTCGACGACGAGCCTAACACACGGCTACGGGCTACCACAGTTGACGATGCATAAGCAAGTCATCCAGTCACGGAACAATTCCGCCCGTACCATCCTTGATAAAACATGGCACACGGCGTGCCGGCACCCAGATCACGCCGAACTCGTGTTGCTTGGTCGGCAAACGCATGGCCGTGGTCGGTCTGTCGGTCGGTCTCCGCCTCTCCGGGCGTTTCCGTCGCGGAACGGAAAAGGCAGGCGTTCCGGCCGTGCGGCGCACCAGTTTTTCCTTACCGTTTTCACGTGCCAGTACGACACCTTCTTTCACCTCGCTCTCGCGTTTTGCATGAGACGATACCGAGCCTTGTACGACACGTACCACCATGCCATCTGCACGTACGCCGCGCGCGCTTCTCCCGGATGATGCAGATGCACAGCCCGGCCAGAGAGAGAGAGAGAGAGGGAGAGGGAGAGAGAGAGAGAGAGAGAGAGAGAGACTCTTCTATAGCGACAGCCGCGCTGCATCTTCCCTCGCCTTTCACGTTCGAAGCCACTTGCGCGCCGTGCCGAGCGCGAGAAAACGAGCCCGCTTTTCTTCCTCGATCACTGTCTCTCTCTATATATCAGCACGGCACGTACGTGCCTCTCGCCTCTGTGCGCGCTCCCAAACCAACCACATTAACCCGGCACGCCGCCGCCGTGGCGTTCTAGCCTCGGCCGTGATGACCTTCCCGCTGGTGTGCTACTGCAACGCGGTGCCGCGCCCGGTGGCCGCGCTGTTCAAGCTCCTCCACGCCGTGGCGCTGGTGTTCGTGCTCATCCTCTGCTTCCTCGGCCTCTACGAGTTCCCCTACACGCCCGAGGACACCGCGCCGCTCATCAACGGGCGCCAGCGCGCCCCGCGCGGCCCGAAGCCGGACACGGTGAAGCAGCGCCTCCCGCCGGTCGAGTACTTGGAGCTGGCGGCCAGCCTGGTGGAGCGGTCGCCGCCGCCGGAGGACGGTGGCGCGGGGGAGCCGACGTGCCGGGTGTGCCTGGAGAGGCTGCAGGAGACGGACGAGGTGCGGCGGCTGGGCAACTGCGCCCACGCGTTCCACACGGCCTGCATCGACCGGTGGATCGACATGGGCGAGCTGACGTGCCCGCTGTGCCGTTCCAACCTGCTGCCGCGTCGGCTCGCCGGCCTACTTGGCAGGGCGCGGAACGGCTACTACTAGCGCTCCGTCCTCGATCCTCTCTCTCTGGCCACACGCGTACGGGCCTAGGGGGAGGGCAGTCTCGTCATTTCAGCCGGTACGTGCAGGTGCCACTGCTAACGGATGGCTTCGGGCCAACCACGAACGCTGATTGGGATTAGGACGACTAACCACCACGCAGTACCCCGGGTGTCGATCAATGGCGCTTGACATATTAATTGGGAGGTTGGATACTTGGACGGCATAAAGTGTACTTGACGGAAGCGAGCAGTAGCGATCGATCCTATGTTGTTGGGCCGGCAATGCCATTGCATCATTCATTTGTCCATAAATGTTTTATCACACTGTATGATTTTCTATTCTGGGTTCAGCAATGTATACTGCTCGCCATTTCCTTTTGTGCCTACTACTGAGTGCAGCTTCAACCGGAGCAACGGTACACTTCCAGCGTCTGGAAATCGGAACATGTGGAGTTAACCATGTTGATTTGATTCATACTAGCACGCTAGCGAGCATGCATATGTGGACGATGTAGCAGCATGGTGAACCACCTTTTGTCAATTAGGTTCTTGCTATTCCTGTATTTACATTTAATTGGGAAAGTCAAGCAGTATAAATTCACGACAGTATTAAATTATTCTGTTTGTTGCACTTTTTTACTAGTAACGCGGCATAATTAACTATAAAATTATGAATTTAACTAATAGATTTGACTCTAATAGAAAGCCAATCCAGGGTGGGGATATTCTCCTATGACCTCCATCAATTTTCTTACAATAACTAGGAGGGTGGCAATTTTGCATCAGACGTCTATTTGCTCATGACTAAAGTTATCGTTGTTTCATAATGAAATTTTTACCAGTATAACTCAGCGTCGAGATGCTACAAACAAGATCAGGCATTTCATTCTCCGTGGCTAAAAAAAGAAACAGAAAAGATCAGTTCTTTCTTGAACATGGCCCGCACGTGCTGCTTAATTCTTGACCCCGCGCACAAATCATTGCGCCCAACTGCGCTGGCATAAAATCAAAGGATTATTCATATCTGCTTGATGGCCCTAGATATTAGAAATCGCATGCAGCTGCACCTTTCCTATGCAGGATAGCTCCTCCCCTTGACGGATCACGCCTTAACTCTGGTGGATCGATCTAACGAGATGCAAATGAAAGGGGAGGCTATCCGTGCGCATTTCTCTTCTAGCCTTGTTTGGTATTTTAGTTATAGGTCACATCTCTGCACCAGATCGCAGTACGTATATGGTCAGAGAATTATGCAGCACATGGCACGGAACAGTTGGAACTTGGAATGCAAGTACATATCTCCGTGGACAGACTGCACACGACTCCATCAGCGCAAGCTCTGCCAACCACAATAATAGTGCTAGTATTTCAGATGGCGATCGAAGTAAATAACAGCAAATCTAATCGCTGATCAGCTACTGCTAGTACTTTTTATGACAGTGTATGTGTACCTGACAACGGATGGCCGGCAAGGCGATCTATCAGTGGTACAATAATTCGCACCACGGATTTGCAAGGAACTGATACTAATTGGTCTGCAGGCTGATCCTTAATATATATCGTGCCTCATTGTCGCATTAAAGCATTCTTTTTGGAGCGACTCTTGCTCATAACAGCATTAAAGTCGATATCTGTTAATAAATCACTACAATAAACTATACGATATGACGTATTAATCATTCAGTTCCAACTCATAACACGCAAACATTTGTGACAAATTCAGAATACACGAAACTAAACATTCAAGCGAAGCTTCACTTTTTTACAGTATCCAGTTCTCAGTGTGGAAAGAGTGTACCGCACATAAACAGGACCTCTCTTTCATTTGAGGTTGGCACAAGCCTTCGTGGCTTGCTATATTGCCGCCCTCGAAACAGAGTATTACGTGTTCGTCCTCTAAATAGGGAAGCCTTAACCTCAAGTGTTGATTCTAATACAAGAATGAAGAACAAGCAAAGGGCTAGCGCTCATCTGAACTACAACCAGCACCTTAATCCGTCGAAAAGTGCAGTTCGTGCTTTGTACCAACACATATTTATTCTGTTCTTGCCATCAGTCCCCTCCCGGATACTAGGGCATACATTATACATATACCATCAGCTAGGTCCTCCATGCAAATTATGATACTGACGACACACATATGCGTTTAATCGTTTGCCTTAATACGTGAGTACTTCTTAATTATTAGCTTGGATCAATCGAATAGCAGCTCAAAGGGCCCACCCCAGCATGAAGTTGTTCTCCCCTCCGTCAGTATTGTTCCTTGGTATGGCTGCTGCCTCAGAACCAGCGAACTGGTGATACCTGTAGCATAGAGAGATCATATACAGGACGTCCTTCGTTAACTGGGTGGCATTGTATCAATCTTAAAAGTTAACCGGTTTGATTTTATAACCTAGCCGTACCCGATTTGCAGAGCGGGTTCACAGACCATAGCAGCGCCTGGGTGAGCATTTGGCACGGAGAGTATAGGGCCATCGACGCTCACGGTGGCATCAGGAGCCCAGGAGGTTTGGACGGCTTTGTGGCTGCTGCAACCTGCTTCCAGCTGAAAGTGCAGGAAGATAGTAGCATATAACGATAAGAATGAACTATGATATATAGTGTGGACGAAATATATATCAGAAACTAATATATGCTACCTTGTTTTTCAATTGCTCGTTAAGCTCGCCAAGTTGGCGTTCCTGCGTGCAATTCAAATTGTATTTGTAATAAGCTGGACATGCATATACATATTGGCATATTACTTGACAAAAATCTCAATGAACTGGTGTTACGGAATGGCACTCCTACTTAAAAAGGCTCTGATAATGCATGCATAAATGTTTTCAAGTATCATCCTAATAACATTTGAAAAAGGCATTTCTATTAAAAATAATATATTAAAAAATTGCAACATCTCTTTGTCGGTACCCTCAAGATCGGGTACCCCGCGTGTAGGAGCAAAAGAAAACATACATCAGCACGTATGCATAAGACAGGGACCCAGCCTGTAGGCTGGGGCCCAACCGCCAGCAAGGAAATACTCATGAGAAGGCATGTGTCCTAGGCCTCGGGTCCGACCACCTACTAAGGAGGGCTCCGAGGCTGCCACGTGTCTGCAGGATCTGAGTCTCACTACCGGCCGAGGATGGCTCCGGAGCCGCCACGTGTCCGATGGCGCCGGACCCGACCTTCCGCCAGAGAGGGCTCCGACGGTGCCACATGTCCGGAATCTCCGAGCCACGTCTTTCGCGGGAGAGAGCTCCGGAGGTGCCACGTGTCCCACGGCTCCGGGCCAGACCTCCAGCATGGGAGCGCTCTGGTGCTGCCACGTAGGCAACAACTCCAGGTGTCCCTTCCCGCCAAGGAGGACTCCAGTGCGACCACGTGCATGACAGCTCCGGACCCCCCTCCTGCGAGGGAGAGCTCCGGCGTTGCCACGTGTTCAACGACTCCGGACCCTCGGTACTCCGCAAGACAGCTCCGGTGACGACACGTGTTACGGGGGCCAGCCACCTGGACGCCGCGCCGACAAGCAACGGGCAGATAGCCAAGGAGTAAAGAGGAAGGTGTGTTGTCCTATCACGCATTAAAGTTCGCATGTTCCCAGGCAAGAAATCTAGCGTATCTCGGTCAGGCGTGCCTAGCAGCAGAGACCAGTCGCGCGGCACACTGAGGGAGCTACAGTGCAGTGCCACGGGACATGACGCATTCCTACCGCTTTCATCAGACAACATTTAAGAAAGCCGACGTGACAAGGCGACGTGCTCCACGGCGTGATCAAGTGCGCTACTACTAGCAGGGAGCAGACTACCCGAAGTAGAGTTAGCTGCCCATAATGGGGCCACCACCCAGGCTCCGGACCAACATGTATGGTTGCTTGGCCTTGAACTATAAAAGATCAGCCAACGGGCAAAGGGACGACTCCATTCGGACTCCGAAAAAAAAGCGCACGCCATTCGAGTACCATTCTAGCTCAAACACAGTCTCAGTCTCCAAACACCACTATAAGCTCACAAGCTCGTGCCACAAGCTCGAGCCACCCTCAAACTCAGGCAACAAAGAACAACCAACACTCCGTGGACGTAGGGTATTACGCTCAGGCGGCCCGAACCACATAAATCTTTGTGTTCATCTCGCTATCATGCTACGACGCTCAAAACCACTAAGCCTCTCCTAAAAAAAACCTCCGTGGGCTGCTCCAGAGTGGACCGGATGAAGTATCGTAGAAAACACTTCGACACTATTCAATTAAAAAATATGACTATCAATTATTACAGCAGTCACAAAGACCATGGAAAAAGGAAAAGAAAGAACAAAACAATACATTCACCCTAGAGAGAGAGAGAGAGAGACGCAATATATTGCAAAATTTGCATCATGGATGCCAGCTACTTCAAAACAGGCAATCTTACAATCTGCACATTAGATTGTTACCATGTCTAAAAGTATTGAACAAATGAAAAAATATTCTGACTGAACAAATAATTCCTTCTTTTTATTAACTAGTTGTGACACATAAGCTGTCCATATAGAACTTGCAATGGGTGATATAAGATTAATATAATGCACTTCATATATCAAAAAGCATGTATTGGTTTTATGCTCAGTTGTCTAAACAACAAATGTACCTTTTCTATTTATCTTAATTTATCAAAAAATATATGACTAGCAGCATGGTTAGGACAAAGGCTGATGAATTAACATACCTTGTGGTGCAGCTCATCCACCTGCTCCATCATGATTCTTGTCTGAAACAAAATAAAGTAGTTAGGTGCTAATTACTACCACAGCCAGATAAAAATTCTATTCGGTATTACATAGCATCTAAATTAACTGAGCATGCATCAGTATGGTAGAACAGTTTAGGTTATTAATATAGATGGTGAACCTTTCTCTGTCGAGCTTGTGATAGTGCATATTCTAGTTGCTTTTCCAGTTGCTGCAGCTCCTTTATGCTCAGGGGTCCGAGGTCCTCACCAAGCATGTGCCTCAAAAACAATAAATATGTTAATATAGTTGGAGATAATTGTAATATGGCAAATATGTATATAATGTATGTACATGGAATACTAATATTCATTTGTACTGGAAATTTAAGATATAACAACAGTCATGCAGTGAACTTTACTCTTATTAAATATAAAGATAATTAGTAGGAACTTCGTCCCTCCCATTCTCCAAAAAAAAAGTCTGACAAAGGTGAAATAGATCAATACCTCTGAGAGCGTTGGAGAGATTCAAACTTAGCCTTGAGTCTTGATATTTCTTGGTACCAACTCTTTACAAAAAAATTAAAAATGATTAGAAGTTGTTTAAACATTTGATATTATAAGCTGAACTATCGGTAATACAGTATATGATACTCTCTCGATTCCTATTTACTTGTCATTCTAGAGTTCAACAATTTCGTCAAATTACTTATCATTCTCACTTCCAAATGCATTTCTATCTCTATTTCTAAAAAAAGGCATACCCAGTGCTGAAAGCTCCCACACGTTGTGGGGTCTGCAGAAGGGAATTTCTAGGCAGTCTTCCCCTTGCTTATTTCTATCTCTATTTCTATCCTTCTTAATTCATGTGCCCAGAGACGAAATAACAAGTAAATTGGAACAGAGGGAGTATGTCAATTTTGACCATTTAGACTATATATTTCATTGGTTTCATATGCTGTAACTAAGTATAACATACGGAACTTTACAAGTTTAACTTCTTTTCTTAGATTTACTACTCATCATTGTTGATTTTATGAAAGAACCATACATTCAACTGGACATATGCAGCATTGTTTTATTTCCTGGGTGAATTTACAAGGCATTGAAATAAAAATAACCTGACTTATAATAAGTAATTGCAAACAAAGGAAAAAATGTGATAAATTTACTGAGTTTTATCTTCGTATATTCTAGTTATGGATGTGCATCTAAGAAAATTCTTATACATACCTTATATATGTACCTTTGTAAGACAAACTCATGCCTCATATATTAGCATTCCCGTTCCACTACTTATAGCAATTTCTAGTGATTTTGAATGTGCTCAAAAGTCCACCATTTACACCACAATTCTAATGTCATGTCTTAAAAAATGAAACAAGAATGGTGACCCATAATGCAAACAAAATATTGCCAAGATGTTGTGTTGATTGCAAAGGCATGAAACGAGCTCTACCTGAGGTTCACCACTAAAAGCAGTGTTGAAACTTTGAGCACTGTAATAGCAATTATGGTACTTTTCCAGTGTCTTGTTTACCCTGCGGAGAATGAAAATTGATCTGAAACTGAATTTAAACTTATTTTTATGCACAAATCATGGGTGCCTGATTGATTATATGCTTGAGAGGTTGCATATTGTGAACTTGCTATCAATGGCACAAGTTAGACATGCATTAATCAGGCATTGTCAAGTAGAGGACGAATAGGATGCAAATAACTCTTTCCCACAACCGTGCAAATAACACTCGTATGTCACACTCTCTCCATTCTATGTTCATTGTTTTTTTTTCACTTAAACTCTTTCACCTAACAACAGTATATATACTTAATTTATTTAATTTGCGTGGTTAGGTGAAAACCCCTAAGTGATAATATACAATGATCGTAGGATGGAGATCATGTAACCTATGAGAGCAGTTTGCACGATTGCACCAAAGAGTTTTTTACATTCTAATTATGCCCATCAAGTGATGCTTAATAACAGTAATTCATGTAGAAACTTTCTTTCAGATAGCTTGGTGAATCAACTCTCAGGACTAAATTAAATAAACCATGTGTGTGCAACTACAAAACTCAAATGTATGAACTTATTGTAACATCTCTGCATCAACTAACAAATTGTAAGCGATCATTTGCCTGTGGAATATAGGAAAACACTTCTTTATATATATTCCTCAGAGAAAAATCCTCGCCTCATTATTCAAAGGCATAGGTGGCTATTGTACTTGTCTGTTTGTTTTGATTTGGTAACTGTACTTAAGAAAGTGCAAATCGTGGCCACTAATCTCACTTGGCAGTGTGGGTACGGCCACTATCGTGTTATGATCCTATGTATTTGAGCAACGTTGCATATGTATGATCACCGCGTATAGATTAAAACATGGCAAAATTGAGACACACAAACAAGTATAATGGCTATATATGCATTTCTCTTCTTCAAACATGTAATTTTTTTGTCTACAATAGAATAGCTAGATTCGTGCATCATAGAGAGAGTTCTAATCGAAAAACATGTAATTTTTTTGTCTACAATAGAATAGCTAGATTCGTGCATCATAGAGAGAGTTCTAATCGAACAACGACTACACAGAAACGGCAGCCTGTTAATTGAAATAATTTTGTAATCAGTGTTTTGAATGTATACTTTATATAAAAGGTACTCGAACTATATTTGATGCATTGGTCTTATCTTTTTTATTTGTGCTCGGTATGCAAAACATGGACTTAAAGGTAAAAGAGAAGACAGATTGCCACAAAATTGCCAGAAAGTTTAATATATGTACTAGCTGCAGATTCACACTAAACGAAATCGGAAAAAGATAAAAATATGGAACACAAGACAACCTGTGAACTACATGAATATCATATTCGATCCTGACAGACATACGAACACACAAAACACGTCTGACCCAAAATCAAACACCGGTGACGGTTCAAAAAATAAAAAAAAAACTAAGGCTCGAGGAAACCACTGCTCAATTTCCCGGAGAAGACGGAAGAAACAAGGGGCTATACTGAGGTTAGAGCATGAAAAATTCTGATAAGATTCCCCAAGCATGTAGCTAGGTTTCCATCCAATGTCTAGATACACATGGGAGGACACTACCTATGGCTAGAGTACTCGCGGCTCGCGCATACATACAAAGGATCGGAGCAAAAAGAATACCACTATGGTGGTACAGCCAAACAAGGTATAGAATACCGATACGCAGAATACGGAAATTGTTGCCAGAAAACACGAAAAATATGGGATTTGATCTATGAGAAAGGAAACAAATAAAATACAAGTAAAGCAGCAGATCTGCAAGAACTGCATGCGATCAAAACGAGTCGTCGGTGGGCCATACCCTGCACTGCCGAACTCGTAGAGCTTGCCGCGGCTGGAGAAGACGATGAGCGCCACCTCGGCGTCGCATAGAACGGAAAGCTCGTAGGCCTTCTTGAGGAGGCCGTTGCGGCGCTTGGAGAAGGTCACCTGGCGGTTGATCTTGTTCTCGATCCGCTTCAGCTCAACCCTGCCCCTCCCCATGGCTCGATCTACTTGCTGTACGTCCACCAACTCTAACGAGCCAAAGCAGCAAAACTACCTCACTTTTTACTTTCGAGCAATGACGCGAACCCAACAATATAACGAGCTAAGCGCGAGAGAGGAATCATGGAATCGTCCTAGTCATGGAGACGGGGTGAGGGCCTAGCTAGCAGTAGCGACTAGCGAGCACTATGCCGGTGTTTAATTGGTTGCTGGTTTTCTGCGTCTTCCGGTCCGTCTCGAGCGATCTCGAGCACTAGCTGCCAGCTTGAAGTGGGCGGGTAACTTGGAGACGAGCAGTGATGAGCAGTTACTACGAGCTTACCCTAACTGGGAAGCTGGAGCGCCAAACGGGGCCAGTCCAACGCCACAACCCAGCAGCCTGCTGCAGGCCAAAATGCACACCCACGACCAGGCATGGCACATGCATCAGTACGTACTGCTTGTAGTAACCGGTCGACGACCAGTACGCGCGTACTCGTGCCCACGTATGCGAAGGAACCGTATGTATATATGTCTGCCACCTGCTGGTCAGCATGACCATGCATGCATGCAAAGCATGCACTTAACTGGTAGCTAGAGCCTCACGGAAATAAAGAAGCATGCTTGCAGGCAGCTGAGGTTTTGGCGTTTTGTTATGTCTGATGATTTTTTCCTGCTTTCCTGTGTATACTCCTACTCGCCATAGATTTTGGAAGTCCATGCATTGATAGCAGTAGCACGAAGTGAAAGGAGGAGGCATATGCACGTTTTGCGGGACTTGACCGGCTGGTTTCATCGACGTAGTGCTGCCACTTTACTGGCGCTTTTTGTGCGTTCCATGTAGTGATGTAGCAGCTAGGCATCGTCGGACTGGTTCGATCGTCATCAGGTGCCCGTCGAACCAGATATGACGATGTCTTATTAGTGAGAGAGAGAGAGCGCATCATCATTCGGTGCTTGTTAGTGAGAGAGAGCGAAGCCAAAACCTATGGGAAAAATCACCAACACATAACTAATCAAACATACTACTCCCTCCGTTCTAAAATAAATGACCTTTAGAACAAACAATTTAGTTCAATTAAAACAAAATTAGCTGTGTCAAATGCTATTTATTTCATAACGGAGAGGGTAGGTTGCTAAGAAATCCTTGTTAATTTATACTCCCCTGGATTTCGTTTTCCTTTCGTTAAGACAATGGAGTTAGTTCGTTTTTAACTAGGGTCTCTATTCTAACGGCAATAGAACAAAAACGGAGGGATTACATGTTAAATGTTAAACATCCAACTTTTTATAGCATAAAACAAATTTTCTTGGAGACTTGGGCTAGCGTGTTTTTTACACTTCATTACAGACCTCGGAGCTCATGGTAACCTGGTCCGACAACATTAAATTTTCTTACTTTTACATAGTTTTAATAGAGAGAATTGCACATACGTGTCAATAACAAATTACTCCAGCGCTGGTTTCACTTGCCCAATACATGTCTACATATGGAAATTGTGTGATATATCCTTACATGCATGTGATGCGCAGCGTGATAATGGGGATCATATATACCTGCAGTGGAACATATATAGCTACACAGCCACAGCTAGCTAGCTCTCTCAACAAGCCCTTGCCCTCAGTGGGGCATAAGCGTGCAAGGGCCAGATCCCCCGTTTCCAGGAGGCGATGCTGCTTGCCTTCATCACCATGACGCATCACTCTTTGGTACGCTGTAAAGTTAGTTGTATCAAAGCTAGTTGTGTGTTCCAACTCCTGCCCCGGCCCTTTCCCTTGCATGAGCTACCAAAGAGTGTACATGGATTTCGCCTTGCTGCGATGGCTCGCCTGCATGGTGTTGTAGACTGTAGTAGTACAGACATCATAGACACGCACAGGCTTTATCTATAGCGGCTCATCATGCACACCTGTCTAATCCCATAGAACATGGAACAGGATACAGATAGCCTTGTCCTTTCTTTTTATTTTTATTTTTTAGGTGGACCTTTTTTCATGTTTGATTCAATTCTGCCCTGCCCACATGTAAAAGTTTCTTGAACCAATACATGTTACTTTAATTTTCTGCTGTTTAAATGGTTCTTCATTTAATCTGACTGAGTGGGCTAGAGTTTAATAACTAAAGATCCTATGATGTGTTTGCCTGAGGTAGCCAACCTGGCATACATATCTTTCCTGCAGGATTTAAGCGAAAGCGTGAAGCACAGCTGCATACATTGTTCTGAGTACACAAGAGCTGAGTCAAAAAAGTAGCTTTTCTTAAGGCTGCCAAATTTAGGTGCTGTAGAAGAACATCGTACCAATCAATAGTCCCCTACAAATCTCCGAATTTGCATCAAACTATCGAGGCTGACGATTGGAGTTGTAGTTGGACAACAAGCACTTACAAGTAGGGGTGGGCGTTTGGTCATACTTGAGATTTCAGTCCGTTTTTTAAAGTCTTTTTTAATTTTGATTTTACACACAATTACTACCCGAAGTGCCAATAAAAATTTAGGTACCCGATAATTACAAGTACGTAAACTTCAGTTCAATTCCATCTTTGGTTGTACCCAGCCTACCCATTTTCTACTATGCATACTGTAAATCAAATAAACTAACAGCCGGCAGGGAACGAGCAACATATTGAATATCAGTTTCACCAGTAGTGATTTAGGTCTTTTCGGTTTTAGTTTTTTTGGTCCGGATTTTTTACCCCGCCTCAATTGCAAGCAAACATTAGAGGTTCAATATTTAAAGAAATACTGACAAAAAATCAAACTGATCGAGATAACATCAACCGCCATTTCATCCATCTCATGCATGCACGGCATGCCTGCCAGTGTTGAGAATTAATTGAAGGATCAAAGAAATTGTCGTTCTAGCTAGTCAGGCTAAATATGACCAGGTCAGCAAGGATTATGTATACAAGGAGTTTGGAGGGTCATGACAGTACTGTTGAGTGTTGTATCCTAGTGCAATATATAGTGCTTCGCAGCATGTGTGCTGTCGATCACTGCTGGACCTGTCCATCGCTCCTTTCAGTGATACCTAAGCCTTTCAGGTTGAAAGTTGGTCCGTCAGCATACTATCTGTGCTACGAGTTGGGACTGGTCATTTTTATCTCGAAAAGGCCGGGTTGTGCCTGTCATCAATTATTACAGAGAGTACAAAAGAAAATATGACGCCGAGGTGGCGAGAGAAAACACAGCATTACAGGATGAACCTAAAAGCTAAGGACTTGGAGCAGGTAGTTCTCTTCTTGTCGCTAGGCTCGCTCCTGCCTGAGTCCAAATCTGGGACTGATCATTGATCACCTAGATACGTTGTGTCCACCAAAAACTTTTTTTTAGAAAAAGATGTCCACCAAAAACTTTTTTTAGAAAAAGATGTCCACCAAAAACTTGCTAGCAGAAGTGTCAATAACCAAACTTAATAAACCCATGTACCACCAGAATGTTTCTACTTGAAAATTGGTGTTCTTGCTTGGATTTAGATCAAGACCAACTCCACTGTTGAAGGTCGTTTCATGGAAATCTTCTGAGCTGCCTCGTCGAAGGTATCATCGTTCGCGTTGGAACTATTCGTGTCCGGTTAAAGTTGGCAGACTTTGAATAGGAAATGCACGACGAAAATGGTTGACTTATGACAAAGATAGAGTAGCAATGCTTCCGTGTCGTTTGATTCCGAGTTTGCGGCTGCACGGGTGATGACACTGATGAAGAAACACTAGCAGGCCAGGCAGCTTGCTTCTATATGCACTGCACGAGTACGTGGCAAACTGGCGACGACCGAGGCAAACAATCCTAGCTAGTACCCAAGGCTAACCACGGCTCAGAAAGCGATCAGATCGTCACCCACACCGGACGGCCGGTTGGGTGGAGTAGCAGAGCAAGTAAGGCGCGTGCCACGACGACGGTGACGCAGACGTCCCTCTCTGAAGCACTGTTTCCGGCCACGGCGGCCTTGTTTCCCCTGACGCCCAGCGCATATGCATTCATATGGAAGTGGAACTACACCACCACCATGTCCACGCGACGTGACGTGTTGTGTTGGCTGCAGCTAGCACGAGCGATGCATGCATCTCCTTGTGCCCGGACGGCCTTTACCCCCGCCATACGCGGATCTTGCTCGATCGGATTACGTGATACGAGGCGAACTGAGACGACCGAACTGATGATGATGCGAGGAGATCGACGAGCGCGGTGCGAGGACGTACGCCCTTCGGGAATTCGGGCAGTCTCGTCGTCGTCGATCGATGTTCTTCGACGAGAAATATGTGGAGTGCGGTGATGGCGACCTGACGCCCGGCCGGCGTGTGGAACTAGGTGGCCATATACGATGCGTGACTGCGAGCTACTGCCAGCTCTAGTTCCTGTCGCGGTCCGCGGAGGAAACGCCAAGCTCAAGCGCATGGCAAAAGCCTGTGCTCCGCCGAGATTCCTGGAGCAAAAGGAGATGGCGCCTCGTTAACCTGCAGGTAGCAGGTGCAGACATCATCAGTGGTCACGAGTCACAGACTGCGGAATGAAGGGTGCGTTGGGGGGCGAGCGACGGAGATTGGAAGGTGAGTTGAGCTCTTGTTCCGATTGGTCATAACAATGGGATCTTGTGCAGTGCTGCAGGCGTCGGCTGTTAGGAAGCAGTATTTCAGACGTACCACTGCGAAATTCTAGTAGCATCAACCGCTCGCCATGCATACATAGGATGTAACCCTTCAGTTTTAAATAATCCCTCCGTTACGATTATTTGACGTTAGTTAGTTTAAAATTAAACTAATCAGAATCAAATATTTGAAATGGAGACAATACTACCTTTATTTTAATTTAAATTAAATAGCATCAAATAAAATAAAAAAGAGGAAGTAGTTGATATTGGTTAATTGCACCAACTAACGTCAATAATTGAAAACTAAATAGAGCTTTTCTTTCTTTTGAGAAGCATGACAGTACTAGCCACGAGTTATTACGTGATCACGACAGCCACGTCACCACGAGCTTCCTTTCTTTCATTTCTGGAGACAATAACAATGCATAGGTGTTCTTTTCTTTCTCTTTTCTTTTTCCAGACAATACATAGGACTTGGTCACTTGGACCATGCGGGGGACACAGGCTAGTGGAGGCGAGGAGTCTGTTCGGCTGGTTTACGTCAATGGCCCAAATGAAACGTAAATCAGGCTTCTGAGTTCTGACCCAGAAAAACAATATGGCCCAAGTAGTATTCTGGCCCAAATAATCGTACACACTTGCCATTTGCGCCTTTTCTCAAGGCCACCAGCCCTTTCGTGTCTCATGCTCTGTGAGTTCTCGTGTTCTTTTTTTTGCAATGATGCTTTGTGACTCACGATATGGAAACAAAACAGAGACTTCATAATTTTCGTCAATTTAAATTATTTATAAAATATAAATCCGTATTTCCGCACATTTCTGACACATTTTAGTTCCCATATACACCATTATAACCTACGCGACCAATTTTTTATAAAATAGATTAACAGTACGCAAAATTGCTTTGAACATAAAAAAATACTTCGTGATTTAAAATAATAATATTTTTGTTGGGGTTAGAACGGACCAACCAATCTCATTGAAACTGTGTTTTTTTTCTCAGGAAAGGAAACAACTAAATAAACTTCCCTCAACAGCTGGTACAACTTGTGCCTACCGTTGGCTCATTATGTGCCCAGTTAACTTTGCTGTTACAGGCTAGTGGTTGAGAAATATTTATGGCAACGCATGCGCCGGATCCAAGAAACCTTCGTCCAGGCGACGAACATTTCAGATTTCACCATGTGCTGATGCCCGGTGCTGTAATACTGTTCTGAAGTAATGCAAGTTTGGGCCCCCAATTATAACGCCATATGGGTCGAGGAGACAAATCGTGGGCAAGCCTAATGGTGCCGTGAGCACGCGGATGCCGGCGCAATTATTTCCATTAGATCAAATCGCGCGCGAGGTAGAGGAGTTTGCTGGCTCCGTGCATCCTCCGCGAACGCTCTTCCAATCATTCCGCCAAGTCACTGAAACTGACAGAAAACCTGTATGTCTGCTGTAGATTTTCAGATTCAGATCCACGGTGCTGCAAAGCAGTCTGACAGAGCTGCAGCAAAGTTAAGGGCTGCCTTTTGTGGCTAGTGGATTGAATATCCATGCGGTTAAGTGAGAGATTGCTGGAGAAAGCTCTTCGGGGTAAACAATCTTTTGTGGGAAAATTTCAGTTATATTTGCATGTGGCACTTGGTAGTATCAGGCTTTTGAATTAGGGTGAACTGCAGAAAACTCTAGCATAACTGCATCCGGCAACTAATCAACGCATAGGAAAGACGCAATCCATCCAGAGCAACATCGACAAACAGTGCATCGAGTAAGAAATCTGGTTGAGGTCCCTTCTCCCAGATTCTTTTAGTGAACCTACTCCAAGATTAGCACGGCACCCTCCTCTCCTGCTGATTGCTGAAAGACATCTGAACGAAGAAGAAGACCATCTTTTTCATGTTTCAGGCACACACCCTGTGGCAGAGCTACAGTAGCTAGCCTTCATGGAACGTTCCGTTGCCCGGAACACGAATTGCCTCTCCTTAAAGGAGGTCTTCTTTCGACAATTCACCTGCTAGTAGAGGCAGGTATGCAGACATGATTATAGCTGGACTGATGAAGAACCCTCGTCCTCAATCCATGTCTCGCAAGGGGCGAGCTTTACTGCCTCCTCCCCACCCGGACTAATCAACATCTCTACGAGGCTCCTAATCCTGTCCCTGCCCCTGCAAACCACACCTACGTACACTTGCTCCCGGTAATAAATCGCATCATTCTGTACTGTACCGCCACCACCGTGCTGTCTTGGACGCATAAAAAATCTCCTATTAACTAAGATCAAATCTAGCTAACCATGCTTCACTCGCAAGTCACTACTAGGCAACCATATGCGCTTCTCTGGCTGATGCTACACCGTTGCAAGAGAGGCTTTTGGCGTCTTCATCATGCTCCCGTCTTACGCTGCCCCTTCAATTTCTAGCTGCTGCCATGAAGACAAGTGTGCGCCTCCGCGAAGCTTTTCTCGTGATGCTGCCCTTCCTGCTCCTCCGCGCGGCGACCGTTGCGCTCGCAGTTCCGGCTCCGCAACAGCAGCAGCAGGAGCTGCAGCTGCAGGACACTGTCCTGCTTGACGACGTCGTGCAGGAGGCCGCGGAGGAGTGGAACCACGGACGGCACCGGAGGACGGGCGTCGCATACCCGCTCCTCCTCCCCGGCAGTCTGTCCGGCGTGGAGGCCACCGTGTCCCGGTTCCGCTCCGGCAGCCTCAGGAGGTACGGCGTTCGCCGATTCGGCGAGTTCACCCTGCCGCCGGGACTCGCTGTGCGCGGCGGCGGCGCGCACCTGATCGCCGTGCGCGTGAACCTGGGGAACCTCTCCTCCATCTACGACGAGTATGCGCAAAGCGCCGGGTATCGCCTCGCGTCGCCAGTTCTCGGGCTCATGTTCTACGGCCTGGCGCGGCGCAACGGCTCGGCCTCCCTGGAGGTCGACGTCAAGGGCGCCGCCATCCGCGTGAACTTCTCCGTGGCCGTTCCCGCGCTCCAGCCAGGGGCCGCCGCACTCTGCATGGCCGTGGGGCTAAACAGCACCGTCACGGTGACCGATGTGGAGCCCGGGAGCAACGTCTGCCACGCGGCGAACCAGGGCCACTTCGCCCTCGTTGTGGGAGGAGCGAGCGACGGCAGCGGTGGTGGGGAGGCGGAGATAGGAGAGGGGAGCAAGTGGAAGCTGGCGCTGTTCGGCGCCGCGCTGGGCGCGGGCGGCACCGTGCTGCTGGGGATGGTTGTTGTGGCTGTGGTGACCGTCCAGCGGCGCAAGTCGGAGATGGCGGAGTTGGAGCGGCGGGCGTACGAGGAGGAGACGCTGCGTGTGTACATGGTCGGTCACGTCCGAGCGCCATCGGCGGCCGGGTCGCGCACGACGCCGGACGAGCTCGAGAGCGAGTACTGTGCCACGTTGTAACACAGTACTATAGATTGGAAGAACAGAGGAATACATAGTAGTATTGTTTATTTTTTTTACAAAGCTCCCTGTTTAGGAATTTGCATTAACATTCTTTCTGTAATTTCCCTCTGTAGTAATACTTTGATTGAAATAATTGTCGATGATGTAAACACCGCTGGTAGAATTATGGTGGGATCTAACCACCCAAGTCTTACTTTTCGACTTAGCACAAATGTCATATTCATGATTAACTATTTTCTTAATGACACTCCATCCAGTATTGTTAGCATTACAACAAAGGAACATAAGCTCGACTTACCACATATGTCTGCTGCGTTTGCTCATTTTGTTTAGGCCGGCCGACTGGGTCGACACACGGGCATCAATGACCGATCAACGCGCCAAACTGTAAACATAAGCTCTGCATTTTTCTGATTGGGCTCTTTCAGGCTGTTAAGAAAAGAAGCGGGAAAGACATAAATTAGTCGATCTCGGGCAGTGGCCTAGTCAGGTTCGTCGCACCGGGTTCAGAATCGTATGTATTCACCATGCACAGTAACTAGTCTTTATTTATCTATTACTCTTGGAAGCGTACTATTCACGCGCTGCAGCCACAATACAAGAAATTTCTCGCGCGATCTGCCCCCAAACTGAGGTAGACACTCGCCCTCAACTGAGCTGGTCCGATGGCGTCTGGAGGAGGCGTCGCCCGCTGCCGCCTCGCCGAGGAGCGCAAGGCCTGGCGCAAGAACCACCCTTATGTCCGCGACACCACCCAATCCCTGCGTCCTGTCTAGTATTTAGGATTGATTCCTAGCGATTTCTTGATGCCTTTCTTGTTTTCTTTTGTTTCAGGGCTTCGTGGCGAACCCGGCGACGCTAATGGACGGATCCGTCAATCTAATGGTGTGGAAATGTATCGTCCCCGGCAAGGAAGGCGTAAGCAAAGACAGGCGCTACCATCTGAATTTTTGTTTACTGAAATTTTTACTTACTACCATCTGAATTTTGCTATACTGAAGTTTTTATTTTCGTATGTTTACATTATAAGTTGTTTTACATGCGTCGGCTCTTTATAGACCATTCATGCTGATTTCTTCGTTTTGCTGCAAAGATATTGGTGTCTCTTTTTCATAGTAATGTTGCATAAGTTTCTGTTTTTCCTCAAATTTTAAGTATTTTTTTAAAAAAATTATACGTAAACACTAGCACAACTGTCCTAATTAACGCGCACACATGCACTTATTTCTCAGGAACACCTACTATATACTAAGGCCATATATTTTACAATTGATATGTTTTTAGATACAAGAGAAGTTCTATTTCATCAAGAGATGAAAGCATTGTAGCATCTACAGCCAAAGATGTGGTTGACAGATAAATTACCTAACTAGAAAATATTTTAGAGATGTGTTTTTTATTCGATAACACAATAACATCATTTTTACGGTTGATAACACATTAACAACTTAGGTTGCTCGCACTCGTGCACCTCTATATCGGATCTCTAAAATAATATTACTAGTCTTTTACAGTCAACTATAAAAGATTCCTACCTTTATAGTTTAATTCTCTGCACTCGTTCACCTCTAAATCAGACCTCTATATTAACTATAACATATTTTATCATATTATTTCACTCTATTGTCTTTTCTTCCTCTACTTTTTTCTTTCCTTCTGGAGGCGCTAGAGTCGAACTCCAGAATTACAGTTGCACTGTAGCCACCGGTTAAATACCGGTCTGTTTGGAGGCCCCTGCTACGGACCATTTCTAGTAGCACCCGACCTGAAATTTACAGTCCAGTTGGACATAGCGGTGCCCGGTGCTATCAGTCTTACAACAAAACTGTCGCTCTACTTGTCCCGTGTAGAACTCCAACATATTGTTTACCGTAACATTGAAATTGTGTATTTCATTATTATTTCTGCAGACTGACTGGGAGGGTGGGTACTTTCCACTTACTATGTATTTTAACGAAGACTACCCAATCAGACCTCCCACCTGCGAGTTCCCAGCTGGATTTTTCCACGTTAATGTTTATGATACAGGAAAAGTATGCCTATCAATCCTTGGCAAGGTAAGATTCGACTAGATAGCACGGCTAGAGACCATGCGCATAGCATCAGCTGATCTTCATGACCTTTGGGTTTACTTCAGGCATGGAAGCCTTCCATTACAGTGCGGCAAATTCTTGTAAGCGTTCAGGACCTGCTCGATAATCCAAATGCAACGTCCCCGGCGCAGCTTTTTATTTATCGTCTCTTTGCAAAGGTCTTAGAATCACTGACCTTTCTCTCGGTTTTGACACATTTACGCGCTCACCGTTGTGTTCCTCCTTTGATGCCGTTGCAGAATGCGTCGGAATACAGGAATCGTGTTCGTCAGCAAGCCAGGATGTACCCGTTATCTGCGTAGCGCTCTCTAAACAGTATGCAACGAGGGCAACTCATAACACGGCTCTCCCCATGAAGTTACCTTAGCATTTGACAGCCTGTAAGATGCTGGCAAATAATTATTTACCTATTTTTATAGGATCTGAGTACGCGGTGCGGCGTATAGTGTAGCGGTAGGCTTAATACTGTGAATCTAAATAGCATGCAGTTACTTCAGAGTTTAAGTGCGTCTCGCTCAGCTCGTGGGAGCATCAGAATTTTATAGGTGCATCTTGGTGGCCACTTCTCCAGCCTCATGGCCTATTAGTGCTTTTTTCTTTCTCCAGAGGACGCAATACCTATCAGCTTGCAGTATAAAAGCGTCCATGAGAACAATCGCGCATGCGCCGTGCATACGTCGTGCGCAGAGAAGGAAAAACAAAAAAACGAATCAGCCGTTGATACTAGGCCTGTTGGGCCGAGCGATTTGGACTCTTGCTTTAACGTATTCTGAAAGTCTACCGCCCGGCCTGCCTTGACGGGTCGCGCGAGAACCTCCCCAATTTTCTGTCTCA
Organism: Neostapfia colusana; assembly: GCA_030760725.1. Classification (NCBI taxonomy): domain Eukaryota; kingdom Viridiplantae; phylum Streptophyta; class Magnoliopsida; order Poales; family Poaceae; genus Neostapfia; species Neostapfia colusana. The sequence continues at coordinate 2,782,434 of JASWHV010000017.1, forward strand.
AGTTCCGAATCGTCGTAATAAACCCAGGAACCGAACCGAACCGGCAAACCATCAATGGCGACACGATCCCACGTTGCTCAAGAGATTTCCTCTCAAGATCCTCGACTTGAAGAAGACGACAGGCACACACCGCGATCGAATGGCGTACGGAGGCATCGCCCGCGGCCGCCTCGCCGAGGCGCGCAAGTCCTGGCGCAAGAATAACCCCCATGGCCCATGTCTACCAGACAGGAGCAGTGTACCTACCAATCCTTAGCAGCGTAAGATTTATTAGCCTGGATGCTTTCTTGTTTGCTTATCTACCGTCCTGCAAATAGTATAGGCTAGCCTTCATGATTTTTAAATTGTTTCAGGCATGGAAACCTTCCATTACTGTGAGACAGATACCTGTAGGTATCCAGGACCTGTTTGATCATCCAAATCCAGCCTCCGCTGCACAGGATGTATGCTACACACTCTTTACAAAAGGTCCATTATACTTCCATGCGCATAGCATCAGCTGTTTTGATTTGATTATGCATCTAACACGTTCTTTTGAGCTATTTGCTGTCATTTGCAGGATAAGGCGGAGTATAAGAAGCGTGTTCGTGAGCAGGCCAAGCAGCATCCTTCACTTTTGTAGCCTTGGACCATCTGCAAGAAGGTGCTGTCACCTATCAGTTCTCATTTTAGTGGTACTTGTTATTGACTGTCCTTGCCATTCATTCATCGTAGAAGATTGAACTTATTCCAGTGCCTGGTGTGGTATGGCGAATTGTGACATAGCAGTTAGCATTTTAGAACTTCTGAAATGCACTTCATCTTTGAGTACTAGTTCATCTGGCTTATCAACAATGCTTTTGTTCTGCTGTTCAATTGCTGTTTGAAAAGTAGTAGTTTCCTGTTCTTGCAGACACAATAGAAACTCTGATCAGCCCCAGCCAATAAACAATAAGCCTGAGTGGGCTGTAAGGTGCTTCCAGTTATCCAACTCGCAAGTTAGGACGCCATTCCTGGTAACAGGCCAACAGAGCTTTCCAGCTTTGTTAATTCTGCATGTGTACTTGCTCTGATTCGTAGAAAGGCTTCGCGACCTGTTTGTTCTCTCCCAGCTAGATCCAGAGTGCTGTTCGTGCCAATTAACAAGGGTCAGGGTCGGTTCATGAGGATAGTGACAAAGGGATGCATTTCGAGAGGATAGGAACAAGTGATGGCGATTAAGCATACATGCATGCATAACCCGATTTGATGCTTTGGGTTTATATCGCATAGCCAGGCATATACGTTACACAGGTCGATCCGGTTCAGTGAATCTGGGTGGATGTTGTGCAGGATTAAGCTGTGCGCGCACGAGAGCCTGACGAGGCGTTCCTAGTCACATGTTCATGGAATAGACTGACCATAAGAGGCCATTATTAACAACTCGAGGCAAATTTAGAATTTAGAAGGGCTTGAAAGGCCGCAATCCAAATTTTCACGGGTTCGGCGCTTTACAGAGTCCATAAAATATCCTTATAGTCATAGTACGAAATTTAGTGATTTAATATTATTATTTAACAGTGAGCGAACAAAAACAAAGAACCCAATATCTTCTCGGATACCACTTGTGTTAGAAAATGAAACAACAGAAGCTAATATCACAAACACGATACGGCACATCAAGAATTGTCCGGCGTCATATCTTTTTGAGGGCTGAGGGCGAAAGGTATGCTGCATTTGCTATATATAATTCAGCAACTCATCTGGATTACACAACGTCGTGGGCGGCCACTGTGAGCCTAACGACCTCAGCCGAACAAGTGTAATCTGTACCCAGAAGCGACAGATGGTTTGGGATAGAATCTCCATTCAGATAACGTGCTGGAACACGGCACAGGTGACTCGGCGGTGGGTTTCCTGGATGAAAGAAGTTCGACTTTCTGCAGTGGAACCGGATGCGTTGAAACTCAAAGTCATGTGAGCTGGAGTAGTAATTTTTTTGCCAAACATCTCCGCTGCCTGTAGCAGAGGTGGTAGTCAGCCTGTCAAGTAAATCTAGTTTAGGCCGGTGCTTCGTTCCTTCATCACTGGCAACAACTTCTTTCCTGGAAACCAAACCAAACCCTCCAAACACGTCTTAAACATCGAGAACGGCATCTTGACAGGCTCTTTGATTAAAAAAAGGCACAACAATGCGCCAGAATAACAAGTGCGGAAAGCGACAACGTATGGCCATACCGTCCCCCTACCAGTAAGATCTTTATTAGTAGGTTCATTCCAGAGGCGCGGGTGACGTGGCTGCTATAATCTTCACAAATCCTTCATCAAACTTTACTGATGGTACTTGGCCGGAATGGGCAGATCTACTCCCTCCCTCCCCTCTCTCTCTCTCTCATTCATTCCATCATCCGTGCGGCGATATCCCTTGCACCCCGACTATTTGGTCAGTACCAGCGCGGTTGATTACCCCAACCACCATAAATCATGCTTTATGATTGGTAGTCCCGTCTCTCCTGCGTAACCTTTTGTGAATGTAGTAAGAGCGCAGTGATGTACTTTTGTCATGTTCAGAGGGTGAAAATGGCAGCAGCGCGCAAGTTGCATGTGACTCTTTCCACCACAGCAACGGCCGCCCGGAGAAAAAAGAAAACATCTGGATCCTCTCGTACAATTTGCTTGCCGGTAGCAGACGGCGTCGACGAATGGAAGGGATATTTTAAGACGTCGGAAGAATCTCAGCTTTGCTATCACTGGACTGATTCCTGCTTCCCCTAAGGCGAGATGAAATCAACCGCACTGGAGTACTGGACTCGTCCAACATCTCTTTTACGGGGCCTCGCATGCATCGTCGCCGGTCGCCGCCGTCGCTTCCTGGAACAGGTTCCGAATTCCTATTCAGCTGGAGTTCGCGTGGCAATGTTCAAGTCATTTGGTACGACGGTCTGCGAATGAAAAGACAGTACGGTCGTTTGGGTTTTCAGGAAGCACAAAACCGTCCACGCACGCAGTAGAAAACGCTGTCCACAGAACAGAACGAGCGGTTATGCAACGGCACGCGTTTACCCGGTGCTGTAGCACTTCTCTTTTTTTTTTTTCGTTTCACTCCTTGAATGCTCGGTCCGTATGCGATGCGATGGAGACCGCTCGAAAGGCAGCTTTGGACGCAGGTACTACCTGGCTGTGTGCGTCCCAGCTTGACGGCGCTCGCGGCGTCGCCGGACCCCCACCCACCTCGCGCCGGGCCGAGTCGGGGTCAAGTGGGGGTCCGTACGCACGAACGCTACACATTATATACGGCTCATTCAATAAAAGCTTCGTCCATCGATCCGTGATCCATGGCCTGATGAATGGAGCGCCTGCCGTGTCCGCCGTCAGCAGGTGCCTAGTTGGTGGTGATGGCTCCGTGGCCAGGCGCCCACCGTTCGAGCCTTCTGGGATCGAGCGGGTTTCAGGATCGGCAACCAGACGGATGACGACGGCAGACGCCCGCGTCCTCTCGAGTTTAATGTGATCAGAGCTCCCCCTTGTCACGTTCCTCGACGCGCTGAACCCCTGACTCGGAGCGAACCGGTATTTTGTTCCCGGGGCGCGCGCGTGAGAGACCTGCTCAAACTTCGAAACTACAGGACGGCTGGCTGCTGTACATGTGCCGTCTCCTGATGAAGTCTCCACGTGACTGTGTGAGGTATAGATTCGTACTAGGAAATATATGGGTCAACGACTCAACACGATTTTTCCTCGCACCAAAGAAAAAAATCACGGCTCTGTTGAAGCTTTCTTTCCTCACGATGTCACGCAATGTGGAGATGCATTGACATTGACGCCAGCAAAGAACGGCAGCAACGGAGACGACCGGAAGGAAGGCCTGAAACTGAAATGGCGTCAGTGCGCGCGCGTCTCCACCATCCCGCGTTGTCGCAATGGGTCGTCAGCGAGACCCGGAAGCGACCTGGTCGTGCGACGCATGACAGGTTGCCAAATTCCTCTCCCATATCTTGATGGCGCTTTCACTTTTCACCTCGGATTCCAGCTGAACTTACGAGACCCATACTTACTCCTCGATTAATTTCACAGAAATGACAGAATTAGAGGGTTCCTATTCTGCCCGCGACTGTCTCAAAGAGTTAACTACCTGAACGACCGTACGTGTACAAGGAGCGACAGCAACAATATGCTGTCCGTCACCTGTATAACCTTAATGAAGTGTTTCCGCATTCTACGTTCCATGCAACACACACAATCTATCGTACACTGGCCTCTCGCTACATCGACGCCGGCATCGACGCGTCGTACACCCGCGTCCACGATACTGGAACGGCGTGCATGAACAGGAGCCTATGTGGCAGTAATAGGCTACGCCGAGCACCCCTTGGGGTACCGGCCCCACCGGCTGAGGCTACCGGGCACTGACAGGCACAGCAGAAAACCACACAGAGAGATTCGTCAGCTGCGCGCACGCCGTAGACACGTCCCTCCCTCGAGTTTGGTCACCGAATATGAGATGGGGAAATCGAAGGGATGGCTCCAGTAGCTAGGCTGCTTTCTGCCGATGAAACCTGCCACCAATAGCCAAAAAGGCACCGCCATCATTCATGCCCTTTTCCGTGCACCTGTTTATTTTGCAGCTTGACTATTCCGCTCGGCTTTCTTGTTCTTCTAGGGACTAATCACCACTATAAGTACTGCAGATTTGATGTCCGTAGAAGTGCTCACTTTTTGCGGAATGGATTTTCTCCGTTGTGGGTGGTAGCCGGCCGGGCGCCGGGCTCAACCGCATCAATGCGTGAGGACGAAGATAAGCGCCGTCACTGCTTTTTTTACCGAACTGACACAAGAGAAAGCGCCGCAGCGACATGGACTGACGGGACAGGCAATCGGGCCACGCCGTCCTCACTAACCGGTGCTTTTGACGTGACCACGGATGCGCAGGTCACTGCGGGCCCCATGTTGCAGTCGCACAGTTTCATAATCAAGTGGTGGGAAACTGGCTTAAGTGAGTGGCTAATTTTTGACAAGGTTCATAATCCGAATAACTGAAAAACATTTCCTCTAAATCAACATAGCCACTTCCCAACATACAATTTAATGACCAAACATTTTTCCACTTCAAAATCATCTATGTCATTGGTTATTACCTAAATCATTGCCTTTCAATAATCCAATTCCACGTGAAAATTTCATCAGTGTCTCTGTGCCTTAAAACCCTTGTATTATGGGAGTCTTATCCTTTTTCCTTGCAAAGACATGAAGCCTTATCAGAAAGTGGCTGTGTATATCCTTGCGTGCTTCCTCGAATGTTTCATATTTTTACCATTTTTGTGCCACTAACAATACAATATTCGTTTGAGGGTTATAAATGGGTCTGAGCTACCATTTCAGTTTGTAGCTAGACAAGGTGCGCGTAGCATTTTGGGGCTATGCAGCTTAGCTCTGGTCATGACTTTGGAACGTGAACCAGGGTGGACACTGGGACCTCACTCCGCCTCCGCTGGTGCTACAGAACAGAAATGGGGACCGGGATGAGGATGTTGACCTCTCCGCTTATCCATGGACGGAAAAGATGTTCAAGTGCCGGACCCGCAGGACAAGACCTACATGTCAGTGTGGCTTCTCTTTCGACGGGTTCGATTTGCTAGTGCTGCTCAGGCCATTTGGACCGGAACATTCGGAATCCTTGGGTCACACGTGTCAGCCTGGTCCTACCGTATGTTTGCCACTGGATTTTCTGTAGCTGCTAATCTAGTGGACGAAGGTGAGGCTTGAATAGTATATTTGGCCCTACTGAACGAGTTAGGAGAGATCTATACACCTTTTGGTGTAATCTCTCATTTTGTCCCTGATCTGTAAACAATAAGGTGTCCGTAACAAAAATCAACGATAATTACAAAATAAAGTATTGATTCGTGTCACTTACGAGAGTCAAATTTGCTCCAAAAAAATAACTCCGAGTTTTTCCGTAACATTGGTATAGGACTTTGTACTTTGAATTGAGACAGTTGAAATTATATGAAACTGGTATTTGACGTTCACTGCCTAACAGTGAGTATAATATAAACTGCTCCAAAAAGACTATCAAAATATAAGTACTAGAACCCCCATGAGGATGGGATAGTTGGTAGCTACTTGCATTTTTAGTTTGGGGGCGTGATAGTACTACTAGTTATACGTATGAATGTATGTTCCGAAATGGTATGAACATACACATGGCTACGGCAACGAGAAGCAGCGTGGTTCTGGACGCACAAAGGTGGGTGGGTACGGGGTTGTTGGATATTTCGGTTTCCGAACTACTTTCAAACGCTCCCCGAACGAGAGCAACCTTCTGTAGGCACGTACGCCCCCCTTCCAAAATCCTTCGCGGTCTGACGAAATTGCCCGCTGAGCGCCTCTCGTCCTCCCGCGTCCGGGGCGATCACGTCACGTAATCCGCCGGGGGCATCTCGGTCGTTTAACGCCGGCCAGGATTAATCGTGTGGCCCGTCGCGACCGTGGCCTACCAAGGAGGAGGTCTCCAAAGCGACTTTTGCGGAACCCAACAATAATTTACCCGAAATCAATGCTTGCGGAGATGAGATCCCCGGGCCCGGTGTTTGTAAGCGGCGGACGGCCTTGCCATTCCGTGCAAGATACATGCGGCTGCCCGGACGGGGTCGCGCCTTGAAACGCAATGGAATTGAGGGGTGGTTCCTGCAAAACGAGCTCGTGGCGGCCACCGGCAGGCGTCGGTGGTGATGCGCCACCACTTGCCCGGTCCGATTTCCTCGATTCCTCCCTCTCCCTCGGCGCGGGGAAGGACGGACCCGAGTTGCGTGACGCGATCACGCGAGTTGCTGCGATCGAGCTGGTAACCGGCCGGGCGCGCACCCCGTTCCCATTTCCTTCACAGTGCCCATCACGGCTTCACCACGGTCGCCATGCCCTGCCCGGGTCTCGCAATAAATCCAGCACAAAGCGAGACGGGCCCCGCCATAACGCCTCCCGATAAACACAAGCGCACCCAGCACCACCGGCGGCTGGCCCACCCCGTCAGCGGGAGTGCCGCCGGATCGGTGTCGGATCCGAAACGGCTGGTGCGCTTTAGACACGTAACCCCAGCAGTTTTGTTTTGAGAAGCAAATTGAATTGAATGGGCACCGGCTCTTATTAGCTGGAGCCGTGGCTGTTGTAGCGGTACCCATTGCAGTAGCATTCCACCCCCTCCCACCTCTGGTAGGTTCCTCTCGACGCCTTCCTCCTTTCGCCTCTCCCCAACTCGGCTCGCCCTTACCCTCCGCCTGCATGGAGCCAGGCGCGCCGTGGCGCGATCCGCGCCAGGGGTACGCCACCTACGGGCTCGGATCGGCGATGCAGATTCCGTTGCAGCAGCAGCGGCCCGACGCGGTCGCCGCGGGAGGGGTGCTCAAGAGGAGCCTCGGCGAGCTGGAGAGGTGGCAGCACCAGCAGGTGGTGGCGCAGCAGGCGCTCTACCTCCGCGCCGTCAGGCAGCGCACGGCCGCCGCGGCGGACATCGCCGCCTTGCTGGGCAGGGCACCGTCTCACCAGCATATGGCTCTCCCGGGGTCCAGTTATGGAGACGCCCTGGCGTCGCCTTCTTCGACGCTATCGTCGCTCACGACCGCGTCCAGGGCGGCGGCGCCGCTCATGCAACCGCAGATGCAGCCGCTCATGGCGTCCTCACCGCAGAAGACGCAGGCCCTCGGGGTCTCAAGGGCGGCGCCGTCTCCGCCGGCGGCATCGAGCGACATGCTCATTCTTCAGGAGCTAGAGAAGCAGCTGCTGGGCGACGACGACGAGCCGATGGCGGCGATGAGCGGGACGGGATCCGCGGTGACCAACTCCGAGTGGGAAGAGACGATACAGCAGCTCAACTCCATTACCGCTGCGCCGTCCCCTGGGTTCCCCGCGGCGGCAACTCCGAACAATAACGCCAACGCGGGGATGACGCGGTCGCCTTCCAACTCGTCCTCCTCCACCGCGTCCTCGTCCGCGTCCTGCTCGCCGCCGACCCCGGGTTCTGTCGCGACGCGGCAGTTACTCTCCGAAGCCGCGGTTGCTATCGCCGACGGCAACGTTGAAACGGCGGCTACCCACCTGGCCGCCCTCAAGCGCACTGCAAACCAGCGCGGTGATGTGGAGCAGCGTCTGATTGCCATGATGGTGGCCGCCCTGTCCTCCCGCATTGCCTCGACCGCCTCCACCTCAGCTCAACACCTCGCCGAGCTCTGCGGCCCGGAGCAGCACGCTGGTTATCAGCTCCTCCACGACAGGTCACCGTGCTTCCGCCTCGCCCTCCACGCGGCCAGCGTCGCCATCGTGGAAGCAGTCGGTGGCCACCGCGCCATCCACCTCGTCGACTTCGACGTCAGCGCCCCGCAACACGCGGCCCTCATCCAGTACCTCGCTGACCGCCGCGTGCCGGGCACCTCCCTGAAGGTCACCGCCGTCACCGACCCGACCTCACCGTTCACAAGGTCTCGAACTGCGACGCTCCCTGACGTCGGGGAGCGGCTGAAGAACCTCGCGGAGCGAGCCGGCGTAGAGCACCACTTCAGAATGGTCACTTGCAGAGCAGCGGAGCTAGATGCTTCCAAGCTGGGCTGCGAGCCCGGGGAAGCGCTGGCGGTCAACCTTGCCTTCGCGCTCTCCCACGTGCCCGACGAGAGCGTCTCTCCGGCGAACCCACGCGACGAGCTGCTCCGCCGCGTGCGCGCGCTCGGCCCGCAGGTGGTGGTCCTCGTCGAGCAGGAGCTGAACACCAACACGGCCCCGCTGGTCACGCGCTTCACGGACGCGTGTGTGCACTACGGCGCGGTCCTGGATTCGCTAGAGGCGACGCTGGGGCGGGACAGCGCGGAGAGGGCCATGGCCGAGGCGGCCCTGGCGAAGAAGGCGGCTAACGCCGTGGGCCGGGAGGGTCCCGACCGGCTGGAGCGGTGCGAGGTCTTCGGCAAGTGGCGCGCTCGGTTCGGCATGGCGGGCTTCCGGCCGGTGGCGCTCAGCCCGAGCATTGCGGACCAGGTCCTTGCTCGTGTCGGCCCGGCGTCGCCAGGATTCGCCGTGAAGACGGAGAACGGCGTGCTGCGGCTCTTGTGGATGGGGCGCGTGGTGACCGTCGCCTCCGCCTGGCGCTAGGACCACCGGTAAGCCCGCTCGCCGGAGCCATTACGGTCGTAACTGAATCTTCAGTTACTTAATTCGCGTTTTTCCTTTTTTTCTCGTTCTCTTCAATAGTGAGGCGTGATGAGTTTGTTATTGATCTGGTAAAGCCAAGATGTAACGTCTCATAATTGTTAGTAACTGCTGATGGTAGTATATGGAAAAGAGTAAGTTATAACGTAATCTCCTGTTAAATTTGTGTGGCCTGCCTTTTGCTTGAATGAAGAAGATAACATTCTCTGATTTATTTCATTTTGATCGTTGTTAAACTGTCTTGTACAACAGTTCGTAGTACCGCCTATCTTTTAGCGGGCGCGAAATGTGCACACGCGGGTTTTCAGTTTTCTTTTAAGGCTCTCGCACAACCGTACTCACATAATCACATTACAACATACAGTGATGACTAGAAGACCACGTTCCAACATGCAGTCTAGAAGAACGTCTCAATCACAGAAGTCCTCGTATTATAACTTCAGGCTGAAATTTTATTGGGGGCAAGACCCACTGCGAAATCCCGCGCCGATCATGGGGTGAAACGCGCACGCGCTCCACCGAACGACTAGCTACCGAGCTACATGGTCGTTCCCTTTGTCGATTAGTGTTTGTTTGCCACGTCGGCGGATGAGGCTTCCTTTTGTGGCGTACTCCAGGTGTACACTGTAGGTTGGGTACAGCCATGGCAAGTTAAATTGCCACTTGGAAAGGAGTGGTAGATTGCGGTTTGTTGTTCTTTGAGGCTAGCCTGCTCCTTCCCAACCCACGAAACGGATGATTAGTTAAGTAATAATCCATTGCTTTCTTGATATTAAATTAAGCAAAATTTAGGGGCAGGGGATTAATAACTCTAGAAGGAGGGGAGGGGGAGAGGTGCACGAAACGAATGCCGCGAATGCATTGCACCAGGAGCAGTAGCAGTCCTGCGGGCAGCAACGTGCCCCCCCTGACCTCGCTCGATGTCAAGGTGCAGGGGGTTGCGTTCGTGGGGACGCAATGGAGGGGCCCGGTCTTTTGTGTTGTGGTGGAAGAGGGAATTGTCTGATGTTGTGCGCTTCAAGCTACTACGGCGAAAGCGTACGTGGATCCCGCCGCGTACCCGATTTGGCTTTCGTCTCAATAACACCAAACTGGTGCTCTGGCCTGGCCGCGGTTGATTGGCCTGTATATTTCTTGATTGCCAGTGCCAGGGTTTCACCGTCACGAGTACTATTTCCAGAGAAATGTAGCCACGACATCGCTAGTACAACTTGACGATGACATAACAATTTAGGGGCGAATCAAAGAAAAAAACAAGTTCGGTACCACTTTTTTACAATATAAACAGCGCTAGGGACCTGCTTTGATGGACATGGGACTAGAAATGTGAATAAGTCGGATGTACAAATTATAAACTTTACTTTCGCACGTCAAGAAGTCTACCGATTCATCTGAAAACATGCGTTCCGAGTGAACCCACGGCACCATCGACACAAGTATAAACCGCCGCCTCCACACAGACGTGTCCTGGTACCGAGAACCAGTGGCCAGACCTAATAATATTCCAGTAGAATAGGATATAAATTTCTATAAAAAACATCCTGTCATTGTAGTAAGTTTTACCCGAGCTAGCAATTCTACATACAGATGGATCCTTGAGAATTTGAAGTACTAGCTCAGCAGCTCTTTACAAGCTAGCCGCCGGAACTGCCTCACGAGTCACGAACGCTCGTTAGCTAGATCCTTCGATGGGTATAAAGTTCTCTCATGATTATTCGTACGTACGTATACTAATTATTAATTGCCGGGTTAGTACCGCAGCGCCACCTGTAACGTAATCAGTCACTCTAATGATGCCGGAATCATGAACGTCGTCGCCCGCACAGTATTGCACACGGGGGCGTTGTAATGGACCGCAGGAAATTAAAAGCTAATGTATCAGGATATGTTATTGACACCCAGCCGCAACGTAAAAGGAACCTGATCGAGCGGCGGCAGATCTACGCATCGTCGCAACCCTTTACATATAGAACCTGCCGGCTCTGCTAATAAGGTGTTGGGTAGACACGAGTTGTGCGATGTGTGAAACGGAAGCTAAGGCGCGTGGCGCATGCATGCTGTTGACATGTCAACAATCGAACTAGTAGTAATGTGGAAGGGGACTATATCGACGACATAGACTGGACAGATCGATTAATATGGCGTGACCGACTTGTTTAACGTCGGCGTGGACGCAGGAAAGGAAACAACTGTCCTTGTTTAACCGCTGCGGAGTCACCCCCAACACCGCGCGCTTTCTCATGCGTTTTGACGTATCTAGCTAACGAGGTCGATGGCACGAGATAGTACTAGTACTGGCTAGACGATCACGACCGGATCCGGCTTAATTCGAGTGCCCTGGGGTTCCCGGCCAAGGAACGCGCGCGAGATGAAAGAAAGTGCTCTCCAGTGTCCACTAGCTTCGATCTTCTCCTGTGTTCGTTGCGTGCCGGAAATGGGTCCCGTACGTACGCGGTGATCAGTCTCAAATCATACTTCGCTAGCTGCGACGCAACTAATCGCGCCGCCCCCGCTCTGGTCGAATCTAGAAAAGATAAAAGAGAGAGGGAGAGAGATCGGATTCGGATATGCGCGCCGCGCTTGCTTGCATGAAGGGCGTGTGGAACAGGCGGCGGCTGGTGGTGGTGTCGCGTGAGCAGGACATGTCGCGTGTCGTGGCGGCCGGGCGAGCGCGCGGCATGGGTGGCCGCCCCCGGCGGAGCCATATGCCGCAGGTTAACAGCGTCGCGCGGGCAATTACTATGCTCGTGGCAGTGGTAGCCATTGCGACGTCACCGAGCAGGGCCGGAAGGAATCATGAGCAAACGAACCAGGATGGTATTATCCGAGAAAGTAAAAAGTATGGCTTCAGGACAGAGGGGTCGGATACAGGACATCCCTTTTGTGTTGGTGCTGAGATCTCAGGTTGTTCATCAGCTCGCTCACTACTACTAGTTGTTTGTCCGGGCTTAAGACCTAGGTCGCTGTCATTGCCGGCTTCGTCAGAAAACACTGAACCTGTTAGTTTTCTGTCCAGTGGGAATTCAATTTTGTAGCGTTGCTTAGCTCAGTTCAACATCAGGCAGTTATTTCGCGAGGTAAAGCAACGCAGAACCAGCCTTTTGTGGACTCGTAATTTTCTTCACTGTAAATGTGGAACCCAGCTACGGAATAATTGGACAAATTTGAAGCACGAACAGCAGTCGCTTTACCTGATGATCATAAGAAGAACAGCATTCTGACATTATCTAGGATTGCGAACAACATATTTGATTCATTACGTATTCACGTGGCAGATTCAGTCCAAGTTTACCCTTAAAAAACGATCCAGCCCAAGTTTACCCTTCAGAAACGATTCAGCCCAAGCCCAGTACGGAGCAGGAAGCCACTCCACAGCAATCCAAGTCCATAGTAGCAATCACACACAGTTTTCCCAATGAGGGGCCGAGTTGTTCTTTGTCACGAGGAGGGGGATGGTAAAGAGACGCCAGTGTTTGGATGACCTGGATTGCTCCTCGTTTGCCCAGGCCATAGTTGGGGAGATTGAAGTGACCTTTGACGAGGTCACCGTATCTATAGTTGAGCGGGAGAGGTATGGCATCAACCAGATAGAGGCTGTCGTCCCTCATGGCGATGGTCGCTTGTAACACCCCTGAAGATGAGATTCACGCGGATCCACCGGGATGGCAGGGAGGAGGCCCCGCCGTTGTGGAGGCAGAATAGGGACGCCTTCGACATACTTGGTCTCAGGATTGTCCGCGAGTACAAAGGCAACTCGGTGAGGAAGCTGGCGTAGTTGCCGTAGGAAACGTCGATTTTTTTCCCAAAAATTGACGGCAGGAGCGCTGCCATTCATTAAGATAGAAGTTACAGCCTAGGTAATACAAATGCTACTAGGCATCCCCAATCTTCCCTGTCCTCTCCTAATTTCCGAATCATTCCTGGACACGACCAGCCCCAACGTACATGTTTTTCAAGCATGGGATGAGAGTCTGGTCTGGCCTATTTCTGATACTATTGTTGGCCATACCGAAAGCCCTTGACCCAATTCAGGAAAAAAAATTGCTACACCAAAGGCCCGCTTAAAGCGAGAGACCCACTCCATTTTAAGTCGGTCCAACTCCTCCTAGAACCAAATATGGTATCTCGGACACCACACAAACCACCGGCGGAGCTACTACCTACTTCAACCAGATCCACCCTCGCCACGGCATCATGGACGGTGCAACAGCGGAGCTACCTGTGCGCTACCTCATCACCGTGGGTTCCTGGCCCTTCTCTGTTGATCCATCGCCAGGCCCCGCCGTCACCCGGAACGGTGGATATACAGAGTAAAGTAGGTGAACGAAAAAAGTGAATTGTTGAGAGAGTGAAATTGACCCTTTTTTTCCTTTTTAAACCATCGTACAACATATCGAGATGTAGCGAGGAGGATGACTGTTCTGCAATTCTGCAGCGTTCCACGGGGTTCTGCTTTCATGAAGCTTCATTTTGAAGTCAATAGTTTCATTTTATGCAATCTGCATGCTACGTTCAAGAAACTGACCTTGTAAAATAATGGTTGGATTGGAGTCCAATCTACCTCGACAATCCTGGAAAAAAATCTGAGGAGGTGCGAGACAACCATAATAAGAGACAACGTTTTCTTTGGAATTACACATGTCTAATTCAGTTCACAAGGCAAACCTACTCTCATTACTGAGAAAGCAGATGTACCTTTAAGCTGTTACTGTTAGTCATTTCTCATGCGGAAACAGTAAAGATACAAGTGTACCAGATGCAATGATGGCGCAACATCAAAGCCAATGTGACATACTGACTCCCGATTAATATAATTGATATAATACTTATATCATCAAGTTATGCTTATTTTTTGAAAGTCAATCTACAAAGGACTTCGGGGTTAAGCGTGGTTGGCTCGGAAAAATATAGGGACGGGTGACCGGCCGGAAAGTCTTTCTAGGTGCGCATGAGTGATGACAAAAGTGTGCAAAAAAGACTAGTGTTGGTTGGTGGGGCTAGTCTATGATACTAGAGAGCTGCCAGAAACTGCCACAAATGGTATCAGAACCGACGCTCGCAGTTTCACGGGTGCGTACGGGTCAGTGAGAAGGGTATGATAGCGTACGGATCAGGAACGTGGGTACGTACATATGACGCGTGTGTTCTCTGAGAGGGATACGGTATGTTAAGTATGCTGCTAACAAGACGTACGGTATGCGTATGCCAGTACTGAACGTGCGAACGTGACTAAGAGAAGACGTTCCTGTCTTGGCGATGACTGACGAGGACGTCGGTCTTCTAAGAGGGGGCGGATTGTGACATACTGACTTACGGCTAAATAGAATTGATAGAATACTCATACCATCAATGTATACCTTCTTTTCTAGAAGCCCATCTACAAAGGACTTCAGTGTTAAGCGTGCTTGAACAGAAGAAATGTAAGGATGGGTGACCGAGTAGAAAATCTTTATGTTAGAGTGTGCACGAGTGAGAACAAAAGTGCACAGAAAATACTAGTGTTGGTTAGTGGTGTTAGTCTATGATCCTATAGAGCTGCCACAGCAGACACTTGAATGCACTTCAAGTTTTAAACCAAAAGTTACATAGTATAGTAGTTGTCAACATCTTTAAATAGTAACTTTCAGGTGAGGTTAACTGAGATAATGTTTGAACGAATATATTTATCAGTTCAGTTCTAGTGGGCACTTCAGAACAACAAAATAAAGACCAAATTTCTGAGGACAATCAACGATGGACAGATCCAGAGCAGAATACTGAAAACACGCCGGACCAACAGATTTGATTGCCAAGCACTTCAACAGCAACAGTTTATAAAACAGGTGCAACCAAATGGTATGGCCGAAAGGCATTATAGCAAGCACAGCAGCACCTACAGGCCTGTAAACAATTAAGAGGATCAAGTGATCCTTTCATACGCCGGGAAAAAGGCATCGCGGCTCAACCAGACAACCACTCGCCCACCAACAACTTGACAGATAGAAGAAATCAAGCTGATTGGGACATAATATACTCTTAGCAACAACTTGACAGATAGAAGGAATCAAGATGATGGGGACAGAACATACTCTTAACACAGCACCGAAGCAAACATGCATCCATTTCGTACAGCAACATGTTCACATGGCAGACCAGCTTCGTAAGGGATAAGGTGCCAGCAAAAAGAGGATATCGGTAATACAAACACTGTAGAAGGCAAACTCGCGCGAACAGATAAGTCAAGTCTACAGGGAAAACAAAACATATGTAAACTCTGAGACGAGCCAGCAACTAAATAACATCCTGAGATGAAAAATAAAGTAGGAAAACATGAGCACAGGTGGCTTGAAAGACCTACTAAACACTCAAATTATTCCTTTCAGAGATATCAACTTCTATTTCAGTGTTTGAATCCCTCCTTTGTTGCTTAAAATGGATGATAGAAATAATCATCCTACCTCATTTGGATTCAATGGATGCAGCATTGTGATACATTGGATCTGGTATACACCGTACAAGATTAAGACAACATATGCGATTGGCTAATTTGCCTAGAATCAAACTTAAAAAGGAACTCAAGGGAACAGTCAGACACAACTACACATCACGTAAATCAACCTTTATATCACAAATTTGCCACCTTCTTTCAGCTTCAAGTAAATGTCATCAAGAGTTTTCACATATTGCTGTGATTCTCAAACGGGGTGGTTGCTCTGGTTCAGAATTCCTTTTCCAGAAGGCACGTCGCCACCACACCTCGAACCCTCTCTGAATGTTTGGGCAGTCCTCACCTGAGTTGAGGAACCGATTAAACCAAGCAAGAAGAATCTCCTGCTGCATTAGGAGTGGCAGTGTCAGGATCGTGTTTGCCAACCCGTCCTCAATCAGATGCCGGTCGAGTCCCTTGCATGCTCTCCTCATCCATCCAAAGTCCTCATAGAAGGGTTCAAGCCAGGTGCTCAAGAGCTGGCAACGAGCCTCCTTGGACACCAAGATTTGTCCCTTGCCAACCCCGACAAAGAGCCTTGCTGTCACCCGGCTCACTTCATAGCGGTGAATTGCTGGCACTTTACCATGCATCTCTGCTAACTCGGTCTGCATTGCCCATGTCCTCAAGAACTCCTCGGCAATCTGGCGTTCAACAAGAATGTCGAGCATCCAATGGAGGTTGTCAGCCTGTCTAGCAATCTGCACCACCTCAGATTTGCCACCCCCAGCAGCCTTCACAAACTGCTCGCGCAGCAAGTTTAAGCACCCATTGCACGCAGAATAGAGTGATTCCTTTCGGAGATCGCCACCAATTGCTCCACCACGCGATGATGCATTGTTCTCCCTAAGCATTTTGGACACCAGGCCTTTCATCTCCCTCCTTGCTTTTTCATCCTTCCCTTCCAGCACAACCTGCAGGAGCCTCAGTAACACCTCCTCACCGCCACCGCCATTGCAACTCCCAGCTAGCTCTGCCTCTTCAACAGCTGCCGAAGGTGCCAACTCTAGTGAGACCCTCTTGAGCACCTCCCCGGCACCTGAGTTCTCGAGGTGCAGCTGTGTCAGCAGTGCTGCCACCTTCTCATCATCATCCTCTGCCCAGGGCGCAGCCTCCAAATACTCCAAACAAGATAGCACGCCAGCATCAAACACGATAGCTGAGGACACCTGCAAAAACGAACACGGAGAGAGAATCAGTGACAAAAAATCGTACTATCGTTTCAAGGAGTCGATATTCACGAGACGGTCAGTAGATGATGCTGTGATGTACCTTTAGAATGCCGAGAACCTTGTTGACATCCTCCCGCATGAGCCTCCGTCGAAGATCCTTGCAGTACATGAGGCGCAGCGTCTCGGCGTAGACCTCGACGTCGTCGCAGTCGGAGATCTCGACGATGTGCGGCAGCGTCCTCTGCTGCTTGGACCAGCGGTCGGAGAGCTTGGCGGCGAAGAACCTGCTGTGCGCGACGAGTATGTGGCGGTGGACGCAGAGCGCGACGGAGAGCCCGTCCTTGGAGGTGAGCGTGAGGCGGACGTCGGAGGAGTCGGCGTCGTTGAACTGGTTCCCGGGGCTGCAGCTGCCGATGAGCACCGCGATGCGGTCGTGCAGCAGCATCTGGCGGTCCATGGAGCGCGCGGGCTGCAGCGGGTGCGGCTGCGGCGGGGCCGGGATGGAGTGGATGGAGCCTGCGGTGCGCGGGTGGTAGTCCTGCTCGTTGGCCATCATGTCGAAGAGGGTGGGGCTGGAGCGCGTCTTGTCGAGCGGCGGCGGCGGCGGCGACATGGGGTTGAGGAGTCCCGCGTTGAGCGCGGAGTTGAACTTGGTGTAGCTGGCGGGGTAGGACGGCGCGGCGTAGGAGGGCTGCTGGGGCGGTGGGGTGGCGTAGGAGGAGGAGGACGAGCTGGCGGGCGGCTGCTGCGGCGGTGGGTCCATGGTGTCGGCGCCGGCGCGGGCGGGCGAGGAGGAGGAGGCGTGGCCGCCAAGGCCGTGAGGCGTGCAGCACCAGGAGGAGGAGATGTCGAGGGGGACGAGGTGGGATGGGGAGGAGAGTTTGGGGTGCGGCCTGGATCTGGACGAAGCGGCCATATGGGCCTCTCCTCTCTTCTGGGTCGGGGGCGTGGCGTGGAGATTATCGCCGGGCACGGGAAGCGGTTGTCGTCTTTTGAGGCCCGCTTGGGTTGGGTGGGCAGTGACGGAGGGCTCCACCTCCGGCTGGCTGTCGACCGGACGGACGGAAGCGTGATCATTGATCAATGCCCCTATAGTGGGCGCCGCGCTGGAGGCTGGAGCTGGCCCAGCGAGCGGCGGACGGGGCGCCCGGCCTCACCGCTCACCGGCGCGCCTGCAAGCGCGGACACGAGGGGCCGATGGATTCCGTGGGGTTGTGCCGGGTTCCCTGACCCTGACGCGCACGCACCCGTGGCGTCGTTGCGTATCGCGGATGTTTCGGGTGGATCACTGTTCTCTACTTAACGACCAGCAGGGTAGTATTCGTACATCTCTATAACTTAAAAAGAAAAACAGAAGGACACTGGTGCTTTTCACGATTTCACGTGCTTCGTAGTATCATGCAGAACGGGGCCGATGGATTCACGGACCCCCGTGAGGCATGTGCGCGCCCTTGAGCCTTGGCTTTTGCGAGCTGCCTCGACCTAGTAGAGCCTGTCGCATAAAAAAATGGGCACGCGCGAGTCCCGAACGTAGATGCTTTTCCGCGACAAACAAGAAAGGCATTTGCTGTTAACGTGTCCTTTTCCACAGGTTTGTTAGCGGGTCTGATTCCTCGTCCTATTCACACAGTTCCGGAACCCTGCCTTGTCGCCCTCCTCTACCTTCGGCGACGCGGCAACACCATTCCCGCGCGCTTCGCCGCGGCCTTCGTCTGTCTTAGCCACTGCTATTGGGCTGGGCCTCGCTGGTAGGAGTGGGCTGGGCCGCGCGGGGTAGGCTTCCCGTTTGACGAAGTTGCGCGCTAGGAACTTGGTAGTCGAGCGGCACTTCATTTCAGGGTTCGGCCTGGTTCGCTTTGCCAAGCTGTTCGAAGCACATGGCCGAATATGAGATTGGACCGTATGCAATGCATGGTGGCCGAAGGGTTGTATACTGGACGGAATGCGCGTACGCCTTGGATTAGTTCGACTCCAGAGTCCTGCGTTCCAAATTCCAATTCGCACAGGCTATATGGCTTCCCCGGTCCACGCCGGACACTGGGCACGCAGCGACCGGGCGGCGGGCGGCTGCTGTGAACGTCCATTTCTCCCAGTGCATGAACATGGCAGGCGATCCGGTGCGGTGACGCACGGCACGGGGCCAGGACGAGCAGCGGCAGGCGAAGGCGACGCGGAGCTAAATCACACACGTGGGTGGCTGTGCCCCGGGGCCCGGGCCACCCGCCACTCCGACACGAGTGGCATGACTCGCACCGCATCAGCATCACCGCGCTCGATCTTGCCCTGTGACAAGGACGTGCATGGGCTGTGGCTGGCAACCTGGTTCGACGTGAAGTTGGGGGGCCAGAACGGCCGGCCGCCAGATCCCAAGATCGGACTAAAGTCGCGTCGGCTGCTCTGTGCTCCGAGCACGGCAACCTCTCAATTGTGTTTGGGTGCCGGCTGGTCACATGCGGTCAGTTGCAGCGGCCGGCATGCCATCTGTGGGCCGCATCGTGGCGGCGTGAGTGTCACCATGTGCGCGTATCCCGAAAGATTGGCCGGCGTCATTTGCTCTCCGAGACGTGAGCTGTTAGGTCGGTGTTTCCACGATTAAGGTCTACGAGTACGATTGTGTAGACTCTCATCAGATGCATGAACGTCCGCCACCTCTGTTTCTGCAGGACAGAATCCATCAACGCCTAAAGTGATGTCGTGCAACTCCACCTGCCTCCTTGCCTGCCACGAGTGAGAAGGAATGGACGCACGAGTGCCACAATTATCGAGCCGTCGTGGGGCGCGCTGCACGTCGTTTTGCAGTCATTATTTAGTTGAAAGTAATAAAAAATGTCCTAGTACCAGCAAATAACCGTGGTTCTGTGGCACGGAACAAAAGTATCGTAATCACTCGTTCTGAAATAAATGATGTTTAGAACAGTAAATTTACTTTAAATTGAACTAGATTCTTTATTCTAAACATCATTTATTTCAGAACGGAGGGAGTACTGTGTTAACCCTGTTGCTATTTCGCATCGAACACTTAATTTGCTTTGCATAATAAAGTACTTAATGGTGAATGGAATGTTGGGGCTCCACCAAAATGTAGTTCAACTTACTCTCGATGAGTGTGTGTATATATATATATATATATATATATATATATATGCCTCGAAAAAGATTTGCTATGTGAAAATCAAGCTCAAAGGCCCTGTGAATTGTGGAAGGCGCTGATCGAATTGAAGGGGACTCTTCGAGTCTTATCTCATGGGATCAGAATGCCATTTGGATCCTGGAAACATTATGCTATCAAGGTAGGCATATAGTGGTTGATTTGCTAACCAATAATCTATGTGCACGAAGATCTGCGTAATCCGGTTTCATGTCCCGTTATAAACTTTTTTGTCTGTTCCGACACAAGGATTCAGGACAACCCAATCAGGGGTTCACCAACTCAGCGTGATGAGGCCGTGTGCTTGTTTGAACTCAGAGCAACCGACTTTTTTCGGTCGGAACCCTAAGATGATCATGGCCGCACAACTAATGCAACTTTATCACAACACACCACGAGCTCGAACATTGTATTACCATCGACTTTGCTTTTAATCTACTTTGCAGCATACTGTACAGGTTAGTAGTTACATGGTCTATTTTTCTATAAAAAAAGTAGTTACATGGTCCCAATATCTGCGCCCAAGAGGGGTTTAACATACTAGCTTAGCTAGACAACGCTTTTGATGGACGGGCCATTGTCGAGACCACATAATCACCCCGATCATGCAGCAACGTTTGGTGCCTCGTAAGCCTCGTGCAACTTTTTTATATATATATTTCATTCAGGTAGTTCATGCACCCCCCTCGAACCATCGCCCTTGCAGCTAGAACTAGGATGCCGCTTCCTCGCGTGCCATAGTTCGATTTTCGTTGGGCCTTTTCCCCTTCTCCCTTCCGCGCATAAAATTTGAAGACCATAAAAAACATTAATCATGTGGCTCTTCACTCACCTTTTATTTTTCTCATGACATGAAAGCTAGTGGTCCAAGTTAAATGTCTCATGCATGTAAAAAGGATAAAGACAAGATTATCTGCATGCGTGCACCCAAAGGTCAAGATCAAGAATGGATGCATGAACGCACAATTAAAAGACCAGCATATTCAGCCCCGGTCGAATTCTAAATGATGGTTAATGTTAACCCCTAAATACCGGAGTTTACACATGACATCGTCTCATGCGTGATAGCGAAAGGAAGTTTTCTGTCTGAGGTCACCTTTAATCACGTTTACAAAGCGAGCTACATATAAACATTTTTCGCTATCGCGAGGGATTTCATCTGTTGGCAGGTCAAATTTCACAGAGTCCTAAAACTCAAGTGGCAATACTAGCACCACAACAGCTTCTCTGTATGACGAGAGCCCCTGCTTCCTTTGAACTTCGATAAAACTCTCTGAACACCAACAAAATATGCAGAGAAATTTCAAACTCACGTGAAGGAAATGCAGAGAGGATATCTGATTGGATTCCAATATATTCCCACCTTCCACGGCTTGTGGAGATAACAGAGAACAGTGAACCGACACACTGCTCTCGGCCATGATGTTTGCGGTACGAGCCCGGCCGCACGCCTATCCGTTGGTACGAGTACGATCTAGGAGAGGACGTTGTTTCTGTAGGCACGCAGTGCTACGGACACAACAGGTCATCGCCTCATCCGCGAGGCACGTCGTCTTGATCACCGTCGTACTAGCGCTGATCGAAATGACAGAGCTCATACTGTGCGGAGTGATCAGTCAGAGCAGTCTAGGAGGCCGAACAGAATAGGCGCCGAAAGCTCGCAAACTTACAACGCAGGGGTCAGAACCGACAAGAGGGAGGGCAATGCCATTTCCGTGCTGCTAATTGCGTGTCGCCGCATACAAAATACAGAAAGAGTAAAGGTTTACAGGCAAGGTTAACAGGCCTCTAGACATGATGCCTGAACGACAGACAGGGCAGCACTGAGAGAGACCTCACGTCAGTCAGTATTACAGAGCTAGTCTACCGGTGCAGGGGACCTGAGTGCAACGTTTAACCGCTGCTGTGCCCGTATTAGTTCCAGTGCAGGTCATTGTAATCATTCGGAATCTAATCTTGAAAGCACTCGTTGTCACGAGTCCAGCAGATTCAATGTACCGTGCGTGCATCCATGTGATCGACCGATGTGCTAATGAAGCTTTCTGGTACATACCACCGGATTTTGGCGGGCCCATTTAGCTGTCGATGTTTTCACGCAATTTTCTGGGACCGGGGAAAAAAAAAGAGGACATGGCGATACAGTTATGCTCGTTTTGTTGCAGGCGATGCGTGCTTAAACGCGCACGCTTTAGCGCTTCAGTTCCAACGAGAGCAGCAGGCCGGCGGACGGCGGAGAGCAGTTTGTTGCTAGCCTGGCCGTGATGTTCGGTTTGCATCCCAGCTTACGAAACATCAGCTGTTGATAGAGGTGAGGCCACATAACAGAGAGCGCGTTGGACGTGGTGGCCTTGTGAGACAATCAACCATGATTTCGAGTGTCCATGGCGTAGCCAGGCCAACGCATGATCCTGAGCAAGCTAGCTTGATGGCGGTATTTTTCCACGCCAAACATTTTTCTCTCTTTTTATTTAAAGGATGCATTACTAGACCTTTTCCCTTTTCTTTTTCCATAACAAAAGTGATGTGCGCAGTGCTGCAACAGTTTTTACCACGACCTGGTCTGCTCACCGACAGATAATGCAAAGCAGCTAAGCATAGATTGCTAACCAGCGCATTATTGGGATCCAGCATTTTTGTCTCAAAAACAAAAACCCGAATTCAGTACGGCGGGGAGGCCGAACGGTATTAGCTGTCCGGATCACTCACTCATCGAGTGTCAACTACGGTGTTCCGTTCATATTCAATCGCACTGAAAAATTGGACGTGCAGATCCTTGCGAGATCCGGCATTTTACCTTTCGTAATTTTATGATAGACAGCGACGGATAAGATAGCTAGCAGGGCCGCTTAATCCCATACTCGACATTAACTATTGCATATTTCCATCTAAACATCATCGTTCAATACCAGCGCTCGTCTTCATTTAAATCAGAAGAAACGCTTGGAGGACTACTCTTCTTTCGAGAATGCTTACGGGAATGTAGGATCCTGTAGGAATTTTCACCCCAGACAGTTCAGTTTGCATACGAATTTAGACGCTCTTAAACTACTCACAACCGACAAACACTTTTTTTCTGAAAGATGTAAGAAAGAACTGCACCGACAACAGGCTGAGAACCCAGCTTCACTTGGGCGTGCACTGATTGGAGGATTAGCGCGTCCGTGCGGCAGTTTGTTGGACCGCACGAGCACTTCCTTTCTGTAAGCTATTAGCTAGGTCCCATTCATATTCCATAAACGTTTTCATGCCATCATGATAATGTGTAGTTGCAGGTCTGTATCAAAGACAGCCGATGAGCTTAAACTCATGGCCGCACATACCACAAACCAGTAAGGACTATCGGCCTATTACATGGTCGACTCTTTTATTGTTTTTTTGTCACGTACGAGAGGCAGGATGAAACCATCGGCAAGCAGAGATTCCACACCAAGATTATGAAAGCAGAAGCCAGAAGGGGATGACTACATAACACTTGGCTGAAACGGATTTGATCGACTGAAGCGGATTTGATTTCAAGCTGGCTATTGTTTTGCAATTTCGAAGCAGAAAAATGATGGTGCCGGCCTTTTTGACTTGGTACGCTTAAATTAAACACCCGCACGTACGCAGAAGATGGATCGTGATGCAAGGCGAAGTGACCTGAAAAAAGAAGACCGGCAACGTAAAATATCAGCCAAAGGAGCCTAACAAAAGAAACGGTAGACCTGACCCGAGCCCACGAGCAGGTAGGCAGGAGCGCGTGCGACGAAACAACCCGAGTCGCCGAACAAGTTGCCTCCAGCCCAGACCCTGTCGCTTTCGTTTCGATCGGCGAGAAGGAAAGAATCCAAGCACCGTCGTGCAGCCAGCCGTCCGTGTCTTCTCACCCGGACCCGGCGCAGCCAGGCCAGAACCGTCTCTGCGTCGCGAGCTCCCTCGTCCCCCGTCCAAAGGAAAGTGGTGTAGTAGTAGCAGCAGAAAAGATTGGAAAATTCCCAGCCCTCAGCCTCAGGTCGTGGAGCAGAGCCTAATTTTAGTAGCTCCAAGCGAAAGAATACGGGCCGCGCGCTGACAGATAAGAAAACCCTGGCCGCGCGCTGATGAACTAGCTGCGGAAAGCGGGTGCGGTCAGTAGCGCCTTTCACCGTGTGAGGGGCCACGGGTACGTTGTTTTTCAATTGCTCGTTAAGCTCGCCAAGTTGGCGTTCCTGCGTGCAATTCAAATTGTATTTGTAATAAGCTGGACATGCATATACATATTGGCATATTACTTGACAAAAATCTCAATGAACTGGTGTTACGGAATGGCACTCCTACTTAAAAAGGCTCTGATAATGCATGCATAAATGTTTTCAAGTATCATCCTAATAACATTTGAAAAAGGCATTTCTATTAAAAATAATATATTAAAAAATTGCAACATCTCTTTGTCGGTACCCTCAAGATCGGGTACCCCGCGTGTAGGAGCAAAAGAAAACATACATCAGCACGTATGCATAAGACAGGGACCCAGCCTGTAGGCTGGGGCCCAACCGCCAGCAAGGAAATACTCATGAGAAGGCATGTGTCCTAGGCCTCGGGTCCGACCACCTACTAAGGAGGGCTCCGAGGCTGCCACGTGTCTGCAGGATCTGAGTCTCACTACCGGCCGAGGATGGCTCCGGAGCCGCCACGTGTCCGATGGCGCCGGACCCGACCTTCCGCCAGAGAGGGCTCCGACGGTGCCACATGTCCGGAATCTCCGAGCCA
This sequence comes from Neostapfia colusana, assembly GCA_030760725.1. Lineage (NCBI taxonomy): Eukaryota > Viridiplantae > Streptophyta > Magnoliopsida > Poales > Poaceae > Neostapfia > Neostapfia colusana. The sequence goes on from JASWHV010000017.1 coordinate 2,807,095, forward strand.
CGTCTTTCGCGGGAGAGAGCTCCGGAGGTGCCACGTGTCCCACGGCTCCGGGCCAGACCTCCAGCATGGGAGCGCTCTGGTGCTGCCACGTAGGCAACAACTCCAGGTGTCCCTTCCCGCCAAGGAGGACTCCAGTGCGACCACGTGCATGACAGCTCCGGACCCCCCTCCTGCGAGGGAGAGCTCCGGCGTTGCCACGTGTTCAACGACTCCGGACCCTCGGTACTCCGCAAGACAGCTCCGGTGACGACACGTGTTACGGGGGCCAGCCACCTGGACGCCGCGCCGACAAGCAACGGGCAGATAGCCAAGGAGTAAAGAGGAAGGTGTGTTGTCCTATCACGCATTAAAGTTCGCATGTTCCCAGGCAAGAAATCTAGCGTATCTCGGTCAGGCGTGCCTAGCAGCAGAGACCAGTCGCGCGGCACACTGAGGGAGCTACAGTGCAGTGCCACGGGACATGACGCATTCCTACCGCTTTCATCAGACAACATTTAAGAAAGCCGACGTGACAAGGCGACGTGCTCCACGGCGTGATCAAGTGCGCTACTACTAGCAGGGAGCAGACTACCCGAAGTAGAGTTAGCTGCCCATAATGGGGCCACCACCCAGGCTCCGGACCAACATGTATGGTTGCTTGGCCTTGAACTATAAAAGATCAGCCAACGGGCAAAGGGACGACTCCATTCGGACTCCGAAAAAAAAGCGCACGCCATTCGAGTACCATTCTAGCTCAAACACAGTCTCAGTCTCCAAACACCACTATAAGCTCACAAGCTCGTGCCACAAGCTCGAGCCACCCTCAAACTCAGGCAACAAAGAACAACCAACACTCCGTGGACGTAGGGTATTACGCTCAGGCGGCCCGAACCACATAAATCTTTGTGTTCATCTCGCTATCATGCTACGACGCTCAAAACCACTAAGCCTCTCCTAAAAAAAACCTCCGTGGGCTGCTCCAGAGTGGACCGGATGAAGTATCGTAGAAAACACTTCGACACTATTCAATTAAAAAATATGACTATCAATTATTACAGCAGTCACAAAGACCATGGAAAAAGGAAAAGAAAGAACAAAACAATACATTCACCCTAGAGAGAGAGAGAGAGAGACGCAATATATTGCAAAATTTGCATCATGGATGCCAGCTACTTCAAAACAGGCAATCTTACAATCTGCACATTAGATTGTTACCATGTCTAAAAGTATTGAACAAATGAAAAAATATTCTGACTGAACAAATAATTCCTTCTTTTTATTAACTAGTTGTGACACATAAGCTGTCCATATAGAACTTGCAATGGGTGATATAAGATTAATATAATGCACTTCATATATCAAAAAGCATGTATTGGTTTTATGCTCAGTTGTCTAAACAACAAATGTACCTTTTCTATTTATCTTAATTTATCAAAAAATATATGACTAGCAGCATGGTTAGGACAAAGGCTGATGAATTAACATACCTTGTGGTGCAGCTCATCCACCTGCTCCATCATGATTCTTGTCTGAAACAAAATAAAGTAGTTAGGTGCTAATTACTACCACAGCCAGATAAAAATTCTATTCGGTATTACATAGCATCTAAATTAACTGAGCATGCATCAGTATGGTAGAACAGTTTAGGTTATTAATATAGATGGTGAACCTTTCTCTGTCGAGCTTGTGATAGTGCATATTCTAGTTGCTTTTCCAGTTGCTGCAGCTCCTTTATGCTCAGGGGTCCGAGGTCCTCACCAAGCATGTGCCTCAAAAACAATAAATATGTTAATATAGTTGGAGATAATTGTAATATGGCAAATATGTATATAATGTATGTACATGGAATACTAATATTCATTTGTACTGGAAATTTAAGATATAACAACAGTCATGCAGTGAACTTTACTCTTATTAAATATAAAGATAATTAGTAGGAACTTCGTCCCTCCCATTCTCCAAAAAAAAAGTCTGACAAAGGTGAAATAGATCAATACCTCTGAGAGCGTTGGAGAGATTCAAACTTAGCCTTGAGTCTTGATATTTCTTGGTACCAACTCTTTACAAAAAAATTAAAAATGATTAGAAGTTGTTTAAACATTTGATATTATAAGCTGAACTATCGGTAATACAGTATATGATACTCTCTCGATTCCTATTTACTTGTCATTCTAGAGTTCAACAATTTCGTCAAATTACTTATCATTCTCACTTCCAAATGCATTTCTATCTCTATTTCTAAAAAAAAGGCATACCCAGTGCTGAAAGCTCCCACACGTTGTGGGGTCTGCAGAAGGGAATTTCTAGGCAGTCTTCCCCTTGCTTATTTCTATCTCTATTTCTATCCTTCTTAATTCATGTGCCCAGAGACGAAATAACAAGTAAATTGGAACAGAGGGAGTATGTCAATTTTGACCATTTAGACTATATATTTCATTGGTTTCATATGCTGTAACTAAGTATAACATACGGAACTTTACAAGTTTAACTTCTTTTCTTAGATTTACTACTCATCATTGTTGATTTTATGAAAGAACCATACATTCAACTGGACATATGCAGCATTGTTTTATTTCCTGGGTGAATTTACAAGGCATTGAAATAAAAATAACCTGACTTATAATAAGTAATTGCAAACAAAGGAAAAAATGTGATAAATTTACTGAGTTTTATCTTCGTATATTCTAGTTATGGATGTGCATCTAAGAAAATTCTTATACATACCTTATATATGTACCTTTGTAAGACAAACTCATGCCTCATATATTAGCATTCCCGTTCCACTACTTATAGCAATTTCTAGTGATTTTGAATGTGCTCAAAAGTCCACCATTTACACCACAATTCTAATGTCATGTCTTAAAAAATGAAACAAGAATGGTGACCCATAATGCAAACAAAATATTGCCAAGATGTTGTGTTGATTGCAAAGGCATGAAACGAGCTCTACCTGAGGTTCACCACTAAAAGCAGTGTTGAAACTTTGAGCACTGTAATAGCAATTATGGTACTTTTCCAGTGTCTTGTTTACCCTGCGGAGAATGAAAATTGATCTGAAACTGAATTTAAACTTATTTTTATGCACAAATCATGGGTGCCTGATTGATTATATGCTTGAGAGGTTGCATATTGTGAACTTGCTATCAATGGCACAAGTTAGACATGCATTAATCAGGCATTGTCAAGTAGAGGACGAATAGGATGCAAATAACTCTTTCCCACAACCGTGCAAATAACACTCGTATGTCACACTCTCTCCATTCTATGTTCATTGTTTTTTTTTCACTTAAACTCTTTCACCTAACAACAGTATATATACTTAATTTATTTAATTTGCGTGGTTAGGTGAAAACCCCTAAGTGATAATATACAATGATCGTAGGATGGAGATCATGTAACCTATGAGAGCAGTTTGCACGATTGCACCAAAGAGTTTTTTACATTCTAATTATGCCCATCAAGTGATGCTTAATAACAGTAATTCATGTAGAAACTTTCTTTCAGATAGCTTGGTGAATCAACTCTCAGGACTAAATTAAATAAACCATGTGTGTGCAACTACAAAACTCAAATGTATGAACTTATTGTAACATCTCTGCATCAACTAACAAATTGTAAGCGATCATTTGCCTGTGGAATATAGGAAAACACTTCTTTATATATATTCCTCAGAGAAAAATCCTCGCCTCATTATTCAAAGGCATAGGTGGCTATTGTACTTGTCTGTTTGTTTTGATTTGGTAACTGTACTTAAGAAAGTGCAAATCGTGGCCACTAATCTCACTTGGCAGTGTGGGTACGGCCACTATCGTGTTATGATCCTATGTATTTGAGCAACGTTGCATATGTATGATCACCGCGTATAGATTAAAACATGGCAAAATTGAGACACACAAACAAGTATAATGGCTATATATGCATTTCTCTTCTTCAAACATGTAATTTTTTTGTCTACAATAGAATAGCTAGATTCGTGCATCATAGAGAGAGTTCTAATCGAAAAACATGTAATTTTTTTGTCTACAATAGAATAGCTAGATTCGTGCATCATAGAGAGAGTTCTAATCGAACAACGACTACACAGAAACGGCAGCCTGTTAATTGAAATAATTTTGTAATCAGTGTTTTGAATGTATACTTTATATAAAAGGTACTCGAACTATATTTGATGCATTGGTCTTATCTTTTTTATTTGTGCTCGGTATGCAAAACATGGACTTAAAGGTAAAAGAGAAGACAGATTGCCACAAAATTGCCAGAAAGTTTAATATATGTACTAGCTGCAGATTCACACTAAACGAAATCGGAAAAAGATAAAAATATGGAACACAAGACAACCTGTGAACTACATGAATATCATATTCGATCCTGACAGACATACGAACACACAAAACACGTCTGACCCAAAATCAAACACCGGTGACGGTTCAAAAAATAAAAAAAAACTAAGGCTCGAGGAAACCACTGCTCAATTTCCCGGAGAAGACGGAAGAAACAAGGGGCTATACTGAGGTTAGAGCATGAAAAATTCTGATAAGATTCCCCAAGCATGTAGCTAGGTTTCCATCCAATGTCTAGATACACATGGGAGGACACTACCTATGGCTAGAGTACTCGCGGCTCGCGCATACATACAAAGGATCGGAGCAAAAAGAATACCACTATGGTGGTACAGCCAAACAAGGTATAGAATACCGATACGCAGAATACGGAAATTGTTGCCAGAAAACACGAAAAATATGGGATTTGATCTATGAGAAAGGAAACAAATAAAATACAAGTAAAGCAGCAGATCTGCAAGAACTGCATGCGATCAAAACGAGTCGTCGGTGGGCCATACCCTGCACTGCCGAACTCGTAGAGCTTGCCGCGGCTGGAGAAGACGATGAGCGCCACCTCGGCGTCGCATAGAACGGAAAGCTCGTAGGCCTTCTTGAGGAGGCCGTTGCGGCGCTTGGAGAAGGTCACCTGGCGGTTGATCTTGTTCTCGATCCGCTTCAGCTCAACCCTGCCCCTCCCCATGGCTCGATCTACTTGCTGTACGTCCACCAACTCTAACGAGCCAAAGCAGCAAAACTACCTCACTTTTTACTTTCGAGCAATGACGCGAACCCAACAATATAACGAGCTAAGCGCGAGAGAGGAATCATGGAATCGTCCTAGTCATGGAGACGGGGTGAGGGCCTAGCTAGCAGTAGCGACTAGCGAGCACTATGCCGGTGTTTAATTGGTTGCTGGTTTTCTGCGTCTTCCGGTCCGTCTCGAGCGATCTCGAGCACTAGCTGCCAGCTTGAAGTGGGCGGGTAACTTGGAGACGAGCAGTGATGAGCAGTTACTACGAGCTTACCCTAACTGGGAAGCTGGAGCGCCAAACGGGGCCAGTCCAACGCCACAACCCAGCAGCCTGCTGCAGGCCAAAATGCACACCCACGACCAGGCATGGCACATGCATCAGTACGTACTGCTTGTAGTAACCGGTCGACGACCAGTACGCGCGTACTCGTGCCCACGTATGCGAAGGAACCGTATGTATATATGTCTGCCACCTGCTGGTCAGCATGACCATGCATGCATGCAAAGCATGCACTTAACTGGTAGCTAGAGCCTCACGGAAATAAAGAAGCATGCTTGCAGGCAGCTGAGGTTTTGGCGTTTTGTTATGTCTGATGATTTTTTCCTGCTTTCCTGTGTATACTCCTACTCGCCATAGATTTTGGAAGTCCATGCATTGATAGCAGTAGCACGAAGTGAAAGGAGGAGGCATATGCACGTTTTGCGGGACTTGACCGGCTGGTTTCATCGACGTAGTGCTGCCACTTTACTGGCGCTTTTTGTGCGTTCCATGTAGTGATGTAGCAGCTAGGCATCGTCGGACTGGTTCGATCGTCATCAGGTGCCCGTCGAACCAGATATGACGATGTCTTATTAGTGAGAGAGAGAGAGCGCATCATCATTCGGTGCTTGTTAGTGAGAGAGAGCGAAGCCAAAACCTATGGGAAAAATCACCAACACATAACTAATCAAACATACTACTCCCTCCGTTCTAAAATAAATGACCTTTAGAACAAACAATTTAGTTCAATTAAAACAAAATTAGCTGTGTCAAATGCTATTTATTTCATAACGGAGAGGGTAGGTTGCTAAGAAATCCTTGTTAATTTATACTCCCCTGGATTTCGTTTTCCTTTCGTTAAGACAATGGAGTTAGTTCGTTTTTAACTAGGGTCTCTATTCTAACGGCAATAGAACAAAAACGGAGGGATTACATGTTAAATGTTAAACATCCAACTTTTTATAGCATAAAACAAATTTTCTTGGAGACTTGGGCTAGCGTGTTTTTTACACTTCATTACAGACCTCGGAGCTCATGGTAACCTGGTCCGACAACATTAAATTTTCTTACTTTTACATAGTTTTAATAGAGAGAATTGCACATACGTGTCAATAACAAATTACTCCAGCGCTGGTTTCACTTGCCCAATACATGTCTACATATGGAAATTGTGTGATATATCCTTACATGCATGTGATGCGCAGCGTGATAATGGGGATCATATATACCTGCAGTGGAACATATATAGCTACACAGCCACAGCTAGCTAGCTCTCTCAACAAGCCCTTGCCCTCAGTGGGGCATAAGCGTGCAAGGGCCAGATCCCCCGTTTCCAGGAGGCGATGCTGCTTGCCTTCATCACCATGACGCATCACTCTTTGGTACGCTGTAAAGTTAGTTGTATCAAAGCTAGTTGTGTGTTCCAACTCCTGCCCCGGCCCTTTCCCTTGCATGAGCTACCAAAGAGTGTACATGGATTTCGCCTTGCTGCGATGGCTCGCCTGCATGGTGTTGTAGACTGTAGTAGTACAGACATCATAGACACGCACAGGCTTTATCTATAGCGGCTCATCATGCACACCTGTCTAATCCCATAGAACATGGAACAGGATACAGATAGCCTTGTCCTTTCTTTTTATTTTTATTTTTTAGGTGGACCTTTTTTCATGTTTGATTCAATTCTGCCCTGCCCACATGTAAAAGTTTCTTGAACCAATACATGTTACTTTAATTTTCTGCTGTTTAAATGGTTCTTCATTTAATCTGACTGAGTGGGCTAGAGTTTAATAACTAAAGATCCTATGATGTGTTTGCCTGAGGTAGCCAACCTGGCATACATATCTTTCCTGCAGGATTTAAGCGAAAGCGTGAAGCACAGCTGCATACATTGTTCTGAGTACACAAGAGCTGAGTCAAAAAAGTAGCTTTTCTTAAGGCTGCCAAATTTAGGTGCTGTAGAAGAACATCGTACCAATCAATAGTCCCCTACAAATCTCCGAATTTGCATCAAACTATCGAGGCTGACGATTGGAGTTGTAGTTGGACAACAAGCACTTACAAGTAGGGGTGGGCGTTTGGTCATACTTGAGATTTCAGTCCGTTTTTTAAAGTCTTTTTTAATTTTGATTTTACACACAATTACTACCCGAAGTGCCAATAAAAATTTAGGTACCCGATAATTACAAGCACGTAAACTTCAGTTCAATTCCATCTTTGGTTGTACCCAGCCTACCCATTTTCTACTAGTGCATACTGTAAATCAAATAAACTAACAGCCGGACAGGGAACGAGCAACATATTGAATATCAGTTTTACACCAGTCTTGATTTTGGTCTTTTCGGTTTTAGTTTTTTTGGTCCGTATTTTTTACCCAGCCTCAATTGCATGCAAACATTAGAGGTTCAATGTTTAAAGAAATACTGACAAAAAATCAAATTGATCGAACCATTTCATCCATCTCATGCATGCACGGCATGCCTGCCAGTGTTGAGAATTAATTGAAGGATCAAAGAAATTGTCGTTCTAGCTAGTCAGGCTAAATATGACCAGGTCAGCAAGGATTATGTATACAAGGAGTTTGGAGGGTCATGACAGTACTGTTGAGTGTTGTATCGTAGTGCAATATATAGTGCTTCGCAGCATATGTGCTATCGATCACTGCTGGACCTGTCCATCGCTCCTTTCAGTGATACCTAAGCCTTTCAGGTTGAAAGTTGGTCCGTCCGCATACTATCTGTGCTACGAGTTGGGACTGGTCATTTTTTTCTCGAAAAGGCCGGGTTGTGCCTGTTATCAATTATTACAGAGAGTACAAAAGAAAATATGACGCCGAGGTGGCGAGAGAAAACACAGCATTACAAGATGAACCTAAAAGCTAAGGACTTGGAGCAGGTAGTTCTCTTCCTGTCGCTAGGCTCGCTCCTGCCTGAGTCCAAATCTGGGACTGATCATTGATCACCTAGATACGTTGTGTCCACCAAAAACTTTTTTTTTTAGAAAAAGATGTCCACCAAAAACTTTTTTTAGAAAAAGATGTCCACCAAAAACTTGCTAGCAGAAGTGTCAATAACCAAACTTAATAAACCCATGTACCACCAGAATGTTTCTACTTGAAAATTGGTGTTCTTGCTTGGATTTAGATCAAGACCAACTCCACTGTTGAAGGTCGTTTCGTGGAAATCTTCTGAGCTGTCTCGTCGAAGGTATCATCGTTCGCGTTGGAACTATTCGTGTCCGGTTAAAGTTGGCAGACTTTGAATAGGAAATGCACGACGAAAATGGTTGAATTATGATAAAGATAGAGTAGCAACCCTTCCGTGTCGTTTGATTCCGAGTTTGCGGCTGCACGGGTGATGACACTGATGAAGAAACACTAGCAGGCCAGGCAGCTTGCTTCTATATGCACTGCACGAGTACGTGGCAAACTGGCGACGACCGAGGCAAAGAATTCTAGTACCCAAAGCTAACCACGGCTCAGAAAAGCGATCAGATCGTCACCCACACCGGACGGCCGGTTCGGTGGAGTAGCAGAGCAAGTAAGGCGCGCGCCACGACGATGCTGATTCAGACGTCCCTCTCTGAAGCACTGTTTCCGGCCACGGCGGCCTTGTTTCCCCTGACGCCCAGCGCATATGCATTCATATGGAAGTGGAACTACACCACCACCATGTCCACGCGTCGACGTGACGTGTTGTCTTGGCTGCAGCTAGCACGAGCGATGCATGCATCTCCTTGTGCCCGGACGGCCTTTACCCCCGCCATACGCGGATCTTGCTCGATCGGATTACGTGATACTCTTAAGTCGATCGAAGGTGATGGCTGATGAGACGACCAAACTGATGATGATGCGAGGAGATCGACGAGCGCGGTGCGAGGACGTACGCCCTTCGGTAGTTCGGGCAGTCTCGTCGTCGTCGACGTTCTTCGACGAGGAATATGTGGACTGCGGTGATGGCGACCTGACGCCCGGCCGGCGCGTGGAACTAGGTGGCCATATACGATGAGTGCCTGCGATCTACTGCCAGCTCTAGTTCGTGTCGCGGTCCGCGGAGGAAACGCCAAGCTCAAGCGCATGGCAAAAGCCTGTGCTCCGCCGAGATTCCTGGAGCAAAAGGAGATGGCGCCTCGTTAACCTGCAGGTAGCAGGTGCAGACATCATCAGTGGTCACGAGTCACAGACTGCGGAATGAAGGGTGCGTTGGGGGGCGAGCGACGGAGATTGGAAGGTGAGTTGAGCTCTTGTTCCGATTGGTCATAACAATGGGATCTTGTGCAGTGCTGCAGGCGTCGGCTGTTAGGAAGCAGTATTTCAGACGTACCACTGCGAAATTCTAGTAGCATCAACCGCTCGCCATGCATACATAGGATGTAACCCTTCAGTTTTAAATAATCCCTCCGTTACGATTATTTGACGTTAGTTAGTTTAAAATTAAACTAATCAGAATCAAATATTTGAAATGGAGACAATACTACCTTTATTTTAATTTAAATTAAATAGCATCAAATAAAATAAAAAAGAGGAAGTAGTTGATATTGGTTAATTGCACCAACTAACGTCAATAATTGAAAACTAAATAGAGCTTTTCTTTCTTTTGAGAAGCATGACAGTACTAGCCACGAGTTATTACGTGATCACGACAGCCACGTCACCACGAGCTTCCTTTCTTTCATTTCTGGAGACAATAACAATGCATAGGTGTTCTTTTCTTTCTCTTTTCTTTTTCCAGACAATACATAGGACTTGGTCACTTGGACCATGCGGGGGACACAGGCTAGTGGAGGCGAGGAGTCTGTTCGGCTGGTTTACGTCAATGGCCCAAATGAAACGTAAATCAGGCTTCTGAGTTCTGACCCAGAAAAACAATATGGCCCAAGTAGTATTCTGGCCCAAATAATCGTACACACTTGCCATTTGCGCCTTTTCTCAAGGCCACCAGCCCTTTCGTGTCTCATGCTCTGTGAGTTCTCGTGTTCTTTTTTTTGCAATGATGCTTTGTGACTCACGATATGGAAACAAAACAGAGACTTCATAATTTTCGTCAATTTAAATTATTTATAAAATATAAATCCGTATTTCCGCACATTTCTGACACATTTTAGTTCCCATATACACCATTATAACCTACGCGACCAATTTTTTATAAAATAGATTAACAGTACGCAAAATTGCTTTGAACATAAAAAAATACTTCGTGATTTAAAATAATAATATTTTTGTTGGGATTAGAACGGACCAACCAATCTCATTGAAACTGTGTTTTTTTTCTCAGGAAAGGAAACAACTAAATAAACTTCCCTCAACAGCTGGTACAACTTGTGCCTACCGTTGGCTCATTATGTGCCCAGTTAACTTTGCTGTTACAGGCTAGTGGTTGAGAAATATTTATGGCAACGCATGCGCCGGATCCAAGAAACCTTCGTCCAGGCGACGAACATTTCAGATTTCACCATGTGCTGATGCCCGGTGCTGTAATACTGTTCTGAAGTAATGCAAGTTTGGGCCCCCAATTATAACGCCATATGGGTCGAGGAGACAAATCGTGGGCAAGCCTAATGGTGCCGTGAGCACGCGGATGCCGGCGCAATTATTTCCATTAGATCAAATCGCGCGCGAGGTAGAGGAGTTTGCTGGCTCCGTGCATCCTCCGCGAACGCTCTTCCAATCATTCCGCCAAGTCACTGAAACTGACAGAAAACCTGTATGTCTGCTGTAGATTTTCAGATTCAGATCCACGGTGCTGCAAAGCAGTCTGACAGAGCTGCAGCAAAGTTAAGGGCTGCCTTTTGTGGCTAGTGGATTGAATATCCATGCGGTTAAGTGAGAGATTGCTGGAGAAAGCTCTTCGGGGTAAACAATCTTTTGTGGGAAAATTTCAGTTATATTTGCATGTGGCACTTGGTAGTATCAGGCTTTTGAATTAGGGTGAACTGCAGAAAACTCTAGCATAACTGCATCCGGCAACTAATCAACGCATAGGAAAGACGCAATCCATCCAGAGCAACATCGACAAACAGTGCATCGAGTAAGAAATCTGGTTGAGGTCCCTTCTCCCAGATTCTTTTAGTGAACCTACTCCAAGATTAGCACGGCACCCTCCTCTCCTGCTGATTGCTGAAAGACATCTGAACGAAGAAGAAGACCATCTTTTTCATGTTTCAGGCACACACCCTGTGGCAGAGCTACAGTAGCTAGCCTTCATGGAACGTTCCGTTGCCCGGAACACGAATTGCCTCTCCTTAAAGGAGGTCTTCTTTCGACAATTCACCTGCTAGTAGAGGCAGGTATGCAGACATGATTATAGCTGGACTGATGAAGAACCCTCGTCCTCAATCCATGTCTCGCAAGGGGCGAGCTTTACTGCCTCCTCCCCACCCGGACTAATCAACATCTCTACGAGGCTCCTAATCCTGTCCCTGCCCCTGCAAACCACACCTACGTACACTTGCTCCCGGTAATAAATCGCATCATTCTGTACTGTACCGCCACCACCGTGCTGTCTTGGACGCATAAAAAATCTCCTATTAACTAAGATCAAATCTAGCTAACCATGCTTCACTCGCAAGTCACTACTAGGCAACCATATGCGCTTCTCTGGCTGATGCTACACCGTTGCAAGAGAGGCTTTTGGCGTCTTCATCATGCTCCCGTCTTACGCTGCCCCTTCAATTTCTAGCTGCTGCCATGAAGACAAGTGTGCGCCTCCGCGAAGCTTTTCTCGTGATGCTGCCCTTCCTGCTCCTCCGCGCGGCGACCGTTGCGCTCGCAGTTCCGGCTCCGCAACAGCAGCAGCAGGAGCTGCAGCTGCAGGACACTGTCCTGCTTGACGACGTCGTGCAGGAGGCCGCGGAGGAGTGGAACCACGGACGGCACCGGAGGACGGGCGTCGCATACCCGCTCCTCCTCCCCGGCAGTCTGTCCGGCGTGGAGGCCACCGTGTCCCGGTTCCGCTCCGGCAGCCTCAGGAGGTACGGCGTTCGCCGATTCGGCGAGTTCACCCTGCCGCCGGGACTCGCTGTGCGCGGCGGCGGCGCGCACCTGATCGCCGTGCGCGTGAACCTGGGGAACCTCTCCTCCATCTACGACGAGTATGCGCAAAGCGCCGGGTATCGCCTCGCGTCGCCAGTTCTCGGGCTCATGTTCTACGGCCTGGCGCGGCGCAACGGCTCGGCCTCCCTGGAGGTCGACGTCAAGGGCGCCGCCATCCGCGTGAACTTCTCCGTGGCCGTTCCCGCGCTCCAGCCAGGGGCCGCCGCACTCTGCATGGCCGTGGGGCTAAACAGCACCGTCACGGTGACCGATGTGGAGCCCGGGAGCAACGTCTGCCACGCGGCGAACCAGGGCCACTTCGCCCTCGTTGTGGGAGGAGCGAGCGACGGCAGCGGTGGTGGGGAGGCGGAGATAGGAGAGGGGAGCAAGTGGAAGCTGGCGCTGTTCGGCGCCGCGCTGGGCGCGGGCGGCACCGTGCTGCTGGGGATGGTTGTTGTGGCTGTGGTGACCGTCCAGCGGCGCAAGTCGGAGATGGCGGAGTTGGAGCGGCGGGCGTACGAGGAGGAGACGCTGCGTGTGTACATGGTCGGTCACGTCCGAGCGCCATCGGCGGCCGGGTCGCGCACGACGCCGGACGAGCTCGAGAGCGAGTACTGTGCCACGTTGTAACACAGTACTATAGATTGGAAGAACAGAGGAATACATAGTAGTATTGTTTATTTTTTTTACAAAGCTCCCTGTTTAGGAATTTGCATTAACATTCTTTCTGTAATTTCCCTCTGTAGTAATACTTTGATTGAAATAATTGTCGATGATGTAAACACCGCTGGTAGAATTATGGTGGGATCTAACCACCCAAGTCTTACTTTTCGACTTAGCACAAATGTCATATTCATGATTAACTATTTTCTTAATGACACTCCATCCAGTATTGTTAGCATTACAACAAAGGAACATAAGCTCGACTTACCACATATGTCTGCTGCGTTTGCTCATTTTGTTTAGGCCGGCCGACTGGGTCGACACACGGGCATCAATGACCGATCAACGCGCCAAACTGTAAACATAAGCTCTGCATTTTTCTGATTGGGCTCTTTCAGGCTGTTAAGAAAAGAAGCGGGAAAGACATAAATTAGTCGATCTCGGGCAGTGGCCTAGTCAGGTTCGTCGCACCGGGTTCAGAATCGTATGTATTCACCATGCACAGTAACTAGTCTTTATTTATCTATTACTCTTGGAAGCGTACTATTCACGCGCTGCAGCCGCGATACAAGAAATTTCTCGCGCGATCTGCCCCCAAACTGAGGTAGAGACTCGCGCTCGACTGAGCTGGTCTGATGGCGTCTGGAGGAGGCGTCGCCCGCTGCCGCCTCGCCGAGGAGCGCAAGGCCTGGCGCAAGAACCACCCTTATGTCCGCGACATCCCCCGATTCCCTGCGTCCTGTCTGGTATTCAGCATTGATTCTTAGCGATTTTTTGATGGTTTGCTTGTTTTGTTTTGTTTCAGGGCTTCGTGGCGAATCCGGAGACGCTAAAGGATGGATCCGTCAATCTAATGGTGTGGAAATGCGTCGTTCCTGGCAAGGAAGGCGTAAGCAACGACAGGCGTTTAAAGAGTTCTACCATCTGAATTTTTGTTTACTGAAATTTTTACTTACTACCATCTGAATTTTGCTTTACCGAAGTTTTTATTTTCGTATGCTTACATTATAAGTTGTTTTACATGAATCGGCTCTTTATAGACCATTCATGCTGATTTCTTCGTTTTGCTGCAAAGATATTGGTGTCTCTTTTTCATAGTAATGTTGCATAAGTTTCTGTTTTTCCTCAAATTTTAACTATTTCTTTAAAAACAATTATTGCATCTTTGGATCATATTTATGCTGAAACTTCCATGTCATTGTAAAGATTCGTTTTCCGTAGGCATAATATACATAAACACTAGCACAACTATCCTAATTAGCGCGCACACATGCACTCAATTCTCATGAACACCTATTATATACTAAGTCCATATATTTTACAATTGATATCTTTTTAGATATAAGAGAAGTTCTATTTCATCAAGAAGATATTTTAGATGAAAGCATCGTAGCATCTATACAGCCAAAGATGTATTTGACAGATAAATTACCTAACTAGAAGATATTTTAGAGATGTGTTTTTTTGTTCGATAACACAATAACATCATTTTTATGGTTGACAACACATTAACAACTTACAACAAAACTGTCGCTCTACTTATCCCGTGTAGAACTCCAACATATTATTTACCGTAACACTGAAATTGTGTATTTCATTATTATTTCTGCAGACTGACTGGGAGGGTGGGTACTTTCCACTTACTATGTATTTTAACGAAGACTACCCAATCAGACCTCCCACCTGCGAGTTCCCAGCTGGATTTTTCCACGTTAATGTTTATGATACAGGAAAAGTATGCCTATCAATCCTTGGCAAGGTAAGATTCGACTAGATAGCACGGCTAGAGACCATGCGCATAGCATCAGCTGATCTTCATGACCTTTGGGTTTACTTCAGGCATGGAAGCCTTCCATTACAGTGCGGCAAATTCTTGTAAGCGTTCAGGACCTGCTCGATAATCCAAATGCAACGTCCCCCGCGCAGCTTTTTATTTATCGTCTCTTTGCAAAGGTCTTAGAATCACTGACCTTTCTCTCGGTTTTGACACATTTACGCGCTCACCGTTGTGTTCCTCCTTTGATGCCGTTGCAGAATGCGTCGGAATACAGGAATCGTGTTCGTCAGCAAGCCAGGATGTACCCGTTATCTGCGTAGCGCTCTCTAAACAGTATGCAACGAGGGCAACTCATAACACGGCTCTCCCCATGAAGTTACCTTAGCATTTGACAGCCTGTAAGATGCTGGCAAGTAATTATTTACCTATTTTTATAGGATCCGAGTACGCGGTGCGGCGTATAGTGTAGCGGTAGGCTTAATACTGTGAATCTAAATAGCATGCAGTTACTTCAGAGTTTAAGTGCGTCTCGCTCAGCTCGTGGGAGCATCAGAATTTTATAGGTGCATCTTGGTGGCCACTTCTCCAGCCTCATGGCCTATTAGTGCTTTTTTCTTTCTCCAGAGGACGCAATACCTATCAGCTTGCAGTATAAAAGCGTCCATGAGAACAATCGCGCTTGCGCCGTGCATACGTCGTGCGCAGAGAAGGAAAAACAAAAAACGAATCAGCCGTTGATACTAGTCCTGTTGGGCCGAGCGATTTGGACTCTTGCTTTAACGTATTCTGAAAGTCTACCGCCCGGCCTGCCTTGACGGGTCGCGCGAGAACCTCCCCAATTTTCTGTCTCAAGTTCCGAATCGTCGTAATAAACCCAGGAGCCGAACCGAACCGGCAAACCATCAAAGGCGACACGATCCCCACGTTGCTCAAGAGATTTCCTCTCAAGATCCTCGACTTGAAGAAGACGACAGGCACACACCGCGATCGAATGGCGTACGGAGGCATCGCCCGCGGCCGCCTCGCCGAGGAGCGCAAGTCCTGGCGCAAGAATAACCCCCATGGCCCATGTCTACCAGACAGGAGCAGTGTACCTACCAATCCTTAGCAGCGTAAGATTTATTAGCCTGGATGCTTTCTTGTTTGCTTATCTACCGTCCTGCAAATAGTATAGGCTAGCCTTCATGATTTTTAAATTGTTTCAGGCATGGAAACCTTCCATTACTGTGGGACAGATACCTGTAGGTATTCAGGACCCGTTTGATCATCCAAATCCAGCCTCCGCTGCACAGGATGTATGCTACACACTCTTTACAAAGGTCCATTATACTTCCATGCGCATAGCATCAGCTGTTTTGATTTGATTATGCATCTAACACGTTCTTTTGAGCTATTTGCTGTCATTTGCAGGATAAGGCGGAGTATAAGAAGCATGTTCGTGAGCAGGCCAAGCAGCATCCTTCACTTTTGTAGCCTTGGACCATCTGCAAGAAGGTGCTGTCACCTATCAGTTCTCATTTTAGTGGTACTTGTTATTGACTGTCCTTGCCATTCATTCATCATAGAAGATTGAACTTATTCCAGTGCCTGGTGTGGTATGGCGAATTGTGACATAGCAGTTAGCATTTTAGAACTTCTGAAATGCACTTCATCTTTGAGTACTAGTTCATCTGGCTTATCAACAATGCTTTTGTTCTGCTGTTCAATTGCTGTTTGAAAAGTAGGAGTTTCCTGTTCTTGCAGACAGAATAGAAACTCTGATCAGCCCCAGCCAATAAACAATAAGCCTGAGTGGGCTGTAAGGTGCTTCCAGTTATCCAACTCGCAAGTTAGGACGCCGTTCCTGGTAACAGGCCAACAGAGCTTTCCAGCTTTGTTAATTCTGCATGTGTACTTGCTCTGATTCGTAGAAAGGCTTCGCGACCTGTTTGTTCTCTCCCAGCTAGATCCAGAGTGCTGTTCGTGCCAATTAACAAGGGTCAGGGTCGGTTCATGAGGATAGTGACAGAGGGATGCATTTCGAGAGGATAGGAACAAGTGGTGGCGATTAAGCATACATGCATGCATAACCCGATTTGATGCTTTGGGTTTATATCGAACAACTCGAGGCAAATTTAGAATTTAGAAGGGCTTGAAAGGCCGCAATCCAAATTTTCACGGGTTCGGCGCTTTACAGAGTCCATAAAATATCCTTATAGTCATAGTACGAAATTTAGTGATTTAATATTATTATTTAACAGTGAGCGAACAAAAATAAAGAACCCAATATCTTCTCGGATACCACTTGTGTTAGAAAATGAAACAACAGAAGCTAATATCACAAACACGATACGGCAAGTCAAGAATTGTCCGGCGTCATATCTTTTTGAGGGCTGAGGGCGAAAGGTATGCTGCATTTGCTATATATAATTCAGCAACTCATCTGGATTACACAACGTCGTGGGCGGCCACTGTGAGCCTAACGACCTCAGCCGAACAAGTGTAATCTGTACCCAGAAGCGACAGATGGTTTGGGATAGAATCTCCATTCAGATAACGTGCTGGAACACGGCACAGGTGACTCGGCGGTGGGTTTCCTGGATGAAAGAAGTTCGACTTTCTGCAGTGGAACCGGATGCATTGAAACTCAAAGTCATGTGAGCTAGTAATTTTTTTGCCAAACATCTCCGCTGCCTGTCACAGAGGTAGTACTAGTCAGCCTGTCAAGTAAATCTAGTTTAGGCCGGTGCTTCGTTCCTTCATCATTGGCAACAAGTTCTTTCCTGGAAACCAAACCAAAACCTCCAAACACGTCTTAAACATCGAGAACGGCATCTTGACAGGCTCTTTGATTAAAAGAAGACACCACAATTCGCCAGAATAACAAGTGCGGAAAGCGACAACGTATGGCCCTACCATCCCCCTACCAGTAAGATCTTTATTAGTAGGTTCATTTCAGAGGCGCGGGTGACGTGGCTGCTATAATCTTCACAAATCCTTCATCAAACTTTACTGATGGTACTTGGCCGGAATGGGCAGATCTACTCTCTCCCTCCTCTCTCTCATTCATTCCATCATCCGTGCGGCGATATCCCTTGCTCCCCGACTATTTGGTCAGTACCAGCGCGGTTGATTACCCCAACCACCATAGATCATGCTTTATGATGGGTAGTCCCGTCTCTCCTGGGTTACTTTTGTGAATGTAGTAAGAGAGCAGTGCGGTACTTTTGTTATGTTCAGAGGGTGACAATGGCAGCACACGCACGTTGCATGAGACTCTTTCCACCAGAGCATCGGCCGCCCGGAGAAAAAAGAAAACATCTGGATCCTCTCGTACAATTCGCTTGCCGGTAGGCGGTAGTAGACGGCGTCGACGAATGGAAGGGATATTTTAAGACGTCGGAAGAATCTCAGCTTTGCTATCACTGGACTGATTCCTGCTTCCCCTAAGGCGAGCTGAAATCAACCGCACTGGAGTACTGGACTCGTCCAACACCTCTTTTACGGGGCCTCGCATGCATCGTCGCCGGTCGCCGCCGTCGCTTCCTGGAACAGGTTCCGAATTCCTATTCAGCTGGAGTTCGCGTGGCAAGGATTCAAGTCATTTAGTACGACCGTCTGCGAATGAAAAGACAGTTCGGTCGTTTGTGTTTTCAGGAAGCACGAAACCGTCCACGCACGCGGTAGAAAACGCTGTCCACAGAACAGAACGAGCGGTTATGCAACGGCACGCGTTTACCCGGGGCTGTAGCACTTCTCTTTCTTTTTTCGTTTCACTCCTTGAATGCTCGGTCCGTATGCGATGCGATGGAGACCGCTCGAAAGGCAGCTTTGGACGCAGGTACTACCTGGCTGTGTGCGTCCCAGCTTGACGGCGCTCGCGGCGTCGCCGGACCCCCACCCACCTCGCGCCGGGCCGAGTCGGGGTCAAGTGGGGGTCCGTACGCACGAACGCTCCACATTATATACGGCTCATTCAATAAAAGCTTCGTCCATCGATCCGTGATCCATGGCCTGATGAATGGAGCGCCTGCCGTGTCCGCCGTCAGCAGGTGCCTAGTTGGTGGTGATGGCTCCGTGGCCAGGCGCCCACCGTTGGAGCCTTCTGGGATCGAGCGGGTTTCAGGGTCGGCAACCAGACGGATGACGACGGCAGACGCCCGCGTCCTCTCGAGTTTAATGTGATCAGAGCTCCCCCTTGTCACGTTCCTCGACGCGCTGAACCCCTGACTCGGAGCGAACCGGTATTTTGTTCCCGGGGCGCGCGCGTGAGAGACCTGCTCAAACTTCGAAACTACAGGACGGCTGGCTGCTGTACATGTGCCGTCTCCTGATGAAGTCTCCACGTGACTGTGTGAGGTATAGATTCGTACTAGGAAATATATGGGTCAACGACTCAACACGATTTTTCCTGGCACCAAAGAAAAAAATCACGGCTCTGTTGAAGCTTTCTTTCCTCACGATGTCACGCAATGTGGAGATGCATTGACATTGACGCCAGCAAAGAACGGCAGCAACGGAGACGACCGGAAGGAAGGCCTGAAACTGAAATGGCGTCAGTGCGCGCGCGTCTCCACCATCCCGCGTTGTCGCAATGGGTCGTCAGCGAGACCCGGAAGCGACCTGGTCGTGCGACGCATGACAGGTTGCCAAATTCCTCTCCCATATCTTGATGGCGCTTTCACTTTTCACCTCGGATTCCAGCTGAACTTACGAGACCCATACTTACTCCTCGATTAATTTCACAGAAATGACAGAATTAGAGGGTTCCTATTCTGCCCGCGACTGTCTCAAAGAGTTAACTACCTGAACGACCGTACGTGTACAAGGAGCGACAGCAACAATATGCTGTCCGTCACCTGTATAACCTTAATGAAGTGTTTCCGCATTCTACGTTCCATGCAACACACACAATCTATCGTACACTGGCCTCTCGCTACATCGACGCCGGCATCGACGCGTCGTACACCCGCGTCCACGATACTGGAACGGCGTGCATGAACAGGAGCCTATGTGGCAGTAATAGGCTACGCCGAGCACCCCTTGGGGTATGTATGGTACGGCCCCACCGGCTGAGGCTACCGGGCACTGACAGGCACAGCAGAAAACCACACAGAGAGATTCGTCAGCTGCGCGCACGCCGTAGACACGTCCCTCCCTCGAGTTTGGTCACCGAATATGAGATGGGGAAATCGAAGGGATGGCTCCAGTAGCTAGGCTGCTTTCTGCCGATGAAACCTGCCACCAATCGCCAAAAAGGCACCGCCATCATTCATGCCCTTTTCCGTGCACCTGTTTATTTTGCAGCTTGACTATTCCGCTCGGCTTTCTTGTTCTTCTAGGGACTAATCACCACTATAAGTACTGCAGATTTGATGTCCGTAGAAGTGCTCACTTTTTGCGGAATGGATTTTCTCCGTTGTGGGTGGTAGCCGGCCGGGCGCCGGGCTCAACCGCATCAATGCGTGAGGACGAAGATAAGCGCCGTCACTGCTTTTTTTACCGAACTGACACAAGAGAAAGCGCCGCAGCGACATGGACTGACGGGACAGGCAATCGGGCCACGCCGTCCTCACTAACCGGTGCTTTTGACGTGACCACGGATGCGCAGGTCACTGCGGGCCCCATGTTGCAGTCGCACAGTTTCATAATCAAGTGGTGGGAAACTGGCTTAAGTGAGTGGCTAATTTTTGACAAGGTTCATAATCCGAATAACTGAAAAACATTTCCTCTAAATCAACATAGCCACTTCTCAACATCGTGATTCGACAATTTAATGACCAAACATTTTTCCACTTCAAAATCATCTATGTCATTGGTTATTACCTAAATCATTGCCTTTCAATAATCCAATTTCACGTGAAAATTTCATCAGTGTCTCTGTGCCTTAAAACCCTTGTATTATGGGAGTCTTATCCTTTTTCCTTGCAAAGACATGAAGCCTTATCAGAAAGTGGCTGTGTATATCCTTGCGTGCTTCCTCGAATGTTTCATATTTTTACCATTTTTGTGCCACTAACAATACAATATTCGTTTGAGGGTTATAAATGGGTCTGAGCTACCATTTCAGTTTGTAGCTAGACAAGGTGCGCGTAGCATTTTGGGGCTATGCAGCTTAGCTCTGGTCATGACTTTGGAACGTGAACCAGGGTGGACACTGGGACCTCACTCCGCCTCCGCTGGTGCTACAGAACAGAAATGGGGACCGGGATGAGGATGTTGACCTCTCCGCTTATCCATGGACGGAAAAGATGTTCAAGTGCCGGACCCGCAGAACAAGACCTACATGTCAGTGTGGCTACTCTTTCGACGGGTTCGATTTGCTAGTGCTGCTCAGGCCATTTGGACCGGAACATTCGGAATCCTTGGGTCACACGTGTCAGCCTGGTCCTACCGTATGTTTGCCACTGGATTTTCTGTAGCTGCTAATCTAGTGGACGAAGGTGAGGCTTGAATAGTATATTTGGCCCTACTGAACGAGTTAGGAGAGATCTATACACCTTTTGGTGTAATCTCTCATTTTGTCCCTGATCTGTAAACAATAAGGTGTCCGTAACAAAAATCAACGACAATTACAAAATAAAGTATTGATTCGTGTCACTTACGAGAGTCAAATTTGCTCCAAAAAAATAACTCCGAGTTTTTCCGTAACATTGGTATAGGACTTTGTACTTTGAATTGAGATAGTAGAAATTATATGAAACTGGTATTTGACGTTCACTGCCTAACAGTGAGTATAATATAAACTGCTCCAAAAAAACTATCAAAATATAAGTACTAGAACCCCCATGAGGATGGGATAGTTGGTAGCTACTTGCATTTTTAGTTTGGGGGCGTGATAGTACTACTAGTTATACGTATGAATGTATGTTCCGAAATGGTATGAACATACACATGGCTACGGCAACGAGAAGCAGCGTGGTTCTGGACGCACAAAGGTGGGTGGGTACGGGGTTGTTGGATATTTCGGTTTCCGAACTACTTTCAAACGCTCCCCGAACGAGAGCAACCTTCTGTAGGCACGTACGCCCCCCTTCCAAAATCCTTCGCGGTCTGACGAAATTACCCGCTGAGCGCCTCTCGTCCTCCCGCGTCCGGGGCGATCACGTCACGTAATCCGCCGGGGGCGTCTCGGTCGTTTAACGCCGGCCAGGATTAATCGTGTGGCCCGTCGCGACCGTGGCCTACCAAGGAGGAGGTCTCGAAAGCGACTTTTGCGGAACCCAACAATAATTTACCCGAAATCAATGCTTACGGAGATGAGATCCCCGGGCCCGGTGTTTGTAAGCGGCGGACGGCCTTGCCATTCCGTGCAAGATACATGCGGCTGCCCGGACGGGGTCGCGCCTTGAAACGCAATGGAATTGAGGGGTGGTTCCTGCAAAACGAGCTCGTGGCGGCCACCGGCAGGCGTCGGTGGTGATGCGCCACCACTTGCCCGGTCCGATTTCCTCGATTCCTCCCTCTCCCTCGGCGCGGGGAAGGACGGACCCGAGTTGCGTGACGCGATCACGCGAGTTGCTGCGATCGAGCTGGTAACCGGCCGGGCGCGCACCCCGTTCCCATTTCCTTCACAGTGCCCATCACGGCTTCACCACGGTCGCCATGCCCTGCCCGGGTCTCGCAATAAATCCAGCACAAAGCGAGACGGGCCCCGCCATAACGCCTCCCGATAAACACAAGCGCACCCAGCACCACCGGCGACTGGCCCACCCCGTCAGCGGGAGTGCCGCCGGATCGGTGTCGGATCCGAAACGGCTGGTGCGCTTTAGACACGTAACCCCAGCAGTTTTGTTTTGAGAAGCAAATTGAATTGAATGGGCACCGGCTCTTATTAGCTGGAGCCGTGGCTGTTGTAGCGGTACCCATTGCAGTAGCATTCCACCCCCTCCCACCTCTGGTAGGTTCCTCTCGACGCCTTCCTCCTTTCGCCTCTCCCCAACTCGGCTCGCCCTTACCCTCCGCCTGCATGGAGCCAGGCGCGCCGTGGCGCGATCCGCGCCAGGGGTACGCCACCTACGGGCTCGGATCGGCGATGCAGATTCCGTTGCAGCAGCAGCGGCCCGATGCGGTCGCCGCGGGAGGGGTGCTCAAGAGGAGCCTCGGCGAGCTGGAGAGGTGGCAGCACCAGCAGGTGGTGGCGCAGCAGGCGCTCTACCTCCGCGCCGTCAGGCAGCGCACGGCCGCCGCGGCGGACATCGCCGCCTTGCTGGGCAGGGCACCGTCTCACCAGCATATGGCTCTCCCGGGGTCCAGTTATGGAGACGCCCTGACGTCGCCTTCTTCGACGCTATCGTCGCTCACGACCGCGTCCAGGGCGGCGGCGCCGCTCATGCAACCGCAGATGCAGCCGCTCATGGCGTCCTCACCGCAGCAGACGCAGGCCCTCGGGGTCTCAAGGGCGGCACCGTCTCCGCCGGCGGCATCGAGCGACATGCTCATTCTTCAGGAGCTAGAGAAGCAGCTGCTGGGCGACGACGACGAGCCGATGGCGGCGATGAGCGGGACGGGATCCGCGGTGACCAACTCCGAGTGGGAAGAGACGATACAGCAGCTCAACTCCATTACCGCTGCGCCGTCCCCTGGGTTCCCCGCGGCGGCGACTCCGAACAATAACGCCAACGCGGGGATGACGCGGTCGCCTTCCAACTCGTCCTCCTCCACCGCGTCCTCGTCCGCGTCCTGCTCGCCGCCGACCCCGGGGTCTGTCGCGACGCGGCAGTTACTCTCCGAAGCCGCGGTTGCTATCGCCGACGGCAACGTTGAAACGGCGGCTACCCACCTGGCCGCCCTCAAGCGCACTGCAAACCAGCGCGGTGATGTGGAGCAGCGTCTGATTGCCATGATGGTGGCCGCCCTGTCCTCCCGCATTGCCTCGACCGCCTCCACCTCAGCTCAACACCTCGCCGAGCTCTGCGGCCCGGAGCAGCACGCTGGTTGTCAGCTCCTCCACGACAGGTCACCGTGCTTCCGCCTCGCCCTCCACGCGGCCAGCGTCGCCATCGTGGAAGCAGTCGGTGGCCACCGCGCCATCCACCTCGTCGACTTCGACGTCAGCGCCCCGCAACACGCGGCCCTCATCCAGTACCTCGCTGACCGCCGCGTGCCGGGCACCTCCCTGAAGGTCACCGCCGTCACCGACCCGACCTCACCGTTCACAAGGTCTCGAACTGCGACGCTCCCTGACGTCGGGGAGCGGCTGAAGAACCTCGCGGAGCGAGCCGGCGTAGAGTACCACTTCAGAATGGTCACTTGCAGAGCAGCGGAGCTAGATGCTTCCAAGCTGGGCTGCGAGCCCGGGGAAGCGCTGGCGGTCAACCTTGCCTTCGCGCTCTCCCACGTCCCCGACGAGAGCGTCTCTCCGGCGAACCCACGCGACGAGCTGCTCCGCCGCGTGCGCGCGCTCGGCCCGCAGGTGGTGGTCCTTGTCGAGCAGGAGCTGAACACCAACACGGCCCCGCTGGTCGCGCGCTTCACGGACGCGTGTGTGCACTACGGCGCGGTCCTGGATTCGCTAGAGGCGACGCTGGGGCGGGACAGCGCGGAGAGGGCCATGGCCGAGGCGGCCCTGGCGAAGAAGGCGGCTAACGCCGTGGGCCGGGAGGGCCCCGACCGGCTGGAGCGGTGCGAGGTCTTCGGCAAGTGGCGCGCTCGGTTCGGCATGGCGGGCTTCCGGCCGGTGGCGCTCAGCCCGAGCATTGCGGACCAGGTCCTTGCTCGTGTCGGCCCGGCGTCGCCAGGATTCGCCGTGAAGACGGAGAACGGCGTGCTGCGGCTCTTGTGGATGGGGCGCGTGGTGACCGTCGCCTCCGCCTGGCGCTAGGACCACCGGTAAGCCCGCTCGCCGGAGCCATTACGGTCGTAACTGAATCTTCAGTTACTTAATTCGCGTTTTTCCTTTTTTTCTTGTTCTCTTCAATAGTGAGGCGTGATGAGTTTGTTATTGATCTGGTAAAGCCAAGATGTAACGTCTCATAATTGTTAGTAACTGCTGATGGTAGTATATGGAAAAGAGTAAGTTATAACGTAATCTCCTGTTAAATTTGTGTGGCCTGCCTTTTGCTTGAATGAAGAAGATAACATTCTCTGATTTATTTCATTTTGATCGTTGTTAAACTGTCTTGTACAACAGTTCGTAGTACCGCCTATCTTTTAGCGGGCGCGAAATGTGCACACGCGGGTTTTCAGTTTTCTTTTAAGGCTCTCGCACAACCGTACTCACATAATCACATTACAACATACAGTGATGACTAGAAGACCACGTTCCAACATGCAGTCTAGAAGAACGTCTCAATCACAGAAGTCCTCGTATTATAACTTCAGGCTGAAATTTTATTGGGGGCAAGACCCACTGCGGAATCCCGCGCCGATCATGGGGTGAAACGCGCACGCGCTCCACCGAACGACTAGCTACCGAGCTACATGGTCGTTCCCTTTGTCGATTAGTGTTTGTTTGCCACGTCGGCGGATGAGGCTTCCTTTTGTGGCGTACTCCAGGTGTACACTGTAGGTTGGGTACAGCCATGGCAAGTTAAATTGCCACTTGGAAAGGAGTGGTAGATTGCGGTTTGTTGTTCTTTGAGGCTAGCCTGCTCCTTCCCAACCCACGAAACGGATGATTAGTTAAGTAATAATCCATTGCTTTCTTGATATTAAATTAAGCAAAATTTAGGGGCAGGGGATTAATAACTCTAGAAGGAGGGGAGGGGGAGAGGTGCACGAAACGAATGCCGCGAATGCATTGCACCAGGAGCAGTAGCAGTCCTGCGGGCAGCAACGTGCCCCCCCCTGACCTCGCTCGATGTCACTCATCCTTCGCTGTCAAGGTGCAGGGGGTTGCGTTCGTGGGGACGCAATGGAGGGGCCCGGTCTTTTGTGTTGTGGTGGAAGAGGGAATTGTCTGATGTTGTGCGCTTCAAGCTACTACGGCGAAAGCGTACGTGGATCCCGCCGCGTACCCGATTTGGCTTTCGTCTCAATAACACCAAACCTGTGCTCTGGCCTGGCCGCGGTTGATTGGCCTGTATATTTCTTGATTGCCAGTGCCAGGGTTTCACCGTCACGAGTACTATTTCCAGAGAAATGTAGCCACGACATCGCTAGTACAACTTGACGATGACATAACAAGTTAGGGGCGAATCAAAGAAAAAAAACAAGTTAGGGACCGTTTTTTTAGAATATAAACAGCGCTAGGGACCTGCTTTGATGGACATAGGACTAGAAATGTGAACAAGTCGGATGTACAAATTATAAACTTTACTTTCGCACGTCAAGAAGTCTACCGATTCATCTGAAAACATGCGTTCCGAGTAAACCCATGGCACCATCGACACAAGTATAAACCGCCGCCTCCACACAGACGTGTCCTGGTACCGAGAACCAGTGGCCAGACCTAATAATATTCCAGTAGAATAGGGTATAAATTTCTATAAAAACATCCTGTCACTGTAGTAAGTTTTACTCGAGCTAGCAATTCTACATACAGATGGATCCTTGAGAATTTGAAGTACTAGCTCAGCAGCTCTTTACAAGCCGCCGGTACTGCCTCACGAACGCTCGTTAGCTAGGTCCTTCGATGGGTATAAAATTCTCTCATGATTATTCGTACGTACGTATACTAATTATAAATTGCCGGGTTAGTACCGCAGCGCCACCTGTAACGTAATCAATCACTCTAATGATGCCGGAATCATGAACGTCGTCGCCCGCACAGTATTGCACACGGGTGCGTTGTAATGGACCGCAGGAAATTAAAAGCTAATGTATCAGGATATGTTATTGACACCCAACCGCAACGTAAAAGGAACCTGATCGAGCGGCGGCAGATCTACGCATCGTCGCAACCCTTTACATATAGAACCTGCCTGCTCTGCTAATAGGTGTTGGGTAGACACGAGTTGTGCGATGTGTGAAACGGAAGCTAAGGCGCGTGGCGCATGCACGCTGTTGACATGTCAACAATCGAACTAGTAGTAATGTGGAAGGGGACTATATCGACGACATAGACTGGACAGATCGATTAATATGGCGTGACCGACTTGTTTATCGTCGGCGTGGACGCAGGAAAGGAAACAACTGTCCTTGTTTAACCGCTGCGGAGTCACCCCCAACACCGCGCGCTTTCTCATGCGTTTTGACGTATCTAGCTAACGAGATCGATGGCACGAGATAGTACTAGTACTGGCTAGACGATCACGACCGGATCCGGCTTAATTCGAGTGCCCTGGGGTTCCCGGCCAAGGAACGCGCGCGAGATTAAAGAAAGTGCTCTCCAGTGTCCACTAGCTTCGATCTTCTCCTGTTCGTTGCGTGCCGGAAATGGGTCCCGTACGTACGCGGTGATCAGTCTCAAATCATACTTCGCTAGCTGCGACGCAACTAATCGCGCCGCCCCCGCTCTGGTCGAATCTAGAAAAGATAAAAGAGAGAGAGAGAGAGATCGGATTCGGATATGCGCGCCGCGCTTGCTTGCATGAAGGGCGTGTGGAACAGGCGGCGGCTGCTGGTGGTGTCGCGTGAGCAGGACATGTCGCGTGTCGTGGCGGCCGGGCGAGCGCGCGGCATGGGTGGCTGCCCCCGGCGGAGCCATATGCCGCAGGTTAACAGCGTCGCGCGGGCAATTACTATGCTCGTGGCAATGGTAGCCATTGCGACGTCACCGAGCAGGGCCGGAAGGAATCATGAGCAAACGAACCAGGATGGTATTATCCGAGAAAGTAAAAAGTATGGCTTCAGGACAGAGGGGTCGGATACAGGACAACCCTTTTGTGTTGGTGCTGAGATCTCAGGTTGTTCATCAGCTCGCTCACTACTACTAGTTGTTTGTCCGGGCTTAAGACCTAGGTCGCTGTCATTGCCGGCTTCGTCAGAAAACACTGAATCTGTTAGTTTTCTGTCCAGTGGGTATTCAATTTTGTAGCGTTGCTTAGCTCAGTTCAACATCAGGCAGTTATTTCGCGAGGTAAAGCAACGCAGAACCAGCCTTTTGTGGACTCGTAATTTTCTTCACTGTAAATGTGGAACCCAGCTACGGAATAATTGGACAAATTTGAAGCACGAACAGCAGTCGCTTTACCTGATGGTCATAAGAAGAACAGCATTCTGACATTATCTAGGATTGCGAACAACATATTTGATTCATTACGTATTCACGTGGCAGATTCAGTCCAAGTTTACCCTTAAAAAACGATCCAGCCCAAGTTTACCCTTCAGAAACGATTCAGCCCAAGCCCAGTACGGAGCAGGAAGTCACTCCACAGCAATCCAAGTCCATAGTAGCAATTACACACAGTTTTCCCAATGAGTTGCCGAGTTGTTCTTCGTCACGAGGAGGGGGATGGTAAAACTAAAAAGACGCCAGGGTTTGGATGACCTGGATTGCTCCTCGTTTGCCCAGGCCATAGTTGGGGAGATTGAAGTGACCGATCGTTGAGCGGGAGAGGTATGGCACCAACCAGATAGAGGCTGTCGTCCCTCATGGCGATGGTCGCTTGTAACACCCCTGAAGATGAGATTCACGCGGATCCATCGGGATGGCAGGGAGGAGGCCCCGCCGTTGTGGAGGCAGAATTGGGACGCCTTCGACATACTTGGTCTCAGGATTGTCCGCGAGTACAAAGGCAACTCGGTGAGGAAGCTGGAGTAGTTGCCGTAGGAAACGTCGATTTTTTTCCCAAAAATTGACGGCAGGAGCGCTGCCATTCATTAAGATAGAAGTTACAGCCTAGGTAATACAAATGCTACTAGGCATCCCCAATCTTCCCTGTCCTCTCCTAATTTCCGAATCATTCCTGGACACGACCAGCCCCAACGTACATGTTTTTCAAGCATGGGATGAGAGTCTGGTCTGGCCTATTTCTGATACTATTGTCGGCCATACCGAAAGCCCTTGACCCAATTCAGGAAAAAATTTGCTACACCAAAGGCCCGCTTAACAGCGAGAGACCCACTCCATTTTAAGTCGGTCCAACTCCTCCTAGAACCAAATATGGTATCTCGGACACCACACAAACCACCGGCGGGGCTACTACCTACTTCAACCAGATCCACCCTCGCCACGGCATCATGGACGGTGCAACAGCGGAGCTACCTGTGCGCTACCTCATCACCGTGGGTTCCTGGCCCTCCTCTGTTGATCCATCGCCAGGCCCCGCCGTCACCCGGAACGGTGGATATACAGAGTAAAATAGGTGAAACGAAAAAAGTGAATTGTTGAGAGAGTGAAATCGACCTTTTTCCCCTTTTTCTAACCATCGTACAACATATCGAGATGTAGCGAGGAGGATGACTGTTCTGCAATTCTGCAGCGTTCCACGGGGTTCTGCTTTCATGAAGCTTCATTTTGAAGTCAATAGTTTCCTTTTATGCAATCTGCATGCTACGTTCAAGAAACTGACCTTGTAAAATAATGGTTGGATTGGAGTCCAATCTACCTCGACAATCCTGAAAAAAAAATCTGAGGAGGTGCGAGACAACCATAATAAGAGAAAACGTTTTCTTTGGAATTACACATGTCTAATTCAGTTCACAAGGCAAACCTACTCTCATTACTGAGAAAGCAGATGTACCTTTAAGCTGTTACTGTTAGTCATTTCTCATGCGGAAACAGTAAAGATACAAGTGTACCAGATGCAATGATGGCGCAACATCAAAGCCAATGTGACATACTGACTCCCGATTAATATAATTGATATAATACTTATATCATCAAGTTATGCTTATTTTTTGGAAGTCAATCTACAAAGGACTTTGAGGTTAAGCGTGGTTGGCTCGGAAAAATATAGGGACGGGTGACCGGCCGGAAAGTCTTTCTAGGTGCGCATGAGTGATGACAAAAGTGTGCAAAAAAGACTAGTGTTGGTCGGTGGGGCTAGTCTATGATACTAGAGAGCTGCCACAAACTGCCACAAATGGTATCAGAACCGACGCCCGCAGTTTCACGGGTGCGTACGGGTCAGTGAGAAGGGTATGATAGCGTACGGGTCAGGAACGTGGGTACGTACATATGACGCGTGTGTTCTCTGAGAGAGATACGGTATGTTAAGTATGCTGCTAACAAGACGTACGGTATGCGTATGCCAGTACTGAACGTGCGAACGTGACTAAGAGAAGACGTTCCTGTCTTGGCGATGACTGACGAGGACGTCGGTCTTCTAAGAGGGGGCGGATTGTGACATACTGACTTACGGCTAAATAGAATTGATAGAATACTCATACCATCAATGTATACCTTCTTTTCTAGAAACCCATCTACAAAGGACTTCAGTGTTAAGCGTGCTTGAACAGAAGAAATGTAAGGATGGGTGACCGAGTAGAAAATCTTTATGTTAGAGTGTGCATGAGTGAGAACAAAAGTGCACAGAAAATACTAGTGTTGGTCAGTGGTGTTAGTCTATGATCCTATAGAGCTGCCACAGCAGACACTTGAATGCACTTCAAGTTTTAAACCAAAAGTTACATAGTATAGTAGTTGTCAACATCTTTAAATAGTAACTTTCAGGTGAGGTTAACTGAGATAATGTTTGAACGAATATATTTATCAGTTCAGTTCTAGTGGGCACTTCAGAACAACAAAATAAATACCAAATTTCTGAGGACAATCAACGATGGACAGATCCAGAGCAGAATACTGAAAACACGCCGGACCAACAGATTTGATTGCCAAGCACTTCAACAGCAACAGTTTATAAAACAGGTGCAACCAAATGGTATGGCCGAAAGGCATTATAGCAAGCACAGCAGCACCTACAGGCCTGTAAACAATTAAGAGGATCAAGTGATCCTTTCATACGCCGGGAAAAAGGCATCGCGGCTCAACCAGACAACCACTCGCCCACCAACAACTTGACAGATAGAAGAAATCAAGCTGATTGGGACATAATATACTCTTAGCAACAACTTGACAGATAGAAGGAATCAAGATGATGGGGACAGAACATACTCTTAACACAGCACCGAAGCAAACATGCATCCATTTCGTACAGCAACATGTTCACATGGCAGACCAGCTTCGTAAGGGATAAGGTGCCAGCAAAAAGAGGATATCGGTAATACAAACACTGTAGAAGGCAAACTCGCGCGAACAGATAAGTCAAGTCTACAGGGAAAACAAAACATATGTAAACTCTGAGACGAGCCAGCAACTAAATAACATCCTGAGATGAAAAATAAAGTAGGAAAACATGAGCACAGGTGGCTTGAAAGACCTACTAAACACTCAAATTATTCCTTTCAGAGATATCAACTTCTATTTCAGTGTTTGAATCCCTCCTTTGTTGCTTAAAATGGATGATAGAAATAATCATCCTACCTCATTTGGATTCAATGGATGCAGCATTGTGGTACATTGGATCTGGTATACACCGTACAAGATTAAGACAACATATGCGATTGGCTAATTTGCCTAGAATCAAACTTAAAAAGGAACTCAAGGGAACAGTCAGACACAACTACACATCACGTAAATCAACCTTTATATCACAAATTTGCCACCTTCTATCAGCTTCAAGTAAATGTCATCAAGAGTTTTCACATATTGCTGTGATTCTCAAACGGGGTGGTTGCTCTGGTTCAGAATTCCTTTTCCAGAAGGCACGTCGCCACCACACCTCGAACCCTCTCTGAATGTTTGGGCAGTCCTCACCTGAGTTGAGGAACCGATTAAACCAAGCAAGAAGAATCTCCTGCTGCATTAGGAGTGGCAGTGTCAGGATCGTGTTTGCCAACCCGTCCTCAATCAGATGCCGGTCAAGTCCCTTGCATGCTCTCCTCATCCATCCAAAGTCCTCATAGAAGGGTTCAAGCCAGGTGCTCAAGAGCTGGCAACGAGCCTCCTTGGACACCAAGATTTGTCCCTTGCCAACCCCGACAAAGAGCCTTGCCGTCACCCGGCTCACTTCATAGCGGTGAATTGCTGGCACTTTACCATGCATCTCTGCTAACTCGGTCTGCATTGCCCATGTCCTCAAGAACTCCTCGGCAATCTGGCGTTCAACAAGAATGTCGAGCATCCAATGGAGGTTGTCAGCCTGTCTAGCAATCTGCGCCACCTCAGATTTGCCACCCCCAGCAGCCTTCACAAACTGCTCGTGCAGCAAGTTTAAGCACCCATTGCACGCAGAATAGAGTGATTCCTTTCGGAGATCGCAACCAATTGCTCCACCACGCGATGATGCATTGTTCTCCCTAAGCATTTTGGACACCAGGCCTTTCATCTCCCTCCTTGCTTTTTCATCCTTCCCTTCCAGCACAACCTGTAGGAGCCTCAGTAACACCTCCTCACCGCCACCGCCATTGCAACTCCCAGCTAGCTCTGCCTCTTCAACAGCTGCCGAAGGTGCCAACTCTAGTGAGACCCTCTTGAGCACCTCCCCGGCACCTGAGTTCTCGAGGTGCAGCTGTGTCAGCAGTGCTGCCACCTTCTCATCATCATCCTCTGCCCAGGGCGCAGCCTCCAAATACTCCAAACAAGATAGCACGCCAGCATCAAACACGATAGCTGAGGACACCTGCAAAAACGAACACGGAGAGAGAATCAGTGACAAAAAATCGTACTATCGTTTCAAGGAGTCGATATTCACGAGACGGTCAGTAGATGATGCTGTGATGTACCTTTAGAATGCCGAGAACCTTGTTGACATCCTCCCGCATGAGCCTCCGTCGAAGATCCTTGCAGTACATGAGGCGCAGCGTCTCGGCGTAGACCTCGACGTCGTCGCAGTCGGAGATCTCGACGATGTGCGGCAGCGTCCTCTGCTGCTTGGACCAGCGGTCGGAGAGCTTGGCGGCGAAGAACCTGCTGTGCGCAACGAGTATGTGGCGGTGGACGCAGAGCGCGACGGAGAGCCCGTCCTTGGAGGTGAGCGTGAGGCGGACGTCGGAGGAGTCGGCGTCGTTGAACTGGTTCCCGGGGCTGCAGCTGCCGATGAGCACCGCGATGCGGTCCTGCAGCAGCATCTGGCGGTCCATGGAGCGCGCGGGCTGCAGCGGGTGCGGCTGCGGCAGGGCCGGGATGGAGTGGATGGAGCCTGCGGTGCGCGGGTGGTAGTCCTGCTCGTTGGCCATCATGTCGAAGAGGGTGGGGCTGGAGCGCGTCTTGTCGAGCGGCGGCGGCGGCGGCGACATGGGGTTGAGGAGCCCCGCGTTGAGCGCGGAGTTGAACTTGGTGTAGCTGGCGGGGTAGGACGGCGCGGCGTAGGAGGGCTGCTGGGGCGGTGGGGTGGCGTAGGAGGAGGAAGACGAACTGGCGGACGGCTGCTGCGGCGGGGGGTCCATGGTGTCGGCGCCGGCGCGGGCGGGCGAGGAGGAGGAGGAGGAGGAGGCGTGGCCGCCAAGGCCGTGAGGCGTGCAGCACCAGGAGGAGGAGATGTCGAGGGGGACGAGGTGGGATGGGGAGGAGAGTTTGGGGTGCGGCCTGGATCTGGACGAAGCGGCCATATGGGCCTCTCCTCTCTTCTGGGTTGGGGGCGTGGCGTGGAGATTATCGCCGGGCACGGGAAGCGGTTGTCGTCTTTTGAGGCCCGCTTGGGTTGGGTGGGCAGTGACGGAGGGCTCCACCTCCGGCTGGCTGTCGACCGGACGGACGGAAGCGTGATCATTGATCAATGCCCCTATAGTGGGCGCCGCGCTGGAGGCTGGAGCTGGCCCAGCGAGCGGCGGACGGGGCGCCCGGCCTCACCGCTCACCGGCGCGCCGCGGACACGAGGGGCCGATGGATTCCGTGGGGTTGTGCCGGGTTCCCTGACCCTGACGAGCACGCACCCGTGGCGTCGTTGCGTATCGCGGATGTTTCGGGTGATCACTGTTCTCTACTTAACGACCAGCAGGGTAGTATTCGTACATCTCTATAACTTAAAAAGAAAAACAGAAGGACACTGGTGCTTTTCACGATTTCACGTGCTTCGTAGTATCATGCAGAACGGGGACGATGGATTCACGGACCCCCGTGAGGCATGTGCGCGCCCTTGAGCCTTGGCTTTTGCGAGCTGCCTCGACCTAGTAGAGCCTGTCGCATAAAAAAATGGGCACGCGTGAGTCCCGAACGTAGATGCTTTTCCTCGATAAACAAGAAAGGCATTTGCTGTTAACGTGTCCTTTTCCACAGGTTCGTTAGCGGGTCTGATTCCTCGTCCTATTCACACAGTTCCGGAACCCTGCCTTGTCGCCCTCCTCTACCTTCGGCGACGCGGCAACACCATTCCCGCGCGCTTCGCCGCGGCCTCCGTCTGTCTTAGCCACTGCTATTGGGCTGGGCCTCGCTGGTAGGAGTGGGCTGGGCCGCGCGGGGTAGGCTTTTCGTTTGACGAAGTTGCGCGCTAGGAAGTTGGCAGTCCAGCGGCATTTCATTTCAGGGTTCGGCCTGGTTCGTTTTGCCAAGCTGTTCGAAGCACATGGCCGAATATGAGATTGGACCGTATGAATGCATGGTGGCCGAAGGGTTGTATACTGGACGGAATGCGCGTACGCCTTAGATTAGTTCGACTCCAGAGTCCTGCGTTCCAAATTCCAATTCGCACAGGCTATATGGCTTCCCCGGTCCACGCCGGACACTGGGCACGCAGCGAGTGCAACGAACTACGCGACCCACCGGGACCACGGCGGCGGGCGGTTCCTGTGAACGTCCATTTCTCCCAGTGCATGAACATGGCAGGCGATCCGGTGCGGTGACGCACGGCACGGGGCCAGGACGAGCAGCGGCAGGCGAAGGCGACGCGGATCTAAATCACACACGTGGGTGGCTGTGCCCCGGGGCCCGGGCCACCCGCCACGCCGACACGAGTGGCATGACTCTTACCGCATCAGCATCACCGCGCTCGATCTTGCCCTGTGACAAGGCCGTGCATGGGCTGTGGCTGGCAACCTGGTTCGACGTGAAGTTGGGGGGCCAGAACGGCCGGCCGCCAGATCCCAAGATCGGACTAAAGTCGCGTCGGCTGCTCTGTGCTCCGAGCACGGCAACCTCTCAATTGTGTTTGGGTGCCGGCTGGTCACATGCGGTCAGTTGCAGCGGCCGGCATGCCATCTGTGGGCCGCATCGTGGCGGCGTGAGTGTCACCATGTGCGCGTATCCCGAAAGATTGGCCGGCGCCATTTGCTCTCCGAGACGTGAGCTGTTAGATCGGTGTTTCCACGATTAAGGTCTACGAGTACGATTGTGTAGGACTCTCATCAGATGCATGAACGTCCGCCACCTCTGTTTCTGCAGGACAGAATCCATCAACGCCTAAAGTGATGTCGTGCAACTCCACTTGCCACCTTGCCTGCCACGAGTGAGAAGGAATGGACGCATGAGTGCCACTATTATCGAGCCGTCGTGGGGCTGCACGTCGTTTTGTAGGCATTATTTAGTTGAAAGCAATAAAAAAATGTCCTAGTACCAGCAAATAACCGTGGTTCTGTGCCACGGAACAAACCTATAGTACTATGTTAACCCTGTTGCTATTTCGCATCGAACACTTAATTTGCTTTGCATAATAAAGCACTTAATGGTGAATGAAATGTTGGGGTTCCACCAAAATGTAGTCCATCTTACTATGGATGAGTTTATATATATATATATATATATATATATATATATATATATATATATATTGCCTCGAAAAGATTTGCTATGTAAAAATCAAGCTCAACGGGCCTGTGAATTGTGGAAGGCGCTGATAGAATTGAAGGGAACTCTCGAGTCTTATCTCATGGGATCAGAATGCCATTTGGATCCTGGAAACATTATGCTATCAAGGTAGGCATATAGTGGTTGATTTGCTAACCAATAATCTATGTGCACGAAGATCTGCGTAATCCAGTTTCATGTCCCATTACAAACTTTTTTATCTGTTCCGACACAAGGATTCAGGACAACCCAATCAGGGGTTCACCAACTCAGCGTGATGAGGCCGTGTGCTTGTTTGAACTCAGAGTAACCGACTTTTTTCGGTCGGAACCCTAAGATGATCATGGCCGCACAACTAATGTAACTTTATCACAACATACCACGAGCTCAAACAATGTATTACCATCGACTTTGCTTTTAATCTACTTTGCAGCATACTGTACAGGTTAGTAGTTACATGGTCTATTTTTCTATAAAAAAAAGTAGTTACATGGTCCCAATATCTGCGCCCAAGAGGGGTTTAACATACTAGCTTAGCTAGACAACGCTTTTGATGGACGGGCCATTGTCGAGACCACATAATCACCCCGATCATGCAGCAACGTTTGGTGCCTCGTAAGCCTCGTGCAACTTTTTTATATATATATTTCATTCAGGTAGTTCATGCACCCCCCTCGAACCATCGCCCTTGCAGCTAGAACTAGGATGCCGCTTCCTCGCGTGCCATAGTTCGATTTTCGTTGGGCCTTTTCCCCTTCTCCCTTCCGCGCATAAAATTTGAAGACCATAAAAAACATTAATCATGTGGCTCTTCACTCACCTTTTATTTTTCTCATGACATGAAAGCTAGTGGTCCAAGTTAAATGTCTCATGCATGTAAAAAGGATAAAGACAAGATTATCTGCATGCGTGCACCCAAAGGTCAAAATCAAGAATGGATGCATGAACGCACAATTAAAAGACCAGCATATTCAGCCCCGGTCGAATTCTAAATGATGGTTAATGTTAACCCCTAAATACCGGAGTTTACACATGACATCGTCTCATGCGTGATAGCGAAAGGAAGTTTTCTGTCTGAGGTCACCTTTAATCACGTTTACAAAGCGAGCTACATATAAACATTTTTCGCTATCGCGAGGGATTTCATCTGTTGGCAGGTCAAATTTCACAGAGTCCTAAAACTAAAGTGGCAATACTAGCACCACAACAGCTTCTCTGTGACAAGAGCCCCTGCTTCCTTTGAACTTCGATAAAACTCTCTGAACACCAACAAAATATGCAGAGAAATTTCAAACTCACGTGAAGGAAACGCAGAGAGGATATCTGATTGGATTCCAATATATTCCCACCTTCCACGGCTTGTGGAGATAACAGAGAACAGTGAACCGACACACTGCTCTGGCCATGATGTTTCGCGGTACGAGCTCGGCCGCACGCCTATCCGTTGGTACGAGTACGATCTAGGAGAGGACGTCGTTTCTGTAGGCACGCAGTGCTACGGACACAACAGGTCATCGCCTCATCCGCGAGGCACGTCGTCTTGATGACCGTCGTACTAGCGCTGAACGAAATGACAGAGCTCATACTGTGCGGAGTGATCAGTCAGAGCAGTCTAGGAGGCCGAACAGAATAGGCGCCGAAAGCTCGCAAACTTACAACGCAGGGGTCAGAACCGACAAGAGGGAGGGCAATGCCATTTCCGTGCTGCTAATTGCGTGTCGCCGCATACAAAATACAGAAAGAGTAAAGGTTTACAGGCAAGGTTAACAGGCCTCTAGACATGATGCCTGAACGACAGACAGGGCAGCACTGAGAGAGACCTCACGTCAGTCAGTATTACAGAGCTAGTCTACCGGTGCAGTGGACCTGAGTGCAACGTTTAACCGCTGCTGTGCCCGTAGTAGTTCCAGTGCAGGTCATCGTAATCATTCGGAATCTAATCTTCAAAGCACCCGTTGTCACGAGTCCAGCAGATTCAATGTACCGTGCGTGCATCCATGTGATCGACCGACGTGCTAATGAAGCTTTCTGGTACATACCACCGGATTTTGGCGGGCCCGTTTAGCTGTCGATGTTTTTCACGCAATTTTCTGGGACGGGGAAAAAAAAAAGAGGACATGGCGATACAGTTATGCTCGTTTTGTTGCAGGCGATGCGTGCTTAAACGCGCACGCTTTAGCGCTTCAGTTCCAACGAGAGCAGCAGGCCGGCGGACGGCGGAGAGCAGTTTGTTGCTAGCCTGGCCGTGATGTTCGGTTTGCATCCCAGCTTACGAAACATCAGCTGTTGATAGAGGTGAGGCCAGATAACAGGGAGCGCGTTGGACGTGGTGGCCTTGTGAGATAATCAACCATGATTTCGAGTGTCTATGGCGTAGCCAGGCCAACGCATGATCCAGAGCAAGCTAGCTTGATGGCGGTATTTTCCACGCCAAACATTTTTCTCTCTTTTTATTTAAAGGATGCATTGCTAGACCTTTTCCCTTTTCTTTTTCCATAACAAAAGTGATATGCGCAGTGCTGCAACAGTTTTTACCACGACCTGGTCTGCTCACCGACAGATAATGCGAAGCAGCTAAGCATAGATTGCTAACCAGCGCATTATTGGGATCCAGCATTTTTGTCTCAAAAACAAAAACCCGAATTCAGTACGGTGGGGAGGCCGAACGGTATTAGCTGTCCGGATCACTCACTCATCGAGTGTCAACTACGGTGTTCCGTTCATATTCAATCGCACTGAAAAATTGGACGTGCAGATCCTTTCGAGATCCGGCCGTTTACCTTTCGTCCTTTAAGGATAGACGGCGACGGATAAAGATTGCAGGGCCGCTTAATCCCATACTCGACAATATTTCCATCTAAACATCATCGTTCCATAGCAGCGCTTGTCTTCATTTGAACCAGAAGAAACGCTTGGAGTACTACTCTTCTTTCGACTAAATGCTCACGGAAATATAGGGTCCTGTACAAATTTTCACCTCTAGTTCAGTTTGCATACGAATTTAGACGCTCATAAACTATTCGCACCCGACGAACGCTTTTTTCTGAAAGATGTAAAAAAGAACTGCACCGACGACAGCCTGAGAGATTAAAGAGACATAAGCCCAGCTTCACTTGGGCGTGCACTGATTGGAGGATTAGCGCGTCCGTGCGGCAGTTTGTTGGACCGCACGAGCACTTCCTTTCTGTAAGCTACTAGCTAGGTCCCATTCATATTCCATAAGCGTTTTCATGTCATCATAATAATGTGTAGTTGCAGGTCTGTATCAAAGACAGCCGATGAGCTTAAACTCATGGCCGCACACACCACAAACCAGTAAGGGCTATCGGCCTATTACATGGCTCGACTCTTTTATTGTTTTTTTGTCACGTGCGAGGGGCAGGATGAAACCATCGGCAAGCAGAGGATTCCACACCAAGATTATGAAAGCAGAAGCCAGAAGGGGATGACTACATAACACTTGGCTGAAACGGATTTGATCGACTGAAGCGGATTTGATTTCAAGCTGGCTATTGTTTTGCAATTTCGAAGCAGAAAAATGATGGTGCCGGCCTTTTTGACTTGGTACGCTTAAATTAAACACCCGCACGTACGCAGAAGATGGATCGTGATGCAAGGCGAAGTGACCTGAAAAAAGAAGACCGGCAACGTAAAATATCAGCCAAAGGAGCCTAACAAAAGAAACGGTAGACCTGACCCGAGCCCACGAGCAGGTAGGCAGGAGCGCGTGCGACGAAACAACCCGAGTCGCCGAACAAGTTGCCTCCAGCCCAGACCCTGTCGCTTTCGTTTCGATCGGCGAGAAGGAAAGAATCCAAGCACCGTCGTGCAGCCAGCCGTCCGTGTCTTCTCACCCGGACCCGGCGCAGCCAGGCCAGAACCGTCTCTGCGTCGCGAGCTCCCTCGTCCCCCGTCCAAAGGAAAGTGGTGTAGTAGTAGCAGCAGAAAAGATTGGAAAATTCCCAGCCCTCAGCCTCAGGTCGTGGAGCAGAGCCTAATTTTAGTAGCTCCAAGCGAAAGAATACGGGCCGCGCGCTGACAGATAAGAAAACCCTGGCCGCGCGCTGATGAACTAGCTGCGGAAAGCGGGTGCGGTCAGTAGCGCCTTTCACCGTGTGAGGGGCCACGGGTACGTGTGTGGAGACGCGGCACTCCGCGCTCGGCAAGCGTCCGTTCGTTTGTATGCTTCCGTTGCCCGCCCGCCCGTCGCTAACTAGCTAGCTAGCCGTGCAATGCACCGACCCGGCAGGGCAGGGGCATGCGGCGGACGGAGCACCGAGCGCGAGGAGTCGTCGTCGTTGCGCCGGGGTCGCCCGGCACGGCACCGCACGGCGGACAGCACCATCCGTCACGCAGACGCGCAGCCACACCACGCGACGCAGCGCGGCGGGTCCCCCAGCCTTTCCGCGTCACCCCTCCCCTGCCCTCCAACTTTCGCGCTTTATATAGCAACTCCCTCCGTTCCCCTCGCTCCCGTCCACGCATCGCCATATCTGCAGCCTCTCACCTCCATTTCCAGACACCCCCGTATCGGTATCGGCACACTGACACAGTCGCGGCGGCCAATCCGGACGGACATGGGATTCCCGGTGGGGTACTCGGAGCTGGTGCTCCCCAAGCAGCTGCTCCACCTCCTCCTCCTGCTCGGCTACATCCGCCGCTTCCTCCTCTGGGCGTTCCACGCCGTCGGCCTCGGCGACCTGCTGGATCTCGGCGACGACCACCAGGCGCTGCTGCAGGACCACCACCACCACCACGCGACGCAGGGCGCCGCCGCGGCGACGCAGCAGCTGCTGCAGCACCGCCGGACGGAGTTCCGCCCGGTGCCGGCGATGGTCGTCGAGGAGGCGCTCCCCGTGGTGCGCTTCGACGATCTCTGCCCCGCGGCGGCGCGCGACGGCGCCGGGGACTGCGCGGTGTGCCTCTGCGGCATCGGCGGCGGGGACGATGTGCGGCGGCTCACAAACTGCCGCCACGTCTTCCACCGCGGGTGCCTGGACCGCTGGATGGAGCACGACCAGCGCACCTGCCCGCTCTGCCGCGCGCCGCTCATACCCGACGAGATGGCCGGCGCGCTATTCTGGGCCGCCGCCACCGGCGTGCCCGACGCCTCCGACTTCGACTTCTACTTCGGCGCACCGCTCACGCCGGTGCCCACCCCGACGCTGCCGCGGCCGCACGAGCTGCTGCTTAGCGGCATGGGCGGCTACCAGTAAAATGAACGGGTCCGTCCCCGCCCAATCAGGCACCGGCTGCGCGGAATGCGCGGTCCCCAGCGGCTAGATCGGTCGCCGTCGCCTCCGGGAAAAGGACGGGAGGCTCCAATTGTACATAGGCGAAATGAACCCCGGAAAAAAGAAGGGCTACACTACTCACTAGGAGATTGGTTAGATTCCTCTCGTGCATAGGTAGATTCCGTCCGTCTTCCAAGTTTGTGGAGTTGTGAATCTTTCCGCGGACTACTACTAAACTTGTTTGAGCTAGCTTAGCTAGGCGTGTCGATGCAAAATTTAGCAGATCCACCTTTTCTCTTCCACCTGCGCGGACGGTTCCGTTCTTTTCCTTCCCACTTTGGGTACCCGGGTATAGAAGGTTACCTGGATCAAGCACGCAGATGTATTCTCTCTTGTTCCTGAAAATTTTGCTTCAACGAGAAATCACCTATGCCCGCAGCCTTTCCAACGATCTGGAGCTGCTGGTTATCCTCCGTTCATTTTCAGATGCCTATCACGGTTATCAATCAACCTGGGCAATGCATCCGCATCCGCTTGATCGGTCTGTCAGGTCAGTACTCTCTTCACCAGCTTGCGATAGCTGGAAATTTTTAAGCCGTACTAGAAGCGAGCGGCCTGGCAACCGAAATCCATCTTTAGCCTACCACCTGCATTTGTTTGGCCGCCGGCCTGCTGCTCTCTTCGTACAACGACGAAACGTCTCCTCCAAACAATCTGCAGAGAATGGGTAGGAAATCATTCTCAAGTTTCGCTCGCGGCTCGGAAAAGCAGAGCGCTCGCCTCTGGAGTGGACAGGTGTAGATAGGCAGCTCTGCCTGTAACGCACGGCCGACCCTGGTCCACGCGCATGCACCGAAAGGGAGCGTATCTATCATCAGGCATTCAGCCCAGGAAAAGAGTCTGTAACGTCAAGCAACGGCGGTTCTTAATCCCGGAACGCATTATCGGCGACCGACACGTTGGTAGATTTTGTACCGTGACGCGAATCTAACCCTAGCTGCTCGGTCGAGCTAGTTTTCGCTTGCAAGTAACGCTAGCTACCGCTGGCAGTAGCAGGGACACAAAACGGTAAAGTAAAGTAAACCCTGTTCCGAAGACGAGGAAAGTGAAGCGGTGGGGTCACGGCGCTCGATCCGTGCACTGAATGGAACCAAAAACGAACTCGGAGGTCATAATTGATGACACGACAAGACCGGGGCCCACCGAGCTCATTACCGTACGGACCACACGTCGGTCCAAGCCCAGGCCCAGCTTTCGACGTGCCATGTAACGGCTGGCCGCTGCCCGTCTCGCTCGATGGCAGCCGGAATCAAGGCGCCGTACGATCTTTTTCTCAAGCAATGAGCAAACGCATCATCACGGACACATCTGGTTGCAATGCGTTTGAAGACGCCCATCCCTTATCATTGCTCGGTGGTGCTAAGCTTCTTGAACAAGGGCTGATTGTTGTTGAGCAGCACGGACGGCACGACAGTTCGGCGGTTACTACTAATTACAGTATTTTCTGCTGACTTCGTGACTGAAAGAAAGCAAGGTGATCAAGGGAAAAAAGCTACTAGTGTTCTGAATACGGCAACGCAAGTTGACGACATAGTGGCGAGTCCTTTTTAGCCCCATGAAATAAAGATGAAAAAAGGGTAGTATTCCTGAAAGGAAGCTGGAGTCTCGGTAAGCAATCAGCAGCAGGGCGCGGTGTTAGCAGCTTCCGCAGACGGCCCATCATTTTCAGGCTCTATTCGCAAAAACAACGACGCGACGGGTGACGGAACGGGTCGGTGCTACAGACGATAAGAGTGAGTTGATCCTTCCATCCAAACCAATGCGCGCAGCCGGGCGTGAACATCACCATCCGTATCATGCTTTTTTGCCTGGTGGATACACGAGATCTGCGGCCCCGCGATTGTGGTGCCACACCCCCGGTCTCCCGCGTATCCAAATCGTCTCGCGGCGTCGGGATCAGGTGGTATCTCTCTCAATGCGGTGCCACGCAGCGGCAAGCTCCTCGCTTCGGTCACGTTAGGTTCAAGCAGGAATTCAGGTTTCGGAAATTGGGCACTCCATGATGAAGCATCAAATCCGCAGCAACGAAATTATGATATCTCCCACCATCTCGCAGGTCGCGGCCCGTAGCAGGTCCGCTGTCAACTTGGCGGGTCTTTGGAAATGTTTCAACGAGAACTAAGAAGCAGGAACGTGCCAGGATTGTACATCTTTTTTTTCCTGAACAAATGATACAAGCATATTTTTAAACCCACGGTTTTCTCTGACAGGATCAAGCCCACATAGTTTATTCAGGCCGTAACTGATTGGGCCGAATGTTTCTTTTGACAGGACTAAGAAGTGGCCCAAAGCTAGAGTCTTATCTCGTCTCGTTGTTCCGTTCGTGGTTCAAGATGGCCCACGAGGCCATAACGCAGCAGCTGCAGCCTGCAGCTGGGCTCCCAACAGCTACGCAGTATCCTCTTTCTCTCTCTCAAAAAAAACAGCTATCCAGTACATCTAAAAACTTCCTAATTGACCAGGCCATTCATCTTTAGCAGGCTAGTAGCCTAGTACGAACGACGCGTCGTAAGGCTATTTGTGTTGCTCGGCTGTTTCGTCGGCAAGAGGTTTGGCATGCGCGCGGTGCCGTTGCCGTGGTGCAACTTCTCAGGTGGAATGGACACGACTCGACGGCGACGGACATATTCCCACGTATCGTATCGTCCTTGGCGGTCGATCCGTGCACGCGAGCGCGCAAGCTGCCACAAAGACCATTGCCAAGTCGTCGTAAAGATTTTCAGTTGTATTATCACCTATATTATGGTTCGGTTGGACCTGACATAACCAAAAGTCCATGGAGTGAGGTCCCTTCCGTGCGGCCAACAAAAAACGCACTTCCTAGGAGTGGCCCAACCACTGGGATACCAGACGACGAGACGAGGGAAAAGACGGGGCAGGGGCAGCACGCCCGAATCGATTTAGTAGCACGGAACTTATGGGCCGCGTACCAAACACTCCCGGCGTTTTGACCCAAAAAGATGGGCGAAAGCCCAGGCCGCGAAGAATGGTAGGCGTGGGAATGCGACACCATGGAGCGGTGGAGAGGCCACTGCCGGTCTTTCTCGTTTCCGAAATGATTAGTGGCCTTTTCTTGCACGAGAATACTAGACGAAACGTCTATGCCCAAGTCTCCCTGCAATCCTCTGTTCCACAATGTTATCGTATCTTCTTGGCTTCTTTCCACTATTAGTGCGCTGTAGCTCTCAAGAAGCGAGAGAACAAGGAATCACTACCGACACCTTAATACCTATTTTAACTTGGTTTTTGCGCCGTGTTAGGTTGATCGTAGCTGCAAACGCAGGTAACTAATTAAATCGGAGCAGGATTGTTGCTGCTGCTACTACTACTACCAATCTCGTAAACCAACCAACCAGCCATGATGGCTCGCCACGACCAGCGGATAATTTTAGCCGAGACCACGCTCGTCAGGATCGACACGGCTGAGCTCATCTTGTGCAATGTCATATCGGGTTATCAGAACCATGCTGCTGTTGATGGGCATGGAGCAATGGCATGGATCCCGGTATTAATTTCAAGTGTGACCATCGGACCAACCGACCCATGACATTTTTAAAAGACAATCGAGTACCCATCCCTTTCATAGTAATTTTCTTTTCCTTGTGGTGCCATTACCACGAACGTTTGAAGGGCTATGTACTAGACCAGAGCATATTACTGTTTGAAAAACACAAGTGGAAGCCGAAATTATACACAAACACTAGTTTGGGCGGAACACAACGGCCAGACCCTTGGAACGGCCTGTGTATTTGGACCGAATTAATAATCGGAAACACACGCTAGGAGTCGTATCCGAGCATTATCACGTCAGTCGGTGTATAATAAGCTCGCGTTGTATTTGGCGCAAGACTATGCTGATCGGCGGGCACCCAGGAACAACGCAAGACCGCGCAAGAAACTTTTTGTGCGAGGCACCGGCTGCATTGCTGGCAACAGGGTACGCCCAAGTGCACCGCTCAACAATTGAACTACAGCAATACTACGACCGAAAATAAGACGTCGATACATTACCGCCTCATTTCTTGTATATCCCCTATAAAACATGATGATTGGTAAGTACGTGTTACTCTTTTTACAATGACAACAAAAAAGGGCAATGGCATTATGGATCAATCGCCCGTGAGTTCCTTTTTTCTTTTGCAAAGCTCGATTTATGGGTCATACATCAAAAGTTTCCCCACGCCACGCAAACTATGGTTGGTTGCACTCAGAAAATAAAAACGATGGCTGGCGTGTGTAAGCAGCATTATTAGACTCTCCCGGCACTACTAGTACTAGCTCAATATAACGATTCATTTAAAATATTAAA
The DNA here is from genome assembly GCA_030760725.1 of Neostapfia colusana. Classification (NCBI taxonomy): domain Eukaryota; kingdom Viridiplantae; phylum Streptophyta; class Magnoliopsida; order Poales; family Poaceae; genus Neostapfia; species Neostapfia colusana. Next base: position 2,852,060 of record JASWHV010000017.1, read on the forward strand.
CATCTGCACGAACTCGTTATCTTGATAGCACATTTCATATCTTCAGATTTGAAAAATAAAAAAGAGTACTCATTATCTTGATAGCACATCTCATATCTTCAGATTTGAAAATTAGAGAAAGGAAAAAAGTTACAACTTAACTCCAATGTATTGGGTACTCCATATATTTATCAAGCTCGACCAACATCTTGTATCTAGCTAGATAGTACGTTACATATCTAGGCGAGAGATATGTTCAAAGAATGGATAAAATATTGTATAGTTTTTTTAACATAAAACACATCTTCCTTAAAAAAATGTTTCTAAGACACGTCATAACAAATATATAGTGTTCTTTGCCCCTGACAATGATGTAGTATTACATATAGCACAAGAAAATGTATCTCACCCATCTGGGATTGCTCCTAACTTTTATAGTACTTTTTTTTCAATTTAACCATTTTTGTTCAAGTAGCTGCGGTTGCAGTACAACGAATTTGGCTGTGTTTGTCCCCGACCCCTCTGTAAGGTAATATATGCAACCCAAGATTTGGCAGAAGATGAGAAGAATGAACAAAAATGGCATGTGAAATATTCATGCTTATTTCAAACGGTCCAGCTAATCAGACAGTGCATTCCAACGTTTTTTTGAGCGAACGCGTTCCAAATCAGGTCCATGTAAACGAAATTTGACAGCTATTTGGTTTGAAACGACCATCCACGCGTTAGTTCTGCATCACCCTCACGTTAATAAAGGGTCCAGGTAGTAACAGCTGCGAAGGGGAATTTGCTCGCTCACACTAATCAATACACGACCTCGTACAAGGCAGCAGGCCGAAGCGCCGACCCACCCACCGCACCGCCATCTCCTGTTCCGATTGCCACCGAGAAGAATCCGACACTCCCCGGCCTCGTCGAACCAAAGGTGAGGCGAGAGAGGAAGAGGAGAGGGCAGGAGAAGGAGGAGGCGCCGAGCAACACGCGGCGGGAGAAGAGAATGCGCGACCCGGCACTCTCCCGCCCTCGACCCCTGTGAGCCTCTCGCCGCCGCGAAATCCCCGCCGATCCTGATTCCGCCGCCGAAATCGGCCGTCCCACCAGCCCGGCGAGCAAGCCGAGGGCGAGGCGGCGAGGGTGAGGAGTAGCGGAAGGAGCCACGGCGCCCGGGATGAAGGGAGGCGGCGGGAAGGAGACGGTCACCGCCTCCTTCCTCCGCTCCCTCCTCCTGCTCCTCCTCCCCCTCACCGCGCTCTACTTCTTCTACACGCTCCACCTCCTGCTCACCTCCGCGTCCTCGTCGACCTCCTCCTGCCCGCCTGACGCCTCCAGCTCCTCCTCCGTTTCCGTCTCCCGAGTGTCCGCCAACCTCACCACCGCCGCGGCGTCGGGGGCCCCTCCCGCGGCGGCGGCCACGGCGACGACGCTGCAGCACGTCGTGTTCGGCATCGCGGCATCGTCTCAGTTATGGGACAAGCGGAAGGAGTACATCAAGGTGTGGTGGCGGCCGCACGGCGCCATGCGCGGGTACGTGTGGCTGGACCGTGAGGTGCGCGAGTCCAACATGTCCACGGCGCGGACGGGGCTCCCGGCCATCAGGATCTCGTCGGACACCTCCGCCTTCCCCTACACGCACCGCCGCGGCCACCGCTCCGCCATCCGCATCTCCCGAATCGTCTCCGAGACGTTTCGCCTCGGCCTCCCCGGCGTGCGCTGGTTCGTCATGGGCGACGACGACACCGTCTTCTTCCCCGACAACCTCCTCACCGTCCTCAACAAGTTCGACCACCGCCAGCCCTACTACATCGGCTCCCTCTCCGAGAGCCACCTGCAAAACATCTACTTCTCTTACGGGATGGCGTACGGCGGCGGCGGCTTCGCCATCAGCCGGCCGCTGGCGGAGGCGCTCGCTCGGATGCAGGACGGCTGCCTCCGCCGGTACCCCGCGCTGTACGGCAGCGACGACCGCATCCAGGCGTGCATGGCGGAGCTGGGCGTGCCGCTCACCAAGCACCCCGGGTTCCACCAGTACGACGTGTACGGCGACCTCCTGGGCCTCCTCGCGTCCCACCCGGTGGCGCCGCTCGTGACGCTGCACCACCTGGACGTCGTGACGCCCCTGTTCCCGGAAGCCCGGTCCCGCCCCGCGGCGGTGCGGCGGCTGTTTGACGGGCCCGTGAAGCTGGACTCGGCGGGGGTGATGCAGCAGTCCATCTGTTACGACAGCGCCCACCGGTGGACGGTGTCGGTGGCGTGGGGGTTCGCGGTGCTGGTGGCGAGGGGAGTAATGTCGCCGCGGGAGATGGAGATGCCGGCGCGCACGTTCCTCAACTGGTACCGCCGTGCCGACTACACGGCGTACGCGTTCAACACGAGGCCGCTGGCGCGCAGCCCGTGCCAGAAGCCCGCGGTGTACTACCTGTCATCGGCGCGGCGCGCGGCCGGACACGGCGGAGAGACCACGGTGACGCGGTACGAGCGGTGGCGTCACCCCAACGAGGCTCGGCCTGCCTGCCGGTGGGACATCGCCGACCCGGACGAGCGTCTCGATCATGTCGTCGTGCTCAAGAAGCCCGACCCCGGGCTATGGGACAGGGTATTCTTTCTTGCCAATTCGTTCCTCCCTGTTCTTGTCTTCACACATGATGCATTGCCATTTCGGGAGTACATTATTACTGGAAGGGAGTTATTCAGTACTTTTATGCACATAATCAACAGCCGTAGTTTGCTTGGATTAGGTTTTCTCCGTTGAAGACTAGAATGCAAACAGTGAAATGGTGGAAACAGTTCTACAAGGTCACACGATCTTCATCGTTTTTTTTCTCACTTAAACTACTCAGCTGACGTCTACTATTGCACTCAATAATTGTTTGCATTGTAGTATTCCTAACAGAAATGAGAACTGCCATGCCAGAATAGAACTTTACCAATGTGATAGTAGTGTATTTGTCACTGCAAACGTATAGTACTAGATTTGTTAGATATACTTGATGTGCTTAGAGTACTTCTTTGGGTTGCAACATTTGTCAATGGTGATCTGACATTGGTTGTGGTTTATAGTAGGAAGTTACTTATGCGCCTCACATGGATGTGCAGTCTCCCAGGAGAAATTGTTGCCGAGTGCTGTCGTCGCCCAAGAAGGGGGAGAAGGGAGAGAAGACGATGACCATCGACGTAGGCGTATGCAGGGAAGGCGAGTTCAGCCAAGTAGCAGGAGTATAAAAACTTCAGTAGGGATATGAAGATAGTAAAGATTCAAATTATTTCTTCGTTTCTTGTAGTAGTACGAATATATTCTTCTCTGAGGGTATCGTCGGGTTCTCGTTTGGACATCACTTTAGCAGTCTGGTTCGTCTCCTTATCACGGGTGAAATAATCAAATAATCCGCGCAGCATGAGCTCGAAGTTTTGGCCGCGCGTTCCTCACTGCCGGCGAGGGAGTCCACGCGCTGCCCCCACCCAACCCAACGGCTACGCCGTTCTGGATCTAGCTGCAGAGACTTGCTTGACGGAGGCGGAGCACGGATTCACTGTGAACCGAACCGACGGGCAGAGCCAGGCTCTGTCAACGAAAAGCGTGGGTCGGGCATCCGCGTGACCACGGCAGCCATCCCTAGTCGCAGTCGCAGTACACGGGGTAGCTACAGAGAGCTGTGTCCTGGTCTGGGGCTGTGCGTCTGTGTCTGGTATCAGATCCGTGCCTCGGTTGGGGCCGTGCGCTTGTGTCGTGACGAAAGCCCACACCGCGACACGTTTCTTCGTCTTTCTGGCGAAAGAACAACCGCATTCACCGGCTCCGTGTCTCGTATCATAATGAAGGTGTAATTATGTCCATTGATGATTGCTCCTAACCATGTCACAGCGCTACTATATATAAATGTTTTCTGATGGCTACGCTAACAGGTGGCAGCGTTGCAGACCGCTTGCAAGACCTGAATCCAGCATGCAGTCGTGCACATGGGCCAAGAAAAGGATGTCTCGATGCTTACGTCCTAGCGTGATCCTAGTACGGGAAAGCAGAAGATTACTGCTTGCTATCTAGTAATCACGTACTGTATCTTATGCTGTCAGCAGGATATGTCCACAGCTTGCTACTGGTGACATCACCTTGATTTAACCACACCTGTTCCATTCTAAAATCTAGATACATCCGTAACAAAAACGGAGAGAAAAGAAACTCATAATGTGTACCTTTACTAGTTCCCTCCCGTAGATTTTAATTTTTGGGCAGAGTTTTTAAATTTTTGGCACGACTCCTGGTATTTAAAGAGACATAATCGTGGAATTTAGGTTACATTCTTCAAGAAATAACACCTGGCATAGTACCGTAAAACCACAACTTTTGTCATGAGTCGACTCTGCATCCTGCCAGCAAGAATTGCTTTAAAAGGCACTCACCCATCAACCGACACGTGTCCTAAACTATCTCCGACACACTGACACTGTACAAGACTGCGGCCACCCCATTCCTGGCACGCATGTCTAGGTACCAGCATTTCGAGTTACGAGGATAATAGAAGGTATCGGAACGGTCGAGTAGTTAAATGTTCTTTTTTGACTGCCAGTAGTATGTTAGAGTAGCGGTAATGCATTTAATTTGGACGCACAGTATCAGACCAACACTATTGAGCACCATGTCAAACACCTACAGTAACTATCAGACGTTAAACTAAACCCCTTCACAGAAGTGGTGCGACAATCCGCTCACCAAGTTCACGCGGGACAAAATGTTCACCAGTGCTCAATGAAGTTCCCCACTCCCCAGCAAAGGTTAGTATTATGCAAAACCGAAGACAACAACGTGAAATTCCAACTTGGTTACAAAGGAAATGGCAGTAACGAAAACGTTCGCGTATGGAATGGATAATCTGAGAGCACATAATACGGATGCTCTTTCCTTCGCTCAGTCAGTACGCAAAAATCCTATGCACCATGTATGTGGGTATCCATTTCTGCACGGAGTTAACCTGCCGATGACGGAATTCTGATCAGAAGATTTACAGAGTGCAGACATATGAAAACGCTAGTAGTTAGTGCTTTCTAATCAAGGAGTCTTTCTTCAGGGATAAACATTGCTGAAATGCAATTCAAACTTTAGCATGCATATTTCAATGAACATAGTCCAGTGTGTGCTGACTGATGGTAGAGACATATGCCAGTAGTGCAAACAGAATCAACCTTGCATTCCCATGTAGAAGTTCCACATATGAAACAACGGCTTCCACATATACAGTCTAACCTGCAAAAGTTCGTCATATTAGGGCGATAAACGGTAACTATAAGTAGAAACGGAAGAAGAAAAGAGAGGAAACTTAAGTTGATAATGCTTAGGACTCAGGATTGATGAATTTTAATAGCAGCTACGGATGGTATTATCTACAGCATGAGTTAAACATACCTTAAAAGTCTCTGAAGTATGTGTTAACAGCACTGCATGGTGCTTCCCAGTTCAATGCCATGCAACTTGATAATCCTAGCAGCTGCCAAAAGAATATCCTGTTCTACAGATAGCCGCTCATCCTTCTTCTATATAGGTTATGCAAGATATTTCTGTTAGAAATTAAAGAGGACATATACTACTCCGAACTTGGATTAGGTAGTAGTGAGTTACTATCCAGCATTATTTTAAGCCCATGGCGGTCAATTGCAATGATAGCTCACAGGGATAGGTTCTATATCTCCGTCCTAAGTAAAATAAGTGTCGACTAGAATGCATTTAGTTAGACCATTTAGTTTCAAAAACCATCCTGATGAGGACATATGAGATTAATATATAAGTAACATTTGACTCAAAATACTCTTACTTTCTATTGTATTAGTACTACCACAGTAGGCTTGTAACACTTGTGGCTGGACGGGGTAACTAACTAAAAGCCCAATGGTAGTGGGACACTTAGGCCACTAGGAGAAAATAAGTACATCAGCATAATTCTGGGATAAATCAAACATACCATGTTTCTGAGGTTGCATCCAATTGTGAGCTCTCCATATGAACTTTCCAATCTCGAGAGATAGCAATAAGGAGCATCACTTTCAAAGGACACATTCGGATTGGATCTTACCATCTCCTTTATCTTCTCTGATACAGAAGGAACCTTCTCAATATCTTCAATTCTTATAGGAATTTTTGTCACACTAGCTCGCCAACTAGCTCGTGATCTGTTCACTATCATCTGCAAATTATTTAAAGGATGTCAAACCATGATACAAGGTAGGGCCACTGCTAAGCCTACGAAATAAGAGATAAGAGAGATAATAGCATCATTTTTTAAATACAGCACAATTAAAATCTTTCTAGCATTTTTTGGTTAACTAATGAACCAAAGCATTTGAAGCAAGGTCCTATAGAAGCATATTTTCCTGAAGGTTTCAGAGGATACAAATATTCCAGAAATTCTCTGCTTTCATACATTTGAACTGGAATCAGAAGTCTACTAGAGATCATTTCTGAAATCCTAAAATCTAAGATGGAACCAGAAATATACGAGTGAAGTTTAGCAGTTAAAGTACAGAGTACAGTACTGAATAGAAGTGATTCATCAACCATGGTTCAATGCTGATGAAAATAGAAAGTGTGCTGAGTCTTGTAACTGTTGTATTGACTAAAGAAGTCCAGGGTGCTAATGTTCCAACTTAAAACGTCTATAAACACTATCTTGTTCTTTCTGAATACTCTGATTCAAGGACAAAGAATTTCCTGCTGCTATCATATAATATTCTTCTATATTTGGTGATAAATAAACCATCTGTCTCTCTTTTTTTTTTCCTTTCGCTTTCTCAGATATTTCATGAAATGGACTCTATAGATCCTCACAAGTGATCAATTCTCGCATGAATAGCTAAGGATCCAGTAAGTCCAATTCCCATTTCTTTCCTTTGTCAAAAATGTAGTTTGCTAAGGGTTAACCTATTTTCAATAAGCACACACCACCTCACTACACCTAAGGTAATGTGATATCATACAATCTAGAGCACTTAGCAATTTTGTAGCTCAAAATCAGGATACAAAAATGAAGACAAGTAACAAAGGCATCCAAAGTATGCACTGCTTCATATTTCATAAACTTCATGTAGGTATAGAGTACTCGTGACTAAACTGAGTATGAGTCTATACCGATGACAGATGAGTGAATACACATGCTAGTGAAATTTAACAAATATCCTGTAACAGAAGTAATTAAAGTACCTGACTGGAGAACAGAGAGTTGGGTACTATGACAGGTAGCTTTTCAGGATTGATCAATGAAGTAGAAGTGAGCCCAATTTCAATCACCTTGCCTTCTATTGATCCAGCCTACAATATAAAGCTCCTTCTAATTAACATTATGCTTAAAAGAGTAGGGTGTTGAGTCATACAAATAAAAAAAAGATAATTGTTTTTTTTCTAAAATGTTCTAAACTACTGAAAACAGATAAAATGATCAGGGCTAGGAAATGGATGAGAGCATAGAACAGCATACAGTACTATCAAAAGCTGAAAGCACAAATACATTGATAAATACTAATGAAACTACCGATTTAGAAAAGTGTATTGTATTCACACAGAAAACATTTATAGCAGTTTGAACAATTCCAATGATTGTGTTTTTTTCTTTCCAGCAATCAATTTGTATCGCTGGAGATATCATGCCTATTCACTCATGCTTCATTGGCTGCAATGCTTTCACTCTGAAGAACCTAATACCTTTTTTTACAAGATGGCAAGATGCTCCATGCAAAATATGGAGCCAAATATGTATCCCTCATTTGAGACTAACTATTCATTCAACTGAGAATCATGGCCTATACTACATACAAAAAATCATGCGCTTTATAATTAGTATTAATTCTCCGTTTACAATATTACTGTATGAAATGTAACTGCTTGGACCCTCTCAGGGTAACTTGTGCATGTAATGGACATAAAACATATGATTAACTTTATTGAATGTGTGGTCAAAGTGAATAAGTGTCCATAAGGCACCTTGATATAGTCTCCAGCTACGAATGGTCTAGAAAACTGCAAGGAGAACCCACTGAGCATGTTGCCAAGAACATCTCTAGCAGCAAAAGCAGTAGCAACACCTACAACATAAGCAACATAAGGTAACTTCAGCAGTCATGAAATGTCAGTATTCAGACATTTATGCATTTTTCTTTGTTGAACACATCCTACATATCATTTACTAAATTACCATAACAGTTAGCAAGAAATTACCTCCCACACCACCAACAGTTAATATCGATTGGACAGCTATGCCACAAGCTTCAGCAATACCCATCACACCTAATCCGATCAATCCCAATGAAGAAACCTTGTCAAATACTGATATCTTATCACGGTCAACACTTGAGGCATCCAGGTTGGTCAAAGCTTTAGCAATGAAGTTGGTTTTCCACCTATGAAGGAACCATACAAAGGAGAGAACAAATGCACCCCTCCATGCCTGTGCAAGATGAGTTGATATGCTTGGTGCAATAAGCGTGGCCCTAAGAGAAACCAGCATATGAGAATTAAGAATATAACATAACAAGTGAAAAGGGAAACCATCATGCATATGAGAATTCAGACTGAAATGTAACACATTAACACATAACTAAGTCATCTTTTGAACAGGCTATAGAGAAAGATGCATCTTGTACTTATGTGGTGTAAGCATAATTGACTATATAAGAATGCATCCTATATTGTGATGGAGCTTTGACAATAATGAAGAAATGTTGATAATTTGGAATGCTTATTGTAGTAATTTGTATCTGATGCTTCTTCGCAAATAAACAACATGACTGCAAAAATAGAACAACCACTGTAAGTAATCCTGAATAAGATGTGAACTTGACAATCGTTTGGATCTAAAATGCCACTTGCTGAAGAAAATAGTCTTTATCATTCCACAGGACAGAAAAGAGTAAACTCTCAGAAAACAACTGATACTTACATTTCTGAAAATGCCATGAACGTGATCAGATATTTTGCAGGATCCTCTAATGCACACCAGAGGCTAGTTTGGTATGAAACATCGTTTTTAGTTGAGTTCCCCAAAAGCGTTGTTATAGGATTCTGTGATGCGTACTTGTGAAGTCTCCTTAGAATGATAGGCATGACCCACCATGCCATCATTGTACCAAATAGTGTCCCGCCAAGTGGAACAACTACCTTTTCAAGATTTGGATTTGCATCAAACAACTGTTGGACGTGAGGTGTAATTGCATCAGTCAGCTCCTTAACTTTCTTGCCTGCATCAGTGGTAGCATCTATAGTAGACTTGCGAGCTTTATCTAAGATATCAATCCAAGAAATCCCATCACCACCTGCAGTGCCAATCTTCGAGCTTTCTGTAGAAGGAACATTAGAGACGGCACTTTGAGCAGCTTCTGGCTTGATTCTAGTGTCCGAGGAGTATGCACGGCTGGTGCTTGAAACACCTAAGAATCCTGGCAATGCACTATAATTTGACTTTGAAGTAATCAACCAATTAGCGTCCATACGAGATGACAGGGGCACTCGGCTGATCTTTGACACAGCATTAACTGCAGAATATCGACCCCCTCCCTTAGTCTGGTGAACAACAGAAATGTCAGGTTTTCTTGAGTGCTTGGCAGAGTTACTGAACCACTTCAAGAAACCAGAAGATACACATGGACCAACATATGCTTCCATTAGACCCTGACTAGTGGCCGATTGGCAAGACCGACGCAGAGCTGCTGCAATCCCTGACATCACGTTCTACTTTAATATCAACTTGATTTCGTCCGCGGTTCACAGAATGAGTTCTGAACAAACCAAAATGACTCAAGAATTTCTTGACCTGAAACAATGAATCAATTTAACATACAAGGGATAAAAATCACAACTCTCCTAATGATGAACGACAAACAAAAAGTTATTACACTTTCCTTTCACATACAAGCTTGATTATCATGTTGATACAAAGTTCAACCACGTTAGATATTGCAGCATATAGAATAACCCTTTAGATGGATCAATCTGAAAAGTCGCGTCAGGGGAACTGCAGTTCTACCACTCCTTGGTGACAAAGATGCCTAACATATAAAATCGGTGCAAACTCACAAACATCAAACAGAAAAATGAACCCATCAATTGTTGTTCGATCCACCTCAGGAAAAAAACCCACGTAAAAAACATAAGCTTAACAACAGATTACATTTTCTGCCCACAGCAATTGGGTCAACTTCTGAACTGAAAATAAGCAATACAGACTAGAATGTCCTGGCGAGGCAACTAGCCCCCAAAGTTCATAGAAACAAAACACAGCCACCTCGATTTCATTTATAATTCCAAAATGATGATGCGTCCTAACAGTCCGGTTAAAATAGCGTCAGGCCCAACATACCGAGTATCCGGTGCCCTTGGCAACGCCACATCGCTGCTGAATACCGCCTTGAAATTTTCAGAGGAAACAACAGCTAGGACCCATCGACACAACTAAGCAGCTTGGTCCATTGCAGAGCCTTTGGACCTAAGGCGTCAAACAATTTCGAAAAACCCAACCAAACCCTGGATGGAACGGATCCTATTAGCAGCGCGCCAGCAGCGCACGAATCCGCGACTCACGGAATGGAGCAGGGAGAAGGGGGGTTTGGTGTGATCGAGAACTAAACCAACTCGTAGAACAACGGAATCCGTCAACGAAAGTGAGGATTATTGCTTACCACTTTACCAGCAAGCGGCAGAAGAAACCAGTCAACGCGGGCCGAGAGAGAAGCCGCACTGTGGCGAAGGCGACGGAGTTGGGGGCGGCGGGCGGAGAGATACGGCAGAGAGACGGAGCGGACCGGCGTCGCGCTGTACTAGCGGCGACCGAGCCAACGACCTTGGACACCGCCACCTGCCCACCTCTGTAAGCGACACTGCCTGCTCCTACGAGGAAAAAGTTTATGGGTTCAGCGCCGCAAAGAGCCCCAAAGCACAGTTGCCTCGATGCGGATATGGTTGGCTCCGTGATGCGCTCGTCGTGGTCGGTTACAAGCCCAGGCTTATACGGCCTTCGGAGGTTAAGACACATTTTTGATGGGCAAAATATAAATGGGCTGGATATTGGGCCCAAACAACCTTTCAAAGTGTCAAATCAAAACTTTTCTCAAACCCTAGAATAACTAAAAAAACTCCCTCTCCCTCTTTTTCTTCTAAAACATGAAATAAAAAATACATCTATACTAGTCTACTGAATTGTTCCTGCTTAGCGTTTGAAAGCAATTGTTAATGCTTAGAATTAATCTTTGAATCAAAAACGGGGTGGTAAATCCTAGGCAAAATCTTGCAAGGATACTGCCAAGACGCGCGGCTTCGTCTCCAGCATCGACTGACCAGTGGGGGAGTGTGATTGGGAGCACGTATACTATAGCCATCTGCGTCGACTGACTCTCTGTTCTCTACTGTCCTGTCGTCTATGTAGCCGGATCTGAGCTATATGAAAATTTGGAAGGTTCAAACAGAAAGGCAAAACATAATCGAAAAAAAATAAACCAGGTGCAAACCACAAAGCCAAGTTTTATTCTTAACTGGGCAAGGTTTCAGCGGTCCCAAGAGGTGTCACTCAAGATTATTAGATAGTAGCAAAGCTCCAAAACAAGCTTTGATACAGCTTACTACAGCAGTCAGTAGTACGATTCACACACACAAAGAAACAACTACGACGTCTCAGTATGTACAGGGCCGACATCTGGAGACGGGGCACTCGGAGAAAGCTCAACCGGGTACTTGCTCAAACCCCTGCAGAACATTGCAAAGTTCGATGTCAGCACCCCAAATATGGTGCAAAACAAAGAGAGAGAAGATGAAAGCAGTATGCAACGGTACCCTGCCGACTCATTTTTTGTCATCGTCAGACGATATTTGGAAAAACGAGAAGGCGACCAAGGGGCCGAGAACCGGCGGCAAAGGAGGCGGCCTGCCAAAAGCAACCAGGGGCTCCAATTTTTCATCTTTCGTGATGGCTGATTCACTGGAACTGTTCTCCGTCTCACGCCTCTGAGGAGTAACTGTCATCATTCCTGGTTCACAAATTAAGTGACAGAAGAAACAAAGAGTACGTCAGGTATTCAGGTAAGGGATTCTGTAAATGAACCTTCAATAAGAAGACGAAACGGGCGTGTTTGGCTCCCAGCCACACCACGCCATGCCAAACCGGCGGCGACGCCAAAAATCTGCGCCACAGGCGTGTCAAAAAGTTACGAAGGAAACTGTGGCGAGGCTGTTGTTTCTTGTATGGAGCGACAGAGCAGTTGTGGCAACCAGACAGCAGCCATTCTCGGTGGCGCCGCCGAACCTTTGCTGTGGCGTGTTGTGGCTGGGAGCCAAATTCGTGGCGTACTCGCTTGTGCATCGACGGGTTTGATTTGCTTGGTTGCACTTTGCACTAGAAGCCTTGTTGCTCCTCTCATCTGTGGCTTACTATTTTGCAGCCTGAAAACTTCAGTAAAATGAAAACAAAAGTTTAGATTCTGCTTTTTTCAGGTATGTAAACACAAGGCATTCTGTAGCTGATATTGGTAATTGAGGGTGCAATTGAGTTTGCAACACAATTTTATTACTTTAATTCATAGTCAGTTAGCTTATATCACCGACCGTTCAATTCAGTAACACGCTGATGTAAATCGGCCAGGAGCTCCATCTCCATGAGACCATGACCAACAGATATCTCACTGACGACGCCACTCACAAAAAATCACTGAATCAATCAAGAATATGGAACCCCACTTTTTTACAGTGAAGCGGAACAGGTTAATCCGATTCTGGTGTCATGGGAAGCGAAGCATGAACTTCTTGATTCATAGTTTCTAGAATTAGATATACTCGTATGAATATCTTGTTACATGCGCCAGTAAATCCGATTTTTCAGGCATCAGCAGAAACACAAATAAACAACATGAGAGGTTTCAGGCAACGAAGAGTAACCGTAGGAGACGCGCGCGCGAAAAGCGGTCGACAGAGGTCAAGAGAACGTACCTTGATTCCCGGTCGCCGAGAAGCAGTTCGTGCGACGGACGGCTCCGAGGAAGGGGAAGGCGCGAAGCGCTGTGTTCGGGTCGGGCGTAGACGATGGCCGAGATTTCCGGAGAGTTCTCGTGGATTCACCGCCTCCCCTGTCCTCACCAAGGCCGTAAAGCATATGGGCCGCCTTAGCTTGCCGGTAGGCCCCGTCGGACCAAGGAGGCTGGGCCGTAACGGGCGCAGTGCTGTACGTGATCTCTGAGACGGGCCTTCTTTTATGTAGGCCGTATCCAGCCGAAGCATCCGTGAACTGAGCGTATCTTCTCACATACAAGCTGATTTTGGCTATTTCTGTCGAAATCAGGTATCCCCAATTCCCGATTTTTGTTTAGTGCGCCCATAACTTTGTCACTAAACTAGACCCATCGACTGCTAGTTTAACCTAGCTCTGCAGTGTTACGACTTACGATAGGACCTCGAGGCGACGCGGGACCAAAACCGAAACACACGCCACGAGTTCGCTCAAAAATAGTGGCCTCGAAAGCCATCCCCGATCGAAGGAAGCCGTCCAAATTTTACTGACTCCCCAGGCATCTGCCGTCGCCCGATTGGCACTGCCCACTGGGTTAGGCCTATCTACCGGCCAACCTCGACCCGGACAGCACCAAGGCCTTCCTCGTCACCGCACCCCTTGTACGTTAGTTCATCGCCACGGCAAAAAGCCGTTTGATTTGATGAAGTCCGAGAACAACTGCACTGCACTCTAGCTTCCATTCGCCAAAAGACTTCACCAGGGTCATCACAGTTCACGTACGTCGGGGCGGCGATAGTCATCAGAGCAGTGTACACAGCTATATCAAGAATCGTTATTATGGTTTGACTATGAATCGGAGTTGATACAATTGTGTAGAATCTTGAGTATCGAGACAAATCTTGAGGGAAGTGACGTGGCCGTTTAGAAGACTGTTAGGCTAGCTAGATTAGCTTCGATGTCATCATACTGTATTCGGTTCCGGTGACGCGGCGCACACGTTCAGCGCCCCCACGATCCAACGGAAAACTACAGTTCGGAGCAGCGCGTGGATTAGTATAATCTTGCTCGTCGTAGCTAGGTGACGCCTCCGAGTCACGGTGTGCGTGAAAAACTATGATACGAGGTGAGTAGAGATGGACACTACTAGCCATGGAGCGACAACCATTTCCTACACGGATCGAGCACTTCTGGGTGAACGAGGGAGCAAGGAACTTCTGAACTTTCAGAACTGCTGTTTCCAGCCACCGATTCTATTCTAGTTTCATGTTGAAGTGGTCCATAACATCTCTACATGTTATACACAGCATCCTAGCCATAAGAACAGAGACAGGGGGACAGAAAACGTGGCATCTCCACCAAGGAAAAATCGAAAAAAAAAACATGGCACCGAACATCTTCATGTACGGACGGTGCCTCCCCAAGCCATACAAAAATGCTTCAGAACGTCGACGCCCTCTTCCAACCAGGCCAAAACAATAGTGTACGCGTTGGCGCGCGCTGCCCCACTATATATAAAAAAGATTCAAGCAAATTGCTGATGGTCCTCGGTTCACCGTCTTCGTCCCAGTACCGACAATGGGGTCAGCAAAAACGAGAAAGTTGGAGCTAGCGGGGAGCGCGGCGCTGGTCTCCACGCCGCCGTCGGAATCAAATGCTCCGGCCGATTCGCGCGAGCTCCTTCTCCAGCTCCTCCACGCCACCAACCTCCTCCAGCTCCTGCGCAAAGAAACCACAGCCACACGCCAGTGCTCAGGCGTCAGCACGAGAGAAAGCATTGTATAGAGCGCTTTGTCCTGTGCTGATGATCGCAGGCGATCACGGACGGGGCGAGGATAAAAGGACACGTACAGGCGCCAGTCGCTCACCTTTGGTCCCAGGAACAGCCCATACGGCACGCCCTCATACTTGTCCATGTGGTGTATCTGCTCGTGACGACATCGCCGAGGAGCCCAGCCACACACAAGAAAGGGAGGTAAAAATATCAGTTTACGTCGGTACTGACCAGTGACAACCACTGAGAGTTACTAAAGCTAGATAGGAATAGCCATCGGGCTAGTCTCTCGTCGCCGTCGTCGTACCTTGTGAGCGGCGGCCACCCGCCGTAAGTAGGGCACGTTGGCGACGGGGCCGACCGGGAAGCGGCGGTGGACCAGGCCGTCGTGCACGAACATGTAGGCCATGCCGAATAGCGTAATCCCGAGGCCCTGTAGGGAGACAAACACGTGGCGGGTGAGATAACAGTCAGAATCCGAGCTGACGCCACCGAGGCAACAGCAGCTGTCAGGTGGGCCTCAACAAACGCCACGGGACAGTACCGCGCCGAAGCAGAGGCCGGGGACGAAGCCGCGGTGGAAGAAGCCGTAGGCGAGGAGGCCGATGGCCGGCACGGCGTTGATGATGGCGAACACGTCGTTGAGCTCGAAGGGCCCCTCGCGCGGGCGGTGGTGCGACTCGTGCATGTGCCAGAGGGAGGCGTGCCACAGCGCCCGGTGCGCCCAACGCGCCCAGAACTCCATCCCGACCTGCACCGAAAATTCAGCTGGATTTCACGTCAAGAACACCAAAAGCAAACGAGCTTCGTAGCGAGAGTGCTCGACGCGTACCGCCGCTCCGACGGAGAGAGCAAACGTGCCGAACATCTCGGCCACCGGCACATCACCACCCTGCAGTCCACGGACGCGTTAAACTCGAGAATTGTTCAACCATTCACACACTTGTGTGGCTACGCCTTTGTCACTTATTACCATCAATAGCAGCAAGGAGAGAACCGTAAAAAGGCAATCATAGGATAAACGTTGACGATGTTACAGTAAAGTACCTCCATTTGCCAGCTGAAGCGGTAGTACACGGCGACGACCGCCATGGACGTGACCCCGAGGCTGGACATCACGGCGGCCACCAGGTATGTCCACCTCTCCGACTGCTTCCGCGCCTTCCGCTCCGCGCCGCGCCGCGCCGCCACGGCCCTCGCCTCCTCGTCCAGCGCCGCTGCGGGCACCGACACCGGCGGGGCCGGCTGGTGCTGCGCGTCCTGCCGCACGAAGCACGTTACGGTCTCGAGCCCGCGGCGGCGCGGGGACCTGGTGAGCGGCGAGAAGGCCAGTGCGCGCCCGGCGATGAGAGGCGCCCTGCGGCGCGCAGCGGCGGCGGTGAGCAGCGTGTTCTTGACCACCAAGCCGGTCATTGTGGCGCCGGAGAGACCGGCGGCCATAGCTCGGGGTGGCGTTCTGCCTTCTGCGTGACGAGCGCGCCCCGGGGAACTGCACTTTCTTGGGGTTGTATAGGCGGACAGGGACCCGAGCCGGGGAGTGTGACGGGGGGAGAGGAGACCGGACGCAAGAGAGTACTTGTGACCTTTAGTCACCGAGAGGCTCTCTTCGCTACGCATATGCAGGAGGAAGAAGTGGAGGAATTGAACTGTGATTCTCACTGGCTCACACGGGTCCATGTCACGGCGAAGCTGCTGTCTGCGTGCGTGCCGTCCGATCTGATCGAACGGCCGAAATGGATTGCTTAAGTATGGTATTTGTTCCCTGTTTTTTCGACACGGAAGTGTCTGATCTGGCGCACGTCGGCAGGAGTCGGTTTTTACTAAATTGGCGATAAGTAGTTTGTCACACGACCCAGACACTGCCTGAATTAGCAGCTGACCACGTATAAGGCTATCTTTGTGCGGTTCAGTATACTTCTTAATTGAATGCAGGTTGCATTGGACTAAGGCTGTAGTCCAACATGTTAACTGACATATCTGCAGCTCACAATTCCTCTACACAACACATACACCACAGTACAATCCAAACGCGCGGCCAGGCGATAGCGTTCCGGCCGGTTTGTTACCGTGTACAGCGGCAGGACCTGTGGCTTCTGTGTGGCCGGGGACAGCAACACGCTCTCGCCTTCCCCGCCCCGCGACCGCGAGAACTCTCGAGGTCAGCAACCCCATCGCCTTGTGAGGTATTCGCAGCCACGAGACGGGATAGGGTCAGCGAAAAGTGCGCCCCGGGAACGAAGAAAAACAGGAGAAAAACCGCTGAACACAGAAGCAGCTGTTAACCGAAAGTTTGTTCTGCGCTTTCTAAAAAAAGCTTGTTCTGCAAACAGAAAACGGAGTAGATGTCAGTTACCGCCTGGGCTGATGCTGCTCTGGGGCAGTATGGGAGATGAACTGGTTCTCATAAAAAGGCATCACACTTCCTCGATATAGTGAAGATCTTAAATAGCTATTTTATTCATCTAAATGAGTTTCACTGCGTTTTTTATCTTGATATCATATTCCTATCATATAATACCCAAAAAGATTACTCTGCTCTATATTTCAGCATACCAGCATATACGTATTGGCAAGGTCCTTGGCATGTATATTTACTAGGTTCTTTTATATTTGGATGCCAAACCTTGATTTGATTTTCCACTATATAATATATGCCTGAGTACAGCAATTTACAACAAAGATCTGGAAACACCCATGCGAGTACAGCATGATCAAATAAATAAGAACATATAGAAGTATAGACACACACACACACACCGATGAAAAGCATAACACCGGCTCGAAAGGTAGCTTAGCGAGCTCCGGCCACCTCCGCTGCTCACTCCTCTACTCATCGCCCGATCTTCTTCCCTGTGTGTGTTGCAGCTTAGATAATAGAAATGGTGCTAAGCTATGTTTGCATCCTGGTCTGATCTATCTAGTGTGGCAAGTTGGGTGTGGGGTTGTCAGCTACTTGTAGAGGTTGATGTGAGTGCGGAGCACAATTGGCACATGGGACGATCTTATACGTTGACGGGTAAGCAACCACATGAACCGAAGATATGATGAGCACAAAAGCTTAAAAAAAAGGCACGATGAGGTCGTTTCATCTTCATATTTGTGATGCGTAATTAGGACCACACCAAAACAATTGACCCAATTCATTTCGATCTCGGCCTTCTATCCAGTAGACTGGTAAAGATACTCATTGGTTCGTGCTCCAAGGTAGTCCTACGTCTGTTGTTTCCTCCGCTTTCTTTTCACTGAAAAAAGGCTATGTTTTAGCCATCCACAACATCTTCAGGGGTGTAAGCGGGGCGGGATGCGGCTGCCCGCCCCGCATCCGCATGAGCCGCAAATTGTTCACCGGGGTGCTTATGCGGATGCGACTTATGCGGATGCGACTTCCCTTTTAGGCTGCTTGCACCGGGGTGCTGGACCCGTGCACGACGTCATGCAGAGCGGTGCCCCATGGAAATCAGGCCGCAGCGGGGGGAGCATACCGTATGCTCCCGCACGTTACAGTGATGTGCTCACGCGAGCGCACCCAGAGAGGAGCGGAAAGCTGTCGTCGGTTGCTTTGAGGGTTTTGACGGAAGTTTCCACAACGCTGACGAAGAAGAAGGCGAGGGTTGGCGAGCACAAAAGCCACGGCCACCAGCAGGAGCACGGCCGCCGCGGTGCCGGACGCGAACACGGCCGCGGCGCCGGACGCTACCGTGTGTGTAGCCCAGCGACGTTGCCGCGCGCCACCGGCAGCCTCAGACGACGCAGCCATACTGATGTGCGTTAGTGTCTTGGAGCTCGAGAACTGCCAGTGTCCGAGAGAGAAATAGAAGGGGCTCGGC
This sequence comes from Neostapfia colusana, assembly GCA_030760725.1. Lineage (NCBI taxonomy): Eukaryota > Viridiplantae > Streptophyta > Magnoliopsida > Poales > Poaceae > Neostapfia > Neostapfia colusana. The sequence continues at coordinate 2,870,602 of JASWHV010000017.1, forward strand.
GACGAGTGCAGATAGACATGATGAACTTACGTGCAGTCTTACTGGGTGTCCTCGAACAAAAGCGAATGCAGCTCAAACGTTATTTTTGAGGTTGGCTACTTCGTCCAAAATCTCAAGACACGATACAACTGTTGATTGACATGTTTGCACAAAGTTCTCTCCTCGATTTCTTTCGAGGCACTTTCCAAGGCACCCGAAAGCAATTTGCTCCATCCTGCACATCGGATGGTGGAGTTTACCTCCGTTAGTGAGTAGGCCCTGGACGCAAATGACAACACGAACTGCTCCTGAACAGCCACAGGCACTGCACCATAGTTTTGAATCATGGACAATAAGCAAGTCCACATCACAAGTTGCTGGCCCCTTGGAAAAACTTTGCACTCCCAACTTAATCCTATTGACTAGACCAACTGATGGAGGTATTTGATTATACTTTAGTAATCTTCTGTTGCAACTAACATGAGGACCCTATGTACGGAATCAGAATCAGATGTATTTAGGAGTGAAAATTTTGTGGTGCACATGCACTAGTTATTTTGTCTTACATCAGCATCAGTAGAGCAGTGGTGTTCTCCAGCTTGATACAGCGGTCCTCAAGCAACCACTGATTTCAGCCCGAGAACAAACAGAATACTTTTGGTGGGTGGCTTTAGGCCTGTAGCGATCTCCTGGCCCGGCCCACCTCTACCCCATCACAGACTCAATCACATTTCAAGCAGCTTGTTTTCTTGAACCCAAACGATAGAAAAAGCCGGGCAGCTTTGTCGAATCTTCAGAACCCGAAAACGTTTTCGAAAACTATTTTTGTGTCTCCGTTTTCGTGGATCATGGAGTTGTAATTGTAAACAATATCATTTTAAAAAAAATCATCTGTTCAGAAATTCACAGAAATAACTAATTATGGTGTAAATGATGATGGAAGTTAATCTGCAAATAGAAAAAAAAAGATTTCAGATTTCATCACGAGGACAAAATCCTTCAAGTGGCAGATAAAGAAAATTCGGAAATGGATCAACTACTAAAATCGCCTACCCAACATGCTTAGGACAAAGGGTTTGTTGTTAATTTTATCAACTACTAAAATCGAGGACTAGATTTAGGCAATTCAAGGTCCGCTGTTTGTGTTAAGCTCTAGAATTAGACTTAGTTTTCCGGTCGCATTGCTTTACAGTCCGTTCAGATTTTCTATTGAAAACAAGTATGTCGTTCAGCGCTAGGAACCTATTAAATCTTCAGTGAGCCGTCCATGAAAAAATTAGATCAACGAATTGCTCAGACGTATGAAACATCTTCTCATTGATGCCTAAGCATCTCCGAAGTCTGACATGCGATGTTTATTCATAAATCATCATCGCAACGTAGATATTCTAAGAAAAGAGGAATGATGATCGAAATGCTGTTGGGTACTGCGTGGGATCAGAAGGAAATAGAGAGGGCTCTCAGTCACTGTATTCAGAAACACGGACCAATCTTTTCTTCATCACATCCAGCGGTAAACAAAATACTAGCTACTTATATAAAAGAAAGAGGAAATGAGAACAGCGAAAGCAGTAGCAATGGCATGAGTGGGTATCATCAGAGACTTAAATACCGAGAATCAGATCATTGATCATATTGTTGCAGTTATTTCTCCTCATCTGACTCGAAACTCCATTGCACGCGAGAGACAAATCGCAAAAGAAAAAGCAAAAAAGGGCCATGGAAAAAAGGGGAGGCAGCTTGAGCAAATCACGCATCCAGTCGAGGAACTGAGAAGAGACGGCGCGTCGGCGCCATAGCAGTACACGGCCAGAGCCGCAATGCTCAGCTCCTCAGATGCTCTGGTTTATAAAGGCGTCGGGGTAAGAAACCCTAGAGGGCCTAGCGCGTGTAACATGGGCCAGGCCGTTGGGAAAATATGGTCCAACCAGAATTGAAGAAGCTTCTGGAACATGGATTGTAGTGGGCCTGAATACTAAGGTCTATTACCGTCCCAGATCCTACTGTTCGGTAGCAGGCCCAATGCCCATACAAGAAACATGGCGGTCTATGCAGACCTATATACAATTCGTACGTACATCTGGAGCACACGTACAGTACTGTTGCGGACTGCGGATGCCCAAGCCTTCAAGTCTCCAACCCGCTGGCCACTGATAGAACCGTGATCCATCGGCTCGGCCTCAGCTTTTCTCCCAAATCCATCGGCTCGGCCTGAAGATCTGCCGTAGCAGCGCCATCTTGGGAACGTTCCAGTTTTCGACGTGCCTAGATGACAATGAAGCCATTAGTCGCCATCTGTCACAAAAGGGAACTCGTGCAGCAGCTCGCGTGATCCTGAGTCACTGAACTGCATCCACAGGCATCGGAGTTTTCATTCAGTACCTGCAGACCCTCCCCGATTCAGCATCGAAGTAGTACTCCGTGTACCCGGTTGCTGAAATGCGCAGGAAAGCACGTTAACAAATTGGTACGCCGTGGACCAAGCCAGGTCGGCAATGGTTATTACAACACAGAGAGGGTTCATGGACAAGAACTTGCCTGACAGAATAGGCCTCCATGGGAACGACATGACGCAGCTAAACCGCCAGTGCCCAATCGATTTCCCCTGCAACCAGAGGTAGCAGTGACAGGGAGCAGGAGGATTCAGAAATTCTGCTACAATCAACAGCAACCACCACATCCACAGGGCAAAGATAATTCGTACTAACGGAGTCGCTGGACCGAGACGAGAGATGCACACAGTACCTCTAGGTCCTCCCATTTCGTGAGCTTCATGTTCGATTTCTCCAGCAGAGACCCAAAGTTGGTGCAGTTCCTCTTGAACCGCCGCAGGCCTCTGAACGATCCTGCTGGATCGGCGAATTCGCAGTCCCCTTCATACGCTTTCAGCGTGAGGTTCCCTGAGGAATTTACAGAAATGAAGACGAATTCGCGTCTGTTAGGTGGTTTAATCAGTGACTGTTCTCATCGGCTCAATGGAGAAGTTTTTCCAGACCTGTGACGAAGTACGACCGCGCAAAGTCGTCCTTGATGGCCTCGACTACTCCGGCGCGGTCCAGGACCTCCGCCGCGCCATCTTGTGCATCGCCTCCAGCGACGCTCTCGGGAGACGGCGAGGGGCGGAGCAGCGACGCGGCGATGCCGAGCAGCTCGGAGCCGTACCATGCCGCCTTGAGGACGGCGTTCTGCGAGCGGGAGGACGCCTCGGGGGGCTCTGCGCCCGTGCCAGGGGAGCCGGAGGCGGGCTTCCGCGCGTGCGCTTGTAAATTGCTCGGAGGATGACGCTTTAGTCGCCGGAGGTGCGCGACATCGGCGCGGCCGTGACGGCCGGTGGTGACCGTAGAGCTACCTGGAGTTGGATGCCGTAGCAAGGCCATGCGATTTTTCTCCCTCTTTCTCGCCTCGCCGGTGTTTAGCTCCGCCGCGTCAGAGGCTGAGAGGACGCTGCAGAGCAACCACTTGTTTGGCTACTGCTGTGACGCCTAGCGATCTGTCGCGCGGCTGGGATTAATCGTGAGCAAAAAGGCCGGATTATATCAATTCGACCCACAGTGGAAACTCCCTGGTAGGCCCATGATGAAATCTGAGACAGAAACGGTACTCTATCCTGGACCAGACTTGATTATATTGTGCCATCGACGTGTTGGCCCAAATGATATGATGACCACTTGGAAACGAGGCAATGAGCCCGGAACGCACGTTGTGCAACGTAGCAACAAGACCAAACACTTGCATACCGACGGCCACACCGGCCATGGTTCAGGTTCTCCTATAGCAGAAAACAGAAGAAAACTAAAGCAACAATGTATGTCGACGAATGGGAGGACACATGCGTACATACCACCGGTCCTGGAAGGCACGCATGTACGTATGTTCCATGGGGAAGGAGCGCACTATCGAATTCGTAATCGTCCATATTCTCTTGCCTCTCAGAACATGCGCACTTGTGAAAACGAGAAACGGTAAGGCACAGAACATGTTGAATAATTGCAGAACATCTCTGCTCCGGAAAGAAACGGAACTGTTGTAGAAATAAGAGAGATAAAATCACACCACGTGCTACTACTTCAAACAGCATGGTTGGAAGGATCTAGGTTGTGCAATTAGCACGCGAGCTCTGACCTTTACGACGCCCTACACAATTACAACTCTGTTTGTTGTGGCGTTCCCAATCGAAAAGCAAACCCAGAATGCAAACCTGAGTTACTTGGCGCATGATCTCGCTTCCGCATGCGAGAATACTTGTCGAGAAACTGTCAAGGACACGATTAAAGCATGTTCCAAACACGAAGCAAGTGGCGGCACGGGTGCCGTGGCATGTGCGGTGATCAAGTGAACGTCAGCAGCGGCTATTCCCGGCCGCGATCGAGACCGTCAGACCGATGACCGCACGCAAGTGAAGTCGTTTTCACCGGCGAAGCGGCGATCCTTCGGGGCTACCTCGCTCTCGGTTTCTCAGGAGGCCACACGCGTGCAAGCTGTAGAAAATGGGTGTCGTATGCCTTTTCTTTTAAGTTGAGAGTAATATGATTTGGACATGCTGACAGATGGGGTAATATTATTATGCCGTATTTCATGAAGACGACGTAAGTTCTTTTTATGCGTGGGTTGAGTTGGGCGGTTGGCCTGAACGGGGTGCAGTTGGTCGCTCATTTGACGCAGCATCAATGCCTCGTCAAACCAGTTCATCTACTCACCGGCTTTACCATATTGTTCTTTCGCTTTCTCCCTCTTAAAACAAGTGCACCGGCGCCCTGCATCTAGCTAAAGCTGTCGTTTCTTTTTCTTCCCATTTGGCATATGCAGTGAGATTTTCCTGCATGAGATCTCTGGATGGTTGGTGCTTGTTTGATGATTGTCAAAGCATTATGCTACAAGTGTTCTTGGTCCTCAAGACGTTGACTCGAACTAGTGCTACCACTGATATGTTCGCATGCGTTTTAGTTTGTTCCTTCGCCGCGCAGGCTCTGGAAGCTCATTGGTTGCCCATGTGCTTCGATACCGTAACTCTTCCCTTTTCGTTTCTTGACGAGTCGCCGATTCAGCAGCTCGACGGCACGTGTACCGGACCCGCAGTGTATTTGACCACTGACCGATCGAAACAAACAGTTCCGAACAACCGACGCTGGTGGGCTTGCCGATGAACGCAAGCTCGTTGTAGACCAGGAATTCACGTGCAAGCAAGCCGTGCGTCAAGAGCGGGTCCAGTCCTTAATTGCCTTCTCTGTGGGCTCAGGCTTTACGGTCCCCAAGTTCAGCCCTGCCCAGCACACGATTCAAATGTTAGACCCCACGGGAAACAAGTGAAACCGAACGCAGAACAGCGCGCCGCGCCACGCTGGTAGCGATGGAAATCGCACCCGCGGGTGCGGGTACCCAACCACGGCTGCAGGCGAGATTTTTCACAGGTGGATCTAACCCGCACTTGACCTGATTTATTGTGGGTGCGGGTGCGGATTTTATTTTGCACCCGCGGGTACCCGACGAGCACCCGAAATAATTTATGTTTATAATTTTAAAGTTAAATTTGATTGTGTTATATTATCTAATTGTTTCATATTACTTATCAAGACCTATATTTATAATATTTATAAGTAACTTAATATTTTTTATTGCACTGTCATTTAAAATAGATGATTTTAGACTTATTTTATTAAATGTTTTACTATGTTTATAAAAAAGTCAAACCCGACGGGCACCCGAAACTCTCCCGAAACCCGGCGGGTGCGGTTGCGAGTTTTCACCCGTGGGTGTGGGTGCGGGTCTTAAATTCCATCCGCAACTTTTTTTTCAAGCAGGTTTTTGCTCCACCCGACCCGAATCGGACACATTGTCATCCCTACACTGGTACTACAGCGAGAAACGCCACCGTGAACTATGTACTCATAATTGATTGGACTGCACGCGCAAGCTTGTCGTTTTCGTGGTGCCGGAGAGCTCCGCTGCTGGGTGAAACCGGCCGACATGCATATCCGTCGCCTGTACTAGTGATCGGAGCTGTTTCTTCCGTGTTCACCTACGGTTTCGGCGTTGTTTGTGAAGTGCATGACAATTCGGAACATGGCCTTCGCTGCTGTCGGCTGCCGGGCTTGTCGCACGCTCTCCACGAACGCCAGAAGTTGGCGCAGGCGCGCCTGACCGGCGGAAGGAGGCGCGTACACGCCGCGGGAGATAGAAGGGGGAGACTACGCGAGTCAGAGAGAGAAACCGATTGCCCGGAATTCGGGAAAAAGGAAAAGCATCCGTGTGCCGTCTTCCAGCGCCCGGGAAGCACGCTTGCTGAACATACTTGGAACAGTAGAACTAATTTGTCGTGTAGGGCTGATACATTACAACACAGGAGGATACGCGCCAAACTTGAAAAAGGTCCATAACTATTATCAACTTTTCATGGCTGAGCAGAAAGCTAACAAAACCCGTTAGAATTATTTTTATACGGTTCAGTTCAGATTTCTAAAAAACATAAAAGGGTGTACCCAATATCGAAAGTTCTCATGATATATTCTCAAAGAATCTATTGTGCTAAAAATTAATGCCTAGAGTGAAGTCCTACGTTTCGAAGGCGAAATGGTGAGAGTAGAGTATGGCCGTTTTATTCTTTGTTTTAGCAAGTTTCTGAATAAAAATTCCACATGGCCACAATGCATCACTTTCTTCAGTACTGCACCAACACGTGAATCCAAGGAAAGAGTGCAGTCACTGTAGTGGCCAAGTTGATTGCAAATCGTTTCACGGCAGCCATGACCAACGAGCTCATGCGATCTGTGCGCGTCCGTGTACGTTGGCTGCGCGTGGGAAAGAGTTGTGTCTTCTTACGGTCATCCTCATCAGTCATCACATCAGCCTGACTAGCTAGGGCACCGAGTTGTCAAGCTAACGACCAACCTATGGATACTAGGAGAGACGGAGACACAAACAAGATGGCGCCTATGCACTCGTAGAACTCGATCACCCTGGATCCAAATGAAGCAAATTTGTTTCAGCCAACCAGATAACGCAGTAAGACCGATCGCAGCGGTCTACCGGATCGTGTGCGATACGGGGGATGTGGCGTTACCTTCCTGAAATCAGCCTGCACCGGTGTACCGTCTCAGGTACTGAAAAACTCCAGTAGGCTATAGTATTCCCCCCGAGGGAGCGCATCTTTTTGGTGCTGGATGGAGGGCACCGGGTCGTTTCATTTGTGTGTGGAGTAAACAATGAGAAAAAACAGTGAAAGAAGGAAATGAAAAGAATGAATGGAAATAAGAGGAAAGAAAGGGAAATATCAGAATGAGAAAAAAGAAATAGAAATTGAAGGAAAAGGAAAGAAAATAGAAGAAAAATAAAAGTGAGTAAACAAAATAGAAGAATAAATAAGAAGGGAAATATGAAATAAAATAGAAGGAAAAGAAGAGAGAAAAATGTAAAGAAAAATTAAAAAATTAGTGATAGTTGATATAGAGTATGCTGAACGAGTACGATGAGTGTGGGAGCACGTACTGGAAAATAGAGAATTTTTGGAGCGTACTGGAAAGATGTGAGCATATTCATTTGGAGTAAATTTTTAAAGTAGTAAACACTTAACCACAAAGAGTTCTCTCTGACCACGGCCTATGCATCCGCTGAAGGCTGAACCACAAACTTCGGTGCACTTCCCGGATCGGTATTACGCGGCAGAAAAGCTAGCACCCGAGGCAGTCGCGCTGCCAACACCACCTGCGATTTCCTTGCTTCCCGCCAGCCGTTGAATTGAATCCTGCCTTCAACGTAGTACTAGGAACGCCAGTAAGTTCAGTGCTGGTTCAACCGTATTAATTTGCTGGTGCTGCCAATTAAACCGCCGGCGCCGGCTACACGGCTAGCTCGGACCGAATGTTAACCGCGTCGACACAAGGATACTGACGTCACATCACAGGGCCGATAGATCATCAAACAAAAAAAAACGAAGGTAGCGTACTCACATTATTTCGAATTATTTAGCTGGTTAGCTCTAACCAGCGTTAAATAATTCCAAACAGAGAAAGTAACATATTTTTCCATCGGGTGAGCCGGTTAAGCTTTTTTTTTAAGAAAAAAGAGCCGGTTAAGCTGTCCAATCCAAACTCTGACCGTGAGGCGAATTGAACGTCACAGCCAACCCCAGCACGCACTACATCCTGCATCGCCAACTGCTGATGATTCGATTTGCACGACCACGAGCCAGCCCTGCTTGCCGGAGAAAAATCAAAGGGTCAGCGAGGCGGCCCCCACTGTTCCTCCTAGCTTCGGTCGCGTCCTCGCATCCCGCTAGTGCGCACCCTTTCATGGAAGTTTCCCTGGCCAGCGCATGAGCCAATTGTTATTATTCCTTGACGCCTCCACCCCCTCGCGATCGCTATAAATGCGTGGCCCCGGCCCATGGCAGGGGAGCATACACAGCAGGCACACAGCTGCTAACCCGTCTGCTACTCAGAAGGCCATAATCAGCTCTGTACATATCTCTGTTTTCACAGTTCATCCTTAGCACGAGCTACCTAGTTTGGCTGGGCTTCTGATCCTCGGACGAAATGGCCTCCCAAGGTGAGCTCCTCTCTAGGATCGCCGCCGGCGACGGCCACGGCGAGAACTCGTCCTACTTCGACGGGTGGAAGGCCTACGACGCGGACCCGTTCGACCTGCACCACAACCCCGGGGGCGTCATCCAGATGGGCCTCGCTGAGAACCAGGTACGCAGCACGTGCTCATGACATCAGAGGCCTTAATTTGTTCTGCGCAGTGAAGCATCTACTGCATTTTGCGTGAATGCTCACCCTTGCTCTGCAACTGATGTCTACAGCTTTCACTCGACCTGATCGAGGAGTGGAGCATGAATCACCCGGAGGCGTCCATCTGCACGGCGCAGGGCGCCTCGCAGTTCAAGAGGATAGCCAATTTCCAGGACTACCACGGCCTGCCAGAGTTCAGACAGGTAAGCTCATCGAGCTAACAACAAACTGCTTTTAAGACAAGTCGTGTTATCTCTCAACTCTACAATTAGTGGCTAGGGTTAGTGCGTACTTAATGCACGAGGTTGCTGTCTAATTATTGGCACCGAGAGAGACGCCGCAGCAGCCACCGAGCGAGCGGTCGCCCTCGCGACAGATCATTGCTAATCACACTGATTCCGACATCACTAATCTGTTGCAGGCGATGGCCAAGTTCATGGGGCAGGTGAGGGGAGGGAAGGCGACGTTTGACCCCGATCGCGTCGTGATGTGCGGAGGCGCCACCGGAGCGCAGGACACACTCGCCTTCTGCCTTGCCGACCCCGGGGAGGTCTATCTCGTGCCCACGCCGTACTACCCAGCGTATGTCACGTCATCCTAATTAGACTCTGTTTATATACAGTTGAATACTCCCTATTCAAACTGAATTAAGTGAGATCAAAATAGAAATTATTTCATTTTTCACTCCATTCCAGTCCTATGCACAATAATTTATTATACCCAAGTAATCGCTTTTTAAAAAAACATACCCATAAACAATCACTTATGCAGCTAATGGACTCTCATGTCCAGACCATGCATGCACAGCCTCAAAACTTTGTCAAAGTTAGAAAAATTGATAGCTACGTGAGAATTCCAGTGTCAACCGGCAATAACTTCGCGCGGTCTTTCCCGTTTCCCGTACTATTTGTGTAACGTGTCAAAATTGACTTAGGGGGCCCAAAAGGCGAAACTATTATCCCTTTCCCGTAACAAAATCAAAATAAGATCTTAGTTGCCGGATGATGGTTGTCAATTTGAACCACGTCATGTAGTCATGTCAGGAAATGCATGCATGTTCTTCACACACGGTCTAGTCCATGCCTGCTTAAACCGTCTAGTAGTCAACTGTTTTTGGGGCCTAGCCATGCATGCATGCACGACGGCACAGTTGTTGCTCTACCTAGCTGCTAGCTCTGACGGTGTGCGTTCTCGTTTTGTGATCACAGTTTCGACCGTGACTGTTGCTGGAGATCAGGAGTCAAGCTGCTGCCGATCGAATGCCACAGCTCCAACGACTTCAAGCTCACCAGGGAAGCGCTCATGGCGGCGTACGACGACGCAAGGAGCAAGGGCATCCGTGTCAAGGGCATCCTTATTACGAACCCCTCCAACCCGCTCGGCACGACCATGGACCGCGGCACGCTGGCGATGCTCGCCACGTTCGCCACGGACCACAGCATGCACCTCATCTGCGACGAGATCTACGCCGGCTCGGTCTTCGCGAAGCCCGAGTTCGTGAGCATCGCCGAGGTCATCGAGCGCGACGTCCCCGGCTGCAACAGGGACCTGATCCACATCGCGTACAGCCTGTCCAAGGACTTCGGCCTCCCGGGGTTCCGCGTCGGCATCATCTACTCGTACAACGACGCCGTCGTGGCCTGCGCGCGCAAGATGTCCAGCTTCGGGCTCGTCTCGTCCCAGACGCAGCACTTCCTGGCGAAGATGCTCTCCGACGAGGAGTTCATGTCCCGGTTCCTCGAGGAGAGCGCGCGGCGGCTGGCGGCGCGGCACGAGCGGTTCACCTCGGGTCTCCGCGAGGTCGGCATCGGGTGCCTGCGCGGCAACGCGGGGCTCTTCTCGTGGATGGACCTGCGCGGCATGCTCCGGGAGAAGACGCCGGAGGCGGAGCTGGAGCTGTGGCGGGTGATCATCCACAAGGTGAAGCTGAACGTGTCGCCCGGCACGTCGTTCCACTGCGACGAGCCCGGGTGGTTCCGCGTCTGCCACGCCAACATGGACGACGAGACCATGGAGGTCGCGCTCGACCGCATCCGCCGCTTCGTGCGCCAGCACCAGAAGGCCAAGGCAGAGCGCTGGGCCAACAGAGGCCAGCAGCTGCGCCTCAGCATGCCGCGGCGGGGAGGCGCCGCCGCTTCGTACTTCGCCCTCTCCAGCCCCTTGGCGTTGCAGTCGCCGCAGTCACCTATGGTTCACGCCGCCAGCTAATCACTGAAAGTCTGGTGAAGCTGACAGGGTGTTTATATGTACGTACACCTTTTCCTTTTTTAAGATCACTCGGCTGCACGCACAAAGGTGCCTATTGCCCTACCCTGTGTGGCGCCACAAGTCTACGTTATCGTTGTGGAAAGATTGGGCACGCATGCGGCTGCCGTAAATAGCTTGACACCTCATTATATGGAGATGTTGTGTGCGCGTCAGATATAGGTCAGCAGGACATATTTGTCCTCGATATTTTTCGTAGAATAATGGGATGATCAGCGGATGCGGCATTGAAGCCCTCTTGCAATCAGTTGTTGTAAACTTGTGATGAGGGCGTAGTACCAAAACACAAGTGTGTATAATTGATTCATTTACCAATTATCCATCAAGTTAATCACCTCGTACACTTTGTTCCTTTTTTTTGCACCCATAAACCTGAATATATACTACACTGAATCTGCCTGAGAACGGACCTGCACCAAAGGGCATCTAAAGTCTAGTCCATAATATGATTTTTCCGATCCCTCCATGCAGATAAACAGAATAATCTAACTGCAACGTTCCTCACATAAGAAACAAAAACTAAACGTGACCACATAGCTCATGCATGGGGCATATACAATGCAAAGTGTTTAATTAGGGTTGGTGCTTAAAAAGGAGACAATTATTAAGTGCTTGTACACAAAACCTCTTCTACAATGTTTTTTCTTGATGATAAGATTAATGATTATTTCAAATTTAGACTACTATAATCATGTTCTAATTAATCAATCGGAGGGACTATAGTAGTCTATTCGCCTACTATCCTCTAAGCACCAGGTGCTAACTTAAGCACTCTTTCTTTCATATAAGCACAGAATGTCAAAAATAAATTGATATTTTTGCATCAACATCTTGTTATCCTCAAAATAAATTGATTTTTTTGCACCAACATCTTACTACACTCTTCATAGCTCTGCAAGAGCATCTCAAAAACAATTATGCGCACAACATATTCTTGTTGAATTCCATTTGGCCATGTAGAAGAAAAATTTAAAAATAGATTTTTCTTGAAATAAAGCCAGGAACACTGCCATTTATTGAGATATACTCTGTAAAACGAACTTGGACAAACTAAAGGATCGTGGTCGACTTACTGAAAGAAATAAAAGAGAAGAATATACATAACAAAAAGAGCAACCAAATAAAATACAGTAGCTCGAGAGGAGGCATAAGCCCCCGGCATGATGATATTACCACTGGCCTCTACTCTCTGTTGCTTTTGCCACAAGCTACATGGACCTCATTGACCGACTGACGACGGCCTGGGCTGTCTGTTCAAACTTGCGAGATTCGTATCAAACAGCCGCCATTTTCGTTTCTACAAATTTCCCAGCGAAAAGGTGAGGAGGGTCGAGCATTATTTGGTGCGTAGATGGTATAGTACGATCACATAGCAGATCGTTGTTGAACTTATTAAAAGCTATGTGGACGCTCTCATGGTTAATCGGAAAGTCGAACGGCACAAAGTAAACGAAGAGCAATGCCCGGCCGGTGTTACCGACAGGTCAACCTTCAAACTTTTGAAAGTTGCGCACGAGCGGTCCATGACAAATACTTATGGACTTTAGCTTTTGACGTATTTTTCCATGTAGTTCTGAAACATGCGCACAAAAGTGGTCCTTGGCCCGTATTCATTGTGACATAACATAGACTTTTGCTTTGCCGTATTTTGTGTTGTTGCCTGAAAAAGTCCCTCCGATTAACCATGTATCCGTGTCAGCTGGTTTGTGGATCATATCGAAAAGCTGAAGAACAAGCAAGATACTTTATTAATATATTTATATATGACATCACTTAGTTCAAAATTATACTCCCTCCATTTTGAAATAAATGATGTGTAAGACAAGAAAACTAGTTCAATTTGAATTAAATTTGCTATCCTAAACGTCATTTATTCTAAAACAGGGAGTAATAAGACATGCCTTATGCAAAATTTGGAGCGTGTATATTTTCCAGAATTAAGATGTCATGCAGATAAATGGTGAACATAAAAAAAACGTGTGGTAAGAAATTCTAAAGGCTAATGGAAAACTCTATTACCGCTACCATTTTTGCCTCACCTATTGCATATTCACTACCAGAGATTGTTCTTTCAATAAATAGTGAACATAGGCAAATGGAAAACTTTATTGCTGCTACTGTATCGTTTTTGCTCCGCCTCTTCCACATCCACTACAATGATTGTTCTCCCTATTGATCCAATTTTGTGATGAGAATGGTTATCGTTGATCTTGGTAATGAAGTGGTGGAACAAGGCGTCATTGACTGAGCTAAAATTGCATGATCTCATCGTCTAATATAGTTTTAAGCAACGATAGAGGCAAATTTCAGAATACTAAAAGAGAACTCAGTGGGCTAATAAGGTGCAAGCCGTAAAGTCTTATATATGTATTTTAATAGCTTTAATTGAACATTTTATAACAAGTGTTCACACTATATTACTTCTTCCGGTTTAAAATAAATGTCATTCTAGATCTAGTCACAAGAGTTATAAAAAAATATGACACATAGAAAAAGAGAGGGAGAGAGATTTATTAGAAAACAAGAATTATAATTATTGTGAAACCATTTTAAAAATCTAAAATAAAAATAAATTTGAAGCAATGGAGTGATTATGTTGTATCCTAATCTAAGAAGAGTCGTGTCAAGCTCTGTTGTGCCGTGAAAAAACCATCACCTAAACGTGGAATAGAACATAATCATGAGGGAAAAAAGGCACTTTCCAGCTAACTTCTACAAGTCATTTCATGTAAATTTGTATCCAAATTAACATGTAAGAGTAGCGTCGCCTTTTGTCAATTCAAAACAAAAACAAAACAAATGGTCAAATGCTACTTGGTGCTTGCTGACAGCGGGACAGCGATAGAATTCCAAGCGGCGGCCGGAGTCCACACGTCCCCTTCCCCAATCCTCGCCACCGCTCGAGCGCCCCCGAGCCGGCGCTAAAGAAAATGACGGCGCTGGTGACCGCCACCTCCGCCCTCTCCACGCGCCTCCACGCCACCCTCCCACCAAGGCCGCCGCTCTGTCCTTGTGTAACCCGCCTGCGCCTCCAACCCCGACCTCTGCTTCGCTGCGCCGCAGCGTCCGAGCTTGCGCCGGCTGCCTCCGCGGTCTACGGCGTCCTCCTCTTGGGCGGCGGCGTCTTCGCTTGTACGCACGATCGCGGGAGCATTTGCTGATGTGGTTGCTCTGGTCTCCCGGGGGGTTATTCTTTGACCTGATTTAATTTCCGGTTTTTTCAGATGCGAGGTCCGGGAGTAAAGGCTCCATCTATGGCGGGCTGACTGGATCTGCGCTGATGAGCATTGTGAGTGGACCCCGAATGTTCTCTACGATTCCTGCGCGTTCCCGTTTCGTTTGTTTGGACGGGTTCACTTCATGGATTACATATCAAATGTGTTGTCGCTGTATCATGATTCCATTTATTTTACTTATTGAGTCGACTATGGAAATTATGCTTCCAGCAAATTACAGACAGTTGTATGCTCCTTGGTTAGTTGAAAGCTCTGGGGTTTGAAGTCTTCGGTTGAATTGGAGTGTAGTATAAGTCTTTAATAGGATTTAATTGCTAGGTGGGGCATATGACCTTTAAGCCATCTAATTTATTCAAGGGTAGCAAATTGTCGGACTGGCGCTCTTTTCCGTTGCTAGAAGTGGCCATTTCGGTCACAAGCACTACTGTAAGCAGTCTGGTAGCGCAAATGGGTTTAGCCCTTTAGGAAATCTAATGACATGACAGTTTCTTAAAGGAGCATCACTAGAACAAATTTTTTCCTTACTTTGGCTGATAATGGCAAGAGAAATAAGGACCCATTTTATTTTTCCATACGGAGGGCCTCTAAAAGAAACATACTGGATCTTAATGATAGGCAGTGTTCCGGACCACATATCATTCCTGTACAATAGAAACCAGTATTCCTGTTGAAATATGTTGCCAAGTTCAAAATGAATTCCATTGCTGATACAAATTTGAATAATGTGATGCTCGTGGAATTAGGGGACGAAACTCATAAAAGTGGTATTGGAATGTTATTTTTCATTGAAGTATTAATGTCATTCTTTTCATAGTACTAGTATCCACCTGATTGGGCTGTTGAATCTGATTCATCGGCATTTTTCTCAAAGTTTGTTCCAGTTCTAAATCCTAACATGCTACCAGGCATAAGATTGATTTGGAAGAGCCTGCCCCTTTTCATTTATTTGGAAGAGTCTAGAATCAATGCCCTGTCTCTGCATATGCCCTATCACTGCACCATGATAATGGCTTTAGGTAGCAGTTATGTTGAGTTGGTTATGACAATTATGCTTCGACAAATTGCTGCCTGAATTGGGGTTTAAAGTGTTCTGTTGAACTGGAGAGTGGAGAGTAGTTTGAACGTTGAATTCTTTGGTAGAATCTAAGTGCTAGGTGCGGCGAAGGTCTTCCAAATCTTCTAGCTTAATGCAAACTGTCACATTGGCTAGCTTTTGGTCTTTTCCTTGTGTTGACTGTGAACCGGTTAATTACATTACCAACACTGTTGTAGGTAGTCTGGTAGCGCAAATGGGTTTCAGAGATCTAATAATATGAAAGCTTCTTAAATAAACATCACTAGAAGAAGTTTCCCCTTTTGGGTCTGATCATGGCAATAGGAATAAGGACAAAGTTTTTTCTCATATTATACAACAATAAAAACACCAAAGTATTTTTCCTCATATGATGAAATTTGAAAATGAAATGTACCGAACAACAGTGATACACAGTTTTTCCACATGACATACCATTCCTGTGGAATAGCAACCCAGATTCCTGTGGAAATGCATTGCCAGGTTTAATCCATTGTTAACACAAAATAGAACTCTGATGCTTGTGGAGTTGTTTGGAAAAATGATCTTGTAATTTTGGGGTTTCAGTAAATTTGATATTGTAAATTTTGGGGTCTCAGACCAAATTTGTTTGAATAAAAGTTATATGCTCTATCTGTTATGATGACAAACAAACTGCTTACATAAGCCAATGGCTAACTTTTAGATCATATTGCTGCCATTCTTTGTAGGCTTATTATCTGATGCAATCACCAGAGACGAAGGCAGCTGGTGATGCTATTGGATTTGGTTCTGCCTTTTTATTTACCTGTGTATTTGGTATGTTTTGCCCTCATGTGCTTCTGTTTTAATGAAATTTAGATCTGATATTGAAAAGTCTAATCATCCCTACCTACTTATTTTCAGGTATCAGGTGGTACAATAGCCGGAAATTGGTGCCGTCTGGTCTTCTTCTAGCTCTTTCTCTTGGTGCACTGGGCGTTTTCTACTCTGCTTACTTGCAAGACAAGGTGTAAACCAATTTGGTTTAGTAGCTTTAGAATTTTGTATCACCCGAAGCTTTCTTGAAGGTCTGCCCTTTTAGATGAACTTTGGACCAACTAGCCATGTTCATTCGTTTGCTGTAGTGTAGTCGTAGCAACACAGCCTACAGCCATGTAGTTTTCAATTATAAGTGACTCCAAGCTTCTGACCGGTGTGCTGATTGCAACACTGCTCATGATCTGAATGCGTGAGAGCCAATGAAAAGATTTTAGCCTGTTGTTTCTGAGGATATTGGTGGCAGGTACAGAAATGTGTGGTTGCCGTGCAATTTCCACTCACCGCCGGACAGAGTACAAGAACAGATATGTTCTGGACGGTGGTGGGTAGTCATGAATTATCCAGCAACAGTCAGGTAGTCGTGCAAAATCGTTCGCCACCGAAATCCAGGACTTGTATGAGAACTAAATTGTACATCTGGAGACAGCATATATGCTGATTCGCTTTTTGTTGGGCATACATGATTAGGGAAAAGGAGAGGGAAGGCGCGTCAACAGAGTTACTGTTGCCTATCGTCGTTGATGCCATCTGCTGGCTGTGTGTGTACTTCTCGTGGCCGTTTCTGGTCGTTCACTTGTTCATCCAGCTCTGCACTGTGTCAGAGCACACATTGAACATTGGCGGCCTGCTGCATTGCTGCCTCTGCATCTGGCAAGCTTTCAAACTCGGTACAAGCAGCCGCAGCAGTTCACTCGGCCGTGCAGGAGCATAGACAGCAGCGGAACGCACGATGCGGCTGTGCCCATCACGCCGTGCTGCTCGAGTGCTCGTGACCAACCACCGCAGAATATGGCATTTCATTGCAATCCATCCAACCACAATTCCTCCTTGGTCCTACACCTGCAGGTCACAGAGCCGGCCGTTTGACGTTCCGCGCTTCATTCCACTAGCCCTAGCTGCCGGCGCTAGCAGCCGCGGATTTCACGGCGCAGACTGGTCTACCGCCCTTTGAACGCGCGGAATAAACGATATCCACTAGTTTTCATGAGATTGCATATCTAGTTAGTTCGGCGGGGAATGTGGAAGCAGAACGGAATTAAAACTGGGACACTGAAACAGACGGGGAAGAAACATCTTCAGCTCATCCGTGATCAAGCGATACGTACTTGGTACTTACCATGTCCTGCAAGGAATCTAGCTAAGCCAGCCACAAACACTGTAGCAGCGGTACTCACTACTCAGTCTTCTTTTAAATGGTTTTGGTTAGAATAAAATTCTAGTTTTAAAACAAACTAGAGCTGTTGTACACGACAATTTGAGAATCCAGAGCAGGAGCACGTACGCGCGTTAGCGCCACACCCGCGCAGGTTGCCGGCGGCGCTGCGGCGGCGTTGGCGCCCTCTGCCGGGGCGGCGTTGGCCTGGCCGATGATTCGCGGTGCTGAGCGTGAGGCTTGGTGGAGAAAGCCTCGTCCCAGATCTCGGTGAAGGCCCGGAGGATGGCGTCGTGGTGGTGCGGCGCGTTGAGAGCGAGGAAGTGGCGGAGCAGCTCGCGGAGCTCGTCGCCCGTCACGATCCTGTTCTCCACGATCATGTTCACCATCGACCGACGGAAGTCGCTCAGCGGGTCGTCCGACTGCTTCACAACCGCCACGGTCCCGTCGAGGCTCTTCGCCTTCCGGTGCTTCGGCACCTGCGGTTGCTGTTGCTGTAGGGGGGAGCTGTTCACGTCTTCTTTCTGCTTCGTTGCCTGCGGTTGCTGTTGCTGTAAGGGGGAGCTGTTCACGTCTTCTTTCTGCTTCGTTGCCTGCGGTTGCTGTTGCTGTAAGGGGGAGCTGTTCACGTCTTCTTTCTGCTTGCCGCCTTTGTCCGTGCTCTTCGTGTTCCGGGGCTGCTCTGGCTGCAATTGCAACGACGGAGGTAGCGGTTGCATAGAGAGAACGGCTCCTTCCTGCGTGACGCCCTTGTCCATGCTCTTTGCCTTCCGGTGCAGCTGCGCCTGAAACTGGAAAGAAGGTGGCGGCGGCGGAGGGGGCGGAGTGAAGTCGCCGTGACCTTCTTTATTACTGTCGTGCCTGTCGCCGCTGTGCACAGCTCGCTGCTTCGCCAACGGCCGTGACGGTAATGGCGGCGGAGGCGGAGGGGGCGGAGCGAAGTCGCCGTGACCTTCTTTATTACTGTCGTGCCTTTCGCCGCTGTGCACAGCTCGCTGCTTCGCCAACGGCCGTGACGGTAATGGCGGCGGAGGCGGAGGTGGCGACAAGTAACTCTTGCTGGTGCTCTTCCGCCCCCACGACACGACGCTCTGCTCGAGCTCGTTGAGCTGCCTCAGCAGGCCGGAGAAGCTCGGCGTGTTCTCTCGCTTGCTGCAGTTCACCTCCTCGCCGTCGCCATCAGCCTCCGCGTCCTCCCACGGGAATAAGGACGACGACGACGCGGAGGGCACGGTGAGCGTGCCCGTCGACCCCGACGCCGACGGGTGCGCGGCGGCCCGCACCCTGCGCCACGTCGCCGACGTCGCGGTGGACGCCTCCGTGGAGTAGGGCGACGCGGACGAGGCGGCGACCGCCACGGCCTTGGCGTCCTTGCAGCCGCAGCCCAGCGCGAACCCGCCAATCCCGGCGACGCCGACGCCGAGACGCTTCTTTGCCGCCGCGGCGGGGCTCATTCCTCGAATGTACGTTCGCTCGTGTCGCACTCGCGGTTCACAGGAGTCTTGGACGGTGGCTACCCGGGAGCCGGGACCGGGTCCTTATATGCTGGGTCGGCGTCTGGCTGCTAGTCCTCGTGAGCGGGTTAACTATTATAAAGCGCCGGCCAAGTCAGGTGAGGCAAGCTGCGTAGTCTACTGTGTACGGCAAACAGCATGCCTAGAGACCGTTCACGTCTCTTGCTTAAAAACAGGGAAGCATCACGCCGTTAAGCAGCTGCCAAAACAACTATTTTGGCGAGCCATGAACAAAAGAATAGAACCGTAGAACTCATCGGGCGGCCTTCGTTTCGATTTGTCCGCATCGATAAGGTAGCCAGTGGACCGTATCCTTCGGCGCAAGTGTTTGATAGATACAGGGGAACCACTAGTGAACAATGCTGGTTCCGCAAGCCCGCTCTGCATGTGCAATCATACACCTCGCGCAGCTGAGCTTTGAGATGGTCCCTGCACAAAACGTCTGCCCATCTGCAGTACAGCTGCTGGGTTTGTGAGGGAACCGGGAGACTCTGCTCAAAAGGCGGTGGTCCGAGCGTTCCTCTGGATAAGGGGTGAGTTTCGAGTTTGGAGGCTCCTGTCCACACTGGGAAGAGTCGTGGCCCTGCGTTTCGCTGGATTTCTTCTTTTCAGGCCTCGGCATTCTCACGCAGTCATGTGCAGCGAGCCTGATACAATCATCCAAGCGTGAAGGCGTGTAGGATCATATCTGAACGCGAGGGCTCACATGGGAGCGTAGTCGTGCACGAGTTCTCACGAGCAGTAGCTGTAAAACTGAATCGAGCGAGTATTAAATTGCTCCCTGCATCAGCTAAACACGCAGGTCCCATGCCAGAAATCCTACTCGGATCTTCTGATGGGGGCGTGACCTAGCATTATTCTCGTGACGAGAGAGACGTCCAAATTGATTGGCACCGAATACTTGAGATTGTGATTTTTTCCCATGCATGCCCTCCATAGAAATCCTGTGTCGTCCACGGATTCTCTTTTCCTTTTCATATCGGGACACAGGTACCGGTTTTTGAAAGCTGAGTAGAAACCTGCCAATTCCATGGCAACCGAAGGCTGGGATCGAGACTTGTGCGTCAGTAAAACGTAAAGAAGGCTGAAGAGATCGGGTGATCGGCTTACTCGGTCACTTCTCTCCCGCGGCTCGTGTCCGGAATCCGGATCCGACCTGCACTTTGCTCCCACACCCTGCCATTGACCCATGGATCATCTCTGGCCACGTGGAACATTAGCCTGTGGTCGTGGGCATAATTATTTCGGGGGCAGCTCGCTGCCCTGCGTATCATGTCGTCTAACAGACGTGCGAATTAACTTGGTCCCCCGTTGGAAGCCCGCGCTCTCGCCCACCCACAGCAGAGAACGTCTCGGCCTGTTTCGTCTTCAGTCGCAGAGAGAGTGCCAAGCGGCAGGTTATGTCAGTCTGTAGTGTGTATCCTTGACTGCTGCTGTTGCTGCTGCTTGTCTTTGTCCGTGTAGCTTGTGCAATACTGACGATTTTGTTTTCCTCTTTCATGTACCATGGTAGCTTTGGTTTGTGGTCGGTCTTGTGGTATGCACCCATGTCACACTCGCTATATGAGGCCGTTAGCCCGTGACCGATGGCTGGCTCCACCCCGGCTGATGTGACGAGTGATGAGCGTCCCATCTCATTGGCGATTCTTGGAGTTACGCTTCCACGGAGCACGCGAGGCTGGTCGTGACAACTGATAAGCAGCCCGTTTTACCAGGAAAAAGAGAAACCCAACTCCGACGCAATTGGGCTAGCTCGGTTTATTTTCTAGGCCACATCTCGCTCCCGCCTGGAAAAAATCTCGTAGGCATTGCGATTCGCGGGGTTCTCTGGTGCGAGAAGGCCCATGGATAACAGAACGGCCTCCGCACATGGCTAACCGGGCCAACGACGCTCACGCTCTGCTGGGACAACACTGGAATCTTCGTTCGCCGCCCCCTTCACAGTTCACAAAATCGTGAACCCTGTTCTTCTGAATCCTGGCAATTTGCTCTTCCGAATGCTGTCCATGTAACGAGATTGTAATGACTCCAGTAAACAATACACAAGATTTTATATAGTTTACTATTACAGTAATGAGAGGAATAAACCTGGAATGTAGTTAAAGGCTGCTGATTTTTGCTCTACCGAATGCTGACCAGCGACATTTCTTGTAAAAATCAAATCTCGATTGTGTGCTCGTCGTGTGCCAACCACGTTCCTTGTGGGCTCCAAGTCCCTACACACCATCCAGTCAGTCTCCCGACCCTGTCCCTGTGGCCTGTTCTTTCTGACGTCCATATGGTTGTAAGTTGGTTCAGACTACGCACGATGTGCATGTGCTTCAACTAGGTGACACTTCCTCGAACAGGAAATAGTAGATGACACTATCAGAAGAAGGTTAAGCTCAGATCTAAGCCAGTACTTAACCCACCTAGTTCCATTCCTGACGGCTTCGCCTTATCTCTAATCCAGTGATCAACCAGCTACCACATTCCTGATGTAATGCCGATTCTAAAACACCGGAACCTCCCCGAGTGATAACCACCCCTACCCGGTGAGAAATATCAACTGCCGGGCCCCATGGGCCCATAGTGCACGTCCACTTCTCGACGGGACGGCGGGGACGCCGACCAATGGAGTGCGAATCGGCAGCACACGACCGCTTTGGAGAACTTTAGAAACAGCGTGAACGAACAAATCTGCCGAAGACCGCACTCACCAGATCAACGAAAGGCGAAGAAACGAACAAACAAGCATATCACATCGACTTTCATTCTCTCGTTCTAACCCAGCAAGAACACGCACGTACTTCAGCAACATCTGAATAAACGAGAGAACAATCCGCCATATTATTACCTCTAATATAATCATGTAGGAGTACTCTGTACATCTGCTCGTGCCAAAATCGTCAGGGACGAGAATCCACTTACTATAAGCACGCACGCAGAAGCAGTCGCGGAAGCAGCTGAGCAATGGCATCGTACGCAGAGGAGGTTCGCGCAGCTAGCTAAGCTGGCGTACATTCGCCTGGCGGCCGCACCGGTCGGAGGCGAAGAGCGAGAGCCAGGCCAGGACGGGCGTGCCGAGGAGGACGAGCCCCGCGGGCACCATCCAGAGCCGCGCGTGCGCGGGGTGGAACGCGAGCGCCCACCACACCAGCAGCGCGGCGCCGCCGAGCCCCACCGCGACGAGGCTCGCGGCCGTCGCGGACAGGCGCGACCACGGCGCCCTCCGGACGGTCGCGCCCCCGTCCGCCGCGCCGGCCCGCGTGGCGGCCGTGCCTCCGGGATGGCTGGGCTTCTCATGAGGCCCCGCGGCCGCCGCTGGCTCCATGGTGGAGCCGGAGGAGAGGTGACACGCGGCCGGTGACCACGCTTTGTGCGCATATATAGCCCCCGCGGGCCGCGGGTTGCACCGGCGGCGACCGTGCTGCTGTTTAGGCCGATATTGTTGGCCGCGCGCTCTTTTGTATTGTCCATGGACTTGCTTTGCGCATCGTACGTGCAGATACAGTAAAAAATATAGATCGGCTTGAAGATAAGAGCAAGCGACAGAAAAAATACAGTAAACGTTAACTGCCAGTTAGAAGTTGGGCGGAACTAACCTTCAGATAAAATGTCAGGTTGGAATCCAGCATATCCTGAAAATATGAAGGATCAGGTTTCTCTCGTCCTCCAATGAATGGTATCAGCGGTATAAGATACTCAAAAATGTCATTGTATCCTGCTGCTACAATGAATAACGCCTTCTTGAAGAAATCTGCTGCAGCTTCCTCCCCCAGTCTCTCCAGGATCTGAGCTCTGTTTTTTTTTTCTCAAAGTAGCTGATTTGCTGTGACACAGGAATTCATCTAATCTACAATGACGCTCGCTTCATATAACCAAAGAAAGCCAGCGCGAAACATAAGTAACTGCTGAGCAATTAAGGAATTAATAACATAGTATTCCCTCTGTTCTGAATTAGATGACGTTCACGACAGCTAATTTAGTTTAAATTGAACTAGACTTTTTGTCCTAAACATCATTTATTTCAGAACGGAGTGAGTACTATGTAAAAGGAACCCGTCTCATCGAATACGCCGGAAGAACAAGAGGCGTAGTTAACCCCCCATGTTGGCCACTTCAGCACTTGAATTTCTGCCCTAAAGCTTCACCTGAGAGCGTAGTTCCAGGAATTGTCAATGAAGACGTCGAATCAAAATTACTCACTGAACTCCAAATTGTCATTACCGATAACGACTGCACTGGTCATCCCATTTTATGAACCTTCCGGCTGGCTTGCCAGCAGACAATTTTAAATCACCAACGTACGGTGGAGCATTGGCCTTGGAAAGGGTCACAAGATAGTTATTAGTGCCTGCATCAACAAGAGAGTCTCCTTAAATGAAGAGTGCATGAGGCAATGCTGCAGATGAATGAAAAATGAGCAGGAGCGCTGCAATGAGGAGAGAGAGGAGCTGCAGAGGGCACGGGGCAGAGCCATGTTCTGTTTTTATGTACGCTGCACGCTTGAAACGTCTCTGAGGTTGCATATATTCCCAATGCACTTGGCATTGGCACATGCTTACTGCTTCTGCATACGCTGCCCTTTGAGATGTTCACCGGCTTGACTGGTTCGACGAGAGAGGACGAGCAGGGAAACGGTGCAGCAGGGCGTGGCCTGATGTATACCATTGACAGATTAATGTTGACTTGTTTGTAAAATTGAAGTGTATAAAATATTTAGGTTCTAACTGAAATATTAAGAGAGCTTCAAATTATTGTTTTGGCCTGGGGGCTGGACCATCGGTTGGTATGTCGAAGGTCGGCCCCGTGGCTCAGAGACAACTAGGATGACGTCCAGAAATCTCTGCGAGAAGATGTTCAGTTCTCTGTAGCCCAGGGAAACAGTCAGGCATGCATGCCTGTGTTTTATTTGGTTGGTGGTCACTGCATGCTACTCAAAAAGATCATTTTTACAAAGTTAACTGAGAACATATCAACAAGTTAGTTAACGTTTGAGCTATAAGGCAGGGAGTCCAAGTTCACTTTGTGGCTCTCAATTACTCAGCAGTAACCACAAGTTATATCTCCAGACGCTTTCGTCATAAGCAAAGGCTATAATATACACTCAAATAACCTCAAATTTGTAATGCCCGACTTGCCAAGCGGTTCTACTCACACAAGTGAAAACAAATGGCATTACCAACTACATAGTACATACAGTATCATTATTTTATCATACCCAAGCTTGCCTTGCTTCTCTGGGGGCATCAAAGACCACAACGTCTGCAGATTTCTTCATGGACCTACTCAATTGAAACACAGGATGCCTGCAAAGCCTCTCAACCCCTTTCCTAAAACTAAATCTGTCAAACAAGCCTTCCACATTTCTATTACCAAATCCTTTTCCAGAATTGTTGACTTGTTTATTTGAATCAATACCAAGAAGGGAAACATCACTCTGGCTTTTCTTGTGGTCCATATCGGTTCCACACGTCTTTGGTTCATCAGTACATCTTTGCACATTATGATCATGAGCTTCCTCAGCTACAAAGAGAGGATCAGAAGTAATCCTATCCACCATGGGAAAGTCAATGTCTTTTTTACTAGAAAAGACTGCAGTTTTCTCCAAATGCTCTGATATCTGAACTTCATCTCGGTCAGTTGGGGAGTCAGAGCATGGTTGTAATGCCTTAACTGCTCCAGTTGCCTCCTTTCTTTCCTTTAAAGTTTTTACGATTAAGGTCTTGAGGAAATTCATCACCTGAACTGCATGTATCAGGGCAGTTAACGGATCGGCCATCTAAAAGAGATACATCAGGATTAGCGTATGCATTTGTTGAAATCTGAAGACATAAATGGAGGAGTCTATGATAACCTGGGTCATATTCGGTGCAAACACCATTGCAATATTCCGGGCGTTCATCTTATTGTATCTTTCATGCTCCACAACATCAGCCATCAGATTAATAGCCCAATCAAGTAATGCTGCTTCTACCGGTGGTAGCATCGAGGCAAGGAGAGCACACTCCTCTTCAGTGTTGCAATGCATTACTTGCTCTGGCGGTGTTAGTGCATCCAATACTCCTGCAGGAAGTTCCCGAAACCATGCCTACAAAAAAGGCGCCAATGGTGACGATGGAATGTTGTACAAGAAAAATGGGGACGACATGACTGTCTGATAACCACTTCCGATAAAATAGACCTGTTATTCTAAGGATCATATTTTTTTTGCCTTACAACAATCAACTTGTGCTATTCTTAACTGTCTGCACCTTTGTCTGTCAGTTTCAGTTTTTTTCTCAATCAGAAAAGTTAATGAAAGAACTGCAGATGGATATTAATTGAGTTCACAGTACCTTTATCAACCCAGCAAGGCAGTGTAAGTCAACTTCATCTGGAACCACCCCACTATTCAATTGGTCTCTGACATACATTTCCTGGCTGTTTTCTGCATTAATCCTGAAGATCCCTTCAATCTAAAACAAAAATGGATAAATAATTTATTTGAACGGGTTGAATAATGAACCATTGACAGTTTGCCTATACCTTGAGTCCCTCACGTACATATAAATTCCTTTGCATCAACAATAGTATTGTGGGCACACTGTTTCCTCTACGGTCATATGAGCATTGCAGAGATGTGGGTGAAACCCCAAATACACTCACACTGCACGTAGAATTAGAGCTAGAAAAAGTTAGAGAATATCAAAATAATAAACAGGAATATCACGTGTAAGGTCTAGTGATGTAGGTTTGAGGTCAATATAACAGTTAAAACCTTGATACACATCCACTATCGGCAAGAAAAAAAAAACGATGTAGCAACAACACAGCAAGGTGTATATCCATAGTCTTTAACTCTGCAGACTAGGTTAATAGAGATGTTATTAAACCGTGATTTGATATCAGCCTAAACCGGCCATGTGACTCCTATTTGTAAATGTAAAAAAGAAAAAATATCAAGTATATCTGATGCAAGCACAGATGACCCAGAACACAAGGGAGGAATCCCTCCTAGCTGCCTATGCTGGAGAACAGACCAACCACATCAAACAGCCCTGACGCTTCAAGATCAAGCACAGAGGCAAATACGTCCATGTACTAACTGATTTCTTTCGTGTGCCTTAACTATTTTGATAATCATAAGCCCTCATATATCCATCCAGTTCAAATTTCTTGCGTCATGGCACCGATGGCAAGTGCAGAGCAGAAGAAACCACCGAGAATGGCTAAGAATTCTGATCTGTACTTCTTGAAACAGAAAGCAACAAGTTGTACTTTAAAAGCGCCACTTGTCCTGTCTTTTACGGTGATCGACTTGTTCAATCAGCATTAATTTATTCGAAGGCCGTAATTAAATCCCTTATCCCTGCACTGGATCATATCCGGATGCGAAGAAGAACAAAACACAGCTCACTTCCATCAGTTTGCTTTGAAGCGTTCCTTGAACACGAGACTAGTGCCTAAACTTTCCCCCAGAGAAAAAAAAGACTAGTGCCTAAACTCCAATAAAGTTCAGAATTCGGGGTCACAAATAACAACGGAAGAACATTTGCCTTGCACGCGCAGCATGTTTCCGCGCCCAACTCGCGAAAAGTACGTACAATTCCGTCACAGGAGCAGTGAAACAAAACCAGCCCGGAAGACTTAAGAAAAATCAAAGTTTAATTGCTGACAAGGCAAGGCTGTACCACGTGCAAGGTTACTTACTACCTGGCGCTGGGCGTGGGCCGCGGCACGTCGGGCTCGAGGTCGGCGGGGAGACCGAGGAAGCCGCCGAAGCGGTCGAAGGTGACGTGGGAGACATGGCGCACGTCCGTTGGCCGCCCAATCTCGATCCCGTGTCCCTCCCCTTCGCTGCCGCTGCTGCTGCTGCCGTCGTCGTCGTCCCCGACGGCGCCGACGCTGCACATCACAAGCGACCTCCGCAGCGCCCCGACCACCGCGCCCACCAGCCCCCCTCCTCCCCCTCCTGCTCCCCTCCCGGCCCGCATCATGTACGGCGGCGAGGAGACCGTCCCGTCCTCGCTCTCCGCCTCTTCGTCCTCCTCGTCGTCGGAATGCGCGGGGGAGACCTGCAGCCCGAACCGCATCTGGAACGGCGCCATGGCGACGCGACGGCTCCGTCCGGGCTTCGACAGATAGGCGGGAGAGCGGAAGGCGGATGGCGACAGCGGCTGGGCTTCCGTCCGTCTCCGTCGCCCGGGGGGGGTGCTTGCCTCGCAGCTTTTGTACCCCGGTTTGAAACAATTGATAATCCCCTTGCCCTGCTCTGTTTTTTTTACCCCCCGTCTTACCAACCTGCCTGCTGCTCACCGAGTCTTTGATTGATTAATCTACGTCGTTGCTGTGGTACTGTCCGCTTTGCCGTTGCTGATTTTGAAGTGCTTGGAGCACAGCGGGCGGAGGGAGTGGTTGGGTTAGGCTGAGTGCACCGGCGCTCTGTATGCACGTCTGGCCGCGGAATATGGCGGGGCTGAGGTAGCGAGCGCCCGCAGTGGCACCGCTACCCGCGCCTGGAAAGTAGCGGCTGGCACAGCCAGCCGCTACATATGAAGCGTCTGTACACAGAGAGAGAGGAGAGAGGGAAAAAGAAAGAAGAGAAGGAAAAAGGAAAAAAAGAAAAGAAAAAAAAAAAGAAAAAAGGGGAAAGGGACAAAAGAAAAGAAAAAAAAAAGAGGAAAATGGAAAAGAAAAATAAGAAGAAAAGAGAGGAAAAAGAAGTGAAAATAATTTGGTGATTTTTATAAGTTTTAAATATAATATTATGTATATAAAAGTAGTTATATAAAATATTTTAAAATATGATATAATTATATTATCTAATATAAAATAGATGATATTTGATATAGAGGTCTGATTTAGAGGTGAACGAGTGCAGAGAATTGAACTGTAAAGATAAGAATCTTTTAGAGTTGACTGTAAAAGGCTAAGAATATTCTTTTAGAGGTCCGATATAGAGGTCGACGAGTGCGAGCAGCCTTATGGCAGGATTAATTAAAAGCCGCGGGCGGAGCCGGGTGGGGCGGTGGGGGGGAGCAGCGACGCGCGGCGCGGGGGCGTCTGGCTCTCGATCTGCTGGCGCACGGCGTGGTTCCTGGTGCCCGCGCGCGAGGAGATCTTTACAGCCTGGGTTAGGCGGGAGCCAGTCGAGGTCATGCCTCGCCCGCAGGCTGACCAGTTACCACGCGCCGTCGTGCTGTCCTCGAGGTGGTGGGTGACTGGGTGCAGTCCGGCAGCAGCGACAGCGAGCGCGGGGCCGGAAGACCGCGGTTTGGTGGCGTGAACACGCGCGCGCCGTCGCCGCTGGTAAATCCGCGCGCGGGGGGATCGGGATCGATCGGCAGCGTTTCACCCCGGGTTTTCTCGCTTCCGTTTCGGGGAAACGAAAGGATCACATGCTGCTCCCTCCCTAAACTCGCTCGGGGAAAGGCAAGGTACAGAGCGTTGCTGCTGCCCGGACCCCCCTCCCTCCCCGCGCTCCCGTAGAGGTTGGAAAGCAACGTCCACCCCGCGAAGCCGCAACACACGGCAGACCAAGTACTCTTACGATACGTACGCGCGCAGCGCATAGTTACTCCAACGATATCTGATTATTTTTTTCTTAAATTCAGGTAGCACCCTCAAGTATCCGAAACACAAAGTACCAAAACGGTCCGCAACTGACATCTCAACCTGCCCCTGCACATGCATGCTATCTAGGCGGTGCCTGCATATCGACCTAGTACGTGGAGGTGGCGGCGTGTCGCTCCTGCGTTTTGTTATCGACGGGACAGCTCAAAGGAACACAATTGTTCATGAGACCCCAGCAGAACGAACTACGTCGTAGCACCTAGATACATATATCTCTTCTCTTCTTTGTTTATCATGCCGTTTTACTTGGGGTTTACGCATGGCACGCCGGTGGATGGACCGGTCGGTCTCAAGGATTCTAAGCTTTTCCGCTGCGAGCTATCACCTTCCCTCACCTGCAAGTCGTCCGTTAGGACATCGCTTTTGGCCCAAGAAAGGAGACGATCGATCGATGCAGGCTACGTGTCTGGTTTGCAGTTCTCTGATGTGCCTCCTCGTCCTCGCGAGCACTCGACAAATTTGTCTCTCTCCTTATTGACGGTGATATACTGATGGTAATATATAGCATCTAAATCAAGGATACTACTCGGCAAGCTGCTCATCTATATCTAAATCAAGAAAATGAGATATCAAACGCTATGCAAACAAACAGGGACGAGTTTATTTTTCGATGCTTTCCCAAAAGCCAAGTTAAATCTCATAGCAACAAGCCTCTTATCATCACAACAGTCAGCTAGCTATTGACGAACAGTTATTGAACGGATGGTCACAACAAATTTTTCGAGACACTCTGATACGTGTGTGCACATACTGCTTAATTGGCAGGCCAGGATCGTCAGAGTCATTTTCACCTGACGTGTGGTGGATCAGAAAGAACAAAAAAAAAGCATGGTCGTGCCATTCGATTATCACATGTTACAATTCAAACATATGTAGTGCTCAAGAGATAATCCTTGCCGCTAGATGATGCGTTAGGGCCTAATCCACCGTTTACAGAACCAAGTGCACAAGAGCTCCAAAAGAAAATGGAAAAAAGGAAGCAGGAAAGAAGCAACGCACCTATGCCTACGTGCTAGTGCTACCTGAAGATGACGTGAACCTGAAAAAAGACGAGCAAAAGAGAGCTAGTGCACATTGCTTCGCCCCCAAACAAATCGATTTCGGTTCTTGGTGCACGGTGCTTTGTCCGATTTCGACGGGTGAGGACCGAGGAGCTTTGGACTTGTCGATCACTGCTGGTGTCCACTCCCAACGGCAGATCGCAGCCATAATTAACAACTGGACCGCTGCAAAATGGCAGTGTGGCAACAAGGGTGTAACCCATGCCGAAGCGACGTCAGAGGGACGTGACTCCCTTTCCGATTCCGTTGCCCTCCAGTGGAGCACTTGATGGAGCGATCAGTGTGTGATGATATGTTTTGTCTCTTTTTTTATGTGTGGGTGTCAGTGTGGCTCTGTGGCAACATGACCGTTCGCGCTCGAATGAGAGCAGCACTGACAACTATGCATCGTGGATTTCTAATTTTATTGAAGTAGTGGAGTAGGATATTGCTGTGTTTTTGTTTTCCATAAAACCAAGATGCTGTTGTGTTGGTTGGGTCAGAACTGGTAAAACTTGGCAAGCACAAAAGCTGCCGGACACTAGTTTGCTGCCAGTAGCTTGAGCTGGTATTATGTACGGCAAGTGAGTAGGATACACTCCTAAATTTGATTCGTTAGGGCTATCGTAGATACAAAGTACTAATGCCAAAGAACCCAATATTTGACTTTGGTAACTCAGCACATCAGAGCATGTAGGTCTGGCCCTTTGCTGCGAGTTCAGAAACTGAAACTGACGTGTTAGTAATCAATAAACAGCACAAGAGTGACGATGCAGTGTGTGCAGACCAGGCGCTTCTTAAAACATGAACAGTGAGATTTCAAAGAATTGTTTATTTTTCCCATTATTCAGTATTCAGCGATCAATATGCAATTATGGTTTATATAGGCGGACAACCAAACTCCCAGTCCCAGGGCCACAAATTCATCATTTCATTGTCATCTGGCCTGCCGCTGAGATCCAAAACTTTTATGATCCGATTTGGGCAGAGGGTCCTGCTTCCAAGTTACAACCTGAAACCATGAAGTTACAATCTAGAACCATGACCGGATTCACCTCGAAGTGCTTACGATAAAACTTCGATATACTAGACCAATATTTCCATCAAGCATTTATATAATTCAGTTTATATATATCTACATGCTGGTGAATAAGAGGTATGAGAAGGGAGGAAGCATTAAGGCACAGTTGTCTATAGCTACCTCGGTCACCAGAACACCATGCATGACAGGACAATAGCTGATTTCTAAGATGAACTGTACTAGTAGCAGCTAACGTTTCAAGGAGTAACTCTTTCCACTAAACGCTTGGAACTTGGGTTCATCTTTTGGGAGTTCATCGTCTTTCACAGGAGCCTGTTGCAGTAAGTTAAAAGAATTATATTAAGGCCTGAGAACAACATGAACGGCATTTTTGTGCCAAATAACATGACAATGTCTCATGTAAGATCTATTCCTTGTACTTTCCCGTACAATCACACAAAACAATTTTCTAAAGGAATCCGCCACAAGACACAAGATCAATGCAAGCTGCTTATACAGCAGATGACAGAATTGTTTGTTCTACTAAGCCAAAACTGATACTTATAAAAACAAAAAGGTATTTATCTTCCCTACAGAAATGGTTGGTGTATTAGAAACTTTAAATGGCTTTTAGTTTCTAAAAACATATTAAGATTTAAATGTTTGCATGCTTCTTTATAGGTAAACACTACAAAAGTTTTAACTCTTTCATCATCTGGCATGTCAAGATAAACATTGATAATATGTAGACCAATAATCGTCAGAGTACGAAAGCAAACAGCCAAAGATCCAAGTTATAACTTCAGTCAAGGAGCATGAGAAACTGAACACGTCAGGTATCACTGCGGTAGGAAATACCTTTTGTGGTTCTTTGTTGCTTGTGCTTGAACCAAAAACAAGCTTTCCTGTTTTCTGACGAGCGGAACTGCTAGCACCTGAAGTTGCTCGTGCTGCAGCTTGCTGATTTGCCCTTTTGTTTGAATCTTGAGGTGCAGAAAATGCTGGGGAAGGAAGCTCGGATGCTTGCAGTTTTGAGGCCTTACCATCCAAGCGCTTTCCGGAACCAGTAAATGCTTTGAATTTTGGTTCATCTTCAACTTTAGTGTTTCCAACTGCATGGTGCCACAGCAAGCAATCGTGTTTCAAAAAGAGAAATCCCAAATAACGCCATATACAGCTATTGTTTCATACGCTTAAACAATTGGACAGATGTAACTAAAGGAATTAAAGGCTAACAATTCACAATAAGGAAAACTTGAGACATATAAAACCAAGATATAGCGAAGCAGTAATATGGGAAATATTAATTTGAGGAGTGCCTAATGAATGAATGTAACAATTAGCAAATCGATGGTAGAGCCTAATGCTTTTGGTTTCAAGTATTTTCCCAAAAAAATTTCTTCAGATTATATTGCAGTTAAAAGTATAGAATAGAAGCACGTTGATGATTGTAGAATTTCCAGATGGCAGTGCTATAAACAGGGATGATAAGATCAAGCCTATAGCACAAACATATCAAATGAATCAATTGCATTTGTAGGCTAGGTTTTTCAAAGAAGCTAATACAAACCTTCAAGTGCCTTGCTTGCAGAAACTGCAGGTTGTTGTGGCTTCTCAGGTTCTTTATAGTCGAGTGGAGGTGCAAAGTCCACTTCACAGTCTGTCTCTATGATGCTAACTGCTGAAGCAGGCTTTGTTTCAACAATATCAATATAATACTGTTTGTTATTGTAAGCTACCATGATGCTGTCTCCCGTGGTTAAGCAAGAGAAATTTCTCAGAGTTTTTTCCAAGCTGCAAAGTTACAAAGAACGTAATGAGAATGATGACAATATCACAATATGCCAAAAGTAATTAATGTATTTTAATATATATATATGTATAAGCATGGAACAATCTTATGGGTTACTGACATAGCTTTTGGATTTGAGATGTCCAGAAAATCAGTTGTGTGAGGTTGCAACTTCACATATTTACCCTTGGGAAGGGTTGCATTTTTTACACGGACAGTGTCACCCTCTTGAAGCAGCATGTTTTGCATCATCTGTACACGTGCGAAGGCAACATACACAAATCAGCCATGCTTCTTTGGCAATGAAACTGAAGATAGCAGCAAAGACTAAGGAAAGTCAACTTTTTAGACATACCCAGTAAGGCATGATTATCATGCCTTCTTCTGCTACAAACTCCAAAACTCCGCAGTGTGAAGTCCGTTGAGTAGCATCATTGTGCAGCTCAAATAGCATAGGGTATTCAATGTGCAGAGAAGCTATTAAAAAGATCCCAAACAATTAGTAAAACTGTTCTCTATGAATAATTAAGATCAACAAAGGGAAGTTGCAAAATCAGTTTAACATTCAAGGAACCAATACTGAATGAGCTTACCAAGACGATCAAGGGCAGATGGTGGCATTATTACTGCATTAGACAGCAAAAATATAAAAATCAGAGACATGTCATACGAACACTGATATGAACCCCACACCCCAACAAAAAAAGCAACCAAACCCCCGTACTTACCTTTATCACCACCTTCCAGGTGTGGCTGAAACAGATAGAAAGAAGAGTCCAACTCAGTATGCATAAAGACAAAAAGTGCTAGGTATAAGCAGATGAAATTGATAGCCCCAAGTAGCAGCATACCTTATCAAAAAAGGATGCTGGATAACAACGGTACGTCTGCTCAAAGCTATTCCCATGGTAAGCATATCCCCCGTAGAACTACAGGGAAAAGATAAGTTAAATAAGCATATAACGCTTAACATATTTCAGCCGCACAAGCCAAAGATAATACACGTGAAAAGAAATGCAACTAATGTTCCCATCATTGGAATCTGCACAGTTTCTTGAATCTGAAGATGTTTCTTACACAATGACAGGATCAGAACATAAAGGAGTTTCTCTCTCTGTCATTTAATACTAAAGAATAGCAGTTGAAAGCTAAGATTGCAAAAGGATTGCATCACAATAAATACAAAAAATAAATGCAACTTTATCAATCAGGGGGTAATATCAAGATAACATCTATAGTTTGTTCAGTATGACGTTCGTTCTACAGGCCTGTAGATATATCAACAAGCAGTTAAAATTTTTCGTTGGACCAGTAAAGATTATACATCTGAAATTCAAACAAACATGTGCTTCTAAGGATAGGATTAAAATCAGCCCATCTATCAAATGCAAAACCTGATTCATAGATGCAGTGAGAGTAGGCATATTTATTGTACACCTTATGGACCTTGTAAGTATGAAAGTAGACTATAAGAAAGGGGAAGGGCAGCCCGGTGCATGTAGCTCCCGTTTGCGCAGAGTCCGACCCATTTGGGTCTCAGCCTTTCCCTGCATTTCTGCAAGAGGCTGTTTTCAGGACTTGAACCCATTACCTCATGGTCACAAGGCAACAGCTTTACCACTGCGCCAGGGCACCCCTTCTATGAAAATAGACTATGCAAACTACTATTTGACACTGGGAATCCCAGGCAGTGAATCTACACAGAAGGGACTGGTAGACCCTCTTAAACAGAATTTGTTAGAAGTAATGCACATGTGGAGTAGTTTCAAACATGAAATAAAGAATAAATAACTGTGCTATCTGTGATGCATACCATTTTTCTGTGGTCCTTTGCTTCAACTTTTCTCAAGTCTGCCATCATAAATGAATGTATAAGAAACAGCAATTTGACGTGAAATAGAGAAGCGATGATGCAAACAAGTAAAAAGTTACAAAATCTGTGTACTTCAGCGATCAAAAGCACAACAGATATGAAAAGGAAGCATACACGGCTAACGGTAACTCTGTGCTTTTGCAGGGTGATCGTGGCAGAAATCAGCATTATTAGACAGTACGTGTTAGTATAGAGTAGATTTTGTAACAAAGGAAAATCAATACAGAAAAGATGAAAATTGTAAATCAAAACCCACAGAAAAGTTCTGCAAAATCACTGCTTCTATCCATCAAGAGGACCACCAAATTTTCCAGAAGTTATCAGCGAGCTCAAAGATTTTCAAACGCCAGCTGGGCACGGACAGCAATAGTCATATTAACAATGGATTGAATAGTCACCAGAACAAGCTGCATTATCAAGTATCTATCCGAATCCACCAATATCAGGACCAAGTAATGGCATCAAGTTATCCCAAACCAACTTGAAACGAAACAGGTATGACAGGTAGGGATTGAAAATACCTGCATTTAGCAACCAATGGGAAGAGGCAGCCAGTTTTTCAGCGTTTCGTGACATCCAGTTATGATAGCTAAACCCGAGTTCAGGAGCGTACTTTGCGTGGGGAAACAGACTACACTAGCAGCTAGGGAGATCCAAGCCCTGTGGCGATACCGCTCGTGCGCCCTGAGAAGGTCCTAATCCGACCAAATCATAAACAAGGGCGCGCGGACTAGAAATCGATCACATCCACTACTACCAGGTAAGCGAGAAGATTTGGATTTGGTCGCTTGCAGCAAGTAAGAAAAAGAAATCCACCGTAGCAAGCTAGGGTTCCTTACCTGCAGGAAATCGATTCCAGGTCCAGATGGATCTCTAATCCACGTCACTTCAACACCAGCGGAGCTAGGACGACGACCACCGTGAGGGGAGAGACGGCAGGCGCCGCTTTGACGGGAAGAGGTTGGAGCCGAGATCGAGTGTTCGATGGCGCGGGTAATCACGGAGTCGGGCGCATATATCCCGACCACCTGCTCTGACGGGACTTGCAAGGAGTGCTCCCCCCAAATAAAACTTATAATATTAGCTTCTTTAAAATAGGATTTTCAACATGGTTACGTTTTATAGTAAAACTATACACCGTCTTTTTTGCTCATTTATTTTCTTTTTGGGCAGGTAGCCACGTGAAAGGACGAACCTATCCTTTTTTTTGCATGTCCGACCGTTTTTATTTCGAAAGCCCCGAACGATTGTTCGGCTTATATTGTAAGAAGATTAAAGTAGTTTATGTTTACATCTAGATTTTCACAGTTACCATTTATGATTGCAACATGGCTGTCTAGATTTAATCCGGCTAATAGGTGTTTGGTACATAAACTGTACCCCGTCAACTTCTAGAGCTTGACAGTGCCCTTGATCTCCGCTATTAATTGGGTTTGATTATGATATTTGTTTTTAAAGATGCGCTGGTTCTCTCCAGATCGTCCAAAAGATAAGGATAGCTAGAGTTCTTGTTACTTTTGTTGTTGACTTTGTTGCGCCGTTTGTTAGGTTGTAATACTATTCTACAATACTTAGATGGCCATTTTTGTGCCGGTGTCCATCTTTACATCAATCCAACCCCATAACTAGGACCACACTCTCCGCGTTTCCGAGCACTCCATGAAGAGATGAGTCACCGTCTCCAAGTTCCGCCAACAAAAGTGGACAAAAATAATCATTTGGTCAGCTTCGTCTCTGCAGGCGATCCGCCGTCCAAACCTTGTTTTGTAGAAGCAACCAAGTAAAACCTTACACTTTGCTGGAACCCATACTCTCCAGTTTTTTAGGGAACCATGAGGTATGCTGATTTGGATGAATATTTATTGGAGGTTGAAACAATCCATATTATTTCATCCTCTTCTTGGTTGTGGGGTTAATAACAGTTCATTGTATCATCATCTAGAGGGATACATAATCCTCCAGTATTTGAACAACCAGGTTATATAAGATATTATGGATCCACGGGTTGTTTCCCAAGGCTTCCGCCACCAATCTTCTCTTTCGTTTGCTATGGTGATAGAGGCCAGGGAACCTCATCGAGGGAGAGAAACCTTTGAGCCAACTTGATTTCAAAACTTAGCACGTTGCCCATTGTGGATCGTTATCTGAGTGGTTGTTGCGAATAGACACATCAGTTTTGTTAGTTGACAGCTCCATTCCAGCCCATGGTTTTATCGGTAAATTTCAATCCATCCAGAGCCACATCCGACCGTGACATGCCTCTCAATACACACGTAAAAATAAATCACAGCAAAAAAATTACATGCAACACCTGGATATTTTTCTCCATTAGATAATATGATAATATAACAACGACCCATGTGTGCGCGGTTATTAGACTCCAATTCTTAAACAAAATCCAAAATTCTATAAGTATATTATATTGCCTCAATGGAACCTATAAAGTAGAATTGTAATAAAAACCTCCTCACCTTTGCAATTTGAGCCATCACGGAGCCCTTACCATGACATTGGGGCAGCTGGGGCGTAGCAGCCTACTAGCCTAGCAGGGCGCCAGGTCGAGATCCACACGAGAGACGGAAGAACCAAGAGAGAGAAGAGAACGATCCTGTTCGGTGATTTGAAAAATAGGACGGGGTAGTTTAGTCATTTCACACGGTTGAAAAGTAGGAAAAAAACAAAATAGTCTAACTATTTGTTAATCTTATTTTAAAGGTGTGGTAATGGTTTTTTGAAATCTAAAGGTGTGACAATGTTGCAAAGTTTTTTTTTAAAAGATGTTCATGTTGCAAGAGTCCTGTTTAAAATTAAGAGAATCCACTTATTGATAATCTCATAATAGCAAAAAGCCTGCGTGGAACCGGGGCGCGGGGATGAGATTGGGAATCAATGTTGCAACGGATTCCGATAGGAGTGGGAATCGAATAGTTTGGACTTTGGATCGTGTACCGGTTCCAGTTCGCGAGAGAAATATCCGCCGGTTATAGTTGGGCCAGAATAAAGGCTTTATAAAGTTAGTGGACCAGTCTTCCTGGGTTGGGCTGCGCCACAATTTAAGTCCGGCCCGAAACTGCAATCAGGCGCTCCCGTAAAAGGTCGAAGTAATAAAAAGGTGGGAAAAAATGATAACGAAGCACGTGTTAGTAACGTTATGCATCTGCAGGTTCTGATGCAGAAAAGCCAGCGTCGTACGCTCCTCATCTCCTGCAAGAAAAACAACATGCCGCCAAATGGTTCCACTAGTCAACCACACGGCATAACCTGGCGAACCGATTCTGTTCCGTGAATCCATGTCTCCCCAGTAATCGTATCAGCGACCAGCCCTTCTCCGAATCCTGACACCAAAATTTACTCACCCCTGCGGCTTGCGCAGAGCAAAACTTAAGCGTCGTGTTGGTGGCCTCTCCCTCGTTTCCGACCGTTCTCGCAGCCAGCCACATGGCAAATACTGTGCATTCTATTACTATTACTACTACTGGCAGCGATGCGGAGCACAAATGCAGACACCTCCAAGCTGCTGGTTGATGAGCGAGCCAGTAGCTGGCGCCATGCCCTCGGAGCTCGCCCGTCACGTGCTACTTGTCCGGGGCTCCGGAGGCCTGGATCCCAGGCCGAACAGCTACGCGCTAGGGGCACTGCTGGTGATGCCGATCTGGTTGACAACACGCCATGGGTTGCAATCTCCAGCAGGTCCTCACTTCGAAAAACTCGCGTCAGGAATCGCTTGAAAACCGCGTGGCGTCCGGAGCTGCACACGCAGGTCTACCGGCTTGAGGATAGGCAGTGGGGTGTCTGTCTCCCCAGATCAAAAAGAATCACCGGAATCGTAGTGCGTGCCCTGTCGTCGCGCCGTTCGTGCTTGACTCGCCCGACTGATGACGCGGCGAAAGACGAGGAGATACAATTCACGGTTCGGGGAAGGCGATGCACGATCACTGCTTATTAGTACATTGATCTGGAACGGCAAGTGCAGCATGTACACTGGTACATTGATCTGGAACGGGTACTACACAGTATCTTGCAGAAGCTACAAGCGTACATTGCAAACAGAAACGGCCCGTTTATTAACCCGGTTTCACTGTTGCACATTCAGATGCCCTACCAACAAAAGCCGTGAGCTTCAATGCACATTTAAGCCCTTGATCATGTAGCGGCAATAAACAGATGCCAACTATACAACGCGTGCGCATGCGCCCGTGCACCGATCCAAATGGGGAGCTAGCTAATGTGAGGACCGTGTTTAGGAGATCTGGGGCTCAGCGCATCAGCTGCCTTCCCAGCAAACGTGGGGTAACAGTGCCGAAGTAACGGTACTGTCGCAGCTCAAGCCACAGCCAGTATGATAACCATTTTGTTTTTTAGTTCGCGAAGAGTACAACAACTAGAGCGTCCACAGAACAGAAATAATGGTACGTATCCACTGACACAAAACAAACGTAGACGTAGGGGCCCTCCCTCGCTTTATCCGGGGGAAAAACGATTGCAGAAAAAAAACAGGATAGGGTAAACTAATCATTCTATTCAGAGAACAAAACAACGGTCATGAAGCAGAAGCATCGATCATCCACCCACCGGACAAGGATTGCAATTGGGATATCAAAATGCAGACAAATGTACAGCACATGACGCCAAAAGGATGTTTGGTGTGGTGGAATGGGATTAAAAGAGTAAAAGACAAGACACCATGAAGCCAAGCAGGCCCCTACACGAATCAATTGCTACAGAGTACAGAGCAGTACAGAACGGCAGAGATCAATGGACACGAAGAGACAAGGCAGCCGGGCGCTGCGTTAGTAGCCGTTGCGGATGGAGAGGGAACCCCACATGCCACACGACATGGCAGCAGCATCGTGCTGTGCCAAGTACCAGTGCACACATTCCCGGGACTGACTCCTCCCTAATCACGAGATTAGGACGCCCAACGGCTACATGGGGCAGCCTCCTTCCTTGCGCGGGAACGGTTCCCGGGTTCACGTGTCAGCTGGGTCGTCGACGAGCGCACACCGGCCGGTTTAGCTCAGGCTAAGGCTAACATGAACTAATTAAGGAAAAGAATCAACAAAAAATGGAACAAGCTACTGAACTGACAGTGCCGGCCGGGGGGCGCCGGTGAGCTACGCGGGGGACGGCTGCGAGGTGGGTTCGGCGGAGGACGGGATGTCCGGACCGACGCGGCAGCCCTCGAGCATGAACACCACGTCGCCCATGGCCGGGCGGTCCAGTGGGTCCGGCGCCGTGCAGAGCAGGCCGACCTTGATGCCCAGCAGGAACTCCTCCCACTCGGACGACTCCGGATCAAGCTCCAGCAGCCCCGGCTCCAGCAGCTCGGCCACCGCGCCGCGCTGCAGCTGCCGCTTCACCCACTTCACGATGTCTTCCTCCTCCCCGGCGAACATTCCGGGGCGCCGGCCGGTGAGCAGCTCCAGCAACACGATGCCGAAGCTGTATACGTCTCCTTCCCTTGTAGCCTGCCCAGCAGCAGCCGCGTCAGGGGCAACGTAGCCGAGCGAACCCACTTGTGTTGCCGCTGATGTTGATGCGGCTGCCGCTGCAGCTGCAGCACCTGCGGTCACCACCATCGGTTCAAGGCCGAAATCAGACAGATGCGGCTCGAAGTCGGCATCAAAGAGGATGTTTTGCGGCTTGACGTCGCCGTGCACGACACCGGACTGGTGAAGGAATGCAAGGCCGCGGGAGACACCGAGGGCGATGAGGTGCCTCATTGGCCAGTTGAGGATGTGACCGTCTTGGTGGGACGCTTCCTGGAGCAGTGTGGCGAGGTTCCCGTTGGGCATGTAGTCATAGACCAGCAGCCGAACATCTGGCGGCGGCCCTGCGTAGTAGCCACGAAGGACGGTGAGGTTCCTGTGCTTCACCTTGCCCAGAGACTCGGCCTCTTTCCTGAACGAGCCTTCATCAATCACTACGGCACCGTCGGCCGAGGTGGAAGGAAGCCGCAAGATAGCCAACACGGTGCCGTCAGTGTAGCAAGCCTTGAACACGAGACCATGGCGACCTCGGCTGAGCACATTCTCCTCGTCAAACTGCCTCGTCGCCTCAACTGTATCAGCATATGTGATCCTGGAATTGAACATGATCAGCCTCGGCTGGCTGACACCATTCTCCGTGCTTGTACCACTTGACCCGCTGCCCCGTCCAGGAACGCGTCTCCTCTTCTTGACACCATCACGGCTCTCAACCAACCGGCGCCTCCACTGCAGCAAGCTGAACACGCAGCAACAGCAGAACAGCACAAGGAGCACCACCGCAGCAGCCACCACACCAATCAATAGAGCCAGACGCTGCATCCTCTGCCTCCTCCGACGCCACCAGTATTCGCCACATTCGCTATCCAATGGTGGACCGCACAAGTCAGAGTTGGAAGCATATGCTGAAGGGGACCCAAACCGAGAGCCAAGCATTGCCGGTATCTCACCAGTAAGCTCATTGTGTGACACGTTGAGTGACTGAAGTTCTGGAATCTGAGCTAATGAAGCAGGGATGCTGCCTGTAAGATTGTTTGATGACAAGTCAAGCGTCTGCAGCTTCGAGAGGTTGGCGAGAGAGGCTGGTATCTCGCCACCAATATGGTTGTCATCAAGCTTGAGAATGGCAAGCGATGACAAATTGGAAATTTCTTGTGGTATCTTGCCAGAAAGCTGATTGTAACTGAGATCAAGCTCCTCCAATTCACCGAGGCGTGAGAAATCACTTGGGATGGTGCCGATCAGCTGGTTTCTACTAAGCTCAAGCATAGTGAGGTTGGAACAATTTGCAAGGTCGGCAGGAAGCTCCCCAGTGATGCGGTTGTAAGAGGCCGAAAGCACTTGGAGCGATGGCAGGTACCCATACGTCGGTGGGATTGTCCCGGTGAAAGAATTGCCGGAGAGATTAAGATGGTGCAGGCTCCAAAGACTACTGAATCCTTCAGGAATATCACCGGAGAACGAGTTGTCAGCAAGTGACACAGACTGCAGTTGTGGCAAGCCAAAAAGCTCTGCAGGAAGATGTCCAGAGAGGTTCTTCTGATTAGAGAGGTCAAGAACTCGAAGGTTCTGCAGGTTGCCAATGGTCGCCTGAATGCGGCCAGATAAGGCGTTGCCGCTCAAATTTAAAGTCTGGAGAGCGGCCAGGTTGCCGATGGCAGGGGGGATCTCTCCAGTGAGGTTGTTACCAGAGAGGTCAAGGAATGTCAGATTCCGCAGCTGGAAGAGCTCACTAGACAGGCCACCAGCGAGCCTGTTCCTCGGAACGGACAAGGCTTCCAGCCAAGAAAGGTTCCCCAGTCCAGCTGGAATCGGGCCGGAGAAAGAGTTCCCACCAAGATATACCTCTCTGAGCCTTGGCAGACCGCCAAGTGCGGCAGGCACCTCGCCGGAGAAGTGATTGTTCTCAAGGTCAAGCACCTGGAGCGCGCCGCATCCGCCAATCTCCGTGGGCACAGCGCCAGTTAAAGCATTGCCGCCAAGGCGCAGCTCCAGCAGCGAAGTGAGCTTCCCGACGATCGGTGGCAAGTCGCCGGTGAACGCATTGCCAGAGAGGTCGAGTACCGTCAACCCCTCAGCCCCCGCGAGCCAGGTCGGGAACGGACCGACCAGCTTGTTGCCTCCGAGGTCCACCAACTGAAGATCCGAGCCAAGCCCTCCCGGCACGTCCACCTGCGAGAAGTCGTTGCCGCCGAGCTGCACGATGCGCAGCGACGAGTTCCCTTGACCACCGAACGCCGCGGCCGGGATGGTGCCGGAAAGCCGGTTCCGCGACACCGAGAGAATCTGCAGTGTGGGTATCGCGGCGACCGCGGTGGGCAAGATGCCGCGGAGCGAGTTCCCCTGCAGGCTCAGGTGGAGCAGCGTCGAGCAGTTGGCCAGCGCCGAAGGGATGGTTCCCTCGAGGAGGTTCCCGTCCAGCCAGAGGTAATGCAGGTTCTGCAGGGTGCCCAGCGACGCCGGGACGGTCCCCCGGAGACGGTTGAAGGACAAGTTCAAGAACTGGAGGTTCGCCGCTGAGGCGCTAATGTTCGCCGGGATGGTGCCGGAGAACGCATTGGAGGAGAGGTCGATGTAGTTCAAGCTCGGAGGAAATGAAGCAGGGACGGGGCCGGACAGGAGGTTGCCGGACACGTCGAAGGTTTCGAGGTTGGTGAGGTTGGAGAGGAAGGACTGGGGAATGGGGCCGGAGAGCGAGTTGGACTGGAGGAAGACGGCGCGGAGGGCGGTGACACGGGAGAGCGACGCCGGGATGGTGCCGGAGAGGGAGTTGGACCGGAGGCTGAGTCGCTCGAGGTAGGAGAGCGATCCAAGCGCCGGCGAGACTGGGCCGGAGAGGCGGAGCCGTGGGAGCTGCAGCTCGACGACGCGTCCCGTGCCTCCAGGCGCGCACGCGACGCCGCGCCATGAGCAGGGCGCGGACGGCGCGGACGCGTCCCACCCGGACATGGCGCCGTAGGGGTCGCGCACCCCGCGCCGGAACGCGAGAAGCGCGTCGATGTCTGCCTGCACCTCCGCCGTCCGCGCCACCGGCGGTACAGACCCCGGCGCCTGCGCCGCCGCCTGGAACGGCGCCAGGGCTAGCATGAGCAGCAGGAACAGCGCCCGCGACGGCGGCATCGCGGGAGCCCAAGAGAGGGAGGAGGAAAAAAATGCCCCTTTTTCTCGCGGCCGTGGCAGCTTTGACGACTGCGGCGTTTAGGCTCTCATGGAGATGGAGAGAGAGCGAGAGGGAAGTGGAGAGACGTGAGGTTTGCGGTTGCGTTTTTGGAGCGGGGAGGAGGGAGAGAGAACAAGAAAACGAGGGGTTTGGTTGAGAGGTTTTCGACGGGTTTGGGTGGCCTTCGAGGCCATTTTTTACTCGATATGCGTTTCTCTACGGCCTTTTTTGCTTTCTTCTCTCTCTCTGTCCCACTCTCACTCTACTGGTGTGCTAGGTTAACGTTAAGCTCGCTTTTAGTGTGAGGGACAGGCTGTCATAGTTAAGGCCTTTTTACTAGGGACGAACGCTGACGGAGCGTGGCCGGCGTCACGTCGCCGACGGATGGGGTCGGAGGTAAAGCTGGATGCGCCGAGTGCCTGAGTCGGTGAAAGCGTGGGGTGGGGACCACTGTGTCTGCGTCGCATCAGTCATGGTCCTGGAGGCAAAGATGGATGAAGGGCAATTACTCTAGTTTAGCAGCTATTTAGGAGCATGGGTTGAGATGCGGCAGATGTTGGCTGGGCGCGTCGTGCCACGTAGGCTGTGCTCCCCGGGCACAGGCATGCCTTGGGGCAGGGATGCCTCCCTGCCCTGCCTGCACAATATTGCTTTGCCATGGCTTTCCTTCCATAGTAATCCATTGTTGTTGCCAAGCTCTCATGTGTTGGAGAACAATGATAGTTGCAACAGTAGTATGAATCATCGCCTGAGACTTTTATAACTAAAAACCGGTCAATCTAAGCTGAATGACAGCCCTACAGCCCTCTATGTGCCGGCCAGTGAGAGTGATTTTGTGACGTGACTGCATTTGCCCGTCCTTTTTGAACTTTAGCGTACCTCTAATCAAAAGGTCAAGTGGTCGACTGATTTAACACAGCGGTTTTATTTGATACAGGGAACATTATGACAAACTTGAATGATGTGGTAATAACAACGGCAGTAAATACTGTACACAGAGTAACAGAAATGGTACCTATCTGTGACGCTTTAATTTAGTAGAAATTGTGCACGCTACAGCTTGAATAGGAAAGGCTTTATCACCTACAAGCTTTCCAATACGCCAGCCATCAGCATGTTCGCCCCTGGCACCTCCATGCTTGGATGCTCCTACCACCACTGCCAGCTTCTTCTATAATCACTCTACTCCCTCCGGTCTGCTATGTAATCACCTAGCACTGGAAAAATTGCGGATACATCAGAGAATTCAAGCAACCACTAGACCTAGATGCATACAGTACCTGGATGGTCGCCAATGCTGAAACCTTTTGTGCGACGGAATGCTGAAACCGATTTGCAAATGAGAGAAATGCAGTGCACGCTCTTTGTTTTTCATGCAGCAC
This sequence comes from Neostapfia colusana, assembly GCA_030760725.1. Classification (NCBI taxonomy): domain Eukaryota; kingdom Viridiplantae; phylum Streptophyta; class Magnoliopsida; order Poales; family Poaceae; genus Neostapfia; species Neostapfia colusana. The sequence continues at coordinate 2,914,918 of JASWHV010000017.1, forward strand.
ACAAGAATATAAACCATCATGAAGCTAGGACACACTTTACAGTTTATACATAGACTACTAGTACTAAAATATAGGTGTTCCCATTCAGTGCCGGCATCAAAAATCAATCCAGTCACCTCCATGCTTAAGATTTGACCTTTTCGGGACCCTTTTTCCAAGTGAGCAGCAAATGGAATGGCGTGCTCCACTTCTCGCAGGTGCGTACCGTTTGTACGCTCCCAAATCTCCCAGCTGGACCTACTCCAAAGCTAAGAACTCACATGCGTAAGCTGGTGGTACCAGACGTACAGCGTAGCTCTGCCTCAGTAATGCAGTACGGAGACTAGAATACTCGTATCCTGCTTGTCTGATGCCTGTGAGAGGAGGCGCTTAACGAACTCACTCCCGATCAGCGCATGTGCACACCACCGTAGGCCGGCAGGGAGCGTCCCGCAAATCCATCCTCCTTTTTGCCCGGATCTTAGCAAAAAGATTGTATGCATTGCCTTCGATGCTTCAGTCCTAAATTAATCACAGCAGCTAAGTTGAATTCAGAACTCCGTTTTACTGCACGCGGAACACAACTGCTCCTTACTAGTATATATTACTACAGTACCTCAGAGCCAAGTTGGTGCCTAAGCTTTTACCGAGGTAATGAACTCAAGCTCTAGGTGAAAATGCCTGCAGTAGTTACTACAGTAGATACTTTAGGTTACTAGGGGAAACTGATGGCGAGGACCGGTGGCTAGGAGCAGGGCAGCACGGGCACGACGGCTGCTGCCTGCGGGCTGCTGAAACCAGACGATTTCCTGACCTGCACAACACAGGGCTCCAATAATTCATCAAACGGCCATATGTGGGCGCGACCTACCACTGTTTCAGCTGACACTGGTCACTGGAGCATGAGCACCAGTCAAGCAGCGTCAGCTTTTACTCGTCACTGTGCGAGTACTGCGGATGCCCCATCTCCGTCTCTCTCTGCAAACCAAACCAATTCGGTAAAAACTGTAGCATGCCTGGTTGGGGCCAATTGTACGTGAGAAATGGAAATTTTCAACGTGCTGCCCCGTTCTCCACCGGCCCTTGTCCCATGAAGCATTACTGGTTGGCGAAGTAACGTTCATTTACCGTAGTGCACATGCCCCAGGGTGAAGATCAATTTTCTCTTATGCATAACACATAAATAACTAAATATCAGTTGGAAATGCTGTACTTATGAGGTGTGGCACCAGGATCTTCTCCATCCTGGCTTCTCCACTTCTGGTTCTGTAAGTAGCAAAGCATCAATGCTAGACCCATTACTGCAGTGGTGAAATGTTACCGCCAGATACACTATTGACTAGTGCAAAAGAATAGCCGTGTACGTCGGGCGCTGTAAACTTAGAGGAATTACGAGTTCATCTGAAGAACAGACTTAGACCCTGTTTGACACGGCTTAAACTTGTTAAAAAAACAGCTTATCTGAAAAGCTGGTGAACAACAGCTTAAACTTATACCATGCTTTTAGTTCATTCTGAGAAACAGTTGAACTAATAAGCTGCTGGAGAAGCTGACTGTTTGGTACACCCGCAACTTATTTTTATAAAAAAGCTGGTTCAGAAGCTGTGCCAAACAGAGCTTTAGGGCGACAACACTGCAGTTTAGAGCGGTATATATATATATATATATATATATATATATATATATATATATATATATATATATATATATATATATATATATATAGACACACATTAGGCTTTGCAGAATACCAGCAGTCAGTACAGAGCTCCTATGAAATTCCGTGTTCCAGATAGGGACTAATTTAGATTCAGCGACGATGGTGAGGTCATGATCGAACTCATGATTGGTGGGCTTGTTCATGACAGCAATACGGTTACGAAATTCAACAACAGTGACCAAACATATCTAATATGTTGGAAAACAACAATAAATGTGAAGATGTTGACGTACGTGCTTGTTTGCACTGCTCTACCACTCCATACAAACATAACAGAACTCACGGCATTGGAACCTTGGGGCTGGATGGGTCTCACACACTCCTGGTGGACGCCTTGCGTCTCCATTAATTTCTAAGTGGCAACTAGCTTCGAATTCACACCCGAAATGCAAATGAGCGGGAAAAGCAGAAGACGAAAGGCAGAGCAGGGAGGAAGCCAAAAGGAAAGTTTCGGTTGATTTCCTGAAAAGAAGTGGTTTTGGACGCATTTCACTTGTCACTCGGCGACCCTTGGAGCCTTGAGCATGACGACTAGCGCCCGTGGTTTGGCTGGCCAAAACTTGACCTATTCACAAACATAGCGTGCCCATCGCACTTTCAAGTCAAGTGTTATATTCTACGTAAGAACAAAAGGGAGTTGTTATTGTTTTGGCCATAAGGCGGCATCCAAAATTTAGCTGAATTTAAGGGGACTGAACTGCACACGGACAGATTCGTCCATACCCATTGACGTGCGCACGCCCGTTTGTTCTTCCCGCCTTCCAAGGCACTAGTAAATGGGTATGTGATCGAGACTTGGACGGCACATCCCGCTTAATTCGGCCAAATTAACCAGCTGGATCATCTGATTCCTTCATGGATTTCTGGTGTCCTTTTCTTACGTTTCAGCCAGGAATTTCATGTACCAACTCTTAGCAACGTCACTCAACAATAATAAACTACGTGCATTTGCACGAAGCAAAACGAGCAGACGCTAACAGCTCGCCGATAGAACGGCGGCGAGTGGGTTTTGTTTGAGTTTTAGTGGATGCGCAGTCCCCACAACCTGAATAGAAAGGTGAGCTCTCATGGTGTATGCTTGCCAATGCATCGAGTCATTGGGCTAGTGGCCTGGCGGCAGACGCAATAATGTCCTCCGTTTCAGGGCGTCCCCGGCAAAAAGGGGTAGAATGATACTAAGGCCTGCACTAAACAGGAAAAAAAAGCGACTCCAAGTAGGCGATGTGAATGAGCATATGCCCAGGGGGAGGATTAGCAGGGCAAAAACAAGGACCGTGTCCCCTCCCGCAGATCCATGGATGTGCTTTCTGACCATCACCTTAGATTCCGGCCCAGGTGAGATTGTGAAAAACATGAGTGCTGTAGGTTGGTGGGCAATTTGCCCACTGTGATTCCATCAGCCCGAATACTTTTGGCTGTGCAAAAGGTAACTAAAGCCTTCCGTAATGGTTTGTTATGATGGATGCTGACCCGATTACTGTGGGCTAGCTTGGGTTAGGTTGGTGACATCACAAGTGAGTTCTGCCTAGCCCTATGACTTTATTCTCAGGGGTGCCAGCGATTAATATAAAGCCTCAAAGGCGAAGTATGAAAGTATGAGCCCAACACAAGAATATCGTCCTGTCGGGTACCAAATTTGTCAGCATAATTGACAGAGGACTAATGTTCTTCTAAAATTATTTCCTTCTTAAGGGTTCTCTGAAAACTAAAATAGACTGTGTCGATACCCTGCGAAACGGGTACCCCGCGTAGTGAATAGAAAACAGACTGGGCTCCGCCTTTCCAGCTTAGGCGGCCCCAGCGTAAGCCACGTGCCCTAAGCCCCATGGGCGGACCCGAGGTCACCACGTGTCTTCAGTCCCTGAGCCTGACTACCAGTCGAGGGTGACTCAGGAGTCGCCATGTGTCCAATGGTATCGGACCAGATCTTCCACCAGGGAGGGCTCCGACGCTATCACGTGCCCGGAACCTTCGAGCCACACCCTCCGCCAGAGAGAGCTTCGAGCCACGTGTCATACGGTTCCGGGCCCGACTCCTAGCGTGGGAAGGCTCCGGTGCTGCCATATGGACAACGACTCCAGATGCACCATCCGCCAAGGAAGGCTCCGGAGGTGCCACGTGTCCTGCAGACCCAGGCGCGACCTCCAGCATAGGAGGGCTCCGGTGCTGCCACGTGCCGAGCGACCCCAGGCCACCCACTACTTCGCGAGACAGCTCCGGCGGAGACGCGTGTCCCGGAGGGCAGCTGCCCGGATGTCACGCCGACAAGCAACGGACAAATGACCAAGGAGTAAAGAGGAAGGTGCGCTGTCAGGCCGAGCATTCAAGGGTCGCGCCTTCCCTAGAGGCATGGCGCACGACGCACGCTTCCGTCCCTTGTCAACGTACCATTACGGTGAAAGATAGGGCGGCGAGGCGTGACGACACTACAGTGTCGCCCAACGGTGCATAGCTGTCTAGCATAGCGAAGACACACGGCGATAAGACAGGAACTTCATCATCACCAGCCACCCGGTTAGAGGCGTCCGACGTGTCAGGCGGCGCGCCTTAACTCCACCGATAGTGACAATGCATATAGTTGTAAATGGCTATAGCTCATGTATAGGATACCGATAGCCGCGGGGCCACCTGTCGTTGGGCTATAAGGGCAAGGGGTTGGCGACCCAGCCAACTCATTGTCACACACGAGCAAGTAATACACCAAGCACTCCCGTGGATGTAGGGTTTTTTACGCTCCGGCGGTCCGAACCACGTAAATCCTCGTGTCTCTCTCGCCATTGTACCCAGACCTTCGCGATCCACTAGCCCCACCAAAGAAAGAACCTCCGCGGGCTGCTTCCGAGCAGACCGAGAGAAGTGTCATAGAGAACACTTCGACAGACTGCTTGACCAGATGACTCTACGACTACGCTAGGCGCACCCTTCAAACTGCGATATCTAACATATTGAAATTTTAAGAAGAGGAGGCAAACCTGGCAGGTGACATTGGATGATCTCATAGAATTGACATGTCAATGACCGTGTCCTTGGGTATAATATAGATTCAGCCGTATGTTTTCCCACTGTTCACAAATAAACATTCAGCCAGGTACCATTCAAACCCACATCCTGCAATAAAAAGCAAAGGCCATAGAAAGGTTTAGAATCAGAAAGTATGGGCTAATAATCACAAAACTAACACAAACGAACAAAACCCACCATAATAGTCTACATGATGAACAATCATCGTTCTTAGCAGAGATTCATACTAGAACAGTCACAACTTATCCAAGTTCAAACAAGTTATATTGACGACATGGAAGAGCAGAAAACCGAGGATTGATGAAAGTTCATTAGATCCATAAAGATGACCAATAGCACAATTTTCAGCACACCATGTCACATTGCGGCAAATTTCCAGTCCAGCTTTAGAATAACAATATTTCCAATGATTTAAAATGTCAATAAATATTATACACATTGAATAATCTGAGTGTGCTGTAGTCTACAGAGCAGGCAGAACACCAAAGTACATTCAGGGTGACACTGATTCCTTTAAGTCAAACAAATACAACAACTTATATACTAGCAGATTCACATGATCATCTGTTACACATCAAGCTTGTGCAAGCTGATGAAAACACACAAAATAGCTTTTTGGCTTCTGCTACTGTAAAAAGGTAATGCTTGAGAAAACTGAGCCAGGTTTCTAGAGGTGTCTAGCACACAAATGGAATGATTGCACAGCGATAACGAGGGTAATCTTCAAATTTCTCAAGGTACCATTTATGGGTTTGTACCGCTGCAAAGGATAAGTTTGTTATCTGCAAAGCAATTAAAGAGTTTTAGTCAGCAGGAATGAAAGAAGACAAAGAAAACATAGTCACAAGTTAGTTGGATTCTAGAACATAGAGTGAAAAAAAAATCAGTGAGGCGTACCACAAAAAGAAACAGGAACCACACTGGAATATTTGATCCACCACTAGCTACCACCATGCCAAAATATATTACCTATTAGCCAAAACAGCATAAAAATGTTTATGTCATAATGATTTCAAACACACAAGACCTTTTGTTAGTCAGCAGCATGGTGCCCATTTGATTCAATGCAAATAAAAGAAAGAAATATACAACTCACAAAGGTGAAATGGCATAGGTTCCTTGATAATAATACATTTTCTGACCATAAAGCTATGTACAGATAGGTTGACTTTCTATTTTATGGCTGACCAAAATGAAAATTGATACTTCCAAGCCCTACTGTACGTTGCAAGGTAGGCCGCCAAAATGCGAGGCATATCATATCTGATGAGAAGGTCTTCAGCTTCAGTATAAACCCAAAATTCCAGCATAATTAACAGAACCGCACTTCCACCAATGACAACCCATCCCAGCCAATATTTTATTCTATTTTCACACCTACGCTCACTTGCCATCATTGTTTAAACAATTTAATGGGGTCCTCCATTGCTCCAGTACTTTTTAGGATATTACGGGCAACATACTGAATACAAAGGAAGAAAAGGGCACTCACTAGTTCAGCAAGGTAATGAGGGCAAGACACACGTTCAAACCAGTCACCGCAAGGGATGACATATTCATCAGAATCTCTGTGTTTGCGCAATGATCCCTGTCCAAGTAGAAAACATAAGCAATGAAATCCAAAAGCACAAACAACTCAGCAAAATTGTATCCTGTGAGTTTGTCACGACTGGACGCATATAGGGCCTGTTTGCTTGTTATGTGCCTGGCTCAGGCAGCACCCCGCCTGCGGTTGGCAACGCTGCCTGCGGGTGCAGCAAGCAAACAGGCCGATATAAATATACAGTCATGGCCCAAAAGAACATAAAATATGGAGACTAAAGAACCTAATATTTATAGTAGATGTTTCATGAAGAGCTTCCAATGTTGGTGGACCAAACAAAGCTTTTATATTTGCAAGTTCTATAGCCCATTTAGCATCCCCTTCTGGCCTTCTCCAATAGTGAAACAAGCCATTCCTTTTGTTTTTCACTATAAATAAGTAGCTCCTGTTTTTCAAATTAACATATTTAAAATATCTTCTGCTGCTGTATATATGTTAAGCATATATAATCTCTTCACATACTCAGTAGAAATCAAAAGTTGACGTACTATGGCTCTAGGTGCAGATACTTACAAGAATTGCATGGCATCGCATCTGATGGAGCGAGCCCCAAATGAAAATAAGAGCACCTATCCACTGGGACCACCCTAACATTACAAGAGGCTTCAGGAGAGATGATGAATCAATCATTAGATCTGGCATTCGTGCACGACCTTTTACTATGAATTCAGCTACTTGACCTCGAAGATAATGCATTGCTTCAGGAATACATGAGCTAGCAAAAGATAAAGGTGCAGCAACATAGTAGCTGCAGGAGGAAAGAACAAAAAATTAATTCATACAAGAAATGTTATATTGTAAAAAAAGTCAGTGCAATGATCTTTGTCAAAAGGCCTCCTATGGAACTCCCTGTCAAGGGTAGCATCGTCATCAAAATAGAAAAGAAAAATAGTAGGGTTATGACTATATTCAATAACTTTATTCAAAAGAAAGATGACAGACAATCCTGGACACAATCAGGAGTTCATAAGCTACAACTAACAATAATCGATTAGATTATTTTCTTTGTCAAGTCAAGATAAAATAATTCAATGCAGCATATTACTCCTGATTCATCCTGTTTGTGGATAAAAGCTACCATGGTGCATGGAAGAACACTCATAACAGCACGGACGACAAATGTGAATTTATGATATAAAGAACAAAACGAAGAAAACGAGGGATTATGCAGTCAAATTGGAATGTCCTAACAAGAATCATGCAACGTCATTCAGGAAAATAAATAAATTCAAGATACAATGTGCAATAAACTTACAAAAGACCAGTTAGATATCCCACGATGTGCATCCGTGCTGATGGACTGTAGTGGAATACATGCTCAGTCTCATACACGCGTCTCAAAACCTGAACTTCCATCAATAGCAGTACAAATACAGTCCGCCAGACACGATACTTGTGTTCCTTGGGGAGCGACAAGAAATTACTCAAAGAGAATGAATTTGACCCTCCAAGAATATGGCTAGTAATAGTAGAGTAACTTGATGGCTCTGTCGATAATGGTGTCATTTTCATATATGCGTAGAACCATATTGTAATCAGCAATACTGTTGTCACTGTCACACCCACAATATAAAAATGCAAGAAGAATTTCTGTGGAACTGTGAACTTCTGCAATTTCAGGAATAATTTAATTAACTTTATTTGGTGACAAGTGCACGAAATTAACTTTGCAAGAAGAGGATGTGTGAATTTGTCCTAATATGTAATGTGCCCATCATTTTGATTTTAAACTGAACAAGAAAATTGGATAAGCCAAAGAAACGCCAAGAGCATGTATCATATCACTTATTCTCCCCTTTTGCTGTATTTTCAATAAACTGAAGTTATTGTTAGCTCATAAGCGTGTGCCCAATATTGGCACAAGATTGCACTGTTTTTTTTACTAACACTAACATTAAGCATTATATTTTAGGGCAAGTCATAATAAATAAATGTGTATGAATTGCATGGAGTACTTCAAAATTTCTCATAACTCTCTTCTTTCAGCACCCAGATAACCCATTTAACAGTTCCATGGAGTTTGAAATAGCCTCCAGATTTTAGATTGGTCCGCGATCTGGCCTGGACAGTAAGACAGTTACACTATCACCTAGTATTCTATCTATAAACCCTACAACTTCTATCTATGGTTCCGCGTTTCTAAAGAAGGCTATATAATCAACACGAGATAATTGCGTGAACACAAGGGCGAAGCAGCAACGTGGCGCCGCAACTCGCCACCGATCTTACCGCCTTGGACGACGAGGAGGATGAGGACCTGGCGGTCTTGCCGCGGGAGGAGAAGGCGGCGAGCAGACGGTGGATGAAGCGGCCGCCGGCAGCCGCGGGGACCGGGAGCGCGGCGACGACGATGGGGAAGGTTGCGGCGACCCAGGCGAGGCACAGGAGGGACCTGAGCGTGGGCCCGCCCCCCGTCTCCATGGCGAACGAGGCCGCCGTGCAGCCGCGACGCGGAGACCGGCGCGCGCTTCGCCAACGAGACGCGGCGGCGTGACGGACTTTGGTGCTGCGTTTGTGCTTTGGAGTGTGGAGGAGGGAAAGGGAATCGGCCAACACAGGTGGGTGCGTGCTTCCCGTGGCGGGGAGGTCTTTAGATTGGTCCCTTCTGGAAGCGGGCGGGCCAGGCGGGCGTTAAACTTGCGGGTCCCGCGACACGACGCGCAACTGCGGGGCCGGGCTCTTTGTCGGTGATGATTTTGTTGATGCCGAGCGGCATGGACTACTCAGTTTATCACACCTGGCTGGCAGGCTGGGTACGTTTCGAATTGAGTTAGCAGTGCCCGAATCGAAGAGGTTAGCATGTTACTAAAGGCAACTTCAGAATTTGAACCAGAAATGCCCTTCAGCGTGTACGTGACCCAACCAAAGTTTCACCGAATAGAAGAGGTCACTGAAAACGCCATTTAATCCTTGTCTTAGCGCTGCACGCGTCAGGCTGAAGATAAGGGAGTGAGACTAGGTGAATTTAGCTTGATCACGCCGTTCCAGCGACCCAGACCCAGTGATTAGTGGTTGGGCGTGTCCACCCACGTGATGCGCACCGCTCAAACTCGCGCCACCACGATTGCGCTAGATACGGACACGAATGACGAATCTGAACATTAGAAGGCTTGCATTTTATTTGGCCAGCAGTTCTGCTAAACCTGCTACCGTAAGCAGAGCCGAGTCATATGTCACCATGGATCGCAAGTCGACGTCCGATTAATTCTTGGTTGGGTATACTTCTTAGGTCAGGCTCGATCCACGTACACGGCAGACATGAGACATGCTAGTCGTACAGGTGGTCAGGCGGGGCTGATGAATTGGCTTAACTATCTGACCGCGATAGCGCGCCTGCCAACTGGTTTCAGTCGTGGAGATATTGATGCTGAAAGAAAGGCTTGACTGAGTGAATAAACGTTAGCAGTTGTCGAGCCGGCCCAAGCCAAGTGTAGCCCATGAAACATGCAGCCTACGTGCGGCCTGGAAGCCGACGGCCCATCTTCTGGCTGTTGGGGGAGAACAATGCAGCGTTGCTGTATGTAAAGGAGGAGAGTCTAGAAGAACCTACGATTCCGAGTAGCGCCCAACGTGGCGACGCGGCCTCGGCCCGCGGAAAAAACGGTCCTCCAAGAAGTGCAGTACAGAGGAGATCAGTAGACACGGCGCGTGTACGCAGTACCCAACCGTCTCAAACGGCAGCCGGAGGGGGCGAGAAGTAGAATCGCGCGGCAGATGAAATTTTGATTTCCAAAAGTCGCGAATACCCCGGGGGATAGTGGCGAATCAACCGCTCCCACACTCGGCCGCTCGGGACGTGATTCCTCGGCAGTCGGCACCGGCCGGCGGTCGCGGAACAAGTTACGCGTATCGCCGTATCGGCGCATGACCTCCCATGACGGGACGAGATAAAACTGCCATTCATGCTGGCCCGTCATCGAGCACGCCGATTGCGGCTGAAGCCGAATCCAACTCCACCACACGATTTACGGTAACCAAACCGCGGCCGCAACGTTAAATGCGGCGCCGTCGTTGCATAATGCCACCGCACGTCCGCAGCAACATGATCTATCGCCAACGCTAAAGGGCAAGCGCACTTTTACATGGAGGGCATAAGCAACGATTGTGACACGCATCACTGGATAAGGGCGTCCTATATTAAACAAGAACAAATCGCGTTAATCAAGTTTAAAGGACATATTTTAGCAGATTAAATAAGGAGAAACAGATTGAAATGCTTTACCATAAGAATTAAACGGCAGTGACACAAGAAATTGCACGGACAACTCGGATGAAGACAATCTAAGCACATACTGGAGGATCTAACTGCACGGAACGGCAATAAAATTTAACTCCACTGAGAACTGCGAAAATCTGAACACGAATAAGACGGGAGAACTAAAAGTTCATATCATATACTCAAAGGAACCTAATAACCATGTCTTAAATTACACCAACCTAGATACCTAGAGCTTGACTACCACACGAAAGTAGAAACTACCGACACACGCACACATGCTTAGTTTTTACAAGTCCTACACACCACCAAATCAGCACGTCGATCTATTGCAACCATCTTATGCAGCGATCTTCCGGGCCTTCTTCGAGGCAGGGGACTTGACGGTCTTTGGCTTGGCCTTGGGCTTAGCCGCCGGGGACTTCTTGGGCTTCGCCAGGACCTTACTCTCCGGAGCCTTGCGTTTGGTCCCGACGGCGACTGCGGTCTTCTTGGACTTTACTGCGGCATCCTTCTTAGGCTTGGCGGCGACCTTGGCCGGCTTGGGCGCGGACTTGGTGGCGGCTGCGGGCTTGGCCTTGGGGGAGTCCTTCTTGGCGGCGTCTGAGAGCTTGTAGGAGGCCTTGACCTTGACGAGCTTGCCCTTGGAGGCGAACCCGCGGAGCCGGTTGGAGAGCATCTTCTTGTAGTTGGCCGGCAGGGACGCGCCGTGCTTGTTCTCCATGTACTTGGCGATTGCGTGCGCGCTCGAGCCGGTCCTTTCCTTGAGCGCCGTGATCGCCTCCTGGATCATCTGCACGGAACGAAAACAGATTCGATCAGCCCCAACACCAAACTAACCCAATCGAGACGATGACAAATCACCGAACGCCGATCAACAGTCTCACCTCGAAGTAGGGCGGGTGGGCAGCACCGGGGGCGGCAGTCTTGGGCTTAGCGGCGGCCGCCTTCGGCTTCGGAGCAACGGCAGGCTTGGCGGTGCGGGAGGCGGGCTTGGGCATGGCAGGCATCGCGGCTGCAGGCTACTGAAACTGGAGAGGCAAAGAGCTCTAGTTACTGCGGCTGTGCTTGAGTCGAAACGAGGAGCTGTGAATGGATTGATTCAACGAGTCCCAGCTCGCTATTTTATATAGACTAGGCGGGGCACGATTCGTCGGGACGGAATGCTACGATCTAATTGGCTGAGAGGGCAGTCGCGCGGATCGCGATCCGCGAGTGGAGGGTTGAGCGCATTGTGGCCGTCGATGGAGGGACGGCGCTGGCCGGGGTGAACCGCCCACAGCGGGAAATGGATTTCTGCCTCGCAACAAAACCGCGACGACGCATGTAGGTGGAACCCGTGCACGGTGGACTTGTGGGGTGGTGCCTCGTACGTTCTAGGTTGGGACGCAGGGTGTAGGATCCTAGCCATCTCCTGGTGTACCATGAAACGGATTTAGGGGGTTAAATGAGAGGACGTGGATCCGCACGTCGTTTCAACCTTTGATGCGTTTAGTTCCCGAACCGGATATGGTTGTACGTGGAGTTTTTTAACAAATTTATAAATGGCTCCAGGACTTGTTTGAGTAATAAGAAATAGAGTGAATTGTAATAAAATGAAGTGGAAAATAAAACTGATTTTTACTTCAATCTCTTTCAATCTGCTTCAAATAAAGAGTATTTAGTTGTATCAAAAAAGCCCTGAGCGGTTACCAAAAATGCCCTTGGGCCTGTTCTTCATCATGGAATGATGTTGGGTTACTGGTGAGTCGAACATTGACACAATACTAGCCCAAACTTTTAACGTCTAGTAAGCACCTGTCAGATGAAAATCTAAATTCTTGCCGATTCTGTTAGTTGTTGTCTCAGTTTGCTTATACTTGATCGCTGGTCAAACTAATATTAACAAATCATATTCCACGGAATGAGGCATATTGGTGGATCATTTTATATCATCGAATTACATGAACGAACCTAAAAAAACAATGAACTGACAATGCTACGGTTCAACACTAGGGGTATTTATTTTTTTACTCCATTTGCTCCTTTGTATTTAATACATGTTAGTTTATTTTTGAACTAGTTAGTATCAAATAAAAATAAACAAAGAGACTAATAAACTTTAGGGTGTGTGTTTTCCTGTTCATGATTCAACGATTTGGAAACTGCATGTACCGCTTAGAATCATTTTTTTTCTATGGCACATAACACCCAGATTGCCACGCAAGCGCGTGTGGTGGATTCAGGATAAAAGGTATCATAAACTGATATGCTTATATCCATACAGGTTCCTCAACAATCTTCTAGCATTGTTGAATGAAGATGCATACATCCGTGGAAGGGTATTTTAAGTTCAAAGTAGCCTTTTAATGGTTATATCCAAAAGTATGAAGATGCATACATCCGTGGAAGGGTATTTTAAGTTTAAAGTAGCCTTTTAATGGTTATATCCAAAAGTATCTCAAAGAGGTTTGAAATTGGGTGAAAAATTGTCATTAGTATTCCTAACAAAGTTTAGGAGTTGATAATATGCTCAGCCTTTATATGATGCATGTGAGAAATACCACTTTTGCATTTTGTGAGTTCACATTCTAATAAATCTATTTACGGTGGTTATTTACTTTTCAAATGTGTTCATGTGATTACAGGTGGGGTGTGGGTGTGATGAGCACTTTTAGCAAGCGAAAAACTTGGGCTCTTACACCATTGGATGGCACAGTGAATGGGAGTCAAGGAGGACTGCGTTGTGAACTACATGACATACGAGGGGGCCCGTGGGTGGGAAAATGAAGATTCGAGCATGCCGGTGAAACCTTAGTGAGTCCGTACATTCTAGTAGTCTCTTTGTAAAGGCTATTATGTGATCTCTTGAACATACACCAATGGTTGTATAGTGGCACAATGGAAGTTTTCTCTAGTCACCGACGGGTGACGAAATCACGAATTTATGAGTAAAGTGGTGCCACATCTGTAGAGTGTAAAACTATCATGATAGTCGTGCTTTCGGTTATAAGCACCTGACCAACTTCCATGATTAGAGACAAAACTTGAGATATTTATCCGGTATGGTTGTGATATTGCCACTAGGACCGGTTTTAGGACTAGTTTTGGTCATGGATATGAGATTTGATTCGGTCATATGAATTTGGGTTGATCATGAGCATTTGTGAATATGAGATGAATTTGAGAAAGAGCATTGGCTGGTTGAAACTTAATAAATGATGAATTATGATGGTATGAGACATGAGGGATGATTATTTGGTTATATAGGGATTTAACTCAGCTAGAGATAATTGCTCTTTTTATCATGATCGTGAAATAAAACTTGTTTGCTATAATGAACATTTTACTTTCCTACCTTCTTTTATGTTATACGGCATACTTTTTCCGCACTTACTGAGTACGACATGTACTCACTCTTGCATTCCCACGTATAATTCATCTATAGCAGAAGAGTACTTTGAAAAGCAGGTGGAGTAATAGGCATTCGCACTACCGTTAACATGCGTGTGGAGTCAGAGTTGGAACCACATCATCTTTAGTTTATTTTCCGCTGTCGTTTAGAGTCTTACGCTGCAGAATAAGTTAGACATTCATGATTGAGTCATTGAGTTATTTCTATAAGATACTTAAACACTATTTGTACGTGGTTATATTCTAAAATTCAGTTTGTGATGAATCTGTGTATGTATGATGAACATCCTGGGCACACATACGCATCGCTTGATTCATTCTTCGAACCGGGTGTCACACTCGCACTAGCAGAGCCCGAGCGGCGGCGCTCTCCGTTGAGAGTCACCAGACATGGGTTCTCGTCCTTCGCCGAGGCTGAAATTCACCGCTAGTGAGTTTGCGACCATGGGAAACTCATTTCTGGTGTCGGCGATGGCCACCGGTCACAGGAAACTCGCCCGTGACAGGAGACGGCGTCGGTGCAACTCAACTCGCACAACAATGGCTCAAATGCTTCGGGTCTTCTTCCTACAGCACTGTGGTAGAACCCTAATCACCGATATAAATCCAAATCCGATCCAAACGGGCTGCAAGTACGAGCTCACTGGCGACCTAGGGCAAACTCGGCGACAGGTCAAAGATTTTGAAGAACGGAGCCTATAATCGATATTTTTCGGTGCTTGTTGTCACTACATGATCATAGAAAAGTCGAGAAAGTGTATTTCATTTGGCATAAGCCGTGATGGACTAGACACCAAGAATTTTGGAAATTTGATCAGCTCAGTTCTATGAACACCTTTGCGGTAGAAAGCAAAATTTTTCTTTGATAGTGAACGAAAAGAGGAGGGGTTTACACCGGAGTATCGAGCACCTTAGGACGGTCTTTTTTTTGTTTGCCGGCCATCGTGGAAAAACAGCACCAACACGAATTATCGTCTGGTCTGCGCTCTGTACGGGTCCTTAGTCGCTAGCGTGCTTGATGCGCCGGACGATTTGCTTCGAGAGCCGCCAGTCTTCGCTCTGCTGCGGCTGCTCTCCTCTCTCTTTCATCGCCTAGTTTACTTTGCTGTTCCTCCTGTTGCAATAAATAAATGTTTAACACTTTATTCAGTTCTCCTTCGTTTCGATTTATTTGACGCAGGCATCAAATAGAGGGAGTACGTAATATGCAATGTGCTATAGCTTTGAGGTATCACATGTTTTGCGCGCCGGTCCCTCGTGCGACGAAGCAGGTCCCGGTTCAGTTTCGAGCCTCTCCTTGTGGAGACGGAAACTCGGCCCATGCCCATGTAGCGTCGTCGTCATGGCTCAGCCGCTCAGCAACGACTCAAAGGACCAGCTTCAGGCCGCGAAGAACACGTACGCGGGCTCCAACAGCCTGCCGCCAGGCCCACACGTGACGGACTCACGAAGGGTGTGGTTCTAAAAAGGTATAAACTCCGAGCGGAAGCTCCGATTCGGATCGGGTCCCGTTGCAATGATCTTCCAGTACAACGAGCGGGCACGCGATGCGTACACTTCCCACCGTGTTTCTGATTTTATAAGCACGCCATCACAAAGAACTGACATTGTGCTATCACTAGAACGCCGTTCAACATTTACAGTCCATTGGTTTCTTCTGGACTCAAGGGAGGCCGCGCACCAGGGCTCCGCGGTGGATTCGTTCGGGAGGCGAGTAGCCAGAGCGGGAGAGAGAGAGAGAGCGCCGGTGTCGGTGAGGAGAGAGAAGCAGGCGAAAGAAACGAGGTGCGGCGGTGCGGGTGGATGAATCGTTACTCAGGGGTAAAATGAAACTTCCTCACTCCAGTTGCGTTGGAAAATAGAAATGATAAATAAATATCGATAGAATAATAAGTACTAATATGAGACGGAGCAAATTATGTCCTTGAAGCACTCCACTCCATATCATCGCTGCCTCTAGCACGCGAGACCCCCCCCCCCCCCCCACCGCTAAAATCATCACAGCAGTCGAGGCACCAGCACATGTGCAGACTCTAGTGCTCCACACTCTGTCACCAACGGTTCACCCCCGAACCTAACCAGAGTCAAAACTCAACCTAACCCAACCCAACTCACGTCACCTCACCCCACCTCAACCACGAACGGGCCAAAACCCAAGCCCAGATAAAGGCAAGCTAAACCAAAACCCTCCATACTCACGCTCCCCTTCCTTGTCCACTTGTCCCCTTCTTGATTCTTCCTACGGCCGCACCGCCACACACGCGCCATGGCCGCCTCTCACCGCTGCCTCGTCTTCCTGCTCGCCTCACTCGTCGCGGTAACCGCGGCGTCCGCCCACAACATCACGGCCGTGCTCGACGGCCTGTCGGAGTACACGCTGTACAACAGCTACCTCTCCGTCACCAAGGTCTGCGACGAGATCAACAGCCGCAGCACGGTCACCGTCCTCGTGCTCCCCAACGGCGCCATGTCCTCCCTCGTCTCCAACCTCTCCCTAGCCGACATCAAGAACGCGCTCCGCCTCCTCACCCTCCTCGACTACTACGACGAGAAGAAGCTGCACTCCCTCCACTCCGGCTCCGAGCTCACCACCACGCTCTACCAGACCACCGGCGACGCCTCCGGGAACATGGGCCACGTCAACATAACCAACCTCCGCGGAGGCAAGGTCGCCTTCGCCTCCGCGGCGCCCGGCGCCAAGTTCCAGGCCACCTACGTCAAGCGCGTCAAGGAGGAGCCCTACAACCTCTCAGTCCTCGAGGTATCCGACCCCATCACCTTTCCTGGCCTCTTCGGCTCCCCGTCGGCCGCGTCGGCCAACCTCACCGGCGTCCTCGAGAAGGCCGGGTGCAAGCAGTTCGCGCGTCTCATCGTGTCGTCCGGGGTCATCAAGACGTACCAGGCCGCCATGGACAAGGCGCTGACGCTGTTCGCGCCCAACGACGATGCGTTCAAGGCCAAGGACCTGCCCGACCTGAGCAAGCTCTCGAGCGCCGACCTCGTCACGCTCCTGCAGTACCACGCCCTGCCGCGGTACGCGCCCAAGGCGTCGCTCAAGGTCACCGAGGGTGACATCCCCACCATGGCCTCCAACGGCGCGGGGAAGTACGACCTCTCCGTCGACACCAAGGGCGACGACGTGTCGCTGGACACCGGCGTGGACACGTCCCGCGTCGCGTCAACCGTGCTCGACGACACCCCCGTGGTCGTCCACACGGTGGACAGCGTTCTGCTTCCACCCGAGCTCTTCGGCAGCGCGCCCGCGCCGGCGCCCGGACCGGTGGCCGACGTGCCAGCAGCCGCCCCTGCGCCGGAGACCTCCGCGCCGGCGCCCGCTCCAAAGCCCAGCAAGAAGAAAAAGAAGGCCAAGTCCCCGTCGCACTCCCCGCCCGCGCCCCCATCCGAGTCGCCCGACATGTCTCCCGCCGACGCGCCGGACGCTGAGGATGCGGACGCGGCCGACACCAAGAAGAACGGCGCCACCACGGTGTCCATGTCCTCCGTCGCGGCCACGGTGGCCTGCTTTGTCCTCGCCGTCGCGTCCTTGTTGTGAGCGACAGGTGTTCATCGCCGAGCCGAGCCGAGCCTGCGTGTGTTCTCTCTTGGCATGTGCATGGTGTGATGTTAATGCAATCTGTTGTTGCTCGTCAGTTCGTGGGTTCCATTGATTGATTATCTGTTGTTTGTTCAGTAGGAGGAATTAGGATTTGGTACTCAGGTGGAGACGGCGATTGTGATGCCCGTTTTGTTAGTATTAGAGCCTGGTGATGTCATTCGAAGGTTCATTTCTTCAGATTATCACTGTCTTGTCGTTGTAGTTGCATTCTGATAGCCATGAGCAACTGCATTTCACATTTCCTTAGGTTTGTGTAGCTACAATTTCTTCCGGTGAGGATTTGCACGGGTATTCCAGTTTCGCTTACTGCATGGTTAGCAGCTGGCTCTTGTGCCCGTGGAAATGGGAATTGATTTCGCCAGCACTGCTGCGTTGGGTTCGTCACTTCTACGCCATTAGTAGTTGTAGTGGATTCAGACCATTTAAGCCCCACGGATCTTTCATGCTTGATCAGATGTTAAAAGCAGACGGGCGGATAATACGACTTGCACAAATTCGAACCGCGTAATTTTGTGGTGGCCTGGTTGTTGTTTCACCAACCTCACCAAATTTTCACCTCGAAATGGATTGCTGCTTTAGCTTTCGCCTGCCCACACACATACGACAGTAAATTCACTGGTAACGATACATGTGACCCAAGCCGGTTGCCACGGCATGCACACCGGCGCCGTTTCGTCAGAAGCGTGGTCCTGAAAAGCGAGAAGCACGCCGAGGGCTCGATGCCATGGAAGTGGCCGTATACGGGATGGCTGTGCATTGCAGTCTGCCGACGGTATCGTCCCATTTCGGCTAAAGCCTTTGGCGTTCGTCGCTGCTCGCCTCCGCGGCGCGTCGCTCGCTCGAGTCGCGTCTTGTTGGCCGGCCGGATCACGCTGGCCTCTTCCTGCTTTTCGAGGAGTTCTTTGTTCCGTTGCAAAAAGAAAAAAAAAAGGGTTTCCCCTTTTGCTTCGTTCCGTTATAATAAGTGGGCGCCGCTGGTTTTCTGTGACGCTGCGTTTTCCAAGCCGTTCGGCGCTACCGCTCGCTCGTCTTCAGCGCCGCTGACCGGCACCCAGGCGCTTGCACAGTTGGCCTTAAATTTGGTGTCTGATGATCTCATCACGCCTGGTTCAAACTTCAGGAGATGGGAGCGGAGCCGGAGCAAACGGTCAACAGCAGATCAGCAAGGTCACTGAGGGCGGTCCCGTAATTACATGGGCTCAACAATGGTTCTAGCGTCGGTGAACCGATGACATGTGATCTTGTTGAAGTTCCGCTTCCTTCCGCAATAGTACACTACTTGTACTTTCTGGAGTAATACAGTATTGACCTGATTGGATATTGATCTTCAATGCAGTCCCTGAGTCCTGAAACAGGTCAATGCCGCAGTAGCATTCGCTTCTTCTGCCACCGGGGGTACATATACTAGTCGAAACTTCTGGAAGACACGCAATTCAACAACGCGGCATGTGGGATCCTCCACTTTCTCCGGTGCGTAACATGTGGGACTCGAAGACGGTTCTATGCAAAGACTCGTAGCAGCAAGGACTCAGAGAGTGTGAGGCCAGGGACAAATCTTCCAACGCTTAAAAAAGATTAGCACTCGGCACCTGGGTTTGTCTCTGTTTGCCCGCTCGGTTAACCATGGTTAAGTAGAGTGAGAGACAACTGTGCCTGCCACGTGGGGATGGGTCGTGCGGAAGCAATTTTTACGGAAGCTGGACCTGGAATCCTCTGCGCAGCGAGAGCGAGACGACATTTCACTGAGCCTGCTGAAGGGTTGTTGTAATTGTAACTGACGAGCTAGCGTTTCATTACTGTCACTAGATAATTAAGCCTGTTCACCACACGCTTCAACAGGGGGATGCCCTTAACACTTTACCCTTCTACGAGCCGGCAAGCCTTGCTACTGCAACTCGGTTACTGCATCACTGTAAGCTTCCAGTGACTTGATGAGCTCGTGCCGGATCAATAACAGAATCCGTGATGCCGCCATGCAAATGATGGGCATTGGAAGGCACGTGGAGAAGGACGCCACCGCGCGCTCGCACCAACTGTGGCTTGTCGCTCTGCAGTACCCGGCATAATTTACCATGGCCAGCGTGACAGTTGTGGATCGATGACCAAGCTGTCTTGGGCAACGGCGGACTTTTTTGCTCTCGAGCAGTGGAGCGTGCACGAGATGGGGTCAAAGTGGATGTTCATGCCACTGCGTGACTGCTGAAAGCCTGCGTGCTGCACTGCTAACTTTTCGTACTGATCTTTTATTTTTGACGAAAATTGTTCCCTTTATCGAGAGGAAATACATGGGCCCACTTTCACAATCTGACCGACACGAGACAGGGCCAGTTTGCAGAAGAACATCTGGAAGAAGAGGCCTATTAGAGTCATGGGCCCGTCAGGATTGCCTGTTAGGCCATTATCCTCGCTGTGAAAGACCGGGCCATTAACAAAGAGGCCCAAATGTAGCATGAATAAACTTTTAGCCCCTAAAGTAATAAATCATATACTTCGTACTCTCGAGTAATAGGAGAGGAGACACTCACCTACACAGAGAAAAGAGACAGTGTTCGTTTCTGTATGTCGACCACAAGATACAAGACGTCGTGGCAATCTGTTTGTAGTTGCAGCCATACCGCATCGTCATTGCCATGGATCGTTGCTCGGCAGGAGTACCATCAGAAAAAAAAAAGAAATCTTCCTCATTGTACACGCAAGGCATCTCTCGTGTCGGCAGCATGCACGGTACACCGGAGCAGCAGTAAACGGACACCGGTCGTTTGCGTACAGCATACGCACATCAGTACGTACACCGGAGTGCCGTTGAAGAATCCCTGCTGGACCCCGGAGTTTAGCCTGCATGGACAGAAATACAGAATCTAGCGTGCGCAGCCTGTCGACTTCTCGCGAACTCCAACATTCACGGTGCCACATATGCAGCAAGTCGGACGGAAAAACAATTCGCGGTAGGCGAATTTGTATTCTGATTCTGTTGTAAATTTACAACTACGGCAGCAGTAATACAATACAACTCGTAACAAAGAAAAAAATAGTCGATTTTCTCCTCCTGCCCGGTTGCTAAAATTACGTTCTGCTCCAGCTCCGGCGCTGCTCGGCGGCCCGCCGCACCATGACGTCCACGGCGTCCTTCATGCCGCCGCCGAGCCACTCCCCGCCCGCCGCGGACTACACGAGCCTCGGGACCATTTTCACCACCTGCTTCCGCATCGGCCTCACCCGCGACTCGGGATCGATCGCCGCCAGCACCCCGCGCACGGTCAGGTTCCCCGCGCGCAGCTGGTTCCGATGGATGAACACGGACAATTCTTCCTCACGCCCGTCGACCGGCAGGTACCAACCGTTGGAAGGCGCTTATTTTTACACTTCAACACTCCCACGATTGTTTGCATTCTAGTCTTTCCTTTCTGCTAATAATCCAAAATTTTATGCACAAATATTGAATTATATGTTATCGATACAAATGGAGAGGAATAGTAAGATGATATATTGAGTCGAAAGGATGCATATTTACAAGCAAAACTATTAAGACAAACACTAGCTACAACTAGCCTACAATAGAATAAAACCCTGATATTGTTCTAACAGAATGGATCATGTAAGCAAACGTTCCACCATTGTATCATTGAAGCGACCCAATCTATCGCCGGGGCGACACCCGGACGTAGAGCGGGCCATCCATTTTGAGCGTGAGCATGGGCCGGTAACCAATGGTGGCGTTGCCATCCCACATCTCAAACTTGAAGAGGTAGAGAAGGACGGACGCAAATATCTTCATCTGCCTGTACGCGAATTCCTTCCCCAAGCAGATGCGAGGCCCCGCCTGGGTAAATAGACCAGCGGCCGAACACGTTACATGCCGCGCCTTATATCTTACAAACAAAAAAATAATAAAAATATCCAGATTTACCTGGAAAGCCGTAAACTTGAAGGGGCTCACGGGGACGAACACGCCGTCGTCGTCCAACCACCTTTCCGGCCGGAACTCCTCGGCGTCCTCGCCCCACAAAAACTTCATTCTGCCCATGGGATACGGCTGATAGTGCACCATGTCCCCTTTCCTGACGGCATAACCGCCCGGCAACGTGTCGTCCGAATTGCAGTGCTTGACATCCTGAGCAGCCACGAACGAAATCATCACCGCATCAGTGAGCCATATATAACCTGGGTAGAGTAGAAAACTTGTTATCCTGGCAGGAGTGAGGCTCGGGTCGACTCACCATGGGCACAGCGGGGTACAGTCGGAGGGTCTCCGTCAGCGTTGCATGCAGGTACTGCATGTTGCTGATGGCGTCCTCTGTCAGGCACGCGGCGAACTCGTTGGCATAGACGTTGCCGTCGTCGCCCGTGGTCGCGTCGCGCACCTCCTGCGCGATCCGGTCCTGGATGCGCTCGTTCCTGCACAGCACGTAGAGGAACCATGACAGGGTCCCCGCCGTGGTGTCGCGGCCGGCGATCACGAAGTTGAGGATGATGTCCCGCAGGTACTTGTTGTCGAAGCAGCCGGGGTCGCGCTCCCTCTCCAGTAGAAACCTCGATAAGATGTCCTCTTTCTTGGCCTGCCAAAAAATGAGATGCATCGCGTGTCAGAGAATGGTAGCAGGAGCGGTTAGCGCATCAAGCAAGCAGGGGGAGGCTTGAGATCGCTCACGAATTCTTGTTGGTCTCGACCCATCTGCTCGATCTTCTTGTCGATGACGGCGTAGACGAATTCATCGATGACACGGACGGAGGGCTTCAAGGCCGCCTCCGACGAGATGTGGAAAAGCTTCTTGGCTTTCCAGAACGGGTCGAAGAACCGGTACAGCACTTGCTCGCTCGCGTGGTCGAACGCCCTGGCGAACGCCACGCCCTCCTTGCTGGACCCGGACAGCGTGCCCAGGCTGACCCCAAACCCGACTTTGAAGATGGAGTCCAGCGTCGACCGCATCAGCAGGTCCTCGACGTCCACCCTCTCTCCTGCCCCGGCCGCAGCAGCCACGGCACCCGCGAGCTCCGCGGCCGTGTCGCGGAATACCGCGCTGCTGTAACCGCGGAGCACCCGCGTTGAGAACTCGTGGCTCGCGACCTTCCGCTGGTGCCGCCACTTGGCGCCGTCCACGTTAAAGATGCCGTCGCCGAGGAGGTCGTTTGCCACGTCGTGCATCACCCCCTTACCGTAGTTGGCGAAGTTGGTCTTGAGGATGTACTCCACGTTGTCTGGCTCGACGGTGTACACGTAGTTGCAGGTAACGGCGAGCATGCGGAAGGTGCGGTACCTGTGAGAAAGCTCCGTCTGGTGCTCCAACAGGCGACCGAACTTGAGCAGTAGGTGCAGGATGGTTCCGGCTGCAGGCGGGTACTTTCGGTTATTGTCGCCGCCGTATCGCCGGCGCACGAGGTAGAGAGCTGTGAAGAAGAGCAGCGACAGCGCAAGGAAGCCGTGTTGGCTCAGCGGCGAGTCCATTCCCGGCGCGAGACGCGGTTGCTTGCGTTAGGCATGAGGAAAATGGAAGTGCTCGTATCCTTCTGACAATTAGGTGGTGGACAGGATAATTTTGTGATTGGTGAGACGGTCACGCACGACGTCTGAATTTCTTCCTCCATCTAGCACCATCGTCCGGTTTGCGAGTAAGCAGAGCCGCAAATGTCCATGTCCCGGCTTTGGCTTTACTTTACCTTGGAACTTGGATGTACACAGTACACCATCATCTATGGCATTTTGTGTCGAGCTACACTCTGAGGTCTCACCGCTCATCGCCTCAGTCACCAGCAGACCACGGCAGCGCTCGGCCTGTCTGAGCGGCGGTGGAGCGTGTCGTCCTGAACTCCTGACGCCACTGGCTGCGCACATGGCCCCTCCCCCTGACTCGCCGTCCGCCACACGGTGCAGCTGCACTGTGCACTGGCTGATAAATCAGGAAGCCGCGACGACCATGATCGTCGAGCAGCCCGATCGATCGCATCCAAGGATGTGCGGCCATCCGGTGGCGACGCAACGTGTGGACATTGAACCCGGATCTGAGTACTAGATTTATCGGCCGTCTCAGAGGCGCGAGCGGGCGGCAGGGGGAAGCTGCAATGAACACCGGCTTACCCCGCGGCCCACCACGGTGTCCCCCTACGAACCAAGGTGGAAAGCGTATTCAGTCATGTGATTGCCATAGTGAGAAGCTGTTGAAATTGTTGTTAGTGCCTTCATAACGAGTCTGGTGAACAGATGCGAACCCGGGGACGGAGCCGAGAGAGAGCAGTTTACGTTGATCTAAAGTTGATTCACGTAGAGTACATTTAACCTTAGGCTTGTCGCAGCGGCACCCTGTATCCTGGCCGCTACGTGAAATACACAGGAAATGGCGTAACCGGCTGCCCGCAGCGGCACCTCTAACAGCATCTGGAAAATGGAGACTGGTACAGTAATCCTCTAAATTGGCAGTGCGGCTGTAGCAACTGTGAAGAAAGGAAAGAAAGAAAAAAAAGTAAAGAAGAGAAAGAGAAAAAACTAAGAATAAATAGGAAAAGAAAAAAATAGGAGAAAAATAAAATAAGAGGGAGATATGAAAAAAAGAAAGGAAAGAAGGAAAAAGAGAGGGAAAAAAAGAAAATAGAAAAGGAGAAAATAAGAAGAAAAGAAAATGTAACAAATAGAGGAAAAAGGAAACAAAAAAATTAGTGTTTTTGTAAGTAGTAATATAATATTATCAAAATAAAAATAGTTATTATGAAATAATATAAAATATGATATAGTTGTAATATCTAATATGAAATAGTTGATAGTTGATTAGAGGTCTAATTTAGAGGTGAACGAGTGCGAACAAATAAACTGTAAAAGTAGGAATCCTTTAGAGTAAACTGTAAAAAGATAAAATTATTTTTTTAGAGGTCCGATATAAAGGTCCACGAGTGTGCGAATAGGCTTACAGTGGGTAAATCAAGGACACAAGAACCCACTGTCATGTGCACTGAAGGTCCTGCATTTCGTGCAGGCTCCAACCGTTTCTCACAGCCGGCTTTGCAGTAACTTCTACAACGGTCACTAGCTATAGCAGTAACTCCTACAACGGTCACTAGCTGTAGCGGTAACTCTTGTTTCTTCTCCAGTCCCTATCCTTCCCTGTGAGTGACAAGGACGCAGCGCATCCAAGAATGCAACGGTACCACGACTACCACTATTGGGCTGTCTTCCCGTTGGTTAGGTTGCATGTTTCGGCATTTGCGCCTCCATACTATCCGTTTGGGATAACATCTTCTAGGCGGGCATGTGGTTCGTACTACGCGGGTACTCCTGGACCGCGAGAGACAACGTCGCGTGCCGCCGTGAGCTGGCTGGAGTCGGGACCGTCACGTCGTTCAAAGTCGCAGAGGCGAGGACGCGGTACATGGCCCAAAATCGCGAGAGGCGTCGTGCGCTCAGCGTGCCCACGCGTCTCAACCTGCGCCCGGGCGTTTTACCGCGGCGCTAAACACCGGCGCCGACGCGGAAAGGCGAGCGGAAACGACCGTACGCTCACGGGCACGGCACGTCGCCGCTTGGCCGTGCGCGCCCCGCCGCCTCGCCTCGCCTCGCCACCAGTACGTGCTTTGGATGCAGTGGAAAGTTGCCTCGCCTTGACTGTAGGGTTAAAGAACACCGGCCACGAAAGCCTCGGAGATAAGCGAGTGGGATAGGCTATATGGATTGACGCTAATTTGTGTGCCTCTGACGCCCACAGGTCTGTTGACGGACCCTGCAATGCTCGTCCTGTACATTTATACTGGTGCAGCGTCGTACGTATCACCTGGCAAAATCGAACGGCGCCCTCGACCTGCGAGTGGATGACATCAACGTCCAACTTTCTGAGATCTGTCAGATCTGGGCTCTGGCACAAGCATGTGCAGTGCAGTGCAGTGTCCATGGATGAAAGATCTATGGTCCACTGAAAGCAATTATCATTGACCGTCATCAGGTTTTCATCGTAAGATGCACCAAGGAATGACTGATCTGCAATAGTACACGCTGAATCGTGTAGTTAGGGGCCTGGAGCCTGACGGTGAACGACCACGGTTCGGTCAGCATCCAAGCGTGACATCTCCTTGCTTATTAGTAGGCCATGTCACAGAAACAGGAGCATACCCAGGATGGCGCCGCGGAGAAGCAAATTCTCGTGACCAAATCAGCCACACGCACACGCTCGTCTGTTATGTCAATACGTGATTCTTCAACCATGATCGGAGCGCAGCCTTTTTAACATTCCCGTGTCGTCCACCGGGAGTTCATCCAACATTTTCATGCAAATTTGATGCCCCCCGACACAGGCCATCGCGTTTCTCTGCAAAACAACAGCATATTAGCTCGTTGGTTTTTACCGAATCCGTCGTACAATTCAGCATTATCCAGTGTAAGACAGCTCGCTGCCATTAGCGCGGTCCTGGTTCTTTTGACGAGGTGATGTCATCGTCGCCGGCGAGTTTCCATCGTGTCACCACCGCCGCCGTTAACAGTTGTAGTGAGTAATTACAGAGCCCAATCAATGTGGTGGCGTGCCGTTGAGCCGATGTTGGTTCCGGCAGGAGGAAGAGGACACAAGGGTCCTTGGCCCGCCCAAAATATCTCCAGGTTGGCAAGAAGTAATGGCAGAATGTCATGAGCGCACCAAACAACAGCTCTACCAATTTACAAACCTCACCGCCCAACCGAACGATTTCACTTCAATGCGTACTGAAGCAACCATCTTCACTCTCCATTCCTCTGCTCCACACCACACAGCTCACTCGAGTCATGAAAGCTAGAGCGGCGGCATACATAATAAGCAGCAGAGCAAGCTTCACCACCGACTTGCTGTCCTAAAACTTCTTTGCCATCCATCTCATCATCAGCTTCGACCCTTCATGGATTTTAGCAGGGCAAGATGGAAAGCTCCGTCATTGTGCTTAGTTATCCTTCTCATCCAAGCATGCCGTTCTGCTTGCGCGCAGACTCCCAAGACTTACATCGTTCAGATGGCCGCGTCTGAGATGCCGAGCTCGTTCGATTTCCACCACGAATGGTACGCCTCCACTTTGAAGTCTGTGAGTTCCTCCAAGCTGCAGGAAGCTGAAGCGGATGACCCGTACGCGAGGATCGTCTACAACTACGAGACGGCATTCCATGGCTTCGCGGCTCGGCTCCACGAGGACGAGGCCGAGCGGATGGCTGAAGCGGACGGCGTGGTGGCCGTGCTCCCGGAGACGGTCATGCAGCTGCACACCACCAGGAGCCCCGACTTCCTTGGCATTAGCCCGGAGATCAGCAACAGTATATGGTCCGCCGGCCTCGCCGACCACGACGTCGTCGTCGGCGTGCTCGACACGGGCATATGGCCCGAGAGCCCCAGCTTCAGCGACAAGGGCCTCGGGCCCGTGCCGGCCAGGTGGAACGGCCTGTGCCAGACCGGGCGCGGCTTCACCACGGCGAACTGCAACCGCAAGATCATCGGGGCGCGCATCTTCTACAGCGGCTACGAGGCCTCGTCGGGGCCCATCAACGAGACGAGCGAGCTCAAGTCCCCGCGGGACCAGGACGGGCACGGCACGCACACCGCGGCCACCGCCGCGGGCGCGCCCGTGCAGGACGCCAACCTGTTCGGCTACGCCAGCGGCGTCGCCCGCGGCATGGCGCCCCGCGCCCGCGTCGCGGCGTACAAGGTGTGCTGGAAGGGCGGCTGCTTCAGCTCCGACATCCTGGCGGCCGTTGACCGCGCCGTCGCCGACGGCGTCGACGTACTCTCCATCTCCCTCGGCGGCGGCGCCTCCTCCTACTACCGCGACAGCTTGTCCATCGCGTCGTTCGGTGCGATGCAGATGGGCGTCTTCGTCGCCTGCTCGGCCGGCAACGCCGGTCCGGACCCAATAAGCCTGACCAACGTGTCGCCGTGGATAACTACGGTGGGGGCGAGCACCATGGACCGAGACTTCCCGGCCACGGTGACGCTTGGCAATGGCGCCAACATCACCGGCGTTTCACTCTACAAAGGCCGGAAAAATCTCTCGTCCCAGCAGCAGTATCCGTTGGTGTACATGGGCGGTAACTCGAGCATCCCTGACCCGAGGTCGCTGTGCCTCGAGGGCACTCTGCAGCCCCACCAAGTCGCCGGAAAGATAGTTATCTGCGACCGCGGCATTAGTCCTCGGGTGCAGAAGGGGCAGGTGGTCAAGAAGGCCGGTGGCATCGGCCTGATACTCGCCAACACTCCAGCGAACGGCGAGGAGCTCGTCGCGGACAGCCACCTTCTGCCGGCAGTGGCCGTTGGGCAGTCTGAAGGCATCGCCGTCAAGAAGTACAGCAAAGCTTCTCCAAAACCAACCGCGACGCTCAGCTTCGCCGGAACCAAGCTTGGAATCCGTCCGTCGCCGGTGGTTGCCGCGTTCTCGTCCCGGGGGCCGAACTTCCTGACCCTGGAGATCCTCAAGCCGGATGTCATCGCGCCCGGCGTGAACATCCTGGCCGCATGGAGCGGCGACGCCAGCCCATCGAGCTTGCCCAGTGACCGCCGCCGCGTCGGCTTCAACATCCTGTCCGGGACGTCCATGTCGTGTCCGCACGTCGCCGGCGTGGCCGCACTGATCAAGGCTAGCCATCCGGACTGGAGCCCCGCGCAGATCAAGTCCGCGTTGATGACCACCGCGTACGTCCACGACAACACGTACCGGCCGCTGAAGGACGCAGCCACCGGCAAGGCGTCCACGCCGTTCGAGCATGGAGCTGGGCACATACACCCACTGCGAGCTCTCAACCCTGGCCTCGTCTACGACATCGGCGAAAGTGACTACCTGGAGTTCCTATGCACGCAGAATCTGACACCGATGCAACTGAAAGCCTTCACCAAGAACTCGAACATGACCTGCAAGCACAGCTTCGGCTCGCCGGGCGACCTGAATTATCCGGCCATCTCCGTCGTCTTCGCGAATCAGCCGTCTGCAGCTCAGACGCTGCAACGCACGGTGATGAACGTCGGTCCTCCATCTTCGACATACCGTGCCAAGGTCACACAGTTCAAAGGCGCAGACATAGTCGTTCAACCGAACACACTGCACTTCACAAGCACAAACCAGAAGCTAACCTACAAAGTCACGATGAGGACCAAGGCTGCCCAGAAGACACCGGAGTTCGGAGCACTGTCCTGGAGCGATGGCGTGCACATCGTCCGGAGCCCCGTCATCCTCACATGGCTGCCGCCAATGTAAACTTATTTTTTCTGTCTACATTGCTAATAGTAAGGCACTGTCGAGCAAGCTAGAGATAAGTTCTGTAGAAGCAGCAGAACAGGAGCTCCACTAATTAATGCAAGAATACTGTCATGCTCCATATCGAAACAGGATTTATTCCTGAATGTATTCGTATGCTTATTCCAAATGTCGAGTTGCTGTTTGATTTGTTCTAGTACATTGATGTGTGTACAACATATGGGAGCAAGAACAGTCGTAGAAAACTCACTAACAGTAACAAGTTTAGCTTGATTCCCAGATGGTGACACCATCACAAGTGCAAAGCTTCTTGTAGTTTTCCCCAACCCCGGCGCTTCTAGCAATCACGGCAGCTGCAATGCCAGGGTCTGATCTGTCCTCGGTTGCATACAAGGCGATAGAACGGCCAATAAGGTCAACAACTTTCAGCTTCTCTTTTGATCCTGAGAAATGGGTTTCCCCGTTCTCCCCGGCTTCCAGTGTCCCCAGGTCACCGAGAGGCTGTTCCAGAAAAAAAAACATAAATATGTCAGATTCTAATTTGATTTATCAGATACAAAACTTATACTACCAAACTGCACCACTCATCTAAAAAAAATACCACAATGACTCAAAACAGCAGTTTCCCAGGACCATGTTCCTTCAACTACAATATGTTATTCGTCGATATCATCTTAAAGAACTCATCTAAATACAGCATGATTCCGTGAAACCAAAGAATGCCGATATTGTACAATCCGTTACATAAATCTAATGCAATAGTGCAAGCAGTAAAAAGAAGGCCCACACGGAGACCACATGTGAGGTGAACTATAATAACTCAATTCCAGATCTATGTTCAGACAATACATGTGCTGCAGCGTATGCAAAACAAACCAGTAGAACAGTGCCTTACCTATATTTCAGAAAATATTTGGTTTGGTCGTCGATTGTATTTAAGACATAATGAATGCTTTCTGGTAAAGTAGGGCAGTGAATCACCAGGGTTTTTAGAGGAAAATAAAAGGAACACAAATAACTACTGCAGTTTGATATGAAGTTGTGACCACACGTCCACATAGGAGCAGTATTGAATACAAGAGCGCCAGCACACAAGGAAGTCTATACAAACACATGCTTGTAATAAGCACACTTTCCAATGACATGCCAGTAACTTAGTAACCTATTTAGTTTGGTAGAAATTGTCTTTTGCATTGCTGCAACAATGACTGATGACTATAGTAGGTCACCAGGGACTCTAAATGAAACACAAATAACCGAATTCGTCTGAGATTTAAGGCATAAAAGTAGCAGGTCACTATACAAACTAGCATACTAACTTCATGAGACAGCGGTAAAATAGCATGCAATGGGGCGCAAAGAAGTCTATGAGATAAACCACCCCCTTTGAAAATGGTTGCCTTCAAGATTGAAGAATTGTATCATCATTTAAGATAATTCCATAGCCTCACGAATTATCAACACACCGTCATATGTTCTGGAACTATATCATATTTGAAGTAAATCGTTTATCAGTTGTGTTTACAATTAAGTGGTGGAATATTACCTTATCAGATGAATAATCTGGAGGATTATATACTTTGCCAGTACTTTCTGCACCTCTAGTCAAATCCCCAAACTCGTTTATCGACCACCCATGTTTACCAGGTGATAGACCACTAAAGGTGGATTCAACTCTAGTCAACTCCATGTTAACTTGAGCCAGACGAACAACACCGAATATAACTGGCCCTTTGAACTCAGCTACAGCAGCAGAAACTAAAAAGTCTGCATATGTTAGGGGCGGATAATTAGTCCGTGCAATAGAGAAGTACGTAAAACATTAGCAATATAGAAGCAATAGCAAACGACAGACTTCCTATGTGCCAGTTAAAAATGATACTCTGTCAAACAACTAAACGAGCAGTTAAAGCCCTGGGACAGCTCACAAGCATTCTAAAGACACTAGACTAGGGTAGCATCTTAACGTTTTCACAATTTTAATACATTCTTAAAGATGAAAGAGAGGAACCATACACAATAGACAGTTAAAAATCAATTCTACAATTGTCTATCAACAACACATAGAAATTAAACAGTACTATGATTCACCCCCTGATCTTAAAAATTCCCGTAGTGAAACAAGAAATTCAGTATCTAACAATTAAAAGGAATATAAGCAACTATCCATTCAAATATGAAACTTTTAGACAGCAAAACATGATGCAAAAAATATATAAATAACACAAACCATTAGGGTTCCCTTGACCAATCAGACGTGCATCTCGGCCTGTTTGATGAAGGGCATCTAGCATTGTTTTCACTGGGAGAGAGCCAAGAACTCGAACAACTTGGTTATTCAAGTCTACTTCAATGGTTTTTATCCCTGTAGCAATACGACACCTTTATAAGCCAGAAATAAATGGTTGAAAGAGAAAGTATAAACAAGATTTCATTCGGTCAATATGGACCGATACCTTCCAGTGCTTCAAGCTTGTTTCTCACTGCCTTTACACAGCCCTCACATTTCATGTCCACCATGAATTCCGTCTTCAGACCATAAAAGGAAGTAAACTATTAAATATTTCCATGCATTTGAAATCAAAACAATATCTCAAAAAAATGCACAAGGAATCATGATGTGAACTACTGCTTCATTTTCATTCAAGTTGGTGTTCAGCAGTTCAGGCAAACATGGGCCTAAATAGTGCCTCAGCCAGGAGGCAGCAGATTGCTTAATTCATGAAACTGATAAGGTATCATACAATTGTTACAACCTTAGTCTTTGGAAACCGAATCTCGAGTTAAATATACGCCACATAAGAACTAAAATATTGACAGCATTGTCAAACTCCATACTGAAAGGACTAATATTGTATTCACTAAACACCTGCACATCAGGTGTCTCAGATTCCCAATTAATCTAGCATATACTAACTCTTTTCAGAATGAAATGGGCAGACCTTACAGTAGATTTTGGGTCTACAGAACTTAGTTACCAAATCACCTAATCCAATATTATGATGGAATCACCTTTGCACACTACATTTTATCCTGCTAGGAAGAACTTACAAAATGTCCTTTGGTAATATGGAACTAATACTCTCTGAATAATTTATCACATTCGAGAAACATATAATCTAATGAATATTTTTGTAATCCTCATCATATCATGCTCCTGACCATCTGAACTTCAATATCAAACTTCATTTTGCTCTACTATACAAGTGATGGCGTAATGCAAATAGTACTAGCTGTCAGTTCAAGTTTGAACTGTCTTAGTACAAATAACTATGGTCCCTCTCAATGGGACACTCTGAAGATTAGATTGTCATCGTAAGAACGGATGAACTGGGCTATCCTCCCACTCCTTCAACATAAATGGTTTATTTAGGCCTTTGCAGGTATCTTGTAGCAACAACATAGGAATGAAATTAAAGGTTGTTTTATCTTTTAGTCTTTTACGTCAGTGCACAGCATATGCATGTGCACCTAAAATTCACTTGAGTCATCTCTAGGAAACTAAAGTGGATCATGCCAAGGCAGTAACGCCCACTAAACAGATTACCAGCTATGCCAATTCCCAGATTTACACTGATTGCAAACGAATAAGACCACATACATCAATCACCCGATTGAACATATCATCTTAGCAGGTAGCACAACCAAGTTGCCTGCTATGAAGACCTAGAGTGAGAATTCCTGTTCGATTACCATTTCAGTCCAGCACCTAATTCCTGAAAACTAAATTAAGGTTCTCGCAGAAGTTACCCCCAAGCCCCACACACCATGGTAATCGAGGCCAGACTAGAACGAAATCCAAAAGCTCCCGAAAGCTAGGATCACCTACCGTGAGCTCCGGAAGCGCCGTACCCTGCAACATCAACACACCAAAACACCGAGCATAAGGTCAGAAAAAGCTCCAGGGCCTAAGGCGAAACAAACAAGTACAGGCAGCGACGCGAGTAAGCGGCGGAACCTTATTTTCTGCCAAGGGATCGGTCGTCGCGGCGGTGGCGGCCGCCATCGGAGTGATGGACCTGGGCGCGCGAGCGGAGGTGGAGGGGGACGCGGAGGCGGAGGCGGAGGGGAAGGAGGCAGACAAGGGGAACCGAAGCTTGGAGCCACAGGACGACGGGGACGAGGAGGAGAGGGCGCAGGCTGCGGCAACTGCTGCAGGCACAGTGGAGGCGGCGGCGAAGGCCCGGAGGAAGGCCACCATTTTGCGCTGCGCCCCTAGCTAGCTTTTTGTAGCGTCGTTCTGGTCTCGGCTCTGCACTGCTCCGCGCGGCGATGGGTTGTTGGACTTGGATGGGAACCGGGTGCGGGGTTGACAAAGCGTGCCAGCGTGGCGTAGCGGGTTTTCGTTCTGGAAAGTTGAACACGAATTCGGCTGCTGCTTTCCGAATTCTCGTTTCGAGCGGCGTCGAGAAACGTCGGAGGCCGGACCTGAAATCCAGTACCGGCCCACGTTTTCTAGTTAATGGGCCTTCAATGTAGATGTAGTCTCGCATGATCTACTTCTACGGGCCCAAGGCAAGCAACTGGATCCAGTCCGGCGGCGGTCTCCCCGCACCCCTGTCTTCTCCTGTGACGCTGACGCCGTTGCCTCCACGCCCGTTCCCTTCTCCGACCTCTCCGTCCGCCACTCAGACGGGTGCCTCCCCCAACAACCAGCATCGACGGCCCCTACGCCAGCTGCGTCTGGTTAAGTGGGAACGCCCCCTGATCCGGTCTGGTCATGTGTTAATGGAGCTTCTGCTTATGTCCAGGCGCCTTGCCAGGATGAACTTTTCCCTGATCCGGTCTGGTCCTGTGTTAATGGAGCTTCTGCTTATGTCCAGGCGCCTTGCCAGGATGAACTTTCTACGTTAGCTGCATTTTGGCCACTGAGTTCTGTGACGTGGAACCTCAATGAATGGAGATCGTGTAAGTAGGTTGATTCATCTCTCTAGTGTACCAGCAGTCCTGTATCTCTTTCAGTGCTTCGCCTTCTTTGATATTAGAAAAAGTGCTTCAGCAGTGTTGAAGTCTTCAGCTCGGACCTAACTCTAGTCCTGAGCACCGCATATCAATGGTGATTACGGATGATCTGAATCCTAAACCCACAATGCACTGACGACTAATGATAGCCGTCCGGTTAATGTGGAGTATCCCAGTTTATGATTAATTCACGTAGTTCCTACCTCTCTTTTTTTTTTGACGATAAACGGCAGGTGTACTGACTTTTCAGTAAAGGAGGGAAGTTCCTACCCCTTTGTCTCATAGTTCTTGTGTTCGGAATCGTTTCCCATTTTGACACCGGCAAGAACTTCCCTTGAGCAGCCAAAGTTTTTCCTGCAGTAAGGGCTTTGCTTCTCCTTTTTATATCTTAACAAATCGTGTCTTTAATTTTAGAATAATGAAATCTGTCAAGAAGCACAACTGATTCCTATGAGGCGACAATAATTTACTTGCCCTACAAGGCAACCCTCCTTTGGCAGCGGGGTGAAGAGAATAGAATAGAGGTTCCGCTTTCACATGCTCTCCCTGCCAAGACCAAGAGAGAGAAGCCCTGAAACCGGACAGCTTATATTAGCTACTCCACTCTTGATCCTTCGAACAATCGGTGTTCTACTCTTTCTTGTCTTCACCCTGTAGCTCTCCCCCTCTGCCGCATCACAGGATTTATATGGAACATAAATCCAACCAGACATACGCTGTCAGATTTTCAATGGGTTTTTAAACAATGTTTTTTTTGGAACGAACGGTTTTTAAACAATGAATATCCTCTTGGCACCCAATATCTCACATTCCCCTTTCCCTCCATGGTTATGTCCCTCTAAAGTAAAAGGCCACTATAGGATTCTCTTTCCCATTCAAGATTCTTATTAGGAAATTGGCATTAGGCTCAGAACACTTACTCTGGTGATTTACCTTTTTTCCCTTGAGAAATAAGGTAAGTAGAATATCTGACCACATACTAAAATTAGTGACTTAACATAATGGATGTCTGTGGACAAGAATACAAGATCTGAAGTTTACATTCGATTGTCCTACAGATAGTAGTAGATAGAAACATTGACAGGGCCCCATCAATATATGCAACTTGTCAGAATCAGACAATGACCACCGGCCGCACAACTTGTCAGAATCTGCGTGCTGATTGGTCTCGAGAATTACAGTTTTTTCCTTCGTAATCCTTCCGCTTTCAACCTTTCGCTTTGGATTTTGACTCCCATGTACCTGCCAGGTTAGAGACACAGTCATTCTTTGGATGACTCGTACGATTCGACCTAGAAATGCAAACTTGGAGAGCAACTCGGTACCACTAGCTAGGGCCTGGCTAAAAAGTGCTAGAAGTTACAAGCACGGGGAAGCCTGTTCGAGAAAAAAAGTACAGAAAAACGAGCAGGACGAGTTACCTTCCGAGCATCATGACGGTGGCCTGCGGATTGGTTCCCGGCGAGGCGTTGAACGTGGAGCCGTCGATGACACGCAGCGCGTCGACGCCGAGCACTCGGTATTCTGTGTCGACGACCCTGCCGACCTGGCAGCCGCCGTGGTAGTGCCAGATGGTCATGACGGTGTCCTTGCAGTACTGCTCCAGCGACTTGGAGTCGTTGTCGTGCCGCGGCCGCAGGTTGATCGGGTACGAGGCCGTCATGCTGAGCAGCGTCTCGACGGAGAAGTCGGAGTAGGTGAAGTTCTCGAAGGCCTTGGACTGGATGACTCGCTCGATGATCGACAGGCCGGCCACGCAGCGGCGGAGGTCCTCCGGGTGCGAGAAGTAGTTGAACCTCACCGACGGGTTGTCGTCGGGGTTGCGGTTGCGCAGTTCCATGTGGCCCGTGGACAGCGGGCCGATGATCTTCTCCAGGATGAAGCCGCCGCGGAAGGCCGTGTCGTTGAGCTGACTCATCGCCTCCGCCGCGCGCGCGATGGCCTCCGGCGTGCGCTGCTTCGGGGGCACCGTGGCCAGCTGCCCCGTCTGCAAGGAAAGAAGCGTTAATTTTTTTTGTACGCGGGCTTCATCACGCTTGCATGGCGAAGCATCAGGCAACGTGGCAAGAATCTTACCTGTGGGGAGAACATGCCGAAGTTGTACGGCCGGTGGTCGTCGCCGCTGGAGTCCGGCTGCCGGACGCCCCAGTTGGCGCCGCTGGCGCCCTCAATGTAGCTCCCGACCTCGGTGATGCCGACGACCTGGATGAGGGACACCTCAACCGGGGAAGGCGACGGCACGTAGATGGCGTTCATGGGATTGTCGTACATGTCCTGGCCAACCGCGGACTGGTTGTGGACGAGGGTGATGCCGAACGAGCGGAGGTGGTCGGCTGGGCCGACGCCGCTCAGCATCAGCATCTGCGGGCTACCCATGGCGCCCGCCGAGAGGATGATCTCGTTTCCGTGGTCCGCGTTGAGGTACGCCTTGTGCATCCTCCCGTCGGAGTCGTGGAACACCACGCCGTGCGCCACCGGGCGCCGGCCCCCTGGGTTGAAATTATGTTGGTTAACTCCAGTTAATTCTGTGGTTGGTACACCAAAACCCATGTCGTAGTAAAAATGTTTTTTTTTAAAAAAACGCAACAATATATAGTAAGTAGTGTGTTCTGACCTCTGATATTGAACAATATCTTGGCCACTCTGGCCCGGAGCAACACGTCGAGCCCGTCGGCTCGTGCGTACCGCAGCAGGTCCGCGGCCGTGTGGCGGCGCCCTTCGGCGTCGAATATGGACCCGCCGACCTTGGTCCCTGAGATGTGCTCGAACGTGAAGCCGTTGTCCGGCACGATCCCGGACTCGAGCAGCCCCCTCTGCAGCGCGGCCTGCCACGGACCCAACTCCGGCTGGAACGCGACCACGTCCTCCACCCACCGGTACGCCGCCGTGGTCGCCTGCAGGTCCCAGCCGACGGCCTGCACGTAGTCGTCGCTGGCCCGCGTGAAGAACCCGGCGTTGATGCAGCTGCCGCCGCCCAGCACCCGCGGCCGCGAGTTGATCACGCCGTCCTCGGACACGAACCGCTGCGCCGGCGAGCCCGGGGAGGTGTCCGACAGCGTGTCCGCGAAGCGGGTCATGTCCAGGATGCGCTCGTCGTCGTACGGCGAGCCGCCGCGCTCCAGCAGGAGCACGCGGAAGCGCTCCGACAGCGTCGCGGCGAGCGGGCATCCGGCCGTGCCGCCGCCCACGATGATGTAGTCGTAGTACGAGACGTCCGGCGCCCGCCGAGCGTCCTTCATGAACGTGTAGTTCATGCCTCGTGCTGCTTGGATTCGATTGTTCATACACCAATGCGTCGGACATTCACAATGAGTAACCGTCATATACGAGAACTAGGATATTTCAATGAAACTAACTCAGGATCGAACGGTAATCACCTCGTGGCAAGCTGCACAGGAGTGCGAAGAAGAAGCTTGCGGCGACAAGGGCGGCCATTGTTCGCATGAAGAGCTCATCGGTGGCCATTGCAAGATCAGGTTTGGTTCTGCTAGCTTTGCGTACCAGCCAGCTGTGAGGCCTTGCGTGCCTTTATAGTGAGCAGAGCTTCAAGTGCAGGGCATGTTTTAGAATTAGAATTCCACCTACTAGCTACTATTATGTGGCTAAGTAAACTTAACTCATCGCAAAGATAGCTGATTTCTTTGGCCCAACAACCTCATCTTGCAGTAATAATTCGTAAGCTGTTACGCGTGCACTTAAGCTCCCACGCTGAATCTGCAACTGACACCGGCAGTCGGTGGACCTCCGGAACCAAACCGCGCAGAAAGATCGCCGGGCGCTGAAGGAAGGCCTGAAGCGAGGTCAGCGCGTGCCAGCGGACAGCGCCATCATTTTCTTTCTGTTTGCGACGCGGCATCAGGCCCCGGCGCCGAAGCCGTGGTCCGGTGAAATTCGCCTCGCGACCCGGTTCTCCACGCCAGGCGCGGTTGACCACGTCCCAAATGAAATGGCCAAGGCAGCCGCGCACGCCATGCGCGTGAGGCAAGAACAAGCGGAACGGCCCGGGCCCGTGCCGTGCTCTGCTCTCTTCCTCACCTCGACTCATCCGCGCCCTCGTGTGCCGTTGCACCGGAACCAGCCGCTCCTCTCGAAATCCGTCGCCCGATCGATCCATTTCCGGTCAGGTGGCCGCGACCGCTCTGCGAGTCGACAGGTGCGGGTTCTGGTGCGGCGCCTATCTAACCGATTGACGCATGTAGATCTCGCGTTCCCCAAATGGTTCGGTTCAGTAAAGTTTGTTTAACGCGCGCGCCTCCCTGCAAATGCCGATTCGGCGACGTAATGGCTCTGTTCAGAGACAGTTGGGAGTATGGAAAATCAATACGGTACCAGGAGCACTCGTAGAGTATGAATACATAGCGTTCTATAATTGCATCAGTCTGGCACTTTGTCCATGTTGCAAGCCATCTTGTATTTCCAACAGGATACACAATGTTTGACAACATTGAATTTGCATACAACGGCACTACTATCTTCTGGTCTAACAGTACCCGTTCCAATGCACAATAACGACACGAGACACCTATATATACCGTCCATGATGTCTAATCTGCAGATTTGTGTGGACATTTACAACGTTGGTTCGGGACTACAAATCACGAATGACACTACAAGGAATACATCCCAATGTGGGCACAAATGATTTAGGATCTGAATAGTACTGTACAGATAGAGCGGCTGCTTCTTCAGTAGAGAGTATTGCGAGTGCTGCGGCGGTGGAGACTATGCACATAACGAGAGGCGGCAGCAGGGTGACGTTGATGAGGAGCTCTGGGCCTAGATAACCCGCTGCTGCAGTAATCGTCGCGTCTGCAACTGCACGGGCCAACGTACCAGCCCGCGTGAAAGCAAGGATAGATTTACCCATGGAAGGCTCGACGTCTGAGATGATTGCACAAGCACAGAATTAATACAGAACATACATTCGAGCACACCCCAGCAAATACAATGTGATGACAGCTGAAGTGACGTGTTGTGGAGTGGAGTAGCGAGGTGTGGGGTGAATCTAAAGCTCATGATAATACCGAGTATAACCATGACTTCAGATGCCAACAGACTTTGTCTGCAAAGAAAAGTAACCCATCTGAAGCTGTTCATTATGCCAAATAATCTACAGTGATTTCGAGTATAATCTAGTGCTAACCAAAAATGTAATCATATATACTAAGTCGAGACAACGCAGAATGATTGCCCACGTACTGATAGCATGTCCAAGTTAAGAAATGAAAAAGCGATGTTCTGGTTGACAGTAATACCACTTCTCTAGAATATAACTAGTTCATGTAGTTTGTTCTGTCAAGAGCACATTGCCCTTGCTGTAGCTTCCAGCAATCATGCTGCTCCTGTGCCTGTTTCCTAGGTTAACCTCCTAGTTAACCGTCTCCTGTACATACTATTCTATCTCTACTTATAATTGAACACCGGTTCAACCGGGTTTTCCAAAAAAAACAATGTCATTTACTGGAAGAACAGTTAATCCAAGAATCACTGAGAAGATAGCCACATCACTTGTAGACCAGCCAAAACAGTATGTGGTGACAACACTTGATTCAGAGAGTATTTTTTTTGAACAAAAGACAGGAGCACTGCCATGCATTAAGAGGGAAAAAACAGGGTTACATCCTAAGTTTCAGAGAGTAAAATTTCCATAGCGTATTTGAGCATAAAGTATATTAAGAGCTGGACCTTAAAAGATAACCACTTAAAAATATATGAAAAGGAAAGAACAAGGTGGTTCCAATTTTTCGACGAAAACACGGTGGTTCCAATAAATATAGGTCAACTTAGGAATGGGCAAAAGAGAATGCAGTTCCAATAAATGAAGGATAAACACGCACAAAGGCATTACAACGTTATGTACCACTGCGTATATGGTTGTGGGTACCCTTGTTTTCTTTTTTAAGCTGAAACAGTAGGAGAGACTCCCGCGATTTATGTAATCACAGTGCATCGAAACCCTATCTAGCATTTTAGACTCTGCATTTCCTGAGAATGCTCAAGTGAAACAGGAGACAGAGAACTTGATTAGAGAAACATAGGAAACCTTCACAGATGGTGTCAGTAATCTGTATGCTGAAGCAATTGATTGTGCTGGTTCTCATCTTGTCTTTGTTCCCTTCCAAGAATCAATGGTTGTGCTAGACCGTCCTCCAAATTAACACTTCCTTGATTACCTATCTTTCATACAAAATTTAACCTCAAATCATAACTATTCGTGGTGGAAAAAATATCCCGATTGTACAACAAGGATAGATTTCAGTGTAGTCTATGCTTCCAAACAATTTGCCTTTAGTGAATGATTTCTATGGGTTGAGAGCAGACCAGATTCCGTGGGTTGTTGTTTGACGGCCGTTTAGTAAAGTGTTCTGGTTCTTTGAATGTAATCCACAGACACAGCAAGTAAACAGGCCAAGCAACGGACATGACCCATCCAGGCTATGTGCTCCGATTAAAAGTGAGAGAGTATATCTTGAATTTTGTCTGAAGAAAACCAGCAAGAGCAGGGCCACATGCCACGCCAAGGGCACTTGCACTAATGAACCCTGCAGAAGCTTGTAGTCTGATTTTGATAGGCACACAATCGCTGATATAACGACGGCTCCCTGCTCTTGCAGAGCCTAACCTGCAAATTGCATATTGCCAGTTCGATAGCAGAGGCATCTTCAGAATATATGCGTTAAAGAATATTCATATATCATCACACTAGCATGTGGGATGAATAGTGATAACTAGTCCAGTTCTCAAAAGAATAAGAGGAAAATATTATCAGTACTAACCTTGAGCTCAAAGTCATAGACCATCCTTTAAACGGGCGATTAGGCCTTGCCACCCACAGAGTGGGCGATCGGGAGATTAGATTCGTAAAATTTTAAAATGCCTGATTAGTAATATAAATTAAAGAAAAAATCAAGCAGTAATAAAAATCCTCCAGGCCGAGCAGTGCGCACTGGGCCGAGCCTACTAGGCCGCAGCGTGGGCTTGTTGCATCGTTGCAGATATTCATTATTACACCTCAACCTTGCTTATTGTTTTTCAAAGAAACCTTCAAAAAGTTCAAGTAGTTTCTACGTTGTATTATAGAAGAAGACAATTACTCCCTGTATAAGAGTTTAACTCACTGTATAAGAGGACCGACGGCTAGAATCACATTGCTAGTAAATCTAGGCCTCCAAAAACGACGCCTCTCAGGATAGGAGGGATACAACACGAAAGCGTTGCTGTTGCTCGTCAGGAAACCTAGAAATATAATGGTTTTCACCTAAAGGAGAAAAACCACGCCAGAGGAAAGAATTACTACGACAATAAGTATTCACAAAAGGGTTCACGACATTTGTAGATGTCGCTGCTGTCAGCCCAATGCATCAACACGGCAAGGCTTTCGGCCGTATACTTCCATCCCCCGCCGGAACAGACCGCCGTACGTCCGAATGCTCCATATATACGCTCGCAGTAGCGTGACTTGCTTTGAGGTCAAGGCTTTCATGTTGTGAGCCAGTAACCTAACAAAGGTGACTCCTGGTCACGCGAAAAGCCCTCGTGTACTCGAACCAAAATTTAAACGGCCTCATGTACAAGACGAACTGTGTCTCCATCATCAATTGATATCCCAACTTTGATATAATAGCTAGGTCCTTTGTTGACATCATTGTGATTGAAGGGTCACGAAAAGTATCCACTCAACCCAAAAAAGCAGAGAGCCAACCGGCCCAGTGATCATTTATAATAGCATAGTTGATTCCTTGTGATTTCTAATTTTCTACTATACACTGTTTATCATGCATTTCCTCTCCACTACACAGGATGATAGGAAATAAGTAAGTTCCAAGATCACAGAGACGAGGAGGAACAAAGAAGAAGGGAACACGTAACTCTTTGAGTTCTTCTCACGCTATATTGTTCGTTCATCTTGGTTCACATGCACACCGTGCGCAAGCACGAAACGCAACACCACCATCGACGCCAGGGCTAGGTGTTCTTGGTAGGCCTGAGCGCGATGACGAGCCCCGGGAAGACGTCGTCGGGGTCGTGGACGTGTGGGTTCCGCTCCACGATGAACGGGTCCCCGCACTTGTCGCTGATGGTGTGCAGCGTCTCGTATTCCCCTACCACGTACACCTCCTCGCAAGGCCGCGCCGCCGGGCTGACGAGCCGCGGGCCACGGAACTGCACCACGCCGCCGCCGTCTTCCACCGTCTCCGCGCGGAGTGCGCCCATAAGCACGAGCGCGACGAGCGCCAGCGCGCACCACCACGTGGCCGCCTCCGCGGCCGTCGCGCACAGCTCCGCGTGGCGCCGGCGGTCCGCCTCCGGCGCGGCCACGTCGGCGTGTAAGAACGCCATGAACGTGTTTGGTCGCCTTTTCTTTGCGAGCGCTTGGAGTGGAAGTTTCTTGGCTTTGGCTAGTTTCTTTTCTTGGGGCCGCAGGGAGTTATCGAGGCAAAGCGGCACGGTCGTGGCGGTTTGGCTCGGCGGACTCTGGTGACGGTTTGTTGAATGGGACAGCCCAAACACGAGACTACGAGAAAACAAAGGTGGGTGCCCGTTCATTGGTGACGGTTAGGTGTTAATTGCCGTGGAAGAGACCATTAGTCATGACCTGTGAGTGCCATTTCGAGTACGATATCACAAGTTCCAAGCAACTAGATAAAGTCTCGTTTCCCATGTTTCCCGATCGAGATGAATGATCAAAACGAACACTGTATTTTTCCAATCAACATAATCATCTTGTCGTAAACTAACGTTGCACCGCTGGTGATGTAACTCTAATTTTCCCTTATAATTGAACGCCTCTTCGGACTTTCAAAAAAGAAACGAACACTGTATTTGATAGACCAGACTAAACTCAGAACATTGCCATCGAAATAATGGAAGTTATGATTAGTACATCAATTTCATTCGCTTCATATCAAAATTTAAGTCATTATTTAGTGCACGCCACGGTGTCTGCAGGCCCCCTCCCTCTTCGCTGTGCCGTTTGTTTGCGCGGTGACGACCAGAATCCGCGAGACATTCTGATGCGTCGCTGTGCTGGTGACCGGCGTCGCGCCAACTCTGGTGTGTTCTTGCGACCAAACCCGTTTTGGAATGTGACCTCGTGTGAGGACTGCCACGCCGCCACGGCAACCGTTCACCTAAACGATTTTAGCGTTTCCTCGCGTTAGTTTCCATCTTTCTTTTTCATCTCGGTCTCGGTCGCGTCCAACCTGGGCATCGATATTTTTATCTGCTTGATAAAATAGATTTCTCTTTATTTAAAAAAGGGACTTGGGTGGAAACGGGAGTGCCTGCCGGGCTATTTCTCGGCGGCGTCCGCATTCCGCCGCAGAATGAGGCCGCCGCTCCGGTCAGCGACACAGAACACTGCGGCCGACGCTTTGTTGAGAGGGATGCGTGAGGTGAAGTGGTGCGCCGGGCCGGTAAAACGGATGAGCAAAACGTTACAGCTTAGACGTTCCGGGTAGACATGGACCTCAAGTGGCCTAACGAGGAGGATTCCCTAGTTTTTTTTTCTTTCTTCTTTTTGAGCGATAGATAGATGCCCATCGTTCATCTGAAGCTCGCTCCGAACCAAAATTTTAGCAAATGGCAACCGTTTTCTCTCAGGGATCCAGAAATTCCGGATACAGATGGACTGCATATGTCCTGCTTCTGACCTAATTCTGACCAAGATATGCACGCCCTGTTTCATATTTATTTTGCAATGAATTAGCTGGGGATGGAAGTTGGTTCATGGCCATTCCATGGGCATACAGAAGAGGCTCGGTTGCTACTTGCTAGACTCTAAACTGGATTCATTCGCGAGGCCACGGCTTGCTGATTATACGCTCTTCTTTTTCTTCCTCCAAAGAGTTTCTTTCTTGATCCAAAGCTAATATACGCCCTCGTCCGAGAACGTCCGATCCGCAAGACAGCGGTTACTTCACCTGCTCAACTGAAGGCTACGGAAGACGATCGCAATTTTTCAGATCTTATTTGCACCGGCGATTGGTACAAAGTTTCCGTGGAAACCAAGGCGCCCGAAGAAATATTCTGCGGCCTCAGTTACAAAGGCAATATCAGATCACAGCTGACAAACTACTTACTTTAACAAGAAACATAAAAAATATAAGCTAAATAACAGTAGGAGCACTTTGTGATGGCCAATGGCAACATAATCGAACCCCGAACCGGTAGCAGACTTCTTTATGCCTCCCAGAGACATAGACTACCATCGTTACTGAATGCTATTTCAGCGACCCACAAGCAAAAACGGCGAAGCAATCAAAACCTACACCTATACAATCCTGACAGCGCCTGTGACAGAAACCTCGAATTAAACAACATGAAGTTCCCAATTATGGGAGGACATGCCCGAGGGAACACTATGCACGGACGACGGAAGCAACTATTGCATTTCTTTGTGCAACCACTCCTTAGAAACCTAGTTTGTTCTAGTCTGTCCACAGCATAAAAGAAAAGACTACAGACTACATATATGGGGGCATGAAACCAGAGGCACGACTCCACCTTCCTTAGTCACGTTGAGTTGAATTGACACGCATCCTAGTCTTGAGGACGTTGTGGGCGTCCATTCAGTTCATGACAGAGCGAAAGCTAATCATTCTCAGCGTGCC
The DNA here is from genome assembly GCA_030760725.1 of Neostapfia colusana. Classification (NCBI taxonomy): domain Eukaryota; kingdom Viridiplantae; phylum Streptophyta; class Magnoliopsida; order Poales; family Poaceae; genus Neostapfia; species Neostapfia colusana. Next base: position 2,959,219 of record JASWHV010000017.1, read on the forward strand.
TTCCAATTATGACATATTTCTTTTTTTTTTGATTCGTCATTGGAAGTATTTCCTATGGCCTCATCGGGAAAAGATGAATGTCTTAAGAGCTGCCAGCTTATGTTCTATGATGAAGTTTCTTCTCTAGATACCTTCCTAGTTCAGGTGAGATGGAATTTGCAGCACCCAGAACACATTTGTTGTAAGAAAAGTCTTCAGTGGTACCATCGTTCCTCTGCAAAATAAAGCACCTTGTGCTTGGGTGAATAGGATTCAATCCAATCTGCATGTAGGACAGATAAAAAACAGTAATACCATCAGCAAAATGCTAGTGAGAATAACAGCCTCAGTGCACTACAAAATTCTTTTTCAATATAATCCCTCCGTTTCAAATTATTTGACGCTGGCTAGTTCATTAAACTAGCCAGCGTCAAATAATTCGAAACAGAGGGAGTAACATTTATATCACGTAACAGTACTAAACAGGTATTTGGCTCCATTTGTGTGATGTTGCTCTGCTTTCCCAATTTTACTGCACTGTAAAACCTTTGATCCTTTGAGTAAACAGGGACACATCAGGTTGTAATCCACCTTTCCAGTCCATGTGGAAGGAATATTTTTGGCTCAATTTCGAGAAGCTCACAGTGCTTACAAAGTCTAACAACTAAAGTGCGCAAATATCAAATTCAATGGAGATAATCCTTTTATATAGCACTAAGATATGAACAATAAGCTCACAAAAAATATAACGCGACGTGAAAGAACTTTAAAATACCTTGTTTAAAAAAAACAAAATAGAACCTACACAATGCAGCATATGATGTGACATTTATCAGAATTTAGATGGTAGAACAGCCAAGTTATGATGGAAAGAAAATTTTTACATTCAAAACTACCACCTTAATTTCTCTTATTCCAACGCCGATCTTTTCATCTCCTCTGGGATGAAATTTCAGCGCCTCCATTAAGTGTGCTTTTTCTGGCTCCATCACATGTCCATTTAATGGGTACCTTCATAAAAGTTAAAGACCACATATACGTAAAGATAATCAGACATTCATACCAGAATTTAAAAAAGGCAAGGAAAAAAATTGAAAGTGATATGTGTAAGTCATGCAAAAAAGTCAGAAAAATAGCTCGATGGAGATCAATATGAGCTTACTCTCGTAGCATGTTTTGCAAGCAAGTGCGCATATCAATAATGTTATCCCATATGCCAACTTTAGCATGAAGAAAGTCCTGATCAATAGATACTGTGCCACCATTCACAATAGAACTGCCTTTAGACTTGCATGCTAACCGCCATCTTGAAGCATTTTCAGTACTTTGCTTGCAAGTATCCATAATATTCTTTTCACAATTCCGAACTTCAGGATTGCACAACAAATCATAGATGCTCTCATTTTGTTTGGGTTCATGTAACTGCAAAAGAAGTAAATGTTAGTATAAAATTAAATACCTTGGCATCCTAAAGTATATCTAAATTGGCAGGTAGTTTATTTCTGCATCTAAACGTTAGCCCATCAACTACACAACCAAATACAGTATCCCATCTCTGGCTATATTCAATGTAGGATAATGAAATCAATCAAAATCTCAGCTTAATAACGAAATAAGGAGAAAGGCTCGCAGGTGCTGCCCGAAGCTAAAAATTATTGATCTTCAAACGCTTACTCCATACACATCCCTTGATCATACAGCCCAATAGACTCAGGTAAGTTTTCAAAATGAAGTGTGCTGTTGTGGTGTCTCAATAATATTAAATGCACATATTTCAATGCAGCTGGAAAAGTAGTGTTCTAGTGTATCATTGCACATCAAATAAGTCCATCTGCATTACAAATTTCCATATTTACTTTTTGTGACTAATGAAATACCAACACAGAGACCCCGCTGAAAGGACCATTTTGCAGGAAATTTATAATTCGCACCTTCCCAGAATGCATAATTTCAAAAGGCCCTGAGGTCCCATTGAATGGCTCTTTTCCCCAAGCAATTGCATCTAGACTACCACAGAGATTGTCCACTGAACATTGTTTTGCAGCATTTATAAAACTCTGTGCGGGCCTCTGCGAAAAATATATAAATGAGAATGTGTGTAGAGTACAAAAACAAGGAATTCATTTAACAAATTGGTTGGAAACTCATGGAGTACTCACAGAAAAGCATGCTTCTGAAAATGGTGAAGAGATTGACAACCTCTTGCTGCTTAACCCGTGGAATTGCCCACTCACAGACAGGCTATCGGCAACAATTAGCAGGTGTTTCCGACGTACATTCCTTCCAGCATCAGCTGTGGTTGACCTTAAAGACTGTATACGACAAGTACAACCAAATGTGATATTTAAATAATTTCAGACACGAATCACACAATACTAACAAATAAATCTTCATCAACAAGTGAAATGAAATCCGTGGCAACAAATATGACACTTACTTGAACAAAATAACTCCATGCTGCATCTATGCCATATGAACAGAAAATATCATATATACTTCGAGGTTGACTTCGCTCCCAATCAATCAAATCCATTATTGGAATGCAAGCAGTTTGTAGAGTAGCCCAGAACTTCCCGGTCTTACAATGTTCAGACATGGCAACTTTCACAACAAGATCACTATCATTTTGACACTGTATCTCAACATCCTTAAATTCCAAAAAACCTGCAACAATAAAGTCAAATGTTATCGAATAAGAAGACCTCAGAATCAAGTACTGCTATACTAGGAATTGAAGCTTCAAAAGTAGTTTTTTTATTAAAAGAAAGCAAATGAAAAGTTCCTGAAGGTTTTAGATACATTTACGTTCAGCATACATTCAGAGTTATCACATGAGCAGGTGCTCTAGGGCACTTTATGGATCTCTAAGAACAGTTTGTACAAGGTACAACTATACGCACTTTTATGCAACCTCCTAGCCCCAAGTTTGTAACATCTCCTAATGATATGCGGCTTTATATTTGTACAAATAATCATTTGAAGTGAGCTTGTTATTGATAGTTAGTTGGGAATATACTGTTCATGCAGTTATTGTAGCGTGTGAACAGTAACATGGACTAGTTGGTTTGGAGTCTTAGTTGTAAGTTAGTAGGATTCTTTTCAAATCAGTTTAGAAAATAATTAGGAGCCCAATAAGATTGAAAAAAAACAAGCAAGAGAATAGATACTAAATACTACTCAGAGCCTTCAAGAGAGAGCGAGTTAGTAGATCTATCTTGCTAATTACCCCTCTCATAATCCAACCATAACATCGTGGTACTCGGATCCAACCCATCTAAGCCGCCACTGCCATCGAACTCCAAATCCCACCCAACTCATCCTCTGTTCTAATCTGAACCTACAATGGCAACACAAGATATCAAAGGGATCATTGAACAGATCAAGGAGATTGATGACATGCTCCGGTTGCTCCACAAAACCGTGCAAAGACAAGCATCGACATGAAAGATATCACTGTGGAGACCATGGCAGGCGTTGGTTCCTTGGTGGCGACGGCTGAAGTTGAGGCACGACGCCTGCAGATGCCGCGAGGACAGTGCTTGCTGCATTACCAGCACATGTGTTGCTCATGGCTGCACTACCGGCGTTGCCTGCAGTCAATCCATTGTCGGCGGTGATACAGTCGGCCTTACTATTGGTGATCACTGTTAGACTATGTAATTATGTGGGCTAATCAGGGGCATTTTAGTCCTTTGTATGGGATTAGGGTTAGGGGCAGTTTAGTCCTTTCCCCTCACCTAATCCCCCTATATAATGTACCCTTGACGCTCAGATTAATCTATCTCATTATTTCCCCTCTATTATGGTATCATTAGATAGGATTGCTTAGGATTAGGGCTTAACCCTAACCCTAATGGCCCAGCCGCCGCCACCCTAGGCTACCGCCGCCGCCGCACCCGCTGGCGTGCCGCCCGCTGGAGCCGCCACCGCCAACCCTGCTGGCGCGCCGACCCACCCCGCCGCCACTGGCTCTGCAGCCGCCGCCGTGCCATTCCACTCCGCCGCTGCATCTGCAGGGATCTCCGCCGCCGTGTCCGCAGGTGCTGCAGCGCCGACCCTCCCCGCTGCCACCTCTATGCCCCCTGCTGTCGCGCCGCCACCCCTCCCTGCTGTCATGTCCACGGGTACCGTCGCTCCGCCCCGACACCCGCCGCACCTTCTGACCACCGCGCCGCCCCCTACTGCGGGAGCAACCGCCGCCGCCGCCACAGTGCTTCCTGTTAGACTGCACTTGTATTAGGGTACTACAGGGGCAGTTTAGTCCTTTTGTATTAGGCCCCTTGGCCCCCAAGTTAGGGTTCCTTGGCCCTTAAGTTTTGTACCCATATATATGTACCTCGGGTGCCACCGGCCACGACGCCGCCTCCCTCGGCCTCCCCACCGCCGCCTGGCCGTCGAGCCTCGCCGCCTGCTCGGCTGGACCCGCCGCCGGCTAGCTCCACCCCACTGCCGCCTGACCGCCGGGCCCCGCCGCCGGTGCCACTGGACTCGTCGGCGCTCCTGGATTCGCCCCCGGCCCTGAGTGGGTTGTGGACTCCGGAGCTTCGTACCACACCACCTCCGACGCTGGTATACTTTCTTCTACCCACCCTTCCCACCCTTCTTTTCCTTCCTCTATCGTTGTTGGGAATGGGTCTGTTCTTCCGGTCACCTCAGTAGGTGACTCGGGTTCATCGGGTTCTTTTCGTCTTCGTGATGTTCTTGTTGCTCCGGACATCATTCAGCATCTTCTTTCTGTTCATCGTTTTACCACTGACAACCATGTTTCTATTGAGTTTGATCCTTTTGGTTTGTCTGTGAAGGATCTTACTACCCGACGTCTTCTTCTCCGCCGTGAGAGCTCAGGGCCCCTGTACACGATGCGACTTCCTGCTTCCGCTTCGTCCTCACCTTTTTGCCAGGCTACGGCAGCTCCTTCGACTACTTGGCATCGTCGGCTTGGCCACCCCAGTGTTGATGTTATGTCGAAGCTGTCCAGTAGTTTAGTGATTTCGTGTACTAGGGGTTCTCATGAGTCTTTATGTCATGCTTGTCAGTTGGGTCGCCATGTTCGGCTTCCTTTTCCACATTCTGTCACCCGTGTGGAGCGCCATTTTGATCTGATTCACTGTGATCTGTAGACCTCACCTGTTCTCAATGTTTCTAGCTATAAATATTATTTGGTGATTGTTGATGATTTTTCACACTACTCGTGGACTTTTCCCTCGCGACAGAAGTTTCGCTACTCTTTCTCACTTCTTCTCTGGGTTTCCACCCAGTTTGGGTGCACGGTCAGGGTTGTCCAGTGCGATAACGGGTGCGAGTTTGATAACTCCGCATTTCATCACTTCTTGCTTTCTCATGGGGTTCAGTTGCACATGTCTTGCCCTTACACTTCCCCCCAGAATGGCAAGGCCGAGCGCATGATTCGTACCACCAACGATGTCATGCGCTCTCTGATGTTTCAGGCTTCCACTCCTGCTCGCTACTGGGCGGAGGCCCTTCACACCGCTACCTTCCTCATTAATCGCCTCCCTACTAAGGCGATTAGTGCCACCCCTCACTTCGCTCTCTTTGGCACCATCCCTCTTTACGACCACCTTCGAGTTTTCGGGTGCGCGTGCTACCCTAATCTCTCTGCCACCGCCCCTCATAAGCTCGCGCCTTGTTCGATTCGGTGTGTCTTCCTTGGGTACTCCCCCGATCATAAGGGGTACCGGTGTCTCGACCTTACCACTCGCCGTATCTTGGTCTCCCGACACTTCGTGTTCGACGAGTCCTCCTTCCCTTTCGCTGGGTCCTCCTCTGACTCGGTCTCCGAGTTGGATTCTCTTTTTTCCACTGACCCTGAGGCCCCTCCTATCCAGCGACCTTGTTTTTTACCTTCTGCAGGTCTTCCTCTAGCTGCGCCGGACACGACCACGGTGTCTCAGACACCACCTGTCGTGCCCCCCATGGCTCCGGCGTTCTTGCCGCCACTGGCTGTTCCTCCGACGGCCCCGGCGTCCCCGACGTCGTCAGCCGCACCACGCGCAGCCCCGACGTCGCCCGTCGTGCCACGTGCGGCCCCGGTGTCCCCGACGTTGTCCGTCGCGCCTCACGCGGCCCCGACGTCCACGACGGCGTCCTCGACGTCATCAGCCGCATCACCCGCGGCCCCTGAACCGCGGTACGCCGACCCCGTTCTCGTCTATCAGCGACGAGCGAGGGTTGGTGATCCGTCCTCTTCCCGTTCTGAGGATCTGGTGTACCACCCTCCGCTGCTCCACCGGGACCCTCGTCACGTTCACCCGATGGTGACTCGACGGGCCGCCGGCGTTCTTCGACCGGTGGAGCGTTTCTCCGGGGTCGTTCTATCGTCCTCGACCTCCCCGCCGCCTGCCTCGTCACCCATCTCGCCTATCCCCTCTTCTGTCCGTAGCACCCTCGCCGACCCTCACTGGCGTCAGGCTATGGAAGAAGAGTATGCGGCCCTGCTAGCCAACCGGACCTGGGGCTTGGTTCCCCGTCCTGGTCGTGGCAATGTTATCACGGGCAAGTGGGTGTTCACGCATAAGAGGAAGGCGGATGGGTCTCTTGAGAGGTACAAGGCACGGTGGGTGCTTCGCGGTTTCACGCAGCGTCCCGGCGTCGACTACGACGAGACCTTCAGCCCGGTGGTGAAGCTGGCGACGGTTCGCACCATTCTGTCGCTGGCTCTGTCGCGTTCTTGGCCTGTCCACCAGCTGAACATCAAGAACGCCTTCCTCCACGGGACGTTGACGGAGACGGTGTACTGCAGTCAGCCGACATGGTTCGTTGATTCAGCCCGTCCAGACATGGTCTGTCGGCTGAACAAGTCCATGTACGGGCTGAAGCAGGCGTCTCGGGCTTGGTACAGCTGGTTTGCCTCCTTCCTGGTCTCGCTCGGCTTCGTCGAGGCCAAGTTGGACACTTCGCTCTTCGTCTACAGGCGTGAGGATGACACTGTCTACCTCCTCCTGTACGTGGACGATATTGTCCTCACGGCGTCCAGCCCGGCTCTTCTTCAGCGCACGATCTCCGCCCTGCAGCGCGAGTTCGCTATGAAGGATCTCGGCCAGCTCCACCACTTCTTGGGCATTGCGGTCGAGCACCGCCCGGGCGCTCTGTTCCTCCACCAGCGCCAGTACTGCCTGGATATCCTCGAGAGAGCGGGCATGGCTGATGGCAAGCCGTGCTCCACTCCGTGGACACCCAGGCGAAGGTGTCTTCGGCCCACGGCGCCCCAGTCGCCGACCCCACCTCTTACAGGAGTCTTGCAGGTGCCCTGCAGTACCTCACCTTCACCAGGCCGTACATCTCCTACGCGGTTTAGCAGGTGTGTCTCCACATGCATGATCCGCGGGAGCCGCATCTCACGGCGGTGAAGCGGATCCTTCGGTACTTGCGTGGCACCCACGACTACGGCCTTCTTCTGCGGCGTGACTCTGCTTCCGAGCTGGTCGTCTACACCGACGCTGACTGGCGGGTTGCCCAGACACCCGCCGGTCCACCTCCGGCTACGCCATCATTCTAGGTGGCAACCTCGTCTCCTGGTCCTCGAAGTGGCAACACATGGTGTCCCGGTCGAGTGCCGAGGCGGAGTACCGTGCCGTGGCCAACGGCGTGGCCGAGTCCTCCTGGCTTCAGCAGCTGCTTCAGGAGCTCCACTCCCCCCTCGCCCGAAGTACGTTGGTCTACTGCGACAACGTCAGCGCCGTCTACCTCTCCACCAACCCGGTGCAGCATCAGCGCACGAAGCACGTGGAGATCGATCTTCACTTTGTTCGTGAGCCGGTGGCTCTCGGGGAGGTGCGAGTCCTGCACGTTCTGACGTCGTCGCAGTTCGCCGACATCTTCACGAAAGGACTCTCTTCGACGGTGTTCATCGAGTTTCGGTCCAGTCTCAACATCTGTCGTGGCTAGATGTTAGGACTGCGGGGGGGTGTTAGACTGCACTTGTATTAGGGTACTATAGGGGCAGTTTAGTCCTTTTGTATTAGGCTCCTTGGCCCCCAAGTTAGGGTTCCTTGGCCCTTAAGTTTTGTACCCATATATATGTACCTCTTGGCTGATTAATGTAATTAACTTTCCCCCTCTAATTCTTCCGCCCAGAGTCACCGCCACCCCTGCAGCAAGGCCGCTGCCACCACCTGGTTTTGGGGCGCCGCCGTCGCCGAGTCTCGGCCGGCCAGCGCCATATACGGCCACAACATCTGTTTTCATGGCAGGTACTATCTCCGGAGCTAACGACCCCGCCGCCACGTCCACTGGCCTTGATATCGACGGGAGCACCATGACCTCTGTCTCGCCAGTGATCCCGTTTCCAGCCGATGGCGCCGCGGCTGACAGCGCGGCTACTGACACGACGGACACCTCCAACATCGCTGCGGCCTTGGCTGCCTCTCGCGAGCACGAGCGGGCACTCGCACTGGAGCAGGAGCGTGCCTCTGTGGCCGCTCTTTCGCATCAGCTCGAGAGTACTCACCGGTCAATGAGTACTACCTACGAGCCCACCTCAGATGCTGGTACGTACTCGGTTTCACTTGTGGCTGCTCTTCATGCACAGGCCGTCGGGATTCAGAACATCCGGACACTTGTGCCGGTTGTCCTCAGCTCTGAGTGTACCTCATACGCCCGTTGGCGTGACCTAGTACTTCTCACACTGAGGCGTTTTCGCCTCAACGACCACGTCCTCCAGGATGGCTCTTCGGTGGATGTCTCTTGGATCAGTATGGACAGCCTGGTCCTGTCCTGGATCCTTGGCTCGCTATCTGAGGAGCTACAGGACATCGTCAGGCAACATGGTGGCGGCACTGCTCGTCGGGCCTGGTTGGTCCTTGAGCAGCGCTTTCTGGGGAACCGCGTGACTCGTGCTCTCCACATCAGTGCGCGGTTCCAGAACACAGTACAACGTGACCGCTCCGTCTCCGCCTACTGTCGATGTCGAGAGATGAAGGGCATGGCGGATGCTCTAAGTGACCTTGGCGAGCCGGTCACTGACAGCGCTCTCATCCTTCGGGTCCTTCAGTGCCTGAATGAGCGCTATTGTCACCTACATACGTGGCTACTCTATCTGGAGCCACCCCCTACCTTCGAGAAGGTATGGTCTGATCTTGAGATTGAGATCACTGCAGGAGGCTCTACTAGCTCCGGATCTGCCACAACTTTTTATGCCTCTGGGCAGTCCCCTCGTCCACCCTCACCAGCTGCTGGTGGACCACCGTCACGACCACCTTCCACCCCAGGCACTCCTGCCAGTACTAGGAGTGGAAATCGTCGCCGCCGAGGCAAACACAGCGGCCGTGATGGAGGTAGCAGTGCAGGCGGCACTCCTACATTCACTACTCCGGCTACTGGTGGTAGTGGTGGTACCGCCCGGGGAGGTGCACCCTGGCCCACACCCTACAACCCGTGGACTGGCCAGATCTACATGTGGTCTGGGCCGTCTCCAGGCTCTCAGCCTCCACGCCCACCACGCCCCTAGCCGGCGTTTGTAGCCACCCCGGGCTACAGTGGACCAGCCCACAGTGCTAGTGGGCCGCTGACTCAGGCCTACGGTGGGCCTGGCTACCCTTCTGGCGGACAGTCAGCCTCAACCTACGGAGGCACCGACTATCCTGTTGGGTACTCGAAGCCGTCAGCACCTCTCCAGGAGCCACCCGCGACGTGGGATCGACAGTCACTGGCCTCCTTCAGCACCATGCACCTTACTCCACTAGGTGCCAACTGGATAGCTGACTCCGGAGCGTCATACTATACCACTCTAAATGCTGGTATACTCTCTTCCACCCACCCTCCTAATCCCTCTTTTCCTTCATCTATCGTTGTTGGGAATGGGTTTGTTCTTCCGGTCACCTCAGTAGGTGATTCCGGTCTCCTGGTTGTTTCCAGCTTAAAAACATTCTTGTCGCTCCAGATATCATTCAAAACTCGCTTTCTGTTCATCGTTTTACCACTGACAACAATGTTTCCATTGAGTTCGATCCGTTTGGTTTGTCTGTAAAGGATCTTTCTACCCGACGACTTCTTTTTCAATGTGATAGCTCAGAACCCCTGTACACACTTCGACTTTCTACTTCCGCTGCATCACCGCCTTTTGCTTTGACTACGACAGCTTCATCCACCATTTGGCATCGCCGGCTTGGCCACCCTGGTGCAGATGCTATGTCGAAGTTGTCCAGTAGTTCTGTTATCTCGTGTATTAGGGGTACACATGACTCTTTATTTCATGCTTGTCAGCTTAGTCGCCATGTTCGGCCCCCGTTTCCCACTTCCGTGACTCATGTTGAGCACACTCTTGATCTTATACATTGTGATTTGTGGACATCACCCATTACCAGTGTATCAGGCTTTAATTATTACTTGGTGATCATTGATGATTTTTCTCATTTTTCGTGGACTTTTCCATTACGATTGAAGTCGAAGACTTTTGTTACTCTTTCTCACTTTTTCGTTTGGATTTCCACTCAGTTTGGGCGCACCATCCGAGTTGTCCAGTGTGATAACGGACGCGAGTTTGATAACTCTGCGTTTCATAATTTTTTCTCCGCACATGGGGGTACAGCTACGCATGTCTTGTACGTATACCTCTCCTCAAAACGACAAGGCAGGGCGCATGATTCACACCACTAATGATGTCATGCGCTCTCTGATGTTCCAGTCATCTGTTTCAGCCTGATACTGGGTGGAGGCTCTCCATACAGTCACACTTCTGATTAATCGCCTTCCTACCAAGGCGATTCGTGCCTCCACCCCCTACTTTGCTTTATATGGCACCGATCCTCTTTACAATCACCTTCGAGTTTTCGAATGCGCTTGCTACCCTAACCTTTCCGTCACTGCCCCGCATAAGCTTGCGCCCCGCTCGACACGATGTCTTTTCCTCGGATATTCCCTTGATCATAAGGGGTACCGCTGCTTAGATCTCACTACTCACTGCCTTTTGATCTCTCGACACGTCGTCTTTGACGAGTCCTCTTTTCCCTTCTCCACCACCTCTTTCGGTTCCACCACAGAGCTGGATTCTCTTTTTCCCACTGACCTCGAGGCTGCTCCCCAGCTGCCTTGGTCTCTTTCTTCTGCAGGTTCGACACGCGCTACGCCTCTGGTGCCTGTTGCACCACGTGCGGCATCGACGCCTCCAGCGTCACCTGCCGTACCTCGGGTGGCCCCGATATCACCAGTTATACCACGCGCGACATCGACGTCTCCGGCGTCGCCTGTTGCGCCTCGGGTGACCCCTACCTCACCAGCTGCGCCACGAGCGGCATCGACGTCTCCGGCGTCGCCTGCTGCGCCTCGGGTGACCCCTACGTCACCATCTGCGCCACGCGCGGTTTCGGCTTCCTCGACGTCACCTGCAGCGAGCCCGACGTCCCCGACGTCACCAGGCGCAGCACCGACGATGACCCCGACTTCTCGCTTCGCCGACCCCGCACTAGTCTACCAGCGACGAGCGCGGGATGGGGCCCCAGCTCCACCTGCGCCACGCGCGTCATCGGAGCCCTCTGCACCAGTCGCCGCGCCACACGCGGCCTCAAGACCTACTCTCGTCTATCCACGACGAGAGCGGGTTGTTGTACCCGAGCGCCCGGTGTACAATCCTCCTCTGCTCCACAGAGATCCTGGTCACGTCCACCCGATGGTGACTCGACGTGCGTCCGGGAGTCTCCGGCTGGTTGATCGCTTCTCCGGAGCTGTCTTCTTGTCGACGACGTCTCCACCGATCGACTCTTCTTCGATCTCACCCATACTGACTTCCGTCCGTAGCACCCTCGCCGACCCTCAGTGGCGTCGCGCTATGGAGAAAGAGTATGAGGCCCTGCTTGCCAACCGGACCTGGGACCTGGTTCCCTGCCCCGGTCGTGGTAATGTTGTCACGGGCAAGTGGGTATTCACACATAAGAAGAAGGCGGACGGTACCTTGGAGAGGTACAAGGCTCGCTGGGTACTTCGGGGCTTCACTCAGCGCCGAGTCGACTACGATGATACCTTCAGTCCGGTGGTGAAGTCGGCGACGGTTCGTACCGTTCTGTCGCTGGCTCTCTCACGTTCTTGGCCCGTCCACCAGTTGGACGTCAAGAATGTCTTCCTCCACGGTACACCGACCGAGACGGTGTACTGCAGTCCCCGACAGGATTTGTTGATTCAGCTCATCTAGACATGGTCTGTAAGCTAAACAAATCCCTGTACGGTCTGAAGCAGGCACCGAGAGTCTGGTATAGCCGATTTGCCTCCTTTTTGGTCTCACAGGGCTTCGTCGAAGCTAAGTCAAACACTTTGCTGTTTGTCTATCGACGTGGCAGTGACACTGCTTACCTTCTACTGTACGTCGATGACATTGTACTAACAGCGTCTAGCTCGGCTCTTCTTCGGCATACTATCTCTGCTTTACAGCAGGAGTTCACTATGAAGGATCTGGGCCACCTCCACCACTTCCTGGGTATTGCGGTTGAGAACCGACCAGGCGGTTTGTTCCTTCACCAGCGACAGTACTGCCTGGATATTCTCCAACGAGCGGGCATGGCTGAGTGCAAGTCATGCTCCACTCTAGTGGATACTCAAGCGAAGCTCTCCGCTACCGACGGGACACCTGTCACTGACCCTACTGCTTACAGGAGTCTTGCAGGTGCTCTACAATACCTCACCTTCACCAGGCCGGATATCTCCTATGTGGTTCAGCGGGTGTGCCTCCACATGCATGACCTGAGGGAGCCGCACCTCACCGCTGTGAAGCGAATTCTTCGGTACCTGTGTGGCACCCTCGACTACGACCTACTCCTTCGATGTGACGCGGCCTTCGAGATGGTCGTGTACACCGAAGCTGACAGGGCAGGCTGCCCGGACACTCGCCGGTCTATCTCTAGGTACGTCGTCTTCTTGGGCGGTAATCTCGTCTCCTGGTCCTCGAAGCGACAGCACGTGATGTCGCGTTCGAGTACTGAGGCGGAGTATCACGCTGTGACTAGCGTTCGAGTACTGAGGCGGAGTATCACGCTGTGACTAACGGCATGGCTGAGGGTTCCTGGCTTCAACAGCTGCTTCAGGAGCTCACACTCCCGTCGCCAAGAGCACCCTAATATACTGCGACAACGTCAGCGCCGTGTACCCTCCACCAACCCGGTCTAGCATCAGCACACGAAGCATGTGGAGATTGACCTACATTTTGTTCGTGAGCGGGTTGCACGTGGCGAGGTTCGGGTACATCATATCCCGATGACGACACAGTTCGCCGACATCTTCACGAAGGGCCTCCCGTCGTCGTTGTTCTCTGAGTTCCGGTCCAGTCTCAACATCTATAGTGACTAGATGTTGTGACTGTGGGGGGTGTTAGACTGTGTAATTATGTGGGGTAATTAGGGGCATTTTAGTCTTTTGTATATGATTAGGGTTAGGGGCACTTTAGTCCTTTCCCCTCACCTAATCCCCTATATAATGTACCCTTGACCCTCAGATTAAAATATCTCATTATTTCCCCTCTATTAATCACCATGGAAACGCTGGCACCGTCCCCACAGGCTGAGATTGTCATGGCAGGAGTTGTTAAACACGTAGAGGATGCATCCACAAATTTCGCCTGCATGAATTTTAGAATGCAACCAAACAATTGTGGGGTGAATCATGCACGCGTCTATGCAGGAGGGGATGCATGCACAACACACGTTGACAATTCTTTTCGTGATAACCAAATGGAAACTGGTCCGGATATACTGCAACAGAATTATTCAGGTACTAGGAAGTGTTTGGCATCCTTGTTTTTTTTTGGAAACCAAATCAATTTTATTAGAGTGGAGAAAATGGATTGATTAATCAGGCTGTCAAGGAATACATATATATAGGGGCTGCAAAGATGCACAAACACTAAAATGCCCCTAACCCTAATACACCCTAATACATAGACTGACGATCCCACGTCAGGGGCGGCTCCTGGTGCGGTGTCAATGATTCCGAGTATCCAACAGGGTAGTCGGTGCCCCCGTAGGCCGAGGCCGACTGGTCCGCCAGCAGGGTAGCCAGGAGGGCTGTAGGCCTGAGTTGGCGACCCACCAGCAGGGTAGGCTGGTCCACCGTAGCCAAGGGTGGCGACGTACACGCCGGCTGAGGGCGTGGTGGGCGTGGAGGCGTAAGACCCGGAGACGGTCGAGGCCACATGTAGATCTTACCGGTCCACGGGTTGTAGGGTGTAGGCCAGGGTGCACCTCCCCAGCCGGTGCCACCACTACCACCAGTAGCAGGAGCAGAAGCAGGAGTGCCACCAGCACTGCTACCACCATCACGGCCACCGCGTTTACCACGGCGATGACGGTTACCACCCCCAGAGCCGGCAGGAATGCCTGGGGTGGTGGACGGAGCGGGTGGTCGCGACGGTGGTCCACCAGTAGTTGGCGAAGGTGGACACGGGGACTGCCCGGAGCCGTAAAAGGTTGTGGCAGGTCCGGACCCAGTAGAGCCACCAGCAGTAATCTCCTCGAGCTCAAGATCGAACCAGACCTTCTCGAAGTTCAGGGGCGGCTCTAGACGAAGAAGACACATCCGGAGGTGACAATTGCGCTCGTTCAGGCCCTAAAGGACCCGAAGGATGAGACCGTTGTCAGTAACTGGCTGGCCAAGATCACGCAAGGCTTCAGCCATGCCTTTCATCTCCCGGCAGTAGGCGCAGACAGAGCGATCGCTCTGGATGGTGGTCTGGAACCGCGCGTTGACGTGGAGAGCTCGAGTCGCACGGTTCCCCAGGAAGCGCTGCTCAAGGACCAGCCATGCCCGACGAGCGGTACCGCCACTGCGCTGCCCGACGATGTCCTGTAGCTCCTCAGAGAGGGATCCAAGGATCCAGGCTAGGACCAGGCTGTCCATGCTGATCCAGGAAGCATCCACCGAGGAGCCATTCTGAAGGACGTGGTCATCGAGACAGAAATGCCTCAACATCAGGAGAAGCAGGTTACGCCAACGGGCGTGCGAGGTGGAGTCAGAACTGAGGACAACCGGCACAAGCGTACGGATGTTCTGAATCCCGGCGGCCTGAGCGTGGAGTGCAGCTACGAGGGAAGCCGAGTACGTAGAGTGAGCAGCACCCGCATCTGAGGAAGGCTTGTAGGTAGCACTCAACGGTCAGTGAGCACTCTCCTTGAGCTGGTGAGAGAGAGCGGCCACAGAGGCACGCTCCTGTTGCAGGGCCAGAGAGCGAGTGCCCGCTCGCGATCGCGAGAGGCAACCAGAGCTGCGGCAACACCGGAGGTGTTGAAGACCGTCGTGGTGGTGGTGCCGGTGCCGTAGAGGGAGGCGGCGGCCGCGCTAGGATTAGAAGTGGCGTCGGCCGCAGGAATAGTGATCGCCAGCAGGATGGTGGCAGTGGTGCTCCCGTCCGGCAGGGGCTCAAGGGCGGTGATGTACGGTGGCGACGATTGCGCGAGCCCGACAGAGATGGCACCAGGCCCATCTAGCCCAGAGACGGCACCGGCCATGAGGACGAAGGCGGGCGGGTTTGCCGGCGGTGACGGGAAGTGGTCCGCCGGCGGTCGGACCGGTCACTGGAGACGGGGCGCCGGCAGATCTAGTACCGACCGGGGCATCGTAGGTTGCACGAGCGGCAGCGGCTGGCCAGGGGGTGGCGGCAGCCTGTCCAGGGGCGGCGTTGGCCAATCCGGCGGCGGCCTGCCCAGGGCGACACCGGCCGATCTGGCGATGGTCGGCCCAGGGGCAACGCCAGCCAGTCTGGCGGCGACCTGCCCGAGCGCGCCGACTGGGGTTGCGCCGGCTGGCCGACAGAGGCAGCAGCGGCGCGTGGTGAGCCATCGGAAGAGAGAGAGAGAGGAGATATTAGGGTTAAACCCTAATTAGCCTAGGTGATACCATATTAGAGTGGAGAAAATGGATTGATTAATCAGCCTGTCAAGGGGTACATATATATAGGGGCTGTCAAGGGTGCACAAAGACTAAAATGCCCCTAACCCTAATACACGCTAATACATAGTCTAACAAATTTGAATGGCACTGAGGTGAAAATCAAGGAATCAAAGAAAGATATACATTTCCGAGTGGGATACCCTTCATATCAACTTCCCTTATGTTTAAGTAACGCCAACAACTATGACAACAATCACAACTCAAGGACAAGACGCCTTGGGGAGGTGGTGTCGTGTTATGGTGTGGGCTCTGCTAGCCTAGGGCCACCAGATTAGAGATCATTTATTAGTTACTCTCTCCGTTCTGAAATAAATGACGTTTAAGACAGTTAATTTAGTTCAGAGGGAGTATTTGATAATATACTAGTCACACAGTTATTGTAGCGTGTGAACAGTAACGTGGATGAGTTGGTTTGTTAGTATTAGAGGGCTAATGGTGGCTGTATTAGATGGATGATAGTACTGAGGTACAGGTCTGATTATATAGAGGGATTAGGAGGGGGAAAAGGACTAAACTACCCCTAACCCTAATCCCTCACTAATGACTAATATGCCCCTGTGACACACACATAATCACAGTGTCTAACACCCCCCCGCAGTCACAACATCTAGCCACTGCAGATGTTGAGACTGGACCGAAACTCGGAGAACAGCGACGACGGGAGGCCCTTCGTGAAGATGTCGGCGAACTGCGTCGTCGTTGGGACATGGTGTACCCGAATCTCGCCGCGTGCAACCCGCTCACGGACAAAGTGGAGGTCGATCTCCACATGTTTCGTGCGCTGATGCTGGACCGGGTTGGTGGAGAGGTACACGGCGCTGACGTTGTCGCAGTAGATGAGGGTGCTCCTGGCGACGGAAGTGTGGAGCTCCTGAAGCAACTGCTGGAGCCAGGAGGCCTCAGCTACGCCGTTAGCCACGGCGCGATACTCCGCCTCAGCACTCGAACGCGACACCACGGGCTGTCGCTTCGAGGACCAGGAGACGAGGTTACCGCCCAGGAAGACGGCGTACCCAGAAGTAGAACGTCGTGTGTCCGGGCAGCCAGCCCAGTCAGCATCGGTGTACACGACCAGCTCGGAGGCCGTGTCACGTCGAAGGAGGAGGCCGTAGTCGAGAGTACCTCGTAGGTACCGAAGAATCCGCTTCACAGCGGTGAGGTGCGGCTCCCTCGGGTCATGCATGTGGAGGCACACCTGCTGAACTGCATACGAGATATCCGGCCTGGTGAAGGTGAGGTACTGAAGAGCACCTGCAAGACTCCTGTAAGTAGTGGGGTCAGAGACGGGTGTCCCGCCGGTAGCCGAGAGCTTCGCCTGAGTATCCACTGGAGTGGAGCAAGGCTTGCACTCGGTCATGCCCGCTCGCTGGAGGATATCCAGGCAGTACTGTCGCTGGTGAAGGAATAAGCCACCTGGTCGGTCCTCGACCGCAATGCCCAGGAAGTGGTGAAGACGGCCCAGGTCCTTCATAGCGAACTCCTGCTGTAAAGCAGAAATGGTGCGCCGAAGCAGAGCCGGACTAGACGCTGTTAGTACAATGTCATCGACGTACAGTAGGAGGTAGGCAGTGTCACTGCCACGTCGATAGACAAACAGCGAAGTGTCCGACTTAGCTTCGACGAACCCCTGTGAGACCAAGAAGGAGGCGAACCGGCTATACCAGGCTCGTGGTGCCTGCTTCAGTCCGTATAGGGATTTGTTCAGCTTACAGACCATGTCTGGGTGAGCTGAATCAACAAACCCTGCCGGCTGACTGCAGTACACCGTCTCGGTCAGTGTACCGTGGAGGAAGGCATTCTTGACGTCCAACTGGTGGACAGGCCAAGAACGTGAGAGAGCTAGCGACAGAACGGTACGAACCGTCGCCGGCTTTACCACCGGGCTGAAGGTCTCGTCGTAGTCGACTCCAGGGCGTTGAGTGAAACCCCGGAGTACCCACCGAGCCTTGTACCTCTCCAAGGTACCGTCTGCCTTCTTCTTGTGCGTGAAAACCCACTTGCCCGTGACAACATTGCCACGACCAGGACGGGGAACCAGGTCCCAGGTCCGGTTGGCAAGCAGAGCCTCATACTCTTCCTCCATAGCGCGGCGCCAGTGAGGGTCGGCGAGGGCGCTACGCACGGAAGTAGGTATGGGTGATATCGAAGAAGAGTCGGTCGGTGGAGAAGTCGTCGACGAGAAGGCAGCTCCGGTGAAGCGCTCAATTGGACGAAGACTCCCGGATGCACGTCGAGTCACCGTCGGGTGGACGTGACCAGGATCTCTGTGGAGAAGAGGAGGGTTGTACACCGGGCGCTCGGGTACAACGACCTTCTCTCGTCTCGGGGCCACACGTGGTGCAGCTGGAGTAGGGCCGCCCCCCCGTGCTCGTCGCTGGTAGGCAAGTACGGGGTCGGCGAAGCGAGAAGTCGTCGTCGGTGCTGCTCCTGGTGCGCCTGGTGACATCGGGCTTGCTACAGGTGATGTCGGGGAAGCTGAGGCCGTGTGTGGCGCAGTAGTCGACGTCGGGGACGCAGAGGCCGCGCTTGGCGCAGCAGGCGTCGTCGGGGACACCGGGGCCGCGCGTGGTGCAGTGGGTGACGTCGGGGGCGCCGAGGCCGCGCGTGGCGCAGCTGGTGGCGTCAGGGACGTCGGTGCCGCGCGTGGCGCAGCCGGTGGCGTCAGGGACGCCGGTGCCGCGCGTGGCGCAGCAAGTGGCGTCAGGGACGCCGGGGCCACGTAAGGCACAACAGGTGGCGTGGAAGACGCCGAAGTCGTGCGTGGCGTAGCGGGTGGGTAACCTGCAAGAGGTAACCGACAAGGTCGCTGTACAGGAGCGGCCTCGGGGTCAGTAGAGAAGAGGGAATCCAACTCAGCGACGGGGCCATAGGACGGGGTGGAAAAGGGAAAGGAAGACTCGTCGAAGACGACGTGTCGGGAGATCAAGATACGACGGGTGGTGGGGTCAAGGCACCTGTACCCCTTATGGTCAGGGGAGTACCCAAGGAAAACACACTGAGTCGAGCGAGGCGCAAGCTTATGGGGAGCTGTGGCAGAGAGGTTAGGGTAGCAAGCGCACCCGAAGACCCGAAGATGGTCGTAAAGAGGGTGGGTGCCGAACAAAGCGAAATGAGGGGTGGGAGCACTAATCGCCTTAGTAGGAAGGCGATTAATGAGGTAGGTGGCAGTGTGAAGCGCCTCCGCCCAGTAGCGAGCAGGGGTAGAAGCCTGAAACATCAGGGAGCGCATGACATCGTTGGTGGTCCGAATCATGCGCTCAGCCTTGCCGTTCTGGGGGGAAGTGTACGGACATGACATGCGTAACTGAACACCGCGAGAAAGCAGAAAGTCACGAAACGTAGAGTTGTCAAACTCGCGCCCGTTGTCGCACTGGACCGCACGAATCGTGCGCCCAAACTGGGTGGACACCCAAGCGAAGAAGTGAGAAAGAGTACCGAAAGTATCAGACTTCTGTCGCAAGGAAAAAGTCCACGAATAGTGCGAAAAATCATCCACGACCACCAAGTAATACTTGCATCCAGAGACACTAAGAACAGGTGAAGTCCAAAGATCACAATGAATCAAATCAAATGTGTGCTCGACACGAGTGACAGAGTGTGGAAAAGGAAGTCGAACATGGCGACCCAACTGACAAGCATGGCAAAGAGACTCATGAGTACCCCGAGTACACGAGATCGCTGAACTACCAGACAACTTCGACATAGCATCAACACCGGGGTGGCCAAGCCGACGATGCCAAATGGTCGAAGATGCTGTCGTAGTCAGGGCAAGAGGCGGAGCGGAAGCAGGAAGACGCATCGTGTACAGGGGACCCGTACTATCACAACGAAAAAGAAAGCGTCGAGTAGTAAGATCCTTCACAGTTACACCATAAGGATCAAACTCAAGGGAAACATGATTGTCAGTAGTAAAACGACGAACGGAAAGAAGATGCTGAATGATGTCAGGGGCAACAAGAACATCACGTAGCTGAAACGAATCCGGCGAACCCGAGTCACCTACTGAGGTGACTGGAAGAGTCGACCCATTCCCAACAACGATAGATGAAGGATCAGAGGGACGGGAAGGGCGGGTAGAGGAGAGGATACCGACGTCAGGGGTGGTGTGGTACGAGGCACCGGAGTCCACCACCCAGTCAGGGCCACACGGCGTGAGACCCTGCCGGTAGATCGACGGTGTAGAACGGGTCGCGACATGCCCCGGCGGTGGCGGCGCCGGGAAGGAAGACAACGCGCTCGGACCCTCGATGGTGGTGCCAACAGAGTAGGCAATAGCCGATCCAGGTACATCAGCCGATGGCGGTCGAGAGGCACTTCCCAGGGCGGCAGCAGGCCAGGCGGCGCCGTCGTGGGGGACTGCAGGACCGGCAGCCCAAGGGACGGCTGCAGCTGCTGCGGGCCAGGCAGCGGCACCGTCGTGGGGCACCGCAGAGGCAACAGCGGCCCACTGGGCGGCTGCAGCTACTGCGGGCCAGGTAGCGGCGCCATCGTGGGGCGCTGCAGAGGTGACGACGGCGGGCCAGGCAGCAGCGATTCGAGGGGTGGCAGTGCTGGGGGCTGCAGGAGCGCCGACGGCGGCCCAGGGTGGCAGTGCGGCGGCGGCCCAGGGTGGCGGCGCAGCGGTGGCAGCAGAGGCGGCGGCCCTATCAAACGGCGCAGCGGCGTGGCTGGGGTGCACACCAGCAACCCCAGCGAACCCGAATCCGGGCGCGCGCCGGCTCTGCCCGAGATCGGGCAGCCCGGGCGCGGATCCGGCGGCGGCGCCCCAGGGCACAGTGGCGCGGGCTGGGGGTGCGCCTGCGGCAGAGGCGGCGGCCCCATTAGATGGTGCGGCGGCGTGGCCGGGCTGCGCACCAGCGGCAGCAACAGCAGCAGGTGGCGCGGCAGCGCAGGCCTGCATTGCCTCAGCGGCGGCGGCGGCGGCGAGGCCTGCAGCGCAGGCACGCGGGGCGGCGGCGGCGCAGGCGCGCGTTGCCTCAGCGGCGGCGGCTCCGGCGGCTGGCGCGCCGGCGAGGCCTGCTGCGCAGGCACGCGGGGCGGCGGCGGCGCAGAGCCGCTGCAGCGGCGGCGGCTGGGCCTGGGTCATTAGGATTAGGGTTAGGCCCTAATCCTAATTAGTTCCTAGCTGATACCATATTAGAGGGCTAATGGTGGCTGTATTAGATGGATGATAGTACTGAGGTACAGGTCTGATTATATAGAGGGATTAGGAGGGGGAAAAGGACTAAACTACCCCTAACCCTAATCCCTCACTAATGACTAATATGCCCCTGTGACACACACATAATCACAGTGTCTAACAGTTAGGAAAGAGATAGGCAGATTTGATAGGTCAATACTTGTCAGATTAGAAGGATTGACTCTATATAAAGACACTAGGCACGTCAATTGTAGTGAAGCGAGAAGAAATAAAAATAAAACAGTCAGAGCCTCCAAGGGAGGGCGACTTGCCGTCTTCCTCTTGCTCCCCCGTTATTACCCAATCCAAGCCATAACATCGTGGTCGTGGTATTTGAGCCTGCTGGTTTGTCATCTAGTTCGACCATCGGCTATAGCGGCTGCACAGCCGTTGAAGGATTCGTTCAAGTAATCTCTCTACAGCGGTCCCTCAGTCGATGTGTCAACATTCTTCATCTGCAGCAGCGTGTCGACGTTTTTCACACCACCATTTGTAGTCAAGGAAAGGATTGCAAGCTCTGCTTGTTTCCATGGAAACCAGAAAGAAAATATGCACAACATGCCAAGGTTGAAGGCTATAAGGAATGTGTTGCGTGCATGAGATTAGGTCTTGCCTACATTCATTTCTGCATGCAACCAAACAAGGAAATCACCCTTATAATTGCAAAGAAAAATCAAATAGATAAAGGTACAATCCATGCATGCATCTATGCGGACGAGATTACTATTCATTAACGAGAAGGAAAAGGAGACAAATCCAGATATCCCGCATCCTAATGTTATTTTGTTGGCGTTTGGTATTACCAAGTGCATGATGTTCAAATGTTTGGAAATGGATCGAAGCAAATCAAGGAAGCAAGAAAAAAATATAGGAAAGAGGCGGAAATCATTCCTATTTCCTCCCCTGCGAGGTGGCGGCTCTCATCACGGCTCGGTGGCCCGGAGCACCTACCCGTTGGTCGTGGTGGACCCCACCTAATGGCGACAACTCGCCCACCTGGTGGTGTGCAACCAGATCGGTGGTGTGCTCTTGATGTCCTCCGTCACAAGGTGCTGACGCAAGGCGCTCGAGCTTCCTGAGGTGTACATGAATGTGGGCATGGTGGACAAGCTTTCCTATGGCCATGTTGCTGCTATGGTGATGTGGCAGTACAGAGATCTCTTCCTCAAGCACGAGAAGGGTGTCAACCTACGGGGCAATGTTGACCGCAGCAACACACTTTCTTATTTGATCTCGTGGCCTGACCACGACTGCAGTTTGGCCTCATGGAGAACCTTGACATAACATCTTAGTATTCTAGATGACTTTTCCTGCAGCTCAGTTTATTTTCCTGCAATCTAACCTTGTTAAATGCCGAGCGTAGCGGTAAAGCTGTTACCTTGTGACCATGAGGTCACGGTTTCGTGTCTTGAGAACGGCCTCGTGCAAAATAGTGAAATGTTGTGTACAAAGGACCCAAATGGGTCGGACCCTTCCCCGGACTTTACACAAACGGAAGTTACATGCACCGGACTGCTCTTTCTTTTTTTCTGACATTAGTAGATGCTGATCTGTTGGAAACTTATGTAGATAGAACATGAATAAATTCTCAGGTAGAGATGTAAAAGGTCTAACTTCAAGTCATTTTTTAGTTGTGTAACCGAGTCGTGTAATCCAACCAACCATCTCGATTGTAGCCCGAGTGCGAGCTGCTCAAAAGGAGGGACGAAATGTTTTTGATAGTTGGAAATATATTGTTCACACGGTTACTCTATGCGTGAACAATAACATGGACTAGTTGGTATGCAGTTTTAGTTGTAACTCGTAAGTTAGTAGGATTCTTGTCAAATAATTTTATGAAATAATCACGAGTACTAGTAGGATTTAATAGGCCCAGACTATATAAGTGTTGACAGTTGATTGAATAAAGATCAAGCAAGAGAATAAATCTTAAATACATAGAGCCTCTGTCATGTGCGGTCGCACATATGCCAGGCGCGGGCGCGCCTGCGACGTGCGCCGCACGGCTGAGAGCGCTGGGCAGGCGCCCAGCAAGAGTTAGCCTCTTGGGCTAAAGATAGAAAAGAGTTGTTTTGGAAATTCCTAGAATAAAGGATAACTTTCCCTATTTCGGTTGTGCCTTGGCCATATATGCTTGTAATCGTTGGACAAATAGAAGGCAAGGATTATTTCCCTAATTCTCTTTCTCTCTCTGTTAAGCCTGCGGCTGAAGGGATAACCTCGCCGGAGAAGACGGCTGGCGGCTACGAGCTGCGTAGCCACGGTCCGGTCAGTCGGGGGTTCGGTGCCCTTGACAGCCTCTAAAGGAGGGGAGTTAGTAGATTTATCTTGCTAATTATCCCTCTCATAATCCAATCATAACAAAGCTATGCTCCTCAAAACCATCCATAAAACCAATATAGGTTGGTGTATGTCAAGTACTAAATACTATTGAATTCATCCTTTGCTAGATTAGTTAATTATTGATCATGAGTTAGTACAGTGCAACATAGAAATGAATTTTACAATTCAGGTCTTAATTCCTAACAAGAAATTCCTTGAAGTAAATGCAGGGGACAAGTATGGTAGAATGTATCAGATCATAATAACCTTTCAACAGTGTATCCAGTATAGTTGGAATAACCCTGTTCTTGAGAGCGTCTAATTGAAAAATGGAGTCAGATTCAGCTTCTACTACTACAGTGACACAGCAAGCTGGATTCTCAATACACTTGGCACCTACAGAACATTTGCTGCAGAAAAGGGAGAGAACCGTTGTTGCGAAAATGAAATGTAGAACCACTTGACAGAAAAATGTGAAATACCAAACCATGTTGAAATATTCTCGGTAATTCTAATGTTTTAAGATAAGACAATAAGACGATCTCGAACAAAGACCAATAACTCAAATTCTTAAATATAAGACATATAGTAAGGAACCATATTAACTTCTAATATAGCAAGATATTGTGTTCAGTAGCTATAAAATGACATTCGGGGTGCCATGTAGCAAAAGGAACAAAACCATTTCTTTTAATTTTATTTACTGAATTATAGCCAATGAAGTGGATTGCTATTAGCTAAATGAGCATCAACATACCAAATGAAATTCATGCAATTAGAAAGCACTACTTAAAGAATTCAATTAAAAAATATATAGAGACCCCTTGTAACACAAATAGGGTTGAAGCTTACTCATTCGAAATACTAACTAATGGGATCACACTATTAAGCTGTTCAGTCAGCTTTTCCGCTACAGATCTCAATCCCAATCTTCTTTTTTTCATAATTTCCTGGACATATGCAAAATAGGAAACTTATATACCAATTTAAGGGCCCACAATAAAAGTGAATTTGCGGCCATTTACTTCAAAAAAATGACCTGGCTTAAATGAAAATGTATGGTCCAAGGACTTCCTTTTCGTGTCTTTTCACATCCATCATACCTAATAGAAAACACAACAAATATTACTCATATGCACAAAATCAAAATCTTAGATGACGTGAAGAAAATACTTAAGTGAACTGACAGAATCATGATGGTTTCAACCAAGTCACAAAAGTCCACTCGCTCAAGATGATTCTTAACTTCCAGCGATGCATACTCCAAACCGTATCTAAATTTCTTAAGATCCCTTGACAGAAAAAGCAAACCAACATTATCTCGAGAACTTGTAGCCTTGTGGAACTTAAATACTTCCTGCAAAGCAAAGACAAACATATTAAATATAGAGTATCAGCAAATGAGAGAAAAGGGTCATATTTACAAATAATATACCATTAACAAAGGAATATAATTTACCTGTAACTTCATGAGAGGAGAGTCCTCTAAACCATTCACTGGTTGCTCCAAAGCTCCATATGCAGCTTCTGAAATGGAACACGCAGCCCAAGAACCAACAGGGGCACCAAGTGCACCTACTAGACCACTATCACAGTACATCTCATCAGCGCTGTCGTAAGAGAACTGCACTATTTGCTGTCCATAAGAACTTCTAACAGTCCTGTCATAAGCAACATGCAGATCTCTCAAGTGATACATCAATTTTCTTGTCAATGTCCCAGGGACATCAGCATTTTCAGAAAAGATATTGGCTCTTCCAGAAATTACATGTAAAAGACACTCTAATGGGTTTAAACCCTCAATGAAGGAACTCCTAATCACAGCATAGGAATTCTGGCCTCCCAAGTTTTTATTGGTGCCCTCAATGATTTCACAATCTGATAATTTCTGCTTATTCCAGCAACTACAAGAAAGTTGTGAAGGAATCATGAAGGAAAATTTGTTTGCTGGAAGTTGAAGACCAACGCATGCAGTTTGTTGGGCATATTTCAACATGTTACCCTTGCTTCCTGAATTAATCATCACCATCATTGAATTATCATTACTCACATGCTGTTGAACCATCTTTAACAAATCATTGAAGACATCTTTAAATGCCATGATTGAATATCTGACGATATGTTCATTACTCTGAATAGAATGAGATTCTCGGTAAGAACATGCTTGTTCACTGTCCTCGTAACATTTCAGAATCGGTATGTTGGCTGGATCTAGCAGTATCTGCTTGATACGTAGTGCTTCTTCAGCTTCATCCAGTGCCAGCTTAACTCCCTCAGTCAGTTTCCTCCTCGAGTAACGGTCTGAGAACATATAGAGATCGTAAAGAGAGACACTTAAACCCCTCATCGTTAAGAATTCACATAGTACTTCCTGAGCAGAAGAAAGGAAGTCAAGTGCCCTGCAACCATACTGTTCCAACATGACAGAGAACAGACCAGACGTGCTATTTTGCAGCCACTTAGACCCCAATGAGCAGGTAAGCAATTCACCATCTATAATATGTAACTTCTGATCACAACTGAAATTCATGCCAGAAGGAAGAAGCATGCTGAAAAATTGTTTACCAGTCCACAGAGGACCTTGAGAGTTCACAGATTGAATGATTGCAGGCACTGGTGTAGGTGAGGCTGAAAGGCATAACATTTGAAGTTGTTGAAGTTCTGATTTCTTCAGGAAAACATCTGCACCTGTTAACAAATGTGCAGCAGCTAGAGAGTCATGCGTAAGCGACACCAGACTTCGACCATCTTGCATGTTCAACAATTGATGGTGTAATCCTACTAACTCTCCAAGCTCAATTCTCGATTGTACAGATTGTGGGATATATCCATGCAAACAGTCCCCATCAAAGTCTCCCATAAAAGGGGCACAACATAGTGGATTGATTGACACAACAGATTGTAATGGTAGAAGTTTTGCAGACAATGCAATCAAAGAATGTTGATGGACAGAAGGAGGCCTATTTATAAGAATAAGGTCACCATCCTGCAACGGTCTGTAGGCAATGTCACCAATTTGTAGCTGGTTTGCTTTGCGAACAAACATTAGTTTCCTATCTCGCCGAATAAATAGTTCTTCCTTGGAAAGAAGGTGCAAGTTGCACTTCAAATTTATGTTTTCCAAATTATAACAATTAACATGTTCGGAAACAACCAAATTTGAAGCTAAATCCTCAGGAATGCCAATTTCACACAATCGAATTTTTGGATCCCCGATCACAATGCTTCGAAAAGCATTATCAGATCTTTTGCTCAGAACAGCATCTTTTAGCCATTTCATTCCATATGTATCCGTTGGTGTCTCCCCATCTGTCTTTTTAGAGTACAACTGCAAGAGACAGTTAACAATGAAAGAAAGGAAAGGGCAGCCCCGGTGCATGTAGCTCCCGCTTGTGCAGGGTCCGGGGAAGGATCCGACCCACTTGGGTCATTTATACGCAGCCTTTCCCTACATTTCTGCAAGAGGCTGTTTCCAGGACTCGAAACTGTGACAAGTTAACAATTATTATAGCTAAAACATGTACTTGTAACAACAATTGTAACATTAAAGCCTGAAACTACAAAGGTGCTATTAAAGTCAAGAGTCAAGACAGAATTACAATGTGAGTAAACAGAGTTTTGATATTTCTACTCTGCTTGTTCTGAAATAACATTCATACATGGATATCAATCATAACTTAAATCTATGAAGGCGGTGAAAGACTTTCTCACAAATTAAAAGTTTAAATTCTTACATCGCAACTTGGATACAGTGCAACTATATAGATTGGATTGAATCTTAGTTGACAACAAAAACTTTGTAAGATGCATTCAAGTATTCAACACTCCAATGAAGGCTATCAATTAAGCTACAAGTCACCAAAACTCCTGGTGATTGGTGAAATAATATACAAAAAAGGAACTTCAAATAAACCTACCAACAAGCAAATTAAAATTTTACACATAGTTGTTCATTGGCAAAATCTAATTAGCATTTCATTCGAGTTGGAGGAGCTAATGTTTGAATATTTGCTTCCAAACATGGTATACAAGATCTGACAGAAGAGAAGAACTGCATCATGCTATATCATTTCTTTGTGTTTGTCTTCATTAGATTTAGACAGAGTAGCAAGTATGCGTATAGCATGTCCTCAGCCATGACCAAGAGGACATGCAATATGGATACTTCTATTAAACAAGGAGATACTTGCTATTAATATTAATTTTCTTGCCTTGGAGGATTTGAGACATTCTGAAAGTCGACTTGAGACAAGCGAGCTTGCAAGAACATTGAATTGTGGATGTTGTCTGTAATCATCAATTTTCTTACAAACATCAACCATCCTCCTGTAAGACTTTGTTCGGTCATCCTACTTCAAACATACAATGAAAGAAAAACAGCAGGATTAAAAATTGAGCTGCCAATTTAGTCCAACTATGACTAGAGCACATGCATCAGACTGCTATGAACAAAGCTATATGGAGAACAGAGAGTGGGCTACCTCCATTTGGCAGAAGAGAAAAACAAAAGTACTCCTAAGTCTATAAATACATCAGGCGGGGGTTTCTCATGCCCGCTAGGGGAGCTCACCATGGCCAGTGACATTTTTTCGTTTCTCTCTCTCTACCCTTTTATCTAGTTTTCATGTGTGTGTGACCGGGGGCAACTCAAGCTTTCCAGTATATGTGTGTACATAGAACTTTGTATCCGACATTTTTTCTCTCTGGGCCTTTAATGAATTGGCAGAGCACCTGCCTGATTTCGTAAAAAAAAATACATAAGGCGGGACGATAAGAACCCACATGATGTGGCATCAGCAACCCTAAGTGTTCTCGTACATTAAACCACAGTTTAATGTTTCATAATAAGATCTAACTTTTTTTAAACGAAACAAGAAAATTTAACCTATACACCATAGAGAGGGTTAACTTTGATCGGGAAAACTAATGAAAAAAGAAAAAGAAAAAATGAATCATGGATAATAGGTTTCACAAAAGATGATTTACCACTTACAAAAGTTAATCGAGGACCATCTGAGAGCCCATATCCCATCTCCACAACACGATGGCGATTAGGGGTAACTGGTAAACTTGACAGAAACAGTAGTTCCCGCCTTGAAATGAATTGTTCGATAAGTACAGGGTCAATTTTTTTCAATATGTGAAAGACCTGCAAATATATCATATGAAACAAGGACTTAAATAAAAATATCAGGCTTCTTTTAAAATATTAGAAGAAAAAATGTTTGCATTTATGACCAGAAGACTGCCCTCTGAGCCATCCCAGTTAGCCTTTCTCTAAGTTAATATTGAAACAATAATTCTTCAAGAAATATTGTGTGGCTTATACTGTAATGTTTGCACTCTGGTTCAAATAGGACAAGGCTCGATCAGGGAAAAAATCAGATGATGATGTATAATATTTTATCACAGTTGTTTTTTTTTTCGGTTCACTAGCAAATATACTCTGAAGCCAACAGGGAACAGCCTTTAATAAAAATGAACTGCAGAAAAGGGATACATTACTTGGTAAGGGGACAATATTATCTTAGTCATATTGGATTGATTCTGGTGCTCAAAAGGTACAAAATCCCAATAATCCTGGGGAAGAACATCAAGTGAACCTTTACTCTTGGACTTATTTGATACTCTGTCAGCAACTTCTGCAACAATCGAAATTCTATCCATCACACTAAAGCTTCTGTGAAGCGTACTCTTGGATATTAATACTCTTGGACTTGGCAGTGTCTTAAAGATTACACTGGGGTAAATTTTAGAGCCATCCTTCTGTCCAGCAAAACACATGTGTCAATACAGGTATAAGGAACACAAACCAAATATCTATACATGTACTTACCGAGCAGTACTTGCAAGATGCTTCAACTGGTGTCCTCTCTGATATCTTCAGAAAGAGAAAAGAAAGATGATGTCTTAGAGGACTCCTTGTATGTTTAAATTTTAGTAGATCACCATAGCCATACTAAAAACATATTTAGTAATTTTAGGAATTCAATGAAACATAAAGTGAAACTGCAGTACGCATAATACCCTTCGCATAATACTAAACGATTGTGTTCCTACTTTCCTGAAAAGAGCAGCTAAATTGGTACTGATGGTTTCCAAGGATTATATGCAACTCACACATAGTTACTGCAATCTTTGGGCCAGCACCATCTGCCTAAACATGGATAAAAGAGGGCTGTGTGGTTGCAGTTAGCCATGTGCTTTCAGCTTCAATATTATAAAAAACAAATACACTGCTTGGGTGAAACCACTTGTAACAATCAACAGCAAAAAAATGTAAGTGGGATTCAGCAATCATATAATTTATCATTCTTTCCCTTCTTAAATGAAAGAGCAGTACTTCTGCTCATTGGTTCGAAAAAAACAATTTATCATTCTTGAGAGACCCATCTTGAAAGTGCACTAAGCTTTACAACAATAACAACAACAAAGCCTTTGTCCCAAGCACGTTGGGGTAGGCTAGACATGGAACCCAACAATTTTTTATTTTTTAAATGTGATTATAATTATATGATTAATCATTAGTACAAATCCAAAGGTATCAAATGTGAAATAAAAGGGCATTATCATGAAACTTAAATGCATAAAGTAGAATTCAGAATTAAATGTCCATCTTATACTCAAAAAGAAAAAACAGATATACAACATTATTGGAATAAAAGTCCTGCTTCCATCTTCTTTTCTTCTTTTACAAAGCCTTTGTCTCAAGCATGTTGAGGTAGGCTAGATATGGTACCCAAACTGGGTTTCATATCCATAGTAATAGCTGGTTTTGATGCTGGCTCGCGAAGCCTATCACAACCCTCCTCCTTTATCCGGGCTTGGGACCGGCTATACCTAGAAAGGCATAGGCGGAGTTTGTAAAAGTCCTGCTTCCATATGCATAATTTATCATCTATCTTCTTTAATCGCATGAAGTTCTTCTGGCACTTGTTCTTTTAGATGTAAATCAATATTTCTCACAGAATCAACACTATAATTGTACAAATGTGAACTTTCTAGCCCCTAGTTACTTCATCAGATTAATAAGGAGAGGACTCTTGACAAAGGCCCTGATTATCTGAAAGTAATTCAGTGACAAAATGATGACAACCAAGCCATTTTGCAGAGAAGCGAACCTTCATGCTTGAGGATAAAATTAGATCAATCAGGAAGGCACAAACCTCAATATTTACATTTTCCTTTGTATTGAGACAGCCAGGACATATCTGATTCAGAAACTGCACGACTTCATCAATAAAATATGGATTGTGCACAGTTGCCGCCAGCTTGGTCACACCAAAATGACCTAAAAGATTGACAAGATGATTGGTTTTTTGTACTGAGAGCACAAAAACCACATCATTGGATCCTACATAATATTGCTTACCATCACAGTCACGTGTGTTTTGCGATCCACAAGTATCACACTGTCGAGAACCATTTGGTAGTCCTAACTTGGGACTGGTAACATCACTCAGTTCTACAATGCTTACGCTGCTTAATTTTTCCTGAAATGTTAAAAATAATAATAAAATTAGCTCTGGCAGGACAAAGCAATAAAAAGAATAATAAATTATTCTAAATGCTGATTTGATGCAAAATTAGTATATGGACCAATGCTTAGAACCATGGATTATAACTTACAGACACTTATTTTCACAAAAAAATGAAATACAAAAGGTAAATCAAGGTTTTACACTTTACTTCCAGAGAGAACATATAAGCTAAGCTATACTTAAAGAAAACTGCAAGGAACTAATAAGTTGAGCTTACCATATCTGCACTGCTCATGAAGTCAAATTTTACGGCATTCAGTTCAGCTAAAGGAACATCAAAGTCAAGATTTAGCTCCTCCATCCTGTGCAAATAATCATACGGTGAAATGACAGAAATGAAACTCAACAGAACAAATAAGAGTCCAGGAGACATTATGTTGAGACCCTATATTTACAGTAGACCTGTCCTTGAATGAAAATGGTGGGCTCTGAGACAGCATATGTTTAGAGAATTCTAGCTTATTTCATTGCCCGCAAGCCACACTGTAAAGGAACCAAAAATCTGGAGCACGCAAGATGTACTTCAGAAGCTACAGAAACTTAAATCAATGCTTTATATAATATATGCAAGTTATTCCCAAACACACCGGAAGCACGTCACGTTGTAGCCCATTAATCAAACAGCATACGCCATGGAGAATAGAATGGTAATCCAATAAACTGTTAACCAAGAGTGACGAATATATGAACTGCATCAGCTTTCTACTGTCCCACACATGAAAACCTCTTATCTCAAGTGAACGTGTAAAAAAAAGGGCATACCCAGTGCTGAAAACTCCCACACATTGTGGGGTCTGAGGAAGGGAATTTCTAGGCAGCCTTCCCCTTGCTTATTTTGCAAGGAGGCTGATTCGAACCCAGGACCTCCATCTCAAGTGAACGTGTATATTCAACAATAGCAGTGCATGTGTACCTGACACCAATCAGCTACTCCCTTCTCTTGCAATCACAAAAGGTTGTTGCCCCATTACCGCAAGATACAACAAGCTTCTGAAATCTGAACACAAATGGGGGTTTCAGGGCTACACTCTGACAATCAGTGCCCCCTGAACTCGGTAGATCAAGCAAAATCAGGAATATCTCCTTGAATGTAGCTAGGAATTGCACAGAACCACAGGAGAAGGCTAAATTCGGAGTAGAATTCCCCCAACCAGTCACCAATCGGCTAAATATCGACCGGGCTATGGCAGGAGCTAGTCAGGCCAGCAACTCAAGGCAATGCCCGTGTCGGAACCAAAGGCCGTGTCAACAATAAACTCCTTGGAGCACCCTCTGACAACACGAACCACGGGCGAGAAGAGAGCCATTCCGTTCCAGGACTGGGGATGGACGGGGAATTTGAGGAACCCTTTCAGAAATCAGAATTCCTAATCTTCTACCATCTAAACAGGTAGGCCCGCTCGATCATCCTCTGCAGAGGGCGCGGCCATGAGGAGATGAGGGAAACCTCGCCTCATTCTCGCCGGCGGAATCCAAAGGCACCATCCAACACCGACCGCAAGTACTACTCATTGATTAGCATTTGATCACTTGCGCCCCGAAGCTTCAGTTATTAACACGAACACTAACCTCACGCGCTAAAATAGGTGCGTGCTCCAAAAAACGTCGTCGCGGTCCCAGCCTAACGAAAACACCAAGCACAATCCCGAGGCCAAACGCGGGTCAGCAGAAGCGAAACAGAGCAGAGCAGAGACCAGAAAACCCCACTCAGCGATCGGAAGGAACGGCGCGACAATCGAAAAAGGGAAACGGGCATTGAACCACGAAGGGTAACCAGGAATCGTGCGACTGAGAGGAAATGCTCACCTGATCGCACCGCCGGCCTACGGCAGGGCGACGGAAGCGGAGAAGCTGAGGGGAGGGGGGGGCGGGGTGCTTAGGTCCTTGGAGCCGCCGGCACCCAGAGCAGGGTAGAGACCGACAGTGGCGAGGGAGGCGGCCCAAGGAGACCGCGGGAGACGAGTAGAGGAAGGCGGTGGCGGCGGCTAGTCGCCGACGAGGACGCCGCCTCGGCGGCTCTGCTGCTCTGCTGAGAGGGGGCGAGGCGAATCTCTTTCTCGGGCCTTTTCTTTTTCAAGCCCCTCGGGGTTTGGTTCTCGGGTCTTGTGTATTTGTAGTGCGGCCTGGTATTTCTCCCTCGTGGAGTTGCGGCTCGACTCGACTTGACTTGCCTAGGGACCGGCCGACTGGAGACCGCGGTAAGCCAGTGCGGGTCCCGTCAGCCAGCGGGAAAAAAAAAAGAGATGGCAAATAATGGTACGAGTAGGGCTGATAAAGGGGGAAATAACTTAATAACGAAGAGCCAGACGAATTTATATTCATTTTTAAACTAATATTTAATAAGAGTCTGTGCGCTGAGTCTTTTTACCACCCGTAACTAGAAGTGTGATAATGTATTGTCTAAATAGGTACTAGATCAAGGTACTGGTATTGGGGCATGTGTTTAAACTGTTTCTCATTTCTGAGAAACTGAAATAAATCCATTACAGTTGTGTTTTGTGTGGTTTGGCTACAAGCTTTGTACATGTGAAGCATTCCTTTCTCTAAATACCAAAAGATCTGAGTTGAGGGCAACCATTCTACTTGTACAAATTGACATAAAGCTAAAATTACTACAAATACAATAGATCATTTATCCATAAAACATTAATGAACTAAATATACACGCTCCTATAGTTTGCTTTCTAACAGAACTCATCTTAAACTAGAATACATTTTTCTCCAACCTCCATAGATGTGGTTATATTTTCTAGCCCTATGAGAACAAAAATAGTGTCTAGAACACACCTTTAGCAATGACTAGTGAAGAAACATATTTGAAGGAGGGTTCTTAATGAGACGACCGCCGTATGATAAACAATGTTGGCAATGATGAGGAGACAAGAGAAGTGATCATGCGAGTTGGAGAAGCAGGTGCTTCTATGCTAGAGATAAGGGTTTTCTTCAAGATAATTGCATTAGACTTAATGGAGAGAGCGAAAATGACGGCAAAACGGGAAGGGCGGTGGGGAGGTGGTGTGCTGGCATATTGATTTTAACATTCACGGTCTAGAGTTTTGACTTATATAAAAAAAAAGAAAGAGACATGTGCCAAGATAGAATTTCCATATTATGTTTTCTCACGTTTATAAATTAAACACAATCATTTCCACACGTACTTAAGACAAAATGTACTTTCCCGTCTTTCAGTGGAAAAAAAAAGGACAGGCGGAAAAGTGGGACGTGCACTGCCACGCCACCCGGTGGAGTGAAGTCGTGAAAAAGGCACTTAACGCGCGTAGATCTCAGGAGGCAGCGAGCGTTGTGCACTCCCGAGCCTCTCGCCGCCTCACGAGAGAGTGATGGGATTTTTGTTACCCCGCCGGGAGGAGAAAGCTGGCGAGAGGAGGAGTTCCAGCACCGGACGCCGGGAAATGGACAGCACAGCTGCTGCCACAGTAGAGGAATGCTGGTGCCAGCCTTCCGCGTCAGCCGTCACGATGATAGGCCGTTGGGGCGCCCCAAGCGCGTGTGTACAACCGAGCACAGTAGCAGGAGTAGAACCCGGCCAGGAGGGTGTCAGGCCGTCAGCCACTCGGAGCATTAACTGCTTCTTTTACTCGCTGGGCTGGCTGGCTGGCTGGCTACTGTACTCGCTGGCCATCATGCGGCACGCTCCAGGTGGAAAGGCGGCGGCAGTCTTGGTTAGTGCCGGATTAAATCCAGCGTGGAATTAATCCAGCGATAACACGCGCCTTTCCCTAAAGCGAGGTCGTGTTGTGCTAGACGCGTGGTCTGTGCACAGGGGACGGCGTATCCTGTACGGTGCAGTGCTGTAGCCGACGGGAAAAATACCTAGCCGTCGCGCACGTCCAGCAGTCGACGCAGAACATTGCGAGTCAGAAGCTCCTGACCGTCCAATCCAGGTGACGAAAGGATGAAGAGTGAAGGATCATGTGCTCGTGCTGCCTGAGTGCCTGGTTTTTATAAGACGCGTATATACGGTTTGCCAGGAGTAGTGGGTAATACAGATCGGTTTTATATACGCGTGTACTATCCGATTCGTATGGGCGGTTCTCAGTCGTGGTGGCGACGGAAAAAAAATTCTCCGCTACTGACATGTGCAATAGGTCGGATAATTCACTGCCAGATGGCATACGAGTCCTCGAAGTCGGAGCCACAGCCAACACCACCGTCGCCGCGCGGCCGCAGACGGAGCCTCTGCACGGCGCGTCCATCGGTGGCCAGGTGAAAACAGAAGAATCGGAATCTCCCCGTCGGTCTGACACGTTCGGCCCGACGCTGCATTGCTTGCTGCAGGGGCGGATACGGCAGGTGTACTTGGGCGTTTGGACTTGCGGTACTCGGCGTGCCACATGCAGGACTTGACACTTCAGGAAGATTGTCTGGGATGCCGCTGCCGGAGCCATGATGCCAAATCAGACTGGCGCAATGGAGTGGCTACCACGAGGACCATGATTCATCAATTTTGGATACCGACCCTGGTCAACAGATCCATGGTGCTGAAAACGTGGACCGGAAATGAAGGCAGGAAGTCAGATTGACACGACGATGACGCTAGCCTTACTCAAACATCAATGCCAACGATGATACGTACATAGACGAGAGGAAAGGTAGTACTAATACATAGCCAGACAGCCAGACAAGTTACAAGCTACACGCAAGAGATATTTGCCTCAGTTAACTAGGCAAAAAAAAAAAACACTGCAAGGTGTCTTTGGCATGCTGCAGAGGTAATCGGTTGGAGGCGTGTGTCCCTCTCGATTCTACAACTCGTGCCAGAAGCAGAGCTTCAAGATGATAATACAGGCCCTACAATCATTCTGTGGGCGAGTTCTCTTTGATTGCTGTCGACAACTTTGTAGCCTCCTCTTCATTTCTCAACCGGAACAAGTATGTTCGAGCTACAACTGTGCCGCAGTCTGATTCGTTTGACTGTGCATCCTGGGGGAGGAAAACATCAGGTTAAGGGGTTTCCTTTTTTCATAGTGTGTGTGGGATCAGGGTTCTATGGACTATTGTTACTCACTGAAGTATGAAATATCGAAGCAACAGTGTTCTTCTGAACATTCATTTTTATCCCCTGGTAGATCAGAGCATTCAAGAGGATTTTACCAGCCTGCAACCAGTTTAAAAGTGTCAGTACTTTCAGACAAATGGTCTTGCTGCAATGCAACTATTAACAAAGAGCAGAGTGAAAGCAAAATATACACTTTTTGATGAAAATTCTGAACTTCCAAACAAATGAAAGATAATTAGCACCATATGAAATCTAAGACGATGAACTTGGCTCAGATTTACAGTTACATCAAAAACAAAAAAAAATCAGGAGAGCAGATTTTGGTAACATTCAATAAAAGATCAGTTCCATGTTTGAGATGAAACGCGATAAACAGACATTAGCATCCATAGAAATCACAATAAAAGATAAATAGATAAAAAAGGCATACATCATTTCTAATAACAATGGTTGGAGTCGACTCTTTGGAAGCTTTTTCTGCACCTTCTTTACTTCTGATAGAGAGCTGACCAACACCAATGTCTTTCCAACCTTTGGTAGCATCATCATGCTGCATGAATGGGGAAAAGATTTATTGACCACAATAAGAAACAACATACTTGAGAGCAATATTTGCATGCTAGCTATAAAATACAACCTATAATTCTAGGGATGAAAGCAAAATGCTAAACACAAAAGAATGGCTACCTTCACATACACCTTGCATTTAGCTTCATGAACAACAACTATTCCTTTCTCTTCTACCTTCTTTACAGAAGGGCTACTTGGCTTCTCAGGTTCGGCATCTGATCATGGATACAATAAACCATGAGTTACGAGGACATGCATTGGAAAGTAAGAGGCGAGTGATTTATGCTATTTAGGAAGAAAAGGATAACATCACAAACTCAGAAAGGCGATGTAAAATATTGAATAATCACCTTCATCTGCATCCGCTGAAGCTTCAACAGTATTTTGGTTTCCTGATAAAACAACAAGATATTTATATTCCACATGAACAATAGGAATAACAAGTCATTGTATCGAAATGATGAGTTGCTGCCAGTGCAACAATTGGTTCGTTTTTATCGTCTGTTTTGCAAATGTAAATTGCAGCATAAGGGAGCACAAGTTTACATTAAAAAACAGTGTATCAGGCAAAACCAAAATTGAATCTGCGCACACATGGCATGGTTGCTGACCCTGATGATACTAATAACCATAAGAGGTGCATTTCCATGCTATTCTGCTATTAAAGTGAACAAGGTAGTTTGAACATATTTCTAGAACTGAGATCTTTCACTGAAACAAAACGAATTACATTTAAAGCATGATGTGCGGGAGAGTCCTTCCAAAAGAACATAAACTGTTTGCAAGAGTAACACAATGGCAGAAAATTACACAAAATGGTAAAAGTGAAACATGACCAATTAGTACAAAATCTGAATGTCTTATTGCATTGTTCAACTGCTTTGAACAATTAATCTTTTTTAACATGCTCCAAACAATAAGTACAAATATCAGTATCAGATGCATTAAGACCCGTAGGCCCCCAAATAGGAAATAACACAAAAGAACACACTACATGAACGAAAATCAGAAAAAAATACCTGAGAGAACAGATTGCTGGTTCACTGAAAACAGAGCTGGAGTCCGCATGCTAAAACTTTGGGCAGCTGAATTGGAAAAAATAGATGGTGTACTTGGAGACGAAAAGCCATTATTGGCACCAAACTGGAAAGCAGGTTTACTGCTGTCACTAGGCGAGTTCTTGCCACTGAATATGCCATTATTTGCACTAAACTGAAAACCAGGTTTACTGCTGTCACCAGGGGAATTCTTGCCACCAAATATGCTTTTGTTTCCACCAAGCTGAAAAACTGATTGGTTGCTATCACCAGGTGTATTCTTTTTATCACCAAATGTGCCTAAACATCGTCGTGGCACAATCATTAATAATACTCCATCCCAAGTAAGAGTTTATTTCTGGGTTTGGTTGACTGTGTTTCTTTGTTGTCTTTGATCAATGATTTTTAGTGAACCTTAGCAATATGCAAATAATAATAAAAGGCAGCCCGGTGCATGTAGCTCCCGCTTGCGCAGAGTCCGGGGAAGGGTCCGAGCCATTTGGGCCTTAGCAACATGTAAATAATATATTATGAAAATAATTCCATGGTGAATCTAAAAATATAAATATCTTGTTGTGAAGTTAGTTAAATTAAGCAAAATTATTGGTCAAAGACAAGAAGACACAGTCAACCAAGCCCAGAAATAACTCTTTTGGAGACGGAGGGAGTACATAACTTATGTGTCTGCAAGAAAATCCACAGAAAATGTAAACATAGAATGATACGAGTTGTCTTACCATTGAAAGCAGGTGGCTTTTGCTGAGAAGAAGAAGAGGAAATGTTATCCGTGTTTGGGCTCTGAGGAACTGAAGTAGATGACGTAATTGGAACCTTTTGTCCATTATCTGAACTTGTTTTCACCACAGACTTGCTATCATCTGCTGCCAGCAAAGTAGTCTTCTCGTCCTTGAGTGGACCTGGGGATGAAACACCTGTTGAACCTGCCGTATTTTGCCTAAGCCAGTTGACAACATCCTTGAATTTCTCCTAATGACCAGACAATAAAGGAGACACTTATGATGATAAATCTGATAAGCCAACTTCTCAGTGGACATATAAATTATACCAAAGAACCAGCTAAGCAATATTCAAAAAGAAGTTACCGTAAACAAAATGTTCAGAACAGAAATGAAAGCGGATGAACTTGTAAGATAATATTATACTAAGAAGGCACATACATCAATCACCCACAGTTCAAACAACAATAAAAACACAGTTTGATAGCCCTATGCATTACTGATTGAATGTCTAAAATCTGTGAACTATCAGCAGTGACAATAAGACATGTTTGTGTATTTCCCAAAAGAACATCAACTGCAAAATTGTATGAAGAGAGGAAATAGCTAGTAACTCCATATATGAGGCTTACCATGATTTCGGAAGCATGAGACATGTAATCTTTGAGACCGTCCTCCCAGATTTCAAGTGGATGATTTTGCAGCTGCAATTGAACCCAGCTGCTCAAAATAGAATGTTATTATGAGTATTTAGTATGCATTCACATGAATAAATATATGAGCACCAATTCAAGGGACATGCAGCACGAAGTAGCATGAGCTGGAAACTTATCAAAATGGATTTCAATGCCTCTAAAAAAAATATTGGTGATAAAAGATGGGGAACTTCACACTTCATACCATGACTAAGGAAGGCTACAGAGGGTGACAAAAAGAAGATTGCTTTACATCAAATATAATAAGCTTCACTCTATTGGATCAAAACTAAATGCTTTAAAGTTATCAGCAGATAACAGTGTGAAACCATAGACGAAGTCTCTAGCAGCACCAAATCCCAGGCATAGCCACAATCTATATGAGTATATGGTGCAACACGCAGGACAAGATGTAAAAAACTAGCAGGTGAAACGACAATACGACATACCTCGCAAACTGGGTATTGAGTGCCCTCACGTGTTTGCTGGCAGCCTCCGCTCGTCCCGGATCTAAGGTAACGGGTCCTGCCATCACATGCTGATGGGAAGACTCCGCCCTGTGAACATCAAAAGAAGGCCCGTCCATTACTCTCTTACTTGGTAGCTGCAGCATTATAAGAAGAGAAATGAATAAGCAAGGGACATATTTTACAGAAATATAGAATTGGAAAAAAGTAGCATCAACCCATGTTTGAAAAAAACACAAGGAAACTACTTAGTTATATAGGAAGCAAGTTAGAAAACTTCCAGCAACTCCTATTCCATGGAGACTATCATATGCTAGTTCATACAATGTGCTAGCATTGATATGCAGAAGTAATGCTTTCTCTACTTTTTTCTCCTTGCCCCCTTTACCAATCCAGCATGTCAAGCTTCAAACAAAAGTTGTTCATACTTTGTGGTTGTGTTCTGTCAGGGTAATCAACACATAATCTTCAAAGGATGCTTGATGTAGAGCAGATCCTGAACCTCCGTCATTCATGATAGCTTACATACTGCACAAAAGTTCAACAAAGAACTAATACTTCTCTTTGCACAGCACATTTCAGATTCCCACCACACCAAGGGTATTACTCCTTCCCCAAATCAGTATCGAAAGGACTACCCAGACCTTCCCGACTGCAGGTAACTTTCACTGATCAACCAGATCGAATCAGCACCGCGAGCAGAACACTACACAGGAACAAACTCCAAGCACACAACACCCCCAGCTTTCACCTAACTACGTCCCCAGACAAACAAACAAACAGCACATATCGCAGGGAGAAACTAGGAACGCGATTGAGGCGGGGGAGAAAAAGAAGAGAGGGGAGGCGTACGTCGGGGGCGGCGAGATCGGAGGTGGCGGCGCGCTTGGCTCCCCGCGTCGTCATGCCGCCTCACCTCGAGGTCCAGAAACCCTAGCGTACCTCGAGGTCCCGAAGTAAGCGGCCGGGTAGATTGCGAAGAAGGGAGACCGAGCTAGCCGATAGGCTGAGGCGAGCGAGACCGCGCAGGAGCGGTAGCAGAAGAGGCGCAGCGCGACCGCGCGCGACAGCGGTGACAGAGCCGGGTTTCGGGGTGAAGGAGACGGCGGCGCGAGAGGGAGGACTGGAGGACGACGAGGGAAAAAGCTTGCGGCGCGGCCCAACAGCAACTGGGATTGAAGTGGACTTGTCGGGCTTGTGCGGGCCACGCGTGTCAGCGTCACTAAACCGAACATTGGCCGCGGCGCCATAGAGCTGGGACTCCTTGTTCTTCATGGGTAGAGCTGAGCTTGATCTGGTCGAGATAAAAGTCGCTGCCGCCGAAAGACTTCTACTAAGATTTGCACGAGTTTTTACGGAACCAAAAGCATGGTGAAGGCAGGAACGTCCTCTTAGGGCTAATAAAGGATCTAAAAACTGAACTAATAATGTGAAGGGTCAAAATAAATTATGAAAATGTCCGTGGGCTGAACCAAATTACCACCGCTGCGCTAACACCCTCTAGTCCGTGCTCATACCAGTGGAATAGGTCATCAGAGCTGCAGAAAAAAAAAAACTCGTTTAACAAGGTAGCCCTAACTTTCGTGTGCATGTTGAATGTTCCAGTGAAATGATAATAAGGTCTTGCTTACTGATTTTTTTCACTGAAACAGAATCGAGAGGCGAACGAAACAAAATACGCGAGGTGCATCTCCTAAGAACTAGCCTGGAAAAAGACACGAATGAAGAGGCGCTGTAAGCTTGCCGATCATGTGCCAGGCTGATAACCAGATCAACCAGTGTCATGCCTTCCAATATTCTGAACCACCGCATTACATTCTTCTGCATATTCGAGTCATGTATTGCCCTTCATCCATTCACTTCGGAACTTCACTTCTTAATATATATAGTTAATCGTACTCATCTGTTGCATCAAGCAGCGAGAGAATGGACAACGATCAGTCCGAGAAACAATAATTTCTTTGGGCTGGGACCTTTCTGCACCGTTGTAACCTGTCTGTTCCTCAAAACTCCTCACCTATAGCGCAATGAATACTTCCTAAACTGAATATCTTACCTCTGTAGCAGCAGTGCTACTGCAAGCAGAACAAAGCTGGTCAAATGGCAACAAGTCGTACTTTGTTCTGCTTACTCGGCTGTGGGAATCAATAGCACGGAACCGAACGAACAATTTCAACGCTTCTTTTTGTTAGCCAGCCCAATCGTTTGTTTGGGAAGAGAAAGTTCAGAGGAGGCATTCATCACATATTTACAATCTGGGTCGATCCTGATCATTGTATTTTGAACCTTCCACAGGCAGCCTGGGACTGACATTCGTGCTTGAAGCCCTGAATCCAGTTCTGTTGGTAGAGCAAAGCATGATCGTCCCATTTATTTATATGCCTATATCTGGGCTTTTCTGAAGCCGAACTGCTAAATATCATGAACATGACTTGGCAAACTTCCCGACAGTCTTTCTCGATGGGTCCCTCCACATTAAGTTATATATTTACATCATCCATTCCAGGGTAAAACTG
The DNA here is from genome assembly GCA_030760725.1 of Neostapfia colusana. NCBI lineage: Eukaryota > Viridiplantae > Streptophyta > Magnoliopsida > Poales > Poaceae > Neostapfia > Neostapfia colusana. Next base: position 3,001,167 of record JASWHV010000017.1, read on the forward strand.
TATGTTGCAGAACTATCTACTGAAATTCACAAACAATCAGTACAGATCATCAACCAGTTCCTCCATCAAAGACCAGAATATGCCACCCTCCACATCGACGGCCAACATATCCTGTTCGTCCTCTCTGAAACGCCTCCACCATCCCAGTCGCTCCATCTCCTCCACATATGCCTTCCAATCCGATCTTAGGGTGCAGTGCCGCCCATCCAACCACGACTCTGCGGTCGTCAGCAACGACCTTGCCGTCTCCGAGTCAGACCTCCCGCGATTGCATGACCACGCTAGCCCGTCGCGGAAGAAATCTTCTAGTAGCTTCTGGGATCGGCACGCGGCCACCGGGGAGCTCACTTGCAGTACGCATAGCAAGTCCTGTACGGCCTCTTCCTCGATGTCTGATTCCGCGACGTGGCAGCTCGCGTCCTCAGTGGCCGTGGTGGCAGCGTCCACGTCGGAAGGGTCCAGCTCGGTCAGCTGCTCGAATTGACGTATTTTCTGCAGAAGCAGCTGGCTTGCTCCTGCACAGCAAAGTGGTTAGCCGTCAGCTGATCTGTATAATTTCCCTCATTCTTTTTTTGAAAAATGGCACGTTATTGGTACGGCCGACAAAATGGCAATACATAATGGAAATGGTCCGTACCAAATCATCACAGGACAACGACCGGTGAATGCTGAAAGTAAGCTTGAACGGCTGGAATTAGAGAACGATGAAAAGGGACCCTCGGGGCAAGGCACGATTCACAAAACACAGCACGAGGTGTTGGGTGTGGCCCGTCTGTTCTTCGGCTTTGTTCGCTTAATAACTTACGTGCTGTCCACCATTTAGTAAAATCCAAGCCTAGAACCCATCAAACCTTAGGCGTCGGCCTGAGCAGGACCAAAGTTCGCCAAGATAAACATAAAAACCAAGCCGCTCAGACCCTACTTTCCAATAAGACAGACTAAACCATGCCCGTGTTTTGTGTTTGTGCTACCACACAAGTAGCTGGAGCATCCAACTACTTGTCCAAAGACGGCAATCATAATTCATAGGAGCAGGACACCTCTATAAGTGAAAGGTATTAGGACATGCAATAACCTCCACCGCATACTGTCGTAGTTGCTGCTACAGATACGTAGTACGTATGTACAGCTAAAAGAGTTTTCTTCCCTTTCAGGAAACGGATGGACATGGACGGTATACCTTCTTGTATCCAGTGGCCTTACGTCGATATTGATTAATTGTGATTTTAATGTCTTAAATTTATAATTCGTTCCTATCACTTTCCCTGTGCACTTTGCAAATTGGACCAGAGTATCATGCGTTGAAGTCTCTGGTCACGTAGCTGTGAGAATCATTCCTCTTCTCTTCCTCTTTAATAGACGATGATAACCAATTTCCTCACGCAACCGTGCATTATTCTCGGAGCGCCATTATAAGTTCCGCTTGGCTATCAACGTCGCGCGTCTTCCTCCTCCCGTTTGTATTGTACACCACCTGCTGTGCTTTACAAGTGCGGAATCTCCTCTGGCGCAGATAAAACGAAGCTCCGCTAGACAGCGACCGGTTACCCACACTACGCGATCCTCAGGAAGCCTAATACCGCAAAGTTCGTCGGAGACGGTTTGCACTTTGTCTACAGGTACTGAGGTGCGTAGTTAATTTACCAGCCGCGGTACTTTGTACATGACGGATTCAAGTTCGGGCCAACGGCGAAAGGAAATGCCTGCACGCGAAACAGAACGGCGCAGAGCGTGCTCTGTAAACCGCAACTTGCATGGCGCTGACGAGGCAGCGGTAGCCGAGTCAACTGATGGAGTTCACTTGAGAATGAAAAAAGGCGGAAAAGAACTTACTTCGGATGTTTGCCATGCTCCGCGCGAACTCCGGCGACATCGTCTCGTCGTCGTCCTCACGGACCTCACCCTTGCCGTTGCCGCCGGTTTCGTTGTTTCCGTCGTCTTCGTCCTGCCCGGGGAAATCCATCACCGAGACAGGGCTGAGACGCTGCTCCTGCTCTCGCTCCTCGTCTACGCGGCGCGCTGTCTCGCACTCCGGTCCCTCCACCTTCTTTGTTAATCACGGAAGACGAAAATTGACGAGCAATCATATATCAAGATGGCTAGCTAGCTAGCTAGGATCAAGAATAGTGTCTCTCTTTCGAAAAAGAATGATCATGTCCTACTACCTCTGCTTCATGGCTACGACGGCTGCCGAGGCCTGCTGCACCGTCGACACCGGGCCGGCGACCTTCCCAACTCGCCCGCCGTGGAGACATTGCCGGCGACGACGAGCCATCCCTTCGTCCACACGCGACGGTGGCAGAGCAGCTGGGCGTCTGCCTGTCCATCTCCTCCCGCTCGTCCCTCCTCTTCTTCCAGAACCCCGCTCGCAGCCTCCTCGAGAAGCTCCTGGGCAGCAGCGCGCCGGCCTCCGCCGCTCGTCCCGACGGCAGCAGCGCGGCCCTCACCGCGGCCGACACGCGGGCGATGACGTCGTTGTTCCTCCGCCTGCCGCTGGCGTTCCGGAGCTCGGCGGCGAGGTGCCGCGGATAGCAGCCGAAGCCGTCGCGGGAGAGCTCCGCGCTGGACTCCAGCTCCAGCCACTCCTTCAACATCAGCGGCTGCCTCGGGCTCGCCTCCAACTCCATATCCATGGAGCAGCGCTTTCCCGCGTTCCGAACTGCACTGCACTGCACTGCGATTGCTTTTTGCTTGTGTGCCGGAGGAACAGAGGAGATTAGGAGAGATGACCTGTGGCTTTGGGAGGGCTGGGCGAACAGAGCCGAAGACGGAAACTAGTTTGGCCTTGTTGGGATTATGACACAAGTTTGCCAAGTATGTGTGTTTTCGGAAGTTCACCGATCGAGTAGCAAAGCAGGAACTCAGCGGCGCCAGGAGGCGCAGAGGATGTCTGCGCTTTATTTGCAATCCGCGGTGAAAAGAGCCTCATGCACGTTATAAATGGTGGGGCTCCTCAGAGTTGGAGTGGAGGGATGGAATGCAGATAAACAGCGCCTGCATCGGATGCTCTATATCGCCCTCATTCCTCAGGCCGCATTTGTCGTGTTTGACTGGGTTTATGTGCTCGTGTATCGCGGTAAATAACATCGATCCTCTGATTTGAGCGTATGCGTATGAGGCTGTCGGTCAGGGCTTTACGCATGCATGAATCGTTATTTTTAGTACCGTTGCACGAGCACTTCCGCGTGCAGATGGTTAGTAGAAACGCACCTCGTCGCGTGGTGTCAAAATCGTAACTTCCGCGAGAACCCCGTCAGCCCGTCATTATAGACGTACGTAGGGTTGTGCTAGCATCCTAGTAAGATTGGAAAACGAGGTGAAAGATAAAATGATATGTATTTTGATTGATTGGGATGCTCTCAATTTGGTGCGACCTTTTATAGGGTGAGAAGATTTTTACAGTTCACGTGATTGGGATACTCTCAACAAGTATTGTTTATTAACCTAATTTTATTTTTCAGGAAATTTTAAAACGGGAGTTGCATAATCACCATTCGAATTGAATAGTGAAGCTGCTTCGTTGGTCCAATGATGAGATCTGACCCTCATCTACTCATTCGAACTGGATTTGAACTGGCGGTGTCAAGCTCACGCCTCCGTTTCGGACGCAAAGCTAGGGCAGGGCACGCGAGTGGAGCCGCGTGCCGGGAGCACGTCCGGTCCGGGTTCATGTGACGGCCGGCCGATCCGCTAGTTTTAAGCCAGCACCCCGTTGCGTCCATCGGGAGCGGCGCCCAGCTGTTCAAAACTCGTGGACGCGTCCGCCCGCTCCCCCCTACCAGCTACGTCACCTTGCCGAGGTGGTCGCGTGCCGGCGAAGCTGCGCATGGAGATCCGCGACCTCGCGAAGGCAGAGGCGGGGGAGGGATGGAGGCGCGGGGGCAGGAAAAGAAACGTACGAAGAGGTCGGCTGGTGGTGGCGCCATGTGGGCGGGCGGGGGCGCGCGCCGTGTCCGGCGCCCGACGAACTGAACTGCCAGTGTTTTTTTTTTACCTCCCGAAGCGTGTGCTTTTTTGGGCCGGTTCGGTGTTCGCTGCCGATGATGATTGGGCAAGCAAGCGCGGGGGCTTCATTGGATCCCCTTTTGTACAGCTTGCGGGTGGATTCAGAAGATGTTGCGAGTATGAAATAACCTTGTCTTTTCTGCTGGACATTAGCGCACCTGTACACTCAAAACGGAAGTGAGTGTGACTGCGTGCTGTCCGGTGATCTGTCTAATCTGAGTACCTGATAAAGATGCCAAGCATCAGAATGACGACACTGTAGATTTGTTCCAGGTAGTGCCTTTCTGAAGTTCGAAGTCATGAAAGGAGATTTGGACGTTAGGGCTTATTCAGCACTGCAGGTGAGACTGCACATGAAAGTTCAATCCGCAGCGAGAGTTCAGACGAACTCTACTCCTCCAGCAAATAACTGAACTTGACGGGATAACATAAAACACTAAAGATGTGATATTTTGACATAGAACTACGGCAGAAAACAATGCAAACAATATCATATTTAGAAGGGACCTTGAAAGAAAAGAAAAAAGGCATACATTGACAGAACCATGACCAGCAAGCAATTTGGAGGATCTATCATTCGAACTACAAGAGTTGCACCAGTTACAGAACGATCATTTTGCAGTAGCCTGACTGCTCAATTTAAAAATGTGGAAACATTCAGGGACAGTTCTGACGACTTTCCCTCCATTTTCCAATCCATTTCTGTACAATCGCACGGCGACTTGGTCCGCATCCCCCGGCGGTCAAATAATCGCGTGTCAGGGGATCTTAATAGGGCGCCCACACAAAGAGCCAGATGCTGCCTTGGCCCATGTTAACCCCGGGCGTTGTCGCGATCACGGTCGCCTCGGCACCTGCATTGGGCTGCGGCGGACGGAACAGATCGGTGGCCTCCACGGCCGCGCCGGCGGCGGCACGCCGAGCGCTAGCGCGGCGACGTCGTGCACGCGCGCGGCCATCTCAGCGGTCCCGAAGGTGCCGAGCCAGAGGCGCTGCCTGCCGTGCGGCTCCCGCACCTCGCAGACCCACCTCCCGGGGTTCCTGCTGCGCACGCCCTGGTACACCGGGTGTCGCGTCTCTTTGAACTTGGTCCTCCCCGCCCGCCTCTTGGGCGCCGCCGACGACACCGTCATGTACGCAGCGTCCCCGTCGCCTCCCGACGGAGGAGAGTAGTGATAGCCTGCAGTGCCGGAGCATGTCCTGTCCAATTGGTCCACTCGACTCGAGAGGGTGGTCTCGAATTGTCGTCCGCCTTGGTTTGGATTTGGGAGGGAAGAGGATCGGGCCACGGTTTTACATATACACAGTTACGGTCTTGGTGGGCTAGCACGTCCGGACGCGGGCGCGTGCACTGCTGCAACGCGGCGTGTCACAAAGGCGCCAGCTCGGCGAAGCCTGGTCCGCGCGAGCGGGATGGTGGCGGGTTGGGCTCGCGCGGGCTGTTGGTGCGTGTGCCTGTCGGGGCCAGCTGGAGGCCGCGTGGACGCGGATGGGGACGCATCGCAACGCGCAGGCACGGGGCGACAACGTGGGCTGGGCTCCTCTGCTATTTTCAGGGCTTTGACGAGGACATGTGATTGCGATCTTTATCTTACTCCGTAGTTGGGCTATGCCTCTGAAAAAGAAAAGGTTGGGCTACAAGGCGGAAGGCTTGACGTGGACCGGTATGAGTTGGATGCTGCGTGTTCTTGTGTCAGTCAGAGCCCTTGTTGTACAACAGTAGATGGATGGTGGATGGACAGGAGACAACCCCGAGTTTTCAGTTTTCGCGGTGCCGTTCTGGCACTGGAAAGTACGAAACAATCGCCATCACGGCTGCACCGATTTACTGCTTATCACGCTGAATGCATTTGTGATTTTGCTCGATTTGGTCGGCTGTTAGCTCTGCTGTCCACGTTTCAAAGAACTTACGCTTCAAGTTGCGATCTTCCTTCTCGGCAACGGAGTTGTCTACACGCTCTATATTCAGGAGTTAATTAAGCGGACAACGAGACACATCCATCTCTGATCTGTGTTTCTCGAGTCAATTATGCACATCGGAAAGGGAATTGGCTGCCGGCCGGGTTGATTGATTCTGTCAGAGCGGTACTAATAATCCCTGCCAGGTAAGCAGGGTGTCTAGCGCAGGTTCATGGAATAGATCCGCACAGTGAGCTCAGGGACAAATGCGCGGCGTGGGCACGAACTGTACGACCACAGATACGTCCGGGGCACCATGATTCGGTTCGGCTTCGGCATCACCGCGTCCGGCCCGTGTCCCCCGCGGCCGTACCGCCAGGCGCTCGTACTGTACCGCCAGCGGCCCGGCTCCTCGCTAAGTGTCGTCGTCGGCAGCGCATGCACGCTCACGTCAGCGACAGCAGCGGACCACACCGTGTCCACCGCCCAGCGGTTGTGCCTGCTTGACCGGCGCCCGGCGGGCGCCGCGGCTTCTGTTGTCTCCCTCAGGCGCGTAACCTCACAGCGCTGACGCGTGTTGACTCAGGAGGGTGCAAGTAGGAAGGGCCTATAGCTTTTTGCCTCTTGTAGTCTTGGTACTCTACTGTATGTCCTAGTTGAACAAAGTTTACCGTTGAACTCAGGTAAGTATAGAAACACGCTATCTAGTGAGAAGCTTCATTGACTGAAATCTGAGACGGGTAAATTGGATTTGGGTTCACCACACCTCGAGAAAATATATAACCATATTTGGCTTGAAATAAGAGTTCTTTGCTTGATATAAGATGTTGCGGTAATATGTGGTGATGAACCAAACATGCCTATGGAGGAGCTCAAGATCCTTAAACAACAAGAAGTCTTGAGAACTAAAACATCCACATAAAAATTGAGAAAAAATCATTCACATAAAAATTAATTAAGGACATTGATATTATGTAACTGAAGAGTACTAGGCTTCTACTTATTGCAGTACTGCTTAATTGGGTGTACTTATGCAAAGGACAACGTTGCTCCTACCGAACGAAGCCCTACTGCACAGAATCTACTTCGCTCGTCCCAAAATATTTTGTTTTCAAGAGTTGACCCAATTCAAAGCATTTTGAGGAAACTGCAAATTGAGGCAGGGAAGCTTTTAGAAAAGGGCAAAGGAGGAGCGATGCGCTGCCCGGGCAGCTTATAGCTCATCCAGCCCAAAATACTGATTAATTTTGCCCACAATAAAGCTTACACAACTGCATCCACTTATATATAATACTGACACACAGGTCTGCTCAAGACCACACACACACTTGGCATTTCCAGTACATTTATCTGCTAGCATTGCAGCTTCATGTGTGCTGCAGCTGCAGCTATTATCGAATAGTGAGGTACGTTGCAAAGTGAAAAGTCAATCTATATAGAAAGGAGACCTTCCCCTCTGACTTTCCAGGAGGACGCACTTCAGAGGGGGGGAAAGAGAGAAGAAATTATAAAGATACAGGCATCCTCTCCCGCAGATATGATCAGCCTGAAGCTATCACACTGCACATATGGCGGCTGCCCTGCATAATTGGCGGCTTGTCGCTACTGTAGATATGAAGGCTGGACTGCATAAATGGAGAGAAAAAACGGTGCTCCAATCCATGGGCACCTGTATGTACCTTCCTCTTACCTCCCCACATGATTCCAGCTTCCAAGCTCAGTGGAGACGGCAGTAGCTACGGATCACGGTAGCTCCAGAGGCTCTCCCCGGCTTCTGACGGGTCCGGCGAGTCGTCATACGAATTGGGGCTGATCCTCGGGGGGCTCATCATCATCCCGGCAGCCATGTTGTGCAGGAACTGCGGCGTCTCGAAGAGCGCCTCCTCGTCGAGGAAGTACGGGCTCGCCGCACTGCTGCTGCCTTCCGGCTGTGCCGCCGCGGCAGCTGCGCCGTGCTGCTGCGGTGCTGTTGCAGCGGCCGCGGGGGCAATGCCGCGTCCGGGGGCGCCGCGGGGAAGCTGCTCCAGTGAAGCGGCTGCCGCTGCGGCAGCGGCGCGGATGTCGTCAGCGGAGGTGGACGCGGGCTCGGGGCGCGCGGCGGCCAGGTCGGGGAAGTTGAGCGCGGCGTCAGGCCCGCGCAGTGCGCGAGCAGCCACATCGTACGCCACGGCGGCCATCTCGGCAGTCGGGAACGTGCCGAGCCAGATGCGACGCGCCTTCCTCGGCTCCCGGATCTCCGAAACCCACTTGCCGCTCCGGCTCCGTATGCCGCGGAAGAAGGGGTGCTTCCCCGACGACCGCGGCAAGGGCGGCCCACCGCCGTGCCCTGACATTTCAGCGGTTAGGGCAGCAACTCCACTCCGCTAGCTACACGCTACACTCGATGACTATGTGCATAGCGCCTATCGCTGTTCTCGCTATCTGTCCGTTTGCAAGGATGGCGCAGTGTGGCTGCGCTCATGCAGGTTGCCTGGAAACGCACGAGGAGAAACTCGGCTATATAAGAAGGCGGCGCAGCGTGCGGGAAGCGTGAGAGACGCCATGGCTGATGGCGCTCGCTTCGCTTGCCATGAGCTGGTGACGCGGATGGGAACAACTGCTCAGGTAAAATAACGACAGAGCCACAGACCCGTTACTTTCGGGATCTAGCTAGCCAACATCGCGTCGCTCTCGACCTTTCTGACATGAGCTAGAGTATGTGCGGATTCAGTAACTTTTTGCCTGGATTGGTTTAAGGCCGGGGTGGATCCGTTCTTGCTATCAGTGTTTTACAATGAGCATCTTAAACTACATTGACAAATATTAATTGCTCTTGTCACAATACTGTTATTAGTTACGCTTGTCAAACAAGTACCCAACACCACCCTTTTCCTCATAGGGTTTTTGTGCGTGTGAAAGGCATGCTATACGTCGTGACCTGCTTATTTGCGCAACAACATGAAATTTCGCTTGTTCTGGTCATTCTGCTGTGCAGTAATGGCCAAGACCAACCAAATAGGTTGCACAGATACTCTGTAGTTTGTGGTATGCAAGACCAGCACAAACCTGAACGTAGCACACTTGCATGCTTACTAAAAGAGCCACTATAAAATGGATCATTTGATAGATGATCATAAAATTTAGGTTAAAACAAGGTCATTTAAGACTGCAATAGGTAGGGCCAAGAACCAATGTCGAGCATTAGTGACACCCAATATTCCAGGTCGATCTTGAGTCAAGGTCACATGTTTTTTGAAAGACTTTGCGTGCTTGTTCTGATAATAATGTAGTCTAGCGAGCATGGATTTACAACACCTATTGAAATTTGTATCTTTTTTCTCTAATACAAGTTGTTTTATATATAAATTTCACAACAATTGCCAGATTTTGTGGTCTTTGTCTCACACAAACCTCACATATTTCGGCTTATGTAGTTTAACCATTGGTTTCATTTTTTTAGATAATGAAACCATTGGTTTCATGGTCATACGATTTCACATAATCAAGCAAAAGGGTCCATATGTAAAATTTATATTATTTTGAAAGAATGTATTTTATTAAACAATATGACCAGAAACTCAAGGTTAAGTGATACGAGTCAAAATATTCAGGTTCTTTTAAAATTTATAATTGGCTTATTAAGTTTGGTAGAACAAAGTGTGTGACACTAATTAAATAACAAATACTATTTTTATGTTTTGTTAGGTTAAACGCTATTCAAGCATAGTATTTATAAAAGTTATGTTGAATCTTCAAATGTATCTTCCTTGCATTTATGACCATTGTTCTTACTTTGTGTTTTGTAACAGCGTATCATATTAATTTTCTGAGTTAATTTCACATGACCACAACTATATCATGTCCCTCCTATTTGTATCTCTGCACCAAAACCCACTACTTTTTGAAGAAAAAACATAATTTTTCAAACTAATTTCAGAAAACCGCTACTATTTGTATCTTTGCACCACAAACCACTACTTTTTGGTCTAGTCCCATATGTCACCCACACTGTCCCCTCCTAATCCCATTGTCACTTCCATATGTGACCAAGCAGAAAAGTTGTGGTTTTATAATACAAATGTGCAAATAGTTATGTATTTGTGAAACTAGTTGTCTTTCTCAAACCGTCATCCTTGTTGTATAACTAGGCGTCATCGACCTCAGCTGCCACTGTTAACATTCGTCCCCACTGTTAGCAGCAAAGAAAAACACACAGCCCCTAGCGTGAAAAAAAATGAAGGCATTATAGGCCAGCCAACAATACAACCATCTTATCTGCTACAGGTTTCCAAGAATACTTGAGCTAATATTTTTTCAGCTAATATCCAATCATTTTTTGAAGCAAACTAATATCTAGTAGTCATTAGCTATTAGCTATTAGCCCTAGAGGCCTCAAACAAAGCCTTAGAGTGTTTACCACTCTAGATGCTCAAATCTTAAAAAGTGGCATTTTCACCTTTAACTTTATGAATATCTAACATATGGTGTCTTTTAATATGTGTGTACATGTGTTACGATTGTTTATGTTGAGTCTGCATATCATAAAATATAGGTGATCTGTGCAAACTGCTATCTGCTTGATCTCAGGCTATTATTTCACTTGAGAATGATCGGAAAACAACGAAATTTTATGTTGTTGCGCCAGTGAGCAGCCCTCGAGATCACGTGTCTTTTCATAGGCACATGGACCTATTAGGATGGGTGTCGTTAGGGTAAGGTGTAGTAACTACACTTACTTCTCTATTCATTTATATTTGATTTTGGTTCGTTAAAATAAACTAACCAACATTAAATAAAAAACAGTATATATTATAAAAATGAAAAAGTTGAACCAATCTCATTCAGTGAAAGATCTAGTAGAAGCCTCTTTTTACCATTGTATAATGGTGTTTTAACCTGGAGTGCGCTGAGTGTGCATCGCACCGCGCCGTGGCAGGAGTAAAGCAAGAGCCGCTGTGAGGGCAATGACAGAAACACGGAAGGGGATGAGGGCCCTTGAATACGTACGACCTCCATGTTCGCGGCATTGAAGACAAAACATATCCACACATCCTTTCGTCTCGACGCAGGTGAGTCTAGCTTCACGTTAGACTTTTCTCTCATCCAAACCTTTAGGCTCTGTTTGCTCCAGTTTTTATTAATCTTTTCAACTGGAAAACTTCAAAGTTAAAATAAACAGGGTTTTAAAATCTTCCTTTAAAAGTATTTAAAAAACACTTTTAAGGAAATAAACTAATTAAAAGTTTAAAAGCTCATTCAGAACTGTTTCTCTGATTTTTAATATGCAGAGAAGTTAATAATATAAACAAAAGCCAGCAACAAACTTTTAAACTAGGTTACAGCCAATTTTTAGTCCGGCCCAAACAAATTATATCGCTTTAATCTTGCAGGAAGCGCACTACAGGACATGTAGGCCCGGCCTCCGCACGACCGCACGCCCTGGGACCGGCCTGAGCTGGACGCGAGCGAGCAAGTTGGCATCGGTGCGTTCCTGGCCGCACGTCGCCGCTGCGGACGACGACGCGGAGGGGGCGCGTCCCACTTTTGGCGTGGAGGCGCGTTCTACATTTGGCATGGGCGCATGGCTCATATGCTCGCCGGCGCGGCTTCCTGTGCACTGTGGCACACTCGCAGCAGCAGGCAAGACGACAGGTACTCTCTGCTAGCTTGCTGCATATGCTTTTGGCCAATGGCACCGCCCTGCGGTCTCAGAGACGGCCTAAACGGTGTAGAAATTCTAGTATCCCCTTGTATCGGCAGCTTGACACAATTTATGATGGGACAACAAAAGTGGCCCAACACTTATTTGGCAGCAATACCACAATGAACCACACAGCATTCTACCGTATTTACAAAGTTCATCATTTTTAGATGCTGTAGCTTCCGTGGCCGAAGGTGACCGGAGAATCTATATATGTTCTGTTCTTGTGGTTGCCTATGCAGAATATAGGCTTCGCAAAGACTTGTCAAAAGAGAAAGAATAAAAACCTGTCGCAACAATGCATGGACCCGACCCGACCCCACCCTGCGGTATACTGTCGCCAGAAGGATATGCACCCTGATTTCTTTCTCTTTTTTTTTCTAAGATGGAAAGAAATTCCACTGACCATACGATGCTACATTCTGACGACGCGGATGCACCGGAATCGTCCGCAACTTGGCCGATCCATGCGTCGAGCGCGACGGCCACGTGCGGAGCAGATGGGCTTCGGAATCTACCCACAGAGAAGAAAATGTTGCTGTCAAATCCAGTAATAAACCACTAAACGACCAAAATATAAATTCGCAACAACCATTAAAAGAATGATGTGGCGATTAGGCATTACAGCTTTAGGGAACCGCAGGCAAATACTTTTCAAGCTCTCAATCTGATGTGACTTCATTATCGACTTCAAAATATTCACCATCACAACAAAAGCAGTGCCCGGCCAGATATGTTTCATGATAAAACATGCTAACCTACCACGTGAAATGTACACAAAATGTTTCATTTGCCAGGAATCTTGAGATCAACATGGCGACTCTGCAAAAAGCGCAACCCATATGACACCGTCAATGCCCACGAACCCGCATAACCTACTGATGCTTCATAGAGAAAAACTAAGTTTCACATGTCTCCTTCGCTCTTCTAGGCATGTCATCGTTGGTTATTCACTGACGAATTAATTCCAATAACCACTGATTCTAGTCTCTGGGCTATTATTTTGACCTCGGTGACCTTGATGAAGTGCCAACTGGGAGGAACCATTGAAGTGTAGGGTTAACAGAGTTCTCTGAAACAGTGGGGAGTTGCTGGATGCTACGTGCAGGCGGCATTGCAGACTGAAGCTCCTTCAGTGAGATCTGGGCAAGTAGTCTGCTTCTGCAACCATAAATCTAAGCAGGAAAGGTGAAAATTATGATGGCATGTCGGTACAATCTTTAGGGTTTGTTTGGTTCAGCTGCACCAACCAGATTCTCTAAAAAAATCAAAAATCTGAAACAAAGGGGTTCAGAATGAATCTACATATTTTCCTAATGCAAATCAAAATCTGCCAACATCTCACATTTTTCAGATTCTTGTTCCAACTTGTCATGAAAAATTACCCACCATATCACTGATTACACAATCAAACTTTATTTTTTTATAACACACATTTATTACAGAACTCATAGTTGATAGTTGTTTCCAACCAACCAAATTTCAGCTTCACTGCAGCTCTCAGCTCACAGCAACTTTCTCACAGCTCACATCTAAAATCAGATTTTTCAAAAATCCACAGCTGAACCAAACACACACTTAGAATCTCTTTCTTCTTGTATCCACCTAGACCTAGACATACGGAGCACCTGTTAAAACAGACGATCATTAAATTGTTTAGTTGGCTACAAAAATTCTAGGCAGCGCCCTATGTTTAAGTATTTTTTGACAGTGCACCAATCTGAATCCTATTCATTTCCATAAACAAGAAACGCTAAAGCCTGTAAGTGTGATCCAAAATTATATGCAGATTTTATGTTAACTCGGCAACAAGTATGCGCTGATGCAAAGTGATGGTGTTTCTCATGAGATTCTGAGTTGTATTTCAATTGTGTTGTATGGTTAAAACATAGTTTGGATAAGGTTTAAAGACTTGGCAGAAGCGTCCGAAGTGGCCTCCTGGTCCTCACCGTTGAGCAAAACATAAATTCCAGTGTCTTCATCGCAGGCAGCCAGGAATGTGGCATACCACAGGTGCAATTGGGTAAGGTGAAGGCCTACATTGTGTTTTTCACGTTTAGCTAAAAACAGCAAGACTAAATTGCTAGTCCTGCTCCTGTAGACGAAAATCAAAATAAACCATGACCCAATTTAAAGTTACGGAATGGATGATTTTTTAACCATGTTGAGAAAACTGGAGAAAGTATCGTTGGTTGGACAACTGATGCCATTAAGTATTGTGCACATATGTGTATATGCTAATAAATGTCTGAGCAGTTTGTATGGTCCAGACAGATGGCTTGTTGTGCACGTATGTGTAATTAGTGTGCTCCAGACATACATGCTTGGTTTGGTTAAGAGTCTGACCCACCAAAACAAAATTCTGCAACATTTTCTGTCCTGTTTCAGTGATGATAATGATAAACCGCTTAGTTCCTGCCTTCACATTTTAATGAATTCGAAAATTAAGTAGCAATGATTTTGAAAAGTAGACAAATCTTAAAAGTTCATCAGGGGAAGTTAGCACTTACTGGGCGTCATCATTAGAATGGAAAGCCTCATGATCCTACTTCATAGTAGGAATTGCAGCAACAGCCAAAGGCTCCAACCTTCTACGAGTATGCTCTATCTGCAAAACGCAAAAGGATATTATTAAATTTTCACTAGGATGGCAAAATTATGAATAAAATTTTGTAAAAGTGGCAAATTATAAATATCGTTTGTAAGGAGAGTAAACGACTATTAGCCATTTATAAAAGTGGCAAATGCTGAATATTCCCGTCGGCAGCAAGGACGAAGGCGACTGCTTGTGCTTGGGGCCCGCTGCGAGGGTGCAGCCAGGCAGTTGGGTTGGGCCTTTCCGTGTACGAGGAGGTTTCCAACTTGGATAGGGTAAGGAAATCTGCGTGGCCGGCTTTTCAGGTCGGTTGGGAAGGAAAATTATACGGGCTGGGCCGTGACGTTCTCAGGTTTACTGATTTGGGGCTAGAAATGATATAGTGGACTAGTTTCGAGATTATCCTCTCATAACTCTTTTATGACTCGTCCAGCCCAACTGACAGTCATCCATTTCAAAGGTGCAGATATATTAAGGTATTAATATCCTGTTTGGATCTCTCTGGTTTCTTAAAAATCAGATTTTAAAAATTGAAATGGTTCCAAATGGCCATGCTTCTTCATCAGTTTCTAGAAACCAGATTCTCAGTTTCTTAAAACCCAACAAACTGGGTCAATCCGGCTAAAACCACTTTCTGACTTCTCAAATGTGCATGGTGGTCATTAAATAGCAAAAAAATGATTTATAGTTTTTAAAGAACAGGATCCAAACAGCCCCATCCAACTTTTTTTAGAAACCAATTTCTAGAAACCACACCAAGAAACCAGTTAAAACTGATCCAAACAGGACATAAAGGACGAAGACCGACTTTTCTCTTAAGAGTCATGAGGCTTCAAAATGAAATCTGGTACACCACAGATAACTCTAGAATGTCTTGATGCTCCACGGGACTATAATATTCGTTACGCCTAGTCAGCGCAAAAACAACATAGAGAAACTGGTAGATGTCAACTGTTTTGTCCAGCTTTTCTAATGCTACCTTAGTACATTCCGGTTTATAAATTCGTGATGCCTTACATCATGCAATATGTCAACAATTACGTGCATGTTGGACTTCTTGTGCTTATAGGACCATTTAACCACAATAAATTTTCAGCATGCATAGGAGCTCTTATACGGTTGACTTATACTATTTATAATATCAATAATTTTTCAGTTGACATTTGTTATTCTAAAGAGCTTACAGCATGTAACATTGATCCATTTTGGGGGCTGTTATGCAGTCAAACATATAATTAACTTTATATTTATTCCAAAAAATAGGCTGGGCATATAAGAAACTTCAGTGCCATCTTTGTAGCAGCTCCCAATATCTCCCTCTCTCGCCCCATCATCGTACCCAGTCCTGCTATCGGCTCAGCTATTGTCAGCCTGTAGAGAATTCAAAAGGGCACATTTGTGCAGAATAGTGTCTTCTAGACCTCCGGGCAGACAGGATCCAATTTTTGCTCTCTTTTTTTTGAAGGATTGCGGAACGGTTTGATCCCACCTACTGCCCTACTGTTGATTCGTGGTTTCTCTGTTATATTTATGAGTTTGATGGATCGAACTTCCACTCGGAACAAGTAGCCGTTTAGCACCCTGTTTTCATCTTGTCATGATTACTTACCATGCAATGAAGATCATCCATTGCGAGTCCTTTTTTAAAAAATTTCGTGCATTCAGCTCTCTTTATTCGTGCAGATTCAAACTACAAAACTAATGCATCTGATCTGGTGCCCCTTTTGCTGGACAAAAAACATCCTATACTATACTAATGCACTTGATCTGTCGATATGGGCCGAAAGTCTGAGACAGGCAGGCACCAGTACCAAACCATAGCGGTTGCAGTTTCAGTATTCTGCTAGCGTGCTATGGTTTTGCACGCCTTTGTCTGATAGGAGGTCCTTCCCTATGAACGTATCCTTCGACGAGTGACCGTAGCAAGTACCAAACCGTATACAATAATAGCACTGTCGAGTGTCGTACATTATCAAGACCACCGCGCGCAGATCGACGTGAATGACCGCAACAGTCTCGCCACAATCAACACGGAGCTGGCGCTGAAGAAGAAGGCCCAATCCGGACGGGAATCGGTGCGGCCAATCATTCTGGAAACCTGCACCGCTAGACACTGTCGAGGCGCACACCGGTGGTCAACCCCTGTCGTCCTATTAGCCGCGCGAGCACGGCCTTTTGTCGCCCCCTTTCGAGGTTCTGATTCCTCTCTGCTCGGAAGAAGCGCGGGCCTCAAGTCAGGTCAGCCCTAGGATGGAGCCCGAAATGAAGCGATCACGTAGTTTTATGAGCCTATCCGAACTAAAATAACTCATCCAAACTAATAACAAGTTCACGAAGGACACCTTATCCGTCCATTACATTACGAACTTAGGCTGCTCAACTGGTGCGCGGCGGTAGCGTGGCTACGCGTTGATACGACGGTATTAAACCTTATCTTAGCAGGTCTATCTAAACTTTATTGTACTTTTTTTTTGCTCTGTATAGGGTTCGATATTCTCCAGCGCCCACCAGAAAACGTGCGCCATGAAAAAGAATGAGGAATCGGGAGAAAGAAAAGGCTATCCCCGCCGCCTCTTCTCCCGAGCCGCGCACCCGTCGTCGACGGTTGACGGTCGACCCGAGCTTTAGCAGTAGCGACAATCCCCGTTGATTAGCTCGTGACCGCGCTAGCTGCTGAGTGTTTCCTCGATCGGAAGCAACCCATTCACCGGTCCAGCGTTGCCGAGCCAAGCCAAGCCCGGCGGCCGCGGTTGCGCGTGGCCCGGCCGTTTGATGACCGCGTTTACTCCGTATCGATGCGATGGACGACGACGTACCAACCACGGCCGACGGGGACTTCGCTGTCACGGCTTTACAGCTCTGGCTGCACTGCGTCCCACCGGTGCAACGCGGCGCGCGGCCCAGAAGCATCATCCAGGATCCGATTCGGCCGTGGTCCCCCGCCTCCAGGCACGCTCCCCGGCTACCACAACCCAGCCTTGTTTCGCTGCCAGGACAGGCGTCGTGCGCGCGCGAGACTTCCCTTTCGCGCTGCCCTGTTCAACGGGGAACCCAACCCGGCGGCAGCTACAGCTAGTGCGCCGCCAGGGCAGGCACGTACTCCCTGGAACCCGCGGAGCGTTGTGTTCGCGCCGCCGTGCCCGAACTGGACACGAGAACTGAATCGCCGCTCGTGTGTTAGGCACTGCTGGGTCGTAGCCGTGCGCGTGCGTCGCGGCGCCGTGGTCCGCGAGCACGTCTCGGAATTTGCCGAAGCCGGTCGCCGAAAGCGAACCGCCTGACTGGCCAAGAACGCTCGCGAGGTCTTGTCGCATCACCCAGCAGGAAGCCGTTCCTTCAAGTGTTCCCCGGGTGAAACTCGAAGCAATATATCCGGCGCGGAGCTGCGATTACTGTTCATCTGCCGCCGGCCGGGCTGCCTGCCTTGCCCTGGGTGCATGCATGGAAATCTGGTCAACCGCGCGAGCTCGGCGTGTGATTACGACGAGAAAAATGCGTGGGCGGAGGGACTTGCTGCGCCCGCTGATCCGCGTATATTATATTGGAAGTGGCGCGACGGAACTACGAGTAGTCCTATTACAATTGGGACCATCGCCGACGACGATTGAACGAAGGACGGTAGCCTGAGTGCACGAAATTGGAAGTCAGCGTAGATACGTGCGCGACGGTTGCCATCACGAACGCCGACCCATGACTTGTACCCTCGATCTAATGAACCAAAATAAAAAAGAAGAGAACCAAAAAAAAAGAAGGATTAGAGCTAAGACTGTGCTGCCGGCCTTCGCATTTGTTTTCTCCTGGTACGATTCGGAACTGATGTGGACGCCCGCATGAATCCAGCTGTGAGGATATGCATGGACGCCGCAACTCGATTCAGGTCGCCGTGAACTGAAAGCGAAACTATTTCCTTACAGATAGACTTCAAGTAATGAAAATCAAATGATCTCTACGTCCATGCCTGCAAGTGGCAAGCAACGTAGTAGAAATTTCAATTATATATAGATGATAGTTATCGTGAATGAACGTCGAAAAGACTTAAAGATTGGCCCGCATATAGATGCATGTGATGTTTTATGGTCCGCCAGCTGGGATCCATTTAAGCAGATCTCTGCCGTACAGTGCTATTACTTCATGTTCTTTTCTCAGGATAGAAATGTTATGCTCGTTTTGTAGCACGTCACCTCACCTCAGATACTCGTTAGCGTACACCCTGGATCGATTGATCGACACATAGGTTACCATTTCACACACTAATGTACTAGAAATATTTTGCCCCAGGCTCCGAGAGCTGGCCTGACAGCAACTTGTCGTGAAATTAGTATTGTATATGCTATACATACAGATATCTAATCTGGATCATGCGCACCAGCCACTTTACTTTAGTACGTCTAGTCTGCATCAAGAAGACACGACCGTAATTTAACCTGTATAAATAAGTGGGATCTAAGCACGATTAAGAACTAACTCTAAATTAACAAATGGTGCAAGGCGGAACGTGGAATGGATCCTAGGCATTTGACATGTCAGCCCAATAGGATGCAGAATACAAAGCGCACCTATTCAATCGTGGCAAGAGGCAGAGATCTGGCTGTGTGGAATCTGTGATTCGCCCTTGACAGAGGTGAGCACATTGCTAGCTCGTAGGAGACACCTCTAGGGCTCACCCAAGAATCAGGGGACAGTGAGCTTCATACTAGTACTGCTAATACTATATTGGAATGATCCAACTGGGGACAATCATTGAGCCGGATCGACAAGAGCTAGCCGGGCATTGGCTCATGATCACGAGTCGATGGCATTTGGGGGCTGGCTTTTCGGGGCTCGAAACAGCGCCATCTTCTCGGGACCCCAAAGGAGTGGAGTCGAGCGGGGCGAGTCATTTTTAATCCGGCGCGCCGGTGTGCCGCCGAGATGCATTTGATGAGTTCATCAGTGCTGAGAGCCTTACGTTACGTTCGTGAAGTTCGTGAGCATCCGAGATGCATACGTCGTGCTCTTCATATGTTCGCCAAGCAAGTCCCTATCAGAGGCTCGCAGCTACTATCATACTCTTCTACGTCCGGGTAGCACGTGTGTCTTGCTAGTCAGGGCGCGCGCGGTCTTGGTACGCGGATCACGTGCTTCAATTCGCTTACCGTTTTCACGGTGGCACGAGAGGAAGGCCGGCCGACGACGGGTCCCTGGATTGGAATTGGATGCATGCATGGTTGGCCGAAGCCGCGCGGCTTGGACCCGGTGGTGCTAGGCTACTGGTTGAGCCCGCGCCGGCGACCGGGTCGTCACGCGGCGCGGCTGGCCTCCCTGGACTAGACACTGACACTTGGCGTGGCGTTGCGCCTGGCTGGAGCAAGCTGCGCCGAAAGGCTTGTTCCTCTGTAGGTACATTTTTTTCCTTTCCCTTTAGAACCGTCTGAAAATCGCCGTCATAATAGTAGCGCTAGATTTTTCTTGTAAAATCTCTGTTATATCAGTCAGCAAAATCTTTACATGCCAATTATCATCGGTGAACAAAATTGTCACTAGTTAGCATCAGATTCTCCCCCACCAAAATATGGGGAAAAAAGTGGGGAAATTGAAAGGGGTGGGGAAGAAAGAGTGTATTACAGTACACAATGTGGCCTGCGCCGTAGCTATCAACACCGATCAAAGGGATGATTTGATTGCTCGATGTCCGTATCGGTAAGTAAGGGCGATTTCTCGTCGCCGCCGACCGGGGCGGCAGCTGTCTGGTCGCTGTTCTTAGCTGCTCCGGTGAGCTGCCTCGAGCGTTTGGCCTCACTGGCCCAGTCCGTCCGGCCGACCGCCAGAAGCATGCGCACCATGCATGTGGCCTGCGCCGCGAGGAGGCCGAACCAGAGTCCCTTGAAGTCGTAGTGGAACCAGAACGCCAGGATGAGCGCCACCGGCGTCCCGACCACGTAGAACGACCGGAGGTTGATGCTGGCGGCGTCCTTTGGTCTGGCGCTGCCGCGCAGCACGCCGCAGCCCGTTGTCTGCGGGCAGTTGCCGAGCTCGCACAGGCCCAGGATCGGCAGCACCGACGCGGTGAGCGCCACGATCGCCGGGTCGGCCGTGAACATGCTCGCCCACACGTTGCGCACCAGGAACGCGAACGCGGACGCGAAGGCGCCGAACGCGAACCCGAGCATGAGCCCCACCGTGGCGGCGCGGCTCGCCTCCTCGGGCCGGCCCGCGCCGAGCTCATTGCTCACCCGGGTGGACACGCCGAAGCTGAGCGACGACGGGAAGATGTAGACGAGCGACGTGGTCTGGATCAGGATGCCCATGGACGCCACCGTGGCCTGCGGGTTCAGCAGCAGGCCGCACAGCAGGATCATGATCTCGTACCACCACCACTCCAGACAGACGCTCACGCAGCTCGGCAGGGCGAGGCTAATGAGCTCGTCCCAGCCCTTGAGACTCTCGCCGGAGAGCACGAAGCCGCCGGTGCGCTTGTGGACGCTTTTGAAGAAGATGTAAGCGAGGAGGAAGAGAATGAGGTTCAGGTTTGTCAGAACGGAGGCGTATGCCACCCCCTTGATGCCAAGACCGAGGACGGTCACGAGAACATAGTTGACAGGGAGGTGGATGGCAATGGCGAGGGTGGCGCAGACCGTGAGCGGCAAGTTGATGGACTGCGTCCGGAGGTATATCCGCACGGGATGGAGGAACGCCTGGAGTAGGAGGTCCGGGAGAGAGGAGAGAATGTAGGTCTCAGCGACGGCGGCGATGCCGGCGTCCTGACCACAGAGGAGGAGAAGAGGCCGAATGTGCATCCAGAGGCCACCGATGGGGATGGCGGCCACGACGAGGAGGAGCACCGTGCGCTGCATGGTGATGCCGAGGAGCATGTAGTTCCCGGCGCCGAATGCCTGCCCGCATATCGGTTCCATGCCCATGGCGAGCCCGGAAAGGACAGAATAGCCGGTGATGTTGGCGAAGCCGATGGCGAGCGACCCGCCAGCAAGGGCCAGGCCGCCGAGCCGGCCGAGGAAGAGCATCGAAATCATGGACCGGAGGTAGAGCAGAAGCCCGGTCAGGATCATCGGGAATGCGAGGCCAAGAATGGACCGTGCCTCGCGGCTCGAGACCGACGGCGTCGACGGGAACGCGATGCCCAAGGAGACGGACCAGGCTTCGTTCACCGCCTTGGCGAGCCGCCCGGCGGCCGGCTTGCTCGTGAGCACCGGCACCGGCTCGTCGGCGACGGGGATGACGACGACGACCTCCGCCGCCTTGTCGAGCAAGGGGGCGACGATGGAGCTCTCCACGTCATCCCGGCACGCCACAGAGTCACCTGCCGCGCACGACGTCATGGCTGATGACAACAGAAACAGAGGAGGAATGCTCTGCTCGCTCGCGCGTGCGGTTTCGCGGGGGAGTAAAAGCCTTTTGCGGCGCCGGTAACTCCCGGGCAGTTTACGAGGACCGTACGCAGGAGCAGGAGGGAGGAAAGCTTCTGTTTCAGCTTGTCTCCCGTTTGGAGGCTGGGAGTCGTGAGCCGCGAGGGGATGGGAAGCCCGGCGAGAGTTTATATAGGCCTCGGAGGGGAGAGGGCAAAGTCTCTCGGTGGTGGAACGAGAAAGCTCCTTTTTTTTTTCTTCTGTTCCTCATTAGCTTCGCCTCTTCTCAGTTCGTCCCTCTGTTTTGTCGTCGCTGTATCTTTCAGCTAAAGCCGCCCACATGAATTATGTTTCATTTTTCCTGTGAATTCTTTGAGCGTGGATTGTACCATTTTGTACCTGTTCTGAGTATTTTGCATACTTGACGCTTGTGCCGGTAGCCCTATTCTACTCTTTTGCTTCGGTTAGACACTTGAGCAACTCAGTAAATTAACCAGCATTGATGAACATATTTGTGTCACTGGTCTTTGACAATAAAATCTTATGTTTTTGAGCTGTTTAGTGTTGCTTGATGACCAAGCTACCCTTGATGCCATTAGATTTCTATTAAATGGTGCGTAAATTTACTAGTAGGTTTCTTATATAACGAATGTAAATTTAAGTTTACTAATAGTAATAGACGACTACATAGTACCAGGAGTTACAATCTACTGAGGCAAAAAATAAGAATCTGTTCTGTTGGCGCCCAGGCAGCAGCGAGCGCCGCAGGCGTGCAAAATCGAACACCTGAGGACGCTGCGTGCCACAGGCACTTTTCGCCGGTCATCAACCAAGCACCCCCATAATCTATCGTCAAGATTATTTCATAGCTCGAATATTTAATTCATCGCGTTTCGGCAAGTTCAACCCGAAAACTCCAAATGGAAGACGCATCGTGAACGATGA
Organism: Neostapfia colusana; assembly: GCA_030760725.1. Lineage (NCBI taxonomy): Eukaryota > Viridiplantae > Streptophyta > Magnoliopsida > Poales > Poaceae > Neostapfia > Neostapfia colusana. The sequence goes on from JASWHV010000017.1 coordinate 3,023,635, forward strand.
AAAATGGAGGACTGCACAAGACCTGACTTGTTTTCTTCTCCCTAATTCTGACCCTCGTTCGCTTTGATTTTATTTCTAGAACCTGCTATGATCGTGTGAAGAGGTGTCCTGGAGTTTGGTCCAGGTGCAACCGTCGTGAACCATATCTTACTTGCAATAGAGGAGGTTGAACAAGCACTGTACGTAAGTTATTGTAATGAAATGGATTCAAACTTTACATTTTTTTAGAACCCCTCGAACTTTACATTTAGCCGAACTTTGGGCTAGCTGCAGGACCACTTTTTTTGAGGACTTATAACCTGTGGACTTTTTTGGTCAGCTATTAAATTATGCTGCCCTGTAACGCGTTGACAACGTACGCTTGTTAGAGAAATGAAATGAATTGTACAGAAGGCCGGTTGTATTTTAAAGACATTTAAAGCAACATATGTTTGTAAGGTCAACAAATGGCTCAATGTCATATGACACGATCTCTCTCATTGTGCGGCAGCTAGTAGATGCAGATTAGATTATGAAACACCGTCCGATAAAAAAAACGCAGGCTTCGTTTTTGTAATCTATCCTTTGTTGCTATGTCGTCTCTGTACTTTTCCGAACTAAAAACAAACCCATTTGACAACGGAAGAAAGGAAAATGGCAACTTTCGCCACGGCTCAATCGATAACAGGTTGGCTTTTCCTTAGACCAATGCTTAAATTCTGTGTAAGAAACAAAGGTACTGGGATGGCTAGCAAAAAGATATGATCAAACAATATCATATACGCATGGTTGAGGTTTTGTCGGCCGACGTCATGAGCCATATTCGTTTTGGTTGCTGTACTTAATAGGCTATTCTAAATAGGCCTAGTTAGTAGCGAAATTAAAACGCTTGGAATCTCTAGTCTCTACTCTGGCAAAGGTGCAAAGACAGCAAACTTGGATGGCCTTTTTTGGAGTAAGGTACCCTGCATCTCACCACACCAGTGGTACAGCAGGTTGCCATTGAAAATAGCCTACTAGAACTACCAATTTGGGTGCAATTGCCTGCTTAATATAAAACCAGGTGGTGAGGAAAGACCATGGATTTTTTCTCCCTGGTCATCGTGCAAGTTTTGAGTGGCTTCATTTCCAAATCATGCAACGGCTATCATTGTTCTGGCGCCTCGATGCCCACCAGCATGACAAGTCGATGAGCGTAGGAGTAGCTCGACCAAACCTACCATCCACTTTTTAGACGGGTGTGCACACTTAGGATAGCAACGGATCTGCTCACATGGATGACACACCATTACGCATCCGCGGAGGCATGTCCATGCCGCGCCAACATGCCATGTTATGGCTGAGGAAATCTAGGCCTCTGCCACGCAAGTTGCACTCGTAGGCAACGATTGCGGTGTGTGCGCATCGGCTCGGCAGGTATGGCATCGAGAATGCACCTTCGCAACAAGTGGCTGTTTTATAACGGGGCGCCAGAGTTTTCGGGTCCATGGTTAGCGCTGTAGCAGTAGCAGTAGCGTTGATCTTGTCTTGGGCGCCAGTGACGAACCGGCATGGTCCTTCCATGGTCCGGCCAACGGCTGAGGCTGTGGCCAGGCTCTGCACCGTTCTGCTGAACGAGTGCCGCTGCTGCTGAGCGCCGAGACTTTGATTGGGTTCGACAAGAGGAGGTTGGACTGGAGTGCTCCCTCCAAGGCTCTCGCTTTGTTTTTGCCATGGTGAGGTGGTTGCATGTGTCGAGATGGTCCACAAACCTATGCCCCCAGCCTTTTTGTATCTGACGATCGAGAGCCGGCCGGCGGGAGGGGCGCCATTGGCTCGGCCTCCCGACTTTGGCTTTGTGTAAAAACAAGGAGCAGAGCAGGTACTCCGCCTCTCGCCCGCTGTGCCCTTTTTTGTTGCGTTGCTCCTGGCCGAGGGCTTCTACCCACGGAGCATCGTGGCATTGTCGTCACGAGCGCGCAATTTTTCTTTTGTTGGTTGCAAGACGAGACGAGCTTGGGTTTTAGCTTACGTGCATGCGTGACTAGACTGAGCAGCTTAGTTTTCGGCTCACGAACCAGGGAAAACCCCAAAGTGGTGAAATCTTCTTATTCTCAATCTTAACGAATGGCAGCGCTCCTGCCTCCTTTCCAAAAGGAAAAAAAGGGGGAAACCCGTGGTCGCGGAAGGAACCCGTTTGCCGCGTCCGTGGCCTGTCGACGCCCTCGACGCGGCACGCCCGCGCAACGCTGTCTGTAGCCTGTGGCGACGGCGACGCTGAGACCCTTGGCGCGTCTGCCGTGTGCGGCGGCGGAGGCGCGGCCGCGCTGGACGTCGTTTGTCACGAGGCTGCGGCCGCGGAGAAAAATAGTACTTACGGGATACGTCTTCGGCGACGTGTTTCCTGTCTTGGTTCCGGCTCCGGGTGTGGTCTGGTTTCCGCGCGCCTTGGGCGTGCTCGTCCCCCCCCCCCTCCGCGTACGTGACAAGATCCTTTCGATTCAGAGCCGCGCCGTCCACAGGCAATGCGGCGTCGGGGACATGGTCCAGGAGCTGATAGGCGAGGCTGATCCTATTGGTAGGAGTAGCGCTACCCGGCGTTACCGTGTCTGGCACGGTGACGACTTTCTATTGCTGGACTGGTAATTCGTATTCTAAAATAAAGGACTTCCCTACAAATTTAACTTTGCTAGCAGTTACTATATATACGTTGACATAACTAAGAACTAGTCCTATAAAAAGATCATCAACCTAGTCACGCACTCAGATATGCTACAATTTTGCCCAACCTTATCATGCTTGTTGATCAAGGAACTCCGATTCCATGAAAAAGCATATGAGTGACAATTATAGCCTCCACTTTCAAATCAAAATCGTACAAAATATGAAGAACAACGAGACCAATATTTCAATAACCAGAAAGCATTTTATGGGTACTAAGCAGATAAAACTATGGCCGTTCTTTTGAGGTATATTGTAGGATTTTCTTGGGAATCCGGCCGTGGCAAAGTCAATGCCTGTCTTTTCAGATGTGTGGATCAAATTTTTTGCCTTAAAATAGCCTCTTTTCCAGAATGGGGTGAATCATTTGCACCGAAAAGAAAAGGTGAAGGGAATGTTTTTGGCGCTGTGCACGTGCCCTTGCCTTTGCAATCTGCGTTAGTGTGTCACCTTAAGGAAAGACGAATAATTGATGCTAAGATTGACGAAATAAGGAATATATATATATATATATATCACCAAAACTGTAGACAAAGCATGTCTGGGAATGTGGATGCAGGGAACGGACACCAGACAAGCCGATGCTCTGGACTTTTCACACCCTGATCGTCTAAGGATTTGACAAATGGATGGCTGCGTGAAAATGGAATCCAATTCCATCAATTATTCGTAAATCACATGAGTTTGGTCTAAGCAAGGTTATCGCAGTAAAAAAATACTGTGAAAGCTACAATATTCCTCCTCTAGAATCAGCAGGGCAGCTGCAGTCTGCCGTTTATTCTTCGTCCATCATTTCTTACTGCTATTTCGTTCCAAGACTCTCTAGTGTTTCCTTGTTTGAAACTCTGACGAACATTCCACATTTTTCGCTCTACCCGGGCTTATTGCAGAAGGCTATGCATGGTTATGAGTCTGCACCGCTTCCACTATTATTTATTGCGTTCTCACATGACATGCGCTCCTTTCTTGCTTTTATTGCTTCAAATAAAAGGTAGTTCTATTATGCAGTATATGCCTTTTGTCACTCAATTTTACTGCAGTTTTCTTAAAAATCCTCGTAGCTTGAGAAGGGATGTAGGATGACAGCAAGTGCAAATCCTTGTGACAGGCACGGTCGCGGTTACGGTCTACGCTCGGCAAGTGGTCTCGGCATCAAGTTGCCAGCTAAAAGCTAGGCAGCTCACCGCCGTCCGCCGGTCGCCGCCCCAAGGTCCCAACCTACACGATGGCGATCGAGGCTGCATCTCTGGTGTGACGGCGTGACGCGCGTCTCGCTGTCCCCGCCCCCAGAGCAACGCTCGGTCGGTCGCCCGCGCCTTCCAACAAGCGTTGGACCGCTATCTCGTCGTCGTCGGCGGCGTCGATTTGCAAACGTCCTCCACCCGGCACGTCGTCTGTACCGCGGGACGAGCTGAGACGGCGACCGCCGTGGGAATACCGTTTCAAAGTCTTGCGCGCGCCGAGAAGGGTCGGTCACGCTGCAAACAGGTCGACCGCTCTCTTCTGTTCTCAGCTGCGCTCAAGTCTCCCATCGCCATTGCGTGCCGACACGAGGTCGATGTAGTCCATTTTTCAGTCAAAAATATGAGTCGTCTCATCATTTTACACAGTCTATCTAAAATACGAGTCATTTTATACTTTTGAGATGACCTTTCGATCGCCCAGCTTTTCTGCTTTATACATAATTTTTCATCTCCATCAACACTGATAAAAATGTTCAATGGTCATTGAAAACGGGTACGAAAGTAAACGGCCCAATTTGTTGGATTATTTATAGTAAACAAATGCGAGGTAGTAAGTTGCGTAAACTGGAATGATGGTTGCCAAATTCGTCCAACTGTCCAACCGGAGTTGAACAAATACCAATAATCACCAAACATTTTCCAAATAGTAAAGTCCACTTTTTAAGTGTCCTTTTGACTTGGTAAAAGTCACCAGAGATATCATTATAAAGTTCATTTTACTGTAATGTTGGATGGAAAAGTAGCAAGTGGCATACCATGTTTTGCAGTTTTTCCTGTCCTCTGGCTCTGCTTGTTCTGCTTCTAGCTGGACTTGGACACGTGAGATCCAATATCCAGCACAAGTTTTTCCTCTTTTTTTTTTATATTTTCTTGCTTGGATCATGCAAAATATCGATAAGTTCAAGAAAAGGGACAAAATGTGGGTGCAACGATTTTGCATATTTTTCCGAACCTTCAGCATGCTGATTGAAATGGCTATCATTTACAATTAAAAAGTCTGCAAAAAATCATTTGATCCTTCTGATCTAAATATCCGCAAAATAGTGTATATGTTTATTAATTTTGTTAATGACACATTTACCTTGTGGTGAAAAGCACACGTTTTGGGTCGTCTCACTGACTATCAGTGGGAATACATGTAAGTTTTCCAGATGTTAACAGTGGCATATACTTAGTCTATACTGAGTAATGAAGAAAAAACCCTAGTGTGATATATATAAGCTGGAACAAACCCAATATGCTCGTCATTGTTGTCTCTATGTTTGTCTTGTGAAGCCATTTGGCGAGAGGCAGCGAAACCGACTTGTCATGTTCTACCCGGAAGTCTTGGAGGCACTTGGTCTCATGCATGCATGCCATTTGTGTGGAGTATAGACCGGTTCATTTTGACCGGATAAGCGACCGCACCTCGCTTTCGCTATGTGAACAGAGGCATGGCATGTCAAAAAAAAGCTAACGCACGGTGGGACAAACACAAATAAATTTGAATTGCAGGCTAAGCGACCTAACCAGATGCGGTTTTATTTGGATGGCAATGCAATGAGCTTGACAGCACGCATGCGTGTCACTTATCGGAGCCGATCGACGTGCATGGTTTGGAAGCAATGTAATGTACGTGTGCCTAGACAGGCAAGCAATGTAGCAACAGTGACATACGCACACTATTACAGATGGCGTGTCTGAGTGAGGAAGCTAACGGTGGCTTTCCATTCTAGAGGCACGAAAGACCTTGACTAATGGCTATCATTGTCGTCGTCAGCTTGATTAGACCCGGCCGGAAACCGTCTACGTCGGGAGTTGGCTTACTCTAGCATACGGTGTTTAGGGTCTAGACCATGCATCTCTCTTAGAGAGATGACCAATGGACTGAGCAACATTTATTGGTCTTGCAAAACTACCTCGCTCGTTTTCACGTGAAAAGTACTTATTGCCTCCGTTTGCAATAATCTTTCGAAGAAAACAATCGCTGATCACTGTCAGCGTGTTGCCAAGAACTTCTTGAAAAGAGAAAGCCATGGAGCTTTGCCTTTGATATACGCTGCCTTTTTATGACGGGGCGACTCGACAGATCCTGTTTCTTTTTTCCCCTTCCTTTTTCTTTTGAAAGTACTGACCTTATTAAAACATACGTTCAGTATTTGCAAAACGATTTTCGGTAGGTAGTCACTGTACTGAACAAGTACGTTTCCGTCAGTGCAGCCAGTAGAATTTCATTTCACTAAACTTCAGACGCAAAGTACAACGCCATAATGGTAAGTACAAGATAAAATGAGACCACAGAATAACTGCAGGTAGGACGCTGCAAACCAAAATGTTATGTACGGTGGCAGACAAATTGAGAGGGCTACCATGGTCACGAGGCTAGTTTCGCTGCTCGTGGTAAAGTTCGCCACATACCATGCCGGCACCAATGGATGGTCGACACGTACGCGTACAATACTCTTATTTTATACACTAACGTACGAGAGTGACTGGGTGAGTGATGGCCAACTTGCGCTCTGGCCCCTGCAGGCACACAGCGAGCGCTGCAACCTGATGTCCCGAACCCATAAGAGCTGGCGTGCGTGACAACAGCAACCGCGCATCAAAGACGCGGCCTGTCGCGCTCTGACGCCGTACAGGAGGCGCCGACCAGCCGTGCAGACCAATCGGTGGTCGTCTCGGCACCGGCACGCCTTCTCCGGCAAGGGCAAGGCCACCAGCCACGAGGCGATTACTGCCGCTGGCTGGCACAATCGCCACGACCACACACCACCGCGTGACGCAGCACATGACGCACGGCAGTATGGCAGAGATGGGAGGAGTTCTCCCTGTGGAAATTTTGTAGTGAAATCCTTACCAAAATTACTTGCTCCGTCTAGCTTAATTTACTTGTTATTCTAGACCTGGTCATGAGAATTAAGTAGATGTGAAAAAAATATAGTGCACATGAAACGAGGAGGGGAGAGCTAGAGATGGTGATGTATGAGGAAGATAGAAATGTGCATTGATAAGTGATTATGCCGAATAACTTGATTGAGCGTCAAGGTGAGATGGGATGCACAGTCATCCAAAATACTATGTATAGGCTCATCTGCCGTAATATTTGGTTGGGTGTACGTGTCATCTCTGTTTGTTGTTTGGTTGAAGGGACAAGGGTGAGAGGGATGAGAATCATTACCTCACTATATATTTTATTTTATTATTACTGATATAGTAATTAATTTGTGCCAACACACATGGACATACCAATTAACACTAATCCTACTCGTTAGTTTAGAAATTGCCCATTAATTAGCACACAGGTACTTATAAACACTAATAAGCATGATTAGTAAAGATGAATGACTTCGTCCCACTAATTTTGAGGGATAGCTTCATCCAACATGTTGAGAGAATATTCCTTTGAGAGATTTGAACCGAACACAAGAAAAAAAGAGATATCCCTAAATAATGCAGTCTCATTCGTCTCCATCCCTCCAACCAAACGCATCCTACAATGGCTATGCAGCAAGATAGGATAGATGGAGTAATGTTTTCCCCGTCAGGTGCTTCTTTCCCTGGTGCTGCGTTTGTGGGGAGGATAGGATGGTGTCCTGCATGGACAGGGCTCAGGGGAGCAGGCTGCTGGCAGTTGGGCAACAGCAGACTCTCTCTCTCTCTCTCTCTCTCTCTCTCTCTCTCTCTCTCTCTCTACCCATCACCCATTCAGGGATTCTCTGCAGCACCAACCCTACGGTGGCTGCCCCAACCTGGAATCATATCATCAACGGTATCATAACCCATTCGTCGTCGTGCTTATCCAGCGGCAGCCTGCTACTGCCGAAGTGGCCCTTGCGACGAGCTGGATTCGGACCTCCCCAGTCCCCACTCGCACACTGGAGCCTGCTGCTCGGCCGGATTAGAGATGCAAGTTGTCGACAGGCCGTGATCTAGCAGCAATGCCATTTCGCTGTCAACCGCTACCGGGCTCCCGTGTCCTGCCACTTCATGTAACAGTGCCCTGCAGTAACCGGTAACAGTCCCCCCCCCCCCCCCCCCCCTCACTGGTGCACCCCAAACCAACTGATCTTGTCTTTACTGCTCACTGCAAAATCACGTATAATTGTGCTTGTGCCCTTCCTGTGCCAATGTGGCCTGCCCTACTCACGTATAATAACCGATGGGGGAAGAAGCCTCTCGACCTCCCTGCCCTTCCTGGACACCGCCTGCAAGATGGCGTGCCGATGACATGGGCGCCGCGCTTGTCATGTCGGCAACTCGGCATTGCATCGCGCGCGCGGAAGGAAGGTGCTGGGCCGTCGTCCCACCACGGGCCCCGCATGCTATTACCACCAACGGTGGAGTCGTCGTCCGCCAAGCCGTCGGCATCACCGGAGCGACCTCCGCGCGCGCGACACGGCGTGGCGCGGTGAAGCCGGTGCAACTTGGCGCGCGAATCGAGCGTACCGAAAGCAACAACCCGCTTTGACGTTCTCTTCCATTCCAGCGATCGAGTCAGCAATGGCAATGTGGTGACACGGACTTTCAAACATTGACCGCGAAACAGGCTGTCCGATCCTATCCAACAACGTCAAAGAAACCATCAAGCTCAGCTCCTAAGAGACGAGAGTCGTGTTAGACCACTGGTGGTGCGGTTGCCTGAGATCATGCTGCCGTCTCTGGGCTCCAACAGTGCCCCGGCCACGCATTGGACCTGCAGCGCAGGGTCAGTCACTCACTCACTACTGCGCCGCCTGCCAGGGCACGGTCATCGGTTGGTCGCGTTGCCACGAGATGGACGCCAGGCTGCGTCGCATCTGGGCTGGCCACGCCCGCCTCCTTTCTCTGTTCGCAGAGTGCAATCTCTTCGCTGGTCACTCGCCACCACGGCTCGTCAGAGCGCCGGGGCACTCGCCGCGCACGGCAGGTCGACACGTACTAGCCGCTGGCCCCGCGCACAGGGAAGGCCAAGCAGCGCCCACACTTGAACGCCAACGGATCGGGATCGGATTGGACTGGACCACCCATGGATGCAGGTGCTGCAGCAGGGCAGGGCAGGGCAAGCAAGCAGCCACCGCTCGTTAACGCCGGCCAGAGACAGGCAGGCGTCCCGTCGCGACGGGGCATCGTCAGACCATAATGTTCCGGCGATTTCAGTGTGAGAAGCCAAACAATCATCGCCATCGCTGCCCCCAAAAATGCACTCATGGTGCTTACTAGTTCAGTCAAAACACAAGCACTGAGCGACGAGACCTGAGGGAGTGCATATGTCAGCTCCAGTGGGTAACAATAGTAACAAACACAGCCTTGTCGCTGGTCGCATTGCAATCTGGTTTCCTCTGCAAAGGCGATCACAATCTCCAACGAAAGGGATGCGGTCTTATGACAATGAGTGCTTACGGACAAAATCCGATGTTACCAGTTGGAAAACAGGCTTAGATCACCGTGTTTCTGTGACCAGGAAATCTCGACGAGTTCCTAGCTATTTCCCGAAGGAACGAGTAACGGAACTCCATCGATATAATCTACATTGATTAGGTGGGATCAGTAGTAATTGTTCTTCTAAATGTCAACGGTCTTTTTGCCAACAAGACCAATGGTGCTAAAAAAATTAAGTGATGCGTGCATGTATCTTGAATTAAGAAATCAGAAATACGCTCATTGTGATATGAGTGACTGAGTGTACTATGTGTATGCTAGTGCCGAAAGCTTCCACACATTGTATTGTGTTGGGAAGCGTTATTTCTAGACAATCTTACCCACACTACCACTGCGCCAGGTCCACCCTTCTACGTGTTTGCATGTTGTAGCAATATATATAAAACTTTAGGGATCCAACAGAGGATAAGAATGGACAGTGTGAAAGGAAAAAAACACTTCATGAATATGACAAAGCGCGATCAGAAACCAAGTTCCTGATCCTGTATACATACTGCGTCCAATGACATAATGGACATATTTTGCTCCTTAGGTACAGGACATGGCACACAGGAGAAGGGATTGATGTTATATGCTTAACTGTATTGAGTACTGGCATTTGCACCATTTTGCTGAAATTGAGGAGACTTTGGATATACCTGTATCGGTACTAACTAATGCCATACCCATCGAAGAGACATTTAGGAGTTGGGCTATATCGGTTAAAGAGGGCTATGGATCACACGTTTGTGCAGCTGATCATGCTTACTAGAAATTCATGATAGTATGATACAGAAAGCAGGCGAACCTGTCCCGAGAATAGACTGAATGGTTGGTGCAGCCCATGTTTTTGAGTGAGCCACACATCAAATTGGTTCAAATAACTCGGCGCCCTTTGTCTGCAGAAAATTTCAGATGATTTTTTGAAACGTTTTTCAGATTATTTCGATCTGCGAGACGAGGCTTTGATCTGGAAAGCTCAGCTAGTCTTTACCAGTCGTGGGCTGAGGTCGTCGGTGTTTGGTCTCTCGAATCGCACATGGCCCACTGGACCCGGGCTGCGGAGTTTTAGAAAGAGAAGAGAAGGCCGCGGTCGAGCACGGGCCCTAAGGTCGCCGCCCTGGCACCAGAGTGTGAAAGCCCAACAACTCGTCATTCTCAGTTTTGGACTGGGCCCTGTGAGAAGAGATCAAATTTCATTTGGGCTGTTGTCTCTGGGTTCCCGTTCCCTCGAATGATCTCGGCTGTTCTCTCTTCTCTGTGGGTTCCCAAACCATTTCCCTCCCTCCTTTCTCCAATCGATCGGCATCAACGAGGTAACACCGCACAGCGTGAATTTGTGGTCGGGGCCGTAGGCGTGGGGCTGTCGCTGTCGGTGAACTTCAACATAGTTTTAGAGCCTGCTGCATCCGGATCGATTTTTCTTTTTTGTTGGAGATCTGCAGAGACGTCCGCTCATGTACTACTCATCGTCGCCTCGCTGATCCTTATCTGTCCGTAAGTCCGAATGCCCCCAATTAAGTCAGCGTGTTCAGGCACATGGAAATATGGCATCTGTTCTCTTATTAAAGCAACAGGACCTAGCACCAGTCTTCTCAAAATCACCAATATGTTTGAATACAATATTTCAGTACAGACATGGAGAATAAACTGTACAAACCTCACTGACATAAGACCCAAAGAAGCATTGTGTACCTAGACATCACTATCCTAACGAACAGAAATTGAAATTGCTCATTCTACAAAAAGTGCTAAGGGCCCTCCAATGAATACCTACATCCAAATCTTTCTCACATGTCTACTTGCTTTTACTAAAACTACCAAAAAAACAATACATAACAATGTGTATGCTCATGCAAAACTCGAGGAAAGAATATGCACACTGGGCCTTTTGACAAAAATGGACAGCAAGAAAAGAAAATGGAAGGGATATACAACCCATTCAAGCATCCCATGGTGTAATGCAGTGGCTTTACAAATTTTACTTGGAGAATATGTATTCCTTGTCGTGTTGGTGATCTTTTGGACATATAAAAACAGAGTCGACGCACAGACCGCCTTTTGTATGCGTGCAATCTATCTGCATCATAGAGAACTTGAGTTTGGTCATCTTGTCTGAACTTGATATGAGAAAGTCTCCGACAGGGTAAAGGATCCAGTGCCCAGGATCATCAAGATAGTGCTCAGACGTAGCATGCTGATCATCTGAAGTTGACAGCTGGAACCGTGTCGGTTTGATGTCCCAACCATGGACGAGCTCAGAGCTAGAGACCCGGCGTCCCATCCGCTTGTGTGGTTGGCCTAGGTGGAGCCGGAAAAAAAGGCTGTATGACCCAGCTGGAAAGCAGAAATCAATCTCGCCAGCAACCTCAAGCCACCAAATTTGCTGAAGATAGGCAACATTGTGAAACCTGCAATGAAAACTATAGCAATTTAGTGCTCTATTGTTCATCCATAGTTGCACGTGAAAATGGTACAAAAAGCAAACAGATAAATATAAGATGGACAAAATATCAATACGACATCATGCAATGTGAATCTTCCTTTGGTAAATATATCTGATAGAACTGTATAAACAAACCTATCAATATGATCTCACAACTGTCACTAAATAAGGGATGTCTGGATGAGGAGAATTGTCGGCAACATTTTTGGTATTCAGTAATTCTGAACTAGATCTTGAAGTATTTTAGTCCGAATTCCCATATTCAAGCACGCTCTAAACTGCATTCACATAAATTCTGTACTCTTATCTTTGAGTTGTTTAGGCTAGATGACAACAACACAACGAAATGGCTTGCTTATTGAGTAGATGCAAAGAATAGGAAAAAATGTAATCAATCGCATGTCATGTATGCACAAGAAATCAGATCACATCAGCACCTATATTCTGAAGGTGCAATTAGTAGCAGAAGTTATCAGAATGGGTATTAGTTGTACAACTAAGATGCTTTTCAATCACACTGAAGTGATTGCCTTTTGGCTTTGGTGGGTTGCACCATGATGGTTGGCTTCATGATTTATGTACCAAAATAACATAAAAAGGTATAGCATAGCAGCATAAATTTCTCAACCAAATGCAAAATCTGATCGGACAAAACTTCAGCCTATGAGCTTAGTAACTATGCACATGGCCTATATAAAATAATGATCTTTAATCTGCCATAGTTAAACTAATAAAGTTCATCACTACAATAAACCTAGTATATGCCAATCACATTTCCAAGATCTTGGATGACCTGTTTTGCAAAGTTGTAAGTTGGTTATTATTGCTAACAGTCTGAGCAAGTAGGTGAACTATGCAAGCAGTCAATGCCTGATATGCTTTATGGAAGGAATTGCATAGAGGATAGGCCTTTTTTGTTAGGTATATGAAAGGAAGGTGTATTTAATTAAAAAACTCTAACCCTCCTCTGTTTGATTAGCGAAACTTCATTAAGTTTATGAACAAATGAATACCCAATACAATCATAGAAAAGAACAACGAGCATTGAAAACTTGGTTGTCTCTATAATTAACAGCTTCCTATGGAATTAAATCATAACTTCCGAATGAACACACTGAAACAAAATGCAAAAAAGAAAAAGGGAGGACGATGAGGAGGCGGAGGCACCTTGATTCTTCTGTGGGCAGATGGCTCCAGTACCTCCGGTCATCTATACCTGTGATTGTCATAGCCTTCGCGGAAATGGACAAGCAAAGGCCTCCATTGTTCTTTTGAATCCAGAACTCCTACGCAAACAATTCTTCTTACTGAGATCATTGCAACACACACACACACGCACATAAAGAAGAAAGAGCCAATAACTAACATCATTAATGGCATCAAACATGAAAGGACTAACAAGGATGTTTGGATGTTTGCTACACCGCCGATGATTCGCCATGTTATTTTCCTTGTAACACTCCAATTGTAAAACATCGAATTGCTCAAGATACTCAACCTAATAAAGTAATTTTCATTTTTCAGTCCAGACCTTCACTGGCGTTCTCATAAGCATGCAGACTACATATTTTTTTGTCGCGTCCATATAACTAAAACGAACTGATCAACAGAAACCTGATTCTAACAAAAACCTTTCTGTTAGGTGGGGTTGTAGAGGTGAAAACAGGAACCAACCTTGGTGCCACCGTCGAAGGGGGTGGGCCGGCACAAGCGGGCGTATATGTCCTTCTTGATCGCCGCTGAGAAGCAGCACCTGCCACTGCCCTCAGCTGCGCCGTCGCAGCCGCAGTCGTCGTCTGCCGCGGCGGCCAGCGCGGCGAGGTACCGGTAGTTGGCGGGAAGCTTGGCGGCCCAGATGCAGTCGGCGGAGGCCGCGCCGCGGAAGGTACGGTCGAGGCGGGCGACGTGGCAGATCTCCGGCGGGTCGAGGTAGAGCAGCACCGCCGCCACGCAGCTCTCCGGCATGTCGCCCAGCGACGTCTGCCCCCGTCCCCGGCCGTACCCCTCCGGCCCCGTCATGCTCGACGGCCCCGCCCCCATCCAAATCGCAAGTTCTGACGCGACCAGCGCAGCGACTTGGAAAATTCCTTCGTACTAGCCTTCCCAAGTCATCTGACTTGCACCGAATAGGCTTTCATCAATCCGGCAAAAACTTCAGAACTTCGCTTCAAAATACCCAGAATTTCGCGCGATACGGCTCGAGAATGGAGGAACGGAGGGGCAGGAGTAGATTTTGGGAGGAGCGGCTTGTCCGTCCGTAGGAGAGAACTGGCAGCTCGCTTTTCAGGTTGTTTAGTATCGGACAGCCAGGACAGGAAAACAGAAGTGGATATTGTTACGCACTGGTGCTACCGTTACGTGCCTGGTGACGAGGATGATAGGAACGGATCAGGCCTGCACTTGCAGCTTGCAGTGATGTGTTTCTCCTCATACGCTTGGCTAATCATGGCCTCGTCGTTTCCGCGTCCGTCTTTGGCTATAAACAATTGCTAGGTTTTGCGACAGCGGGATCTAGGAGAGGCCTTTGGTTAGGTGCGACGGCGAAATCAGTTTAGTTTCTGTTGGTTCGGATAGGTCCTAAAATATCAGTGGCTGGTTTGCTCGCGTAATAGAAACTGTTTGGGACAGATTTTTTATAAAAATAAGTTGTAGGTGTATCAAACAGTCAACTTCTCCAGCAGCTTATTAGTTCAGCTATTTCTCATAATAAATTAAAAGTAGGATATAAGTTTAATCTGTTGTTCACCAGCTTTTCAGACAAGCTATTTTTTTTAACAAGTTTAAGCCGTGTCAAACATAGTCATAATCACTTAACACGACGAGCTTTTCAGTTTCATGCCGGAGGAGAAGATATGCTCCGTGAGATCTCAGTAATTTCCAAGCATTGGAAGCATCGTTTTGGGTCAGCAGGGCTCTTCGTCAACGGGTGGCGAGGATCCGAACTGGCCCCGCTCCCAATTGGCGAAATGCAACAGAAGAAAACTAGCTGTTCTCTACCGGATGACGAGGAGACATCCAGCTATACGACCACGTTTCGGCATCGCACGATCGCCATGGGAGCTGATAACGCTGGAAGCGGAGAGGCACGCACACGCGTCAGGTCGCGTGCGTGCGTGGACCGCCTGCCGTCCAGATGTTTATCGCAAACATTTCTTCGTATTTCCTCTCTCCGCTGGATGACAGGATGAGTACCTCCCTCTTTACATGGATTATCTCGGTTGCATGGCAGAACAATATCCTTCGTTTTCGTTTCTTGTTTCGAAAAAAAAAAGAGATTTTTCTAGGACCCACATGGTGGCCTCTACATATGTGGGGCCAGACAGCATTAGGCCAATACGAAAGCCTTTAGTCAGAAGGTAGGGGCCAGTCCTCCGTGGCGCCCCTATCCATTCCAGACTCAAGATTTCAAGAACACCCACTTGTCAAATTCCATCAAGCATATGTTATGATTGTGTCGACAGTTGCGCCGTAGGAGCACATCTGGGTTAGATTCAGAACACAACTTCTTCAGCATTTCTTAAAAAATTCTATAGATCCGCTGTTCGAGGAAAAAAAGTATTCAAGATTACTAATTCTAGAGCGACCCATAAGTTTGATTTGACCCATGATCCTGAAATGATCCTATCCGATGTATCGTGGAACGACCAATCGAAAAGAAGACACGTTTCTGCCGGAACCATGCAGTCCAATATGGTTGGCTGAGGAATCCATTAGGTCAGAACCCAGAAAATCTGATAACTCAACGGTCACAAGTAATGCCTAAAGTTTGGAAGTTTGTGCGTAACGGCTGAAGTAGCAGGGCAAAGATCCTGAAACCAATGTAACATCGATGATCGAGCACCAAGCCTGCAAAAAAAAAACATGTCCCAGTGATTAAGTTCAGGAGCAACGATCATATTTCTTTTTGTCGACGAGATACCAGTGAATCTATCAAACTTAAGATCATTAAGTAATACCGTCGGAGAAAAAAGCTAGGATCGGAGATGTGCGCCTACGTGAGGCTCCCCGGCGCGGTGGCCTGTGCCGCGCTCGCGCTGCTTCTGCTCCTGCTGCTGCTGTATGCGGTGCACAGGTGGAGGAACCCGCGCTGCAGCGGCCGGCTCCTGCCGGGCTCCATGGGCCTCCCGCTCGTCGGCGAGACGTTGCAGTTCTTCTCCCCCGACGCCTCCTTCGACGTCCCTCGTTGTGTCCGACACAGGCTTGAGAGGTACGGCCCAGCTAAATTTTGCGGTCATCGCCATGTTATTTTGGGCCGTGGCCTGTTTCAATTCAAAGATGAACCGGGCACTCGTAACACGTCTCAATCTGATTTTTTTTTGGCCTGTTAATTTTGGGTGCACGTCGCTAGGTACGGCCCGATCTTCAAGACCAGCCTGGTGGGCCACCCGGTGGTCGTCTTCGCGGACTAGGAGCTCAACTACCTGGTGTCCCAGCAGGAGGGGCTGCTGTTCCAGAGCTGGTACCCGGACTCGTTCGTGTGGAGATCCTGGGGGGCAGGGACAACGTCGGCGAGCAACAGGGCGCCATGTTCAAGGGCTCATCTCGTTCCCGCTGTATTTGCCAGGAACAGCGTACTACTCATGCATGAAGGTATGCTACCTACTCTGTTGCCTGTATCGTGAACAGCGTACCGTGAGGTTGACCATAATTCGGATGGAGTCACATGGATGGAGTACAAGTCTATGACGTTCACATCCCAGGTATAGTGGACAGCAGGAAAATATCGTGTTAGAACATGTACAGTTGAGCAGTTGACTTGAGTAATTCGGTCATACTACTGTGTACGCGAGGAGGTTTTGTCGTATCCTTGATTCATCTCAAACATGAACCCTGTTTTAAGATGGTGTGGAAATGGGTTAATGCCACATAATCCATGCAAATGCATCCTATTTTGCAGGTCATAAGCGAGACGGTTCGATTGGTCAACATTGCGCATGGCATCTTCAGAAAAGCACTGAAGGATGTACAGTTACGTTCAAAGGTGTGGCGTCCTATCTATTACTGCACACTGCTGGCTATACATAAAAACTAAGCATTGCGTTTTGATCCGAAAATTCTTTCATACCATAAGGAAAAATAACTGAAAGCCTTTTTATTTTCCTTCACAGACACTGGTGCCAAGCTGCGTGCTTTATCCAAGGCTGGGAGACGATTTTCCAATTTCTAAACAAAAAAAAAACATTGGTGCCAGGGTTCACGATTCCATCAGGATGGGATGTGATGGTCTGCCCTCCAGTAGTGCACTTGAACCCAGACATTACCCATCTCCTCTCACCTTTAACCCTGTACATTAGGCCCATGTCAACAAATGGCATATACATCTTGTAGTCTATCTATTAACCCGCATACAGGATAAACCGGAGATAAACCGTGGGTCAAAACACTTCATGGCGTTTGGAGGCTGCCTCCAGTCCTGTGTTGAAGCAGACTTCAGCAAGCTACAAATGTTCATTTTCCTCCATTTCTTAGTCACCAGATACGCTAGTCTTATAGAGATATGTGTTTGTGAGTGGTGAATAGTGCAGCGCACGTGTTTACATGCACTTTCTCATGCAGAGTTTTCATCTTCGATTTTTTGCCTGCTCTTTCAGGTGGAGAACACTTGAAGGAGGCAATATATTCCGGACTCCGGGGCTAGAGTTTCCTGATGGCTACCACATTCAAATAAGACAGCGCGATTAACCAGGAAGGCATAGGTTACCCTCTGCTAGTAGCAAAACTACAAAGTTGTAGGAGTATTTTATAAGACAGGTCCTTTTTCCTGACTTGACCATGTCTCAGATTACTATAGCTTCTGCTGGCACTGCTTCACAATCTCTCTCTCTCTCTGCAGCGTTGCATATAAAACAATATTTTGTCATGGTAAATGTTTTATATACACTAAGCGTTTTAGAATTGAACAATCAAGTTGCTGTGGTGTAGTGGTTATCACGTCAGTCTTACACACTGAAGGTCTCCGGTTCGATCCCGGGCAGCAACAATATGCAAAGATTTTTGGAGTAACCCATGAATCGAAACCGTTTTTGGGAGGCCTGAGGCCAGAGCCGCCAGACTACTGAATATTGCAACGCTCTGCCCTGCCCGACAAAAATTTGGCATCTCCAGCAGTTACGGAGAGAGAGAGAGAAGGTTTCTTTCGATATTACTTGAGACAAATTGGTGCCTGCGAACAGCATGCAGCGACATGTGTGGTTCTTTTCGTCAATTGCACAACCTCATGGACTGCACCATTTTGTTCTTTTCGTATGTTTTATAATGCACTCCGGCTGGCATCCCCAGCATCACTGATGATCGGACAAAAGGTGAGATCGCTGCTGATTTGTATTCATGCTCCAGGAAAATTCAGCCCTATCGTGCGTGCCTCTGGTTCAAGGCATACGGACAGATTGCAAAACCATCTGACCCCAACAAGGTCTGGACCGAAGAAACTGACGCAGTGGCACGATCGGAGCGCCCACGGATCGCCGGAATCATTTCCATTTCTCCCCGCCCGGTTGTGCACGGCTCGACGCATCCTAGGTTTCACTGCGTCGTTGACACGGCCACCGCCCGCCCACGAAGCAAGGTAGGCGCGTGAGGCGTGACTTCCGACCGAGGTGTTTAGGCAAGGGCCTTTGCGCGGTAGTACTCTCCGTGCTCGTCTACCAAGGGGACCTCGTCCGCGCGCGTCGCCGAGGAGCTGCAGGAGAGGGAGTCGCGCGGCTTCGGACCGAGGTGCTGGAGCACAAAACCGACGCTTGATGAGGACCTCGTCACGCCGACGAAGACGAGGAGCCTGGGGCGAGGCCGCTTCGATCGCGATGAAGTGGGCACGGATCTTGTTTGCCGGCGGCAAGGTGAGCGGGTAGGTCTCGAATGCGGAGGAGACGGAGGGGAACTTGCACGGGCCGTCCTAATCCGCACGCGGGCTTTAAGGGCCCAACTCGCGGTCCCTTCTGATAGCCCATAACTTTTTTTAGAAAAGAAACAGAGAAAGTTTTGCTTCCATCTTTTTTTTTCTATTTTAGAAACATCTTTCCGAATTTTCTTCAAAACTTTTGAACAACTTTAGTTACGATGAAACTTCCGTCAAGACTTTTAAATGAACTTCCATGTTTAGGCCTACGGCTACGGGATGTGAAACTGGCGTGCAGCACGCTCCCGAACGACCGGACAGATGAAGGGATCCCGGAGCCGGCAGCCCTGCGAGGTGCATGCCCATGCCGCTTGATTGGAGGACAAGCGAGCTGGTTACGTACCCCGTCTCGACACGTCGTAGCCACGGTGTTCTGGCCAACAGATCTTGCATCGGCGAATCGAGAAGTCGAGATTGATGTGTGTGTATACCCATGCCTCCGTATCTACGAAACCATAACGAAACTTTGCAACTTGTGCGCGCTGCTCGTTTTCCACTCAACATTCGAGTTGTTTTCTTTTGTGCGGGTGCGGATGTACGTCTAACCTATACCTGATCTGACTTGTCGCGAGATACTCAAAATAATTTTTGTGTTATAATTTTAAAGTTAAATTTAATTATTTTCTATAATTTAATTGTTCCATCTTACTTATCACAACCTATATTTACACTCTTTATAAGCAGATTAGTATTTTTTATTGCATTGTCATTCAAAATAGATGGTTTTTAGACTTATTTATTAAACGTTGTAGTATGTTTATAAAAAAAGTCAAACCCGGCAACATCTCTGGTTTTGGGCGGATTTTTGCTCCACCCAACCTGAACCCAACCCATTGTTGCCATCCCTAATCTGGCGAGCTGCTCCCCTAAAATGGAGACACCGTGATTCATATTATAATGTGCATGGATTCATGAAAAGCACGCCATGCTTGCTTCCTTGTAGACATCTTTGCCCATAACTGCTACGTACTACTTCCTCCATTCTAAAATAAATGATGTTTTGGACAAAATTTTTAATTTAATTTGAATTAAATTAGCTGTCCTAAATGTCATTTAGTTCAGAACAGAGGGAGTATTGGCTAATCTTTATTTCAACTCTACGGTGTCCGGTTTCAGAACTGGTACCGTAGAGTGAAAACATAGTGGTCAAAGAAGCATCGCAACGTCTTGTTTCTTGTCATGTGAGAGGCTGCGTAGTCGTAGCCTCGTAGGACGTAGCTTGCTCATCTGAAGACCTTTTTAGTCAAAACTTAGTGTCCACTCGAAAGATCAGTAAAAAAAAACCATGATTTCTGAAGCGTCCTATGTTTTCGAAGTAGCTTGGAGCTGAAGAAGATGGGCCGATTGTTTTCTTTTGAGAAATTTTTACTAGTCATCGTAGTTCCTGAACGATACTGCTCCAGTTTTCTCGATGTTGCTTTGCCTGGACGTGGATCTGTAAGTCCATCGAGTGCGCATGCACGTGAGTGCTGGTGGTCATGTAGCTTTGTGTGCGGTGCACTGCGCATATACATGCAGAGGTACGTTGAGTAGTGCAAATACTCTGACCGGTCACGTAGCACGCATTACGCACAGATCGTACAGGAATTGACATTTTGACTGGAGAGCTCGGCTATATCTGCATGCAGACGAAAACTTAGCCAGTTTTATCCCGGTTCAGGCCTGAAGGCGCACAGTTCTGTTCTTCCTTGTTATGCCATTGTATACAGTGATGCTGGCCGTGTTTCACTGAAATGCACATGATTTCCAACAATATCTAGATATCCCAGGCATATTTTAGACGTCACTTGAGTCATAGGCACGTTGGTTGCCTGATTTCAGTGTTTGACTTCCATGAAGTTTGGGGCATCGGAGTCTGTTCCTATATTGCTTGATTAAAAGGTTTGGAACGGGAAGCACCAAACTTCCATACGTGGCGCTGTTTCACTGGAGTGGACGCATCTTTTCTGAATCACCAACCTGGAAAGCTGCTTCGTCAAATACGCTGCATGCACAACAGAAAAACGATCTCGCACGAGATCCCGAAGTGTGACTGGACAACGATGCCTCACTGAAAACAGGTGAGTTATGGTGCAACGCGTCGAGACGCGCCATTTTGTTGAGCCATCCAAATCACGTCGCTGTGCTTACAGGTTGGAGCCTGGATTTCGCAGGCTATCGGCAGGATACGGGTCCAAAACAAAGGGATTTCCTACAGTAAACAACCCATAAGGCCATAACTAGGCTTGTCATATCTAGCAACAGTGAGATACTTGGGCTGCTACTGAATGCATACCAAACGAGAAGCCGTGTGTCAAGTCTGAAGAAACCAGTTCTTGGCATATCATTATTGATTTATATTATAATATAAGTGAATTATCCATACTTTCTCATCAGCTTAAACTTTTGAGGTCAAGTGATTGGTGCATAATAGCTTAACAGTCATTAGCTTCCGTCATGCAACGACACCAAAATTTGTAAGTTTGATATTTTTTCCTTTTTATTTATTTACCATAATCAAAACAATAGGAAGGCATTCAAGGAACTAAATTAATAATCATGAAATCTGAAGAAAAAACTGAGAAAAGGAGCGAGGATCCTGAACGTCCTTTTATTAGTTTTAGAAAAGAAAAGGTCGATAAAGGAAGGAGAGTCCTGAAAACCGGTACGATTCCTTTTGACCAGACTGGTTTGGCGGCTGTACAGTGTAGTACGTGATACACAACAGGCTTGATGATGGTATCAAAAAAGTCCATGCATGTCTGGACATTATCAACTGTTTTGGAGGCGCGCCCTATTATGCAGCAGATCTGTTGCACTTAGAAAACTAAGAAAAGTTCGGGTAGACGAAATCCAAAAAAATCACTTGGAAATAAAGCTCGATCGAGGTTCCTTGCTTGCGTAGGTGGTAATCGTAGTAAGCTGTGGGCGACGTTGCTGACGAAGAACCGTGTGTGTATTCGCCTGTCGGTGGGAGCTCCAACAGGGTCCTCCAGCCCTGATACGTCTGAACGGGAAGGAAAATAATGCCACGTTCCCATAGCTGACTGGCAGTTCGAACCATCTCATCATGCCTCAGGCAGTTGCATTTTGGACTGGTTACGTTGGCGATTTGACCGGTTATATATATGCAGATCTCGCTCGTAGTTTTCCCGTTACTGAAATAGCGTATTGCACATTTGCACTAGATTAGGCACCAATCAGAGGCACGCCGTACTTGAACAACCCAAGCCCATCGATCCTCTGCACCAACATAAATCTCCCTGCATGCCACTGCCAGCGGCCACCATCCGGTCTCTGACAGTTGCTTTATTTGTTGGTCCAGATACAACTTTCAACGGTGCCTGCTGCAATCTACACATGATCCAGCCGCAACTCTCTTCGCAGTTTCCGCATAAAACTTGTGGCGTGGATCGACTGATCCGATCCAAATATTCTCTTGCTAGATCGACTTTTTTCTGCGTCCGAAGACTGACTTTTCAGTTACAATCATTCGGTGGTTTTGATTGAGGTCGTCGCTCCCCGATTGTGAAGTGAAATCCGCACGTATCCAGGCTCGAGCTCTCCACCCTTTTTTAGTTTTTTTTGTGGCCGTGGTTAATAAACGAGCCACGCGAACAACGATCCTTCTAAACAAAAGGGCCTTAAGGGCACAGGCACAAGCGTGTTTTGCTAACCTGGCGCGCCCAGCTCATTCGTTATCATCCCATGCTTAGGCTAGTCTTCATAGGTGATTTTATTTTGTCTGATCCGCGGGCGTGTTGTAAATTCATTGCTCCTCAATTTGGACCGCAGGTTCACGCCTGCCGTTAGACTTTCGGTGATCCCTGCATAATTAGGCGGCATATCAGAGGCTAGTCATAAACTAGATGTTAAGGTTATCGCGCTTTGATGATACAGCTTCTATAAAAGTACTCTACAAACACCAGTCGCTTGAGCATCACTGGTGGTACCTAGGTGAGGGGAAGAAACCAATCCGTCCCAAAATTCTTTCTTTATGGGCAACATCCGTTTTTGAACTAGAGAGTGGAATCTGGATAGGCAATAAGTTTCAATTTAACATAAAGAACTTAACCTACTAAGAACACTCAGCTTGCAGCTCATCAATGTTTTTACAGTTATCATTTGTGATGAATGGCTTAATTGAGAAGCTACTGAAAAAAGTTACACATATTCAAGTTGTTTGAGACAAAGTCTTTGTTGTTGTTATTGTACTCAAGTTATTTAGGAAGCTCCAAAAAAATAAAGGGTATAGCTCGGGAAGGTGCACAGACACAGAGGGGAGTGGACATTTGTAATACCCACATTTTTTTCCCTTTCCTCTGGCCCGGCCCACATTCACCCTCCCCCAAAACCCTAACATTTTTTTCTTTTCTTTTCTCCTTTCTTTCTTCCTTTCTCCTTCTCCCCCCGATCTCCCTAGCCCCGCCGCCTCCTCTCTCGGTCCTCTCTCCCGAAAGCTGCTCGCGCCGCCCTCTCCTTCTCCTCGCCCCGCTCCACCCCTTCCTCCACGCGCCCTCAGCTCGAGCTCTGCCCCCTGTTCCGCACCTCCGGCTGACGCTCCTGCCACCCACCTAAGCCCCACGCCGCCTCCTTCCCCGATGCGCTCCTCATCGCGCCGCCCTCGCGTCGGCCCCCCTTGAAGCAGCTCCGGCAACCACGCCCCGGCCTTGCACGCCTCCACCGCCGGCTACATCCCCCGTGCTCCGCCGCACCCCTCATGGACCTCGCCACTGCCGGCCTCCCGCCCCACCACGCCGTCGCCCACTGCTCGACCCCCGCCCCACGCGCCCCCTCCGTCGCCCCCCTTTCTCGCTCCAACGCGCGTTGCGGCTTGCTCCTCCTTGCCCCCTCGCTCACAGCCGCCTGCTGCTCCTCTCCCGAGTCGCGTACGCCCTGTGGCCCTCCCCTAGCGCCGCCTCCCCAAACCCTACCGTCGATCCGGGCCCAGATCGCCATGGCCGCCCCCAACAGCAGCAACGCCGTCAACTCCAGCGCCAGCGCCCCGCCGGCGAGGATGCCTTGACCGAGGCTCTGGCGTGGCGCGTGCAGGGGCACATGACCCTCAGCCTCCAATCCCGCCGCACCACCGCCACGAAGCCGTCTCCTCCCGTGTGCGTCTCAAGGTCTTCACCTGAAACGCCGTCGCGCAACCAATGGTCCACGTCGCCCGGGGGCGCCTTCGCCCTCGTGCTTCTGATCGAGACAACTACGACATCCCTACCCCAACTCCAGCGATTTCCGGTGAGAAAACCCCCGCCTTTCATCGTGTTCCGACTACCCCGTACCTTTATACCTTGAGCTAACCCCACTGTCATGAGCGCCGTGCATCAGAGAACGTCGCCGGACCAAAAGGACGAGAAGGAACGTCATTTCCACCCCAGTTCCGGCGAAGACCGAGGCTCTCCATCACCTCCTCCCGCCACGAGCCGTTTCCACACCGCCCCGAATCGCGCCTACCCCCTCGGTGAGTCCCCCCCCCAGCGATCCTTTTTCCTTTGCCGAATCCGTAGCTATGCGTAGGGAGTCCCGTAGGCGTAGATTCGAAGCTCCGACGATGTCTATGGCTGCGCCCATGGCACGCCGCCGCGTGAGCCGTCGCAGACGGCCGGAATAGTCCCGGATGAATCCCCGCCATCCGATCCCGGGGGAGCAACCACGATTAAATCGTGGGATACCGCTTCGGGGTTTAAATTCCCTGCCCTCCGTGGTTGATCCGACGATCTGTTTTAAACCCACCTGATCCCGTGGCCAGTTTTGTACAAAGGCCCCTGGAACTCTCGGTTCCGTGCAAACCAGCCCCCATATTTTGTAGAATAAGCCCCAAACTTCATGGAAATTGTTGAAATCAATGTGCAAGCCACTAAAGTCTCTGGAAATTACATTTCAGTCCTTAGCAGCTTCTGAAATTTCTGATGTAGCGTTGGAAATCTTAGAAAAATAGCAGTTCAACTCACTGCTTAGGCATAGGAGCCCATGTAATAATATGATTTAATAATTTCACGCCTAGGATAATTCTGGAAATGCACAAAACCCGCTGAACCTTTGCTAAAATTGCACAAAACACCCCTGCATGTTCTGTTTTTGTAAATAATCTCCTGTAACAAATCTGTTCTAGTATGTTAGTCTATATTACTTGCTGAAAATTTACAAATAGGCCCCCAGCTAAACCTGTAAATACCAAATTGCCCTGTAGTAAGCTGAAATTGACTAGAACACCCCCCTAGGTAGTGCTGTATTTGCATTTTAAAACCCTGTGTAGCGGCTGAAATTACACCAAGGACCCTAAAACTACTGTTTATACATGACACACTCACACAAATGGAAATTCATAGTGAACACACATAGGTAAAGGAAACTATGCATATTACAAAGGAAATTTGACATAGGATTAAAAAGTGAAAATGCACTGGATGAAGAAAATGTGTAGTATTTGCTTAAATGAAATGTAACCACCATGACCTTCTTGCGATAGGAGACGTTTTCTTATTGATCTCTTGCTATTTTTACACGCCAGGCTATGGATACAATCAGCCCTTGAGCTGACGTATTGACCTGCGATCCCAAAACTTTGAAGACCAAGAGTTCGACCCCAGACTGAGCAACGATATAAGAAAAAGGCAAGTGCCCTTGACCATTTTGCACCTTTTTAGGAATTTAGTTAGAATTGCATGCTTAGGTCTTAAATTGAATCCCATGTGTTGGATGTTTACTAGCATTTCCAATATTAGCCTTGTAGCCGGGATGGGTAGTATAGGGTTTACTTTTATATCATTATTTTCATGCTTAGCCCTGCTTAGTAGATGGGATGGGAGAAATTTACATTAATGTTATAATATCATGATCATTGAGATGTTGTGTGGAGATATATATATATGGTATATATGTGGTGATGTATGTGGTGTATGAGGTGAGTAGTGTAGGGATCTAGCAGGCTGGTGGGTTACGGTGGGTGCTGAGTGCACGAGACTCGGGTTTGCGGTTAGTTAGCCTGCGTAGATCCTAAGGACCGGTTCGTGAGACCTGTCAACTGGCTTATACAGTGCCACCACAAGAACTGTTATGGGGCAGTGTGGCCAATTAATTTGTTCCTATCTTTCCTTGTGTACACGAGAGAGATGTGTAAGTGGCGCAAGAGGGAGCTTCTGCGGCAGAGGTTTCAGAGTGCCGCAGCGGTGAATCCTTAGCGGGTGTGCACGGGTTGGGTAGTGCAATGTAAAGGCCTTGTCGTGTACTCCTGGCCCCACACCATAGGGAGTGTGAGAGGGCGGAAAGGAGTTTCTTGAGTCGCCGACGTGTGATGAAAACACGACTTGTGCGTAAAGAGTACAAACTCTGCAGAGTCAAAACTGTCTAGACAGCCGTGCTCACGGTCAAGAGCGGGCTGGTAACTCTCTCATGATTAGTGTGGGTTGGTTCAAGAAACGGTTGTGTGTGCCTTCACAAGGTCACTATCGGAATACGATCATGGATGAAGCTCATAACTCTGCCTACTCCATCCACCCTGGAGCCACAAAGATGTATGTGGATATTAAGCAAAAATATTGGTGGGTTGGCATGAAGGGTGACATAGCCAAATTCGTGGCTTATTGTGATGTGTGTAGAAGGGTCAAAGCTGAGCATCAAAAGCCGAGTGGCCTATTACAGCCCTTACCGATTCCCATTTGGAAATGGGATGAGGTAGGAATGGATTTCATCACTGGCCTACCAAGGACCAAGAATGGTAATGACTCCGTATGGGTAGTGGTCGACCGTCTGACTAAAGTTGCACACTTTATTCCTGTGCGCACTACCTACAATGGGAGTAAGCTGGCCATGTTGTACATAGACCGTATTGTGAAACTACATG
Organism: Neostapfia colusana; assembly: GCA_030760725.1. Classification (NCBI taxonomy): domain Eukaryota; kingdom Viridiplantae; phylum Streptophyta; class Magnoliopsida; order Poales; family Poaceae; genus Neostapfia; species Neostapfia colusana. The sequence goes on from JASWHV010000017.1 coordinate 3,050,106, forward strand.
GAGTACCCTCGAGGATAGTCTCAGATCGAGGTACTCAGTTTACGTCAAGGTTTTGGAGGAGTCTTCAAAAGGCGCTTGGTACCAAGTTAGACTTTAGTTCAGCATATCACCCTCAGACAGATGGTCAGACAGAGAGGATCAACCAAATCTTGGAAGACATGTTGAGGGCCGCTGTTCTAACCTACGGCAAGGATTGGGAAGACAGTTTACCGTATGCCGAGTTCTCATACAACAACAGTTATCAGGCCAGCATCAAGATGTCACCGTATGAAGCCCTCTATGGAAGGAAGTGTCGAACCCCACTCATGTGGTCAGAAGTTGGGGACCGCATTGTGGAGCAACCAGACTTCATCTTGGCAGCAGAGGACAAGGTAGCGGAGATTCGAGCGAATCTCAAGGCCGCCCAATCACGTCAGAAAAGCTACGCAGACAAGAGGAGGCGTGAACTCAATTTCCAAGCTGGAGATCATGTGTACCTTAAAGTATCTCCTATCCGTGGCACGCGCAGATTCCAAGTACGTGGAAAGTTGGCACCACGGTACATTGGCCCTTTCTCAGTCCTAAAAAGGGTAGGATCAGTAGCGTATGAGATTCAGCTACCCGAAGAAATGTCAGGCGTGCACAACGTCTTCCACGTGTCACAACTAAGAAAATGCCTACGGGTTCCCGAGGAACAGGTGGCACAAGAAACTCTAGACCTGCAAGATGATCTGCGCTACCAGGAGGTGCCAGTAAAGATCTTGGAAACAGTCACCCGAAGGACACGGAGAAACACCGTCACACTTTGTCGGGTCCAGTGGAGCAGACACTCGGAGGCCGAAGCTACTTGGGAAAGAGAAGATGCATTGCGGACAGAGTTCCCCCATCTCTTTGCAGACCACTCGAATCTCGAGGACGAGATTCATCCTAAGTGGGGTAGGTCTGTAACGCCCCATTTTTCATAAAGCTAATAAATCAGAATTATAGAATTAATCACCAGACAAATTACACATATTACTGGCCGACCTCAGATATGTCTTTCATCGAAACTGGTGCAACCACCCCCCTACTTTTGCCTAAAGGCGAACTCTTTTCCTCTTCCTCCCTCATCCTCATCCATTCTACGAGAAGCTCCCGGAACCACCCCTCATATACATATCTCCCCCCATCCTTATCCACTCCACAAGAAGCTTCCGGCACCACCCCTCATATATATCTCCCCCCATCCTTATCCGCTCCACGAGAAGCTTCCGGAACCACCCCTCATATATATCTCCCCCCATCCTTATCCACTCCACGAGAAGCTCCCGGAACCACCCCTCATATATATCTCCCCCATCCTTATCCACTCCACGAGAAGCTCCCGAAACCACCCCTCATATACATATCTCCCCTATCCTTATCCACTCCACGAGAAGCTTCCGGAACCACCCCTCACATATATCTCCCCCCATCCTTATCCACTCCACAAGAAGCTTCCGGCACCACCACTCATATATATCTCCCCCATCCTTATCCACTCCACGAGAAGCTCCCGAAACCACCCCTCATATACATGTCTCCCCCCATCCTTATCCACTCCACGAGAAGCCCCCGGAACATGCATTAATTACACCTCACCTACCTCTCCTCCCTCCATCCCTATCCATTTCCCCCTTCATCTATAAAAGGGGCTTGGGGGCTCACTTTCTCCCTCGCCCCATTGAGCACCGGCGCTCGCGTCTCCTCTCCCCCCTCCAACATCGATCTCCGACGAGGAACCCTCCCCGTCGAGCCCCGCCAAGCCACGGCCAAGGTGAGCACCCCAACCTCCACTCTCTTCCCCGAGTCATTCCCCCCCTTCCCCCTCTCCTCGGGTTTGGCCGCGACCACCCCGTGGCATGGCCGCCCTTCCATGAAGTTGCTCTACTTCCTACCCAAAATCGGCAGCTTAATCGAGTGATTCATAGCCTCGGCGTTCGATTTCTTACTCTCTGGCCATCCTCCCCCGTTTACTCTTGCTGATTTGAGCCCAACCCTAAGCAACCCCTTGATTGGCCTTAGAGCAGATCTCACCCACACACAAAAGAATCACTTAATCCGATTCTTCTTATAAAAATCATCTAATATCATAATATAGTTAGTGTAAGAAAGTCTGAATGATGTATGTTTGCTTTGTTTGTATGTTTGCTTGTGTGCGGTGTAGAACCAGTGCCGGAAGAGAACCCAGGGGAGCCAAGTGACCAAGAGAACGACGCTGCATACGGTAGCGAAGGCAAGTTCCATCAACCCCTGTTTGATCATATTGCTCCTATGTGAGGTTTATCCATTGTGGCCAGTAGATTAGGCATATGCATTGTTGAGCATGAGTTATTCGAGTGATAGAGGGTAAACATACTAGTTTCTCTTTTTGCAGCATATTGATAGGATGAGATTATGCATGACGATGTTGTCTTGTTTATGTTGCATGGTTGGGGAGAGCGTGAGTTGAGACCGGGGCAGAAGGGTTAGTGTTGGTGTAAGCGCTACCGTGGTGGTAGACTTACAGTGAGTACTATCAAGATGATAGGCTCGTGGTTTGAGTATGGAGGCTGCCCTGGTGAGCCTTAAGGACCGAGTTGTTTTGACATCTCACCTAACTTTCTTCAGTACGACCACATGACCCTGTATGGGCGGGGCTTAGCCTAACCCCGGTGGCTAGCCCGACAGTCGTCCACGGTGGAGAGAGAGAGAGAGATGCATTTATGAAAATTGAGATGATATTGAGATAAGTCATGACACTGGGTTGGGGACGACTGGTTTGGGTGATGTTTCGACTGGGTGTCGGTTATGACGGGCTATCGTGGATGGTCCGTGCGTGTGGGTAAAGCGTACAACCTCTGCAGAGTGTAGAACCCGTTCGGACGGCCACGTCCTCGGTATAGGACAGGTTATGGTGTGGTCCTAACAACTAGGAAGCCACCTGTTGTGAGAATGAGGTGAGGAATGTCTCTGGATGGGTTATTTGGTTGCATTAGGTTGCATCACTTTTATTGTTGTGCATTGCATCTATGTTTGTTTCATTCCCCCCCCCCCCCCCCGAAGGGCGAGGTGGAGCTTGCTGAGTACTTTTGTACTCAACCGTTGTTGATATCTTCAGAGGATCCTGACTTCAACCCGGAGGACTTCGAGTAGGGTCGCATCCACACCCAAGGTGTTACCGTGGAACCATGTACGAGGAGGAGCTAGTTGTCCATGTTCTTATGACGTTAATCATCCTTATGTTAGTCCTTATTATTGTTGTACTAAAGTGTATGCCGTTGTAATAAAGCTCTGTATGGTTGTGGTTCCACTTGTGTTGTAATATTATGTACCGAACTCGGTTTCTGGCATAATATTACATGTTTAGTTTTGATCTTATGGGTCAGGACGCTTCAAGTGGTATCAGAGCCATACTTGGCTGTAGGATGCGTACCCTAGTACTTAGGTGACCATAGGAGACCGTAGAATAGTTGGCCGCTAGGAAACCTGGACCGTAGAGCCTTGGTGATAGGTTTTGCTCTCATCTAATCCTTGTGCCCTGTTCTAGGCCAGATGGCGGACGACCGTATCACCACCTTTTGCATCAACGAAGACGGCTTCCCCAAGGTGCTCTATGCCGCCACGACACGACTAGGTATTCCAGACCGTCCGGAGTACGTGGGTCATGAGTTCGTGGAGCATGGCACCGAAAGCTGCGAGGTCACTGTGCACATCGGCGCCAGTGAGAGGTTCCTGGACATGAAGCCATGGAATGTCTCCGCCACTGGATGCCGCATGAAAGATACGTGCCAATTGGTGGCCCGCAAAGCTTTGAAGTACCTCTGCCACATGTTTGACTGGCATTTGGGTTCCACACCCATGAAGTACTTCCCACCACTGGACCGTAGTCGCCCCGCATGGATGGCGAGGATTCGCAACTTGGAAGGCCTCGGGTCGACCGAAGACGACCCCACCATTGTCGCCATGTCCGGTTATTTATTGAGCCTGGACGACTTGTGCGACCAGCTGAACCAGCGCGTGAAGACCCTCGTCCAGCGTGCTGAGACATTGGAGACCCACTGGCGAAAGGCTAAGCTAGCACTAGCGCAGGCTGAAGCCCGGGTTGCCAGCGCCGAAAGTCGAGTCGCCTTGGCCGAGGAGAACCTTAGGGAGCAGGCCGACCGTCACAGCCAGCTGCTTAGGGGTGTCTACCTTGTAGACCGGGCCAAGCGGAAGGACCGTCAAGCTGGTGCAACGATGGAGCCACTTGTCCTAGAAGGAACCCCAGTGTATCACCTATCCAACCCCCGCAGGAGGATTTGTGAGCCTGTGCCACCTACTCCTCCGACCTCACCTCGCGGGACCAACGAAGACCCTGAAGATCAGGATGTAGGACCCAGTAGCCACGCAGAGGTCCCGGCTGACCCTTAAGGGAATAGACCCAGCGACGACATGCGCTATGTATCTTGTACCCGCTTGCCCGAATGAATGAATGAATGCTTAGTGTGTTGCTTGCAATGTTTGATGTTTGTGTGAATTGTGTGGTATAAAACTATATATACGTGTTTAGATACATATAGTAAAAGAGAAAAAAATATTGGAAATAAAAATAATAATAATAATAATAAAAGACGGTAAGCATAACTAATTATGATGCACCATAGTAATAATAATAGGAAGAAAATCTAAACCCATCGATTGCCTTGTCACAGATGCCTCGCCGCTTGAGCCGAGTCACTAATGGGCACGAGGCAGACCAAGGACTACGAGAGATTCCGCCTGCACCTCACGAGCATGAGACAGCGGAGAGTGCACCTGTCCGGCCACATCCCCAAGCACCTAACTATGATCTGACTGCCATTCTGGACCGCCAGAATCGACTCCTAGAGCTACTGACGAACACCCTGGCTGCCCGGAACAACGATGGCCTCAACAACCATCAGCCCGTGCTGCAAAACAATCACCAGATCGCAGACTTCAACAGGATGAACCCGCCCAAGTTTTCTGGATCTGAGGACCCCATTGAGGCAGATGACTGGCTAAGAGAGATTGAGATGAAACTCGAGGTTGTGCATGCAAACGAGCAGGATAAGGTTCTGCTTGCAGTCCAACAACTGAGAGGATCTGCCTTAGCCTGGTGGCACAGCTACAGAGAGATGCATCCACATGCTAGGACCATGATATGGGACGAGTTTGTGAAGTTGTTTAGAGAGCAACACATCCCAAGTAGCATTATGAAGCTAAAGAGGGAAGAGTTTATGAACCTTAAACAGAAGGGACTAACTGTGACGGAGTATCTACACAAGTTTACCGGGTTATCCCGCTATGACCCCCACACTGTGGATACAGAAGAGAAGAAGCAAGAAGCCTTTTTGCGTGGGTTAAACATTGAAATCAGGAAATTTCTTGAAGCATCTGTTTACCCAGATTTCAGTACCCTGGTTAACAAGGCCATCACTACAGAAAAGAACATAGAGGATGAGCTACGGGAGAAGAAAAGAAAATTTGAGGACAAGAAGGGGTTCCAGCAGGTGAAACTTCAGAGGAGTAATCAACCTGTCTATTCACTACAGAGGACCCAACAACCAACCTACTTTGTGCAGAAGACCCAACAACCTATTTACTCTGGGCAGATGGCTCATAGTGGTGTATCCTATAAAGCACCAACCACCACTTTCAAGCAACCGGTACAGCCTGCTAAATCACATGGCTCATTCCATCCTCAGCAGTCTGGGTCAATCAAACTGTTGGCCAGAGGATCTGTTTCAGCTGCCGTGAGCCTGGGCATATCGCTGTTAACTGCCCTTACAAGGTTAAGCCAGCACCATCAGTCGTCTCCAACTCAGTTAACGGACCAAGGCAACCAGCTGGAGGCAGCCGCGGAGCACCGTCAAGGACTCAACACTCCTTTGGAAAGGCCACAGTAAACCACGTCTACGCCGAAGAGGCAGATGCAGCACCAGGAGTTCTACTTGGTGAGTTCTTGGTTCAGTCAGTTTTGGCTTCAGTACTATTTGATTCTGGCGCATCGCATTCTTTTATATCATCACACTTCGTAGAGGCACATGATATATCTACGGTAGCCCTTAAGAGGCCCTTAATGACTCGATCACCGGGAGGTTATATACCTTGCCACCTAGGAGTTAACAACATCCCTTTAAACTTAAGTGGGGTAGAGTTCTTGGTTAATCTAGTAGTGCTTGACTCCCATGGGATAGATGTGATCCTCGGTATGGATTGGTTAGCCAAGTGCAATGGGAGTATAGCTTGTGCACAGAGGACTGTGACAGTGACAAACCATGAAGGGAAGACTGTCACATGTCATGTCAACTCCAGCCTGTCTGAGCCAGTAGTAAATCACTTGAAGGCGGAAACACCTCAGGAAGTGCCAGTGATTAAAGAGTATGTTGATGTGTTCCCTGAGGAGTTGCCAGGCATGCCGCCAGAAAGAGAAGTGGAGTTCTCCATTGATCTAGTTCCCGGAACGGCCCCAATAGCCAAGAGGCCTTATAGAATGGCAGCGCCAGAACTAGCCGAGTTAAAGAAACAGTTAGATGAGTTGCAAGAGAAAGGGTACATAAGGCCTAGTGCATCACCATGGGGCGCACCAGTCCTCTTCGTAGAGAAAAAGGATGGAAGTAAGAGACTCTGTGTAGATTATCGAGCTCTTAATGCGGTGACCATCAAGAATAAATACCCTCTACCCCGGATAGATGATCTATTCGACCAGCTAAAGGGGGCCAAGTTTTTCTCAAAGATTGACCTGAGGTCTGGGTATCATCAAGTGAGGATTAAGCCCGAAGATATACCTAAGACGGCATTTGTGACTCGCTACGGTCAGTTCGAGTTCACAGTGATGTCTTTTGGATTAACCAATGCCCCTGCCTACTTCATGAACCTAATGAACCGGGTGTTCATGCAAGAGTTGGACAAGTTTGTTGTTGTCTTCATCGACGACATTCTAGTCTATTCCCGAAGTGAAGCAGAGCACGCGCAACATCTGCGTGTTGTTTTGGACCGGCTCAGGAGCCATCAACTTTATGCCAAGTTCAGCAAATGTGAGTTTTGGTTACAGAAAGTTAGCTTCCTTGGGCATGTGCTAACAGCCGAGGGGGTTGCAGTTGATCCGGAGAAGGTCAAAGCCGTATCATCTTGGAAGCAACCAACTTCGGTCTCGGAGATTCGTAGTTTTCTAGGTATGGCTGGTTATTATCGGAGGTTCATCGAAGGATTTTCCAAGCTATCCCGACCAATGACGGAACTACTAAAGAAGGATAAGAAGTTTGTGTGGACTGAAGCATGTGAGCGAAGTTTTCGTGAGTTGAAGGGAAGACTAACCACGGCCCCAGTCTTAGTCTTACCGGATATTCACAAGAACTTTGTTATTTATTGTGATGCTTCTAGACACGGCATAGGATGTGTGCTAATGCAAGAAGGACGAGTGGTATCCTATGCCTCCCGTCAGTTAAGGCCGCACGAGCAGAACTACCCAACCCATGACTTGGAATTGGCTGCGGTAGTGCATGCTCTTAAGATTTGGAGACACTATCTGATCGGTAACAAGTGTGAAATATACACAGATCACAAGAGTCTCAAGTATATCTTTACCCAGCCTGATCTGAACCTAAGACAACGAAGATGGTTGGAACTAATTAAGGATTATGATGTGGAGATCCACTACCACCCGGGTAAAGCAAATGTTGTGGCAGACGCTCTTAGCAGGAAAGCATACTGTCATCACTTGGTGACTCAAGTACCACAACTGTGCGAGGAGATGCTGAAGTTGAACCTAAGTATTGTACCTCACTCCTACAACTACAACCTTAGTGTTCACCCTGTGCTGGATGACCAGATTAAGAAGGCTCAGCAGGAAGATGAAAAGTTAATGAAGATCAAGGAACAAACGGGTGAAGGCAAGGCACCAGACTTTAGAGTTGATAGAGATGGAATATTGTGGTTCAAGAAATGGTTGTGTGTGCCTTCACAAGGTCACTATCGGAATACGATCATGGATGAAGCTCATAACTCTGCCTACTCCATCCACCCTGGAGCCACAAAGATGTATGTGGATATTAAGCAAAAATGTTGGTGGGTTGGCATGAAGGGTGACATAGCCAAATTCGTGGCTTATTGTGATGTGTGTAGAAGGGTCAAAGCTGAGCATCAAAAGCCGAGTGGCCTATTACAGCCCTTACCGATTCCCATTTGGAAATGGGATGAGGTAGGAATGGATTTCATCACTGGCCTACCAAGGACCAAGAATGGTAATGACTCCGTATGGGTAGTGGTCGACCGTCTGACTAAAGTTGCACACTTTATTCCTGTGCGCACTACCTACAATGGGAGTAAGCTGGCCATGTTGTACATAGACCGTATTGTGAAACTACATGGAGTACCCTCGAGGATAGTCTCAGATCGAGGTACTCAGTTTACGTCAAGGTTTTGGAGGAGTCTTCAAAAGGCGCTTGGTACCAAGTTAGACTTTAGTTCAGCATATCACCCTCAGACAGATGGTCAGACAGAGAGGATCAACCAAATCTTGGAAGACATGTTGAGGGCCGCTGTTCTAACCTACGGCAAGGATTGGGAAGACAGTTTACCGTATGCCGAGTTCTCATACAACAACAGTTATCAGGCCAGCATCAAGATGTCACCGTATGAAGCCCTCTATGGAAGGAAGTGTCGAACCCCACTCATGTGGTCAGAAGTTGGGGACCGCATTGTGGAGCAACCAGACTTCATCTTGGCAGCAGAGGACAAGGTAGCGGAGATTCGAGCGAATCTCAAGGCCGCCCAATCACGTCAGAAAAGCTACGCAGACAAGAGGAGGCGTGAACTCAGTTTCCAAGCTGGAGATCATGTGTACCTTAAAGTATCTCCTATCCGTGGCACGCGCAGATTCCAAGTACGTGGAAAGTTGGCACCACGGTACATTGGCCCTTTCTCAGTCCTAAAAAGGGTAGGATCAGTAGCGTATGAGATTCAGCTACCCCAAGAAATGTCAGGCGTGCACAACGTCTTCCACGTGTCACAGCTAAGAAAATGCCTACGGGTTCCCGAGGAACAGGTGGCACAAGAAACTCTAGACCTGCAAGATGATCTGCGCTACCAGGAGGTGCCAGTAAAGATCTTGGAAACAGTCACCCGAAGGACACGGAGAAACACCGTCACACTTTGTCGGGTCCAGTGGAGCAGACACTCGGAGGCCGAAGCTACTTGGGAAAGAGAAGATGCATTGCGGACAGAGTTCCCCCATCTCTTTGCAGACCACTCGAATCTCGAGGACGAGATTCATCCTAAGTGGGGTAGGTCTGTAACGCCCCATTTTTCATAAAGCTAATAAATCAGAATTATAGAATTAATCACCAGACAAATTACACATATTACTGGCCGACCTCAGATATGTCTTTCATCGAAACTGGTGCAGCCACCCCCCTACTTTTGCCTAAAGGCGAACTCTTTTCCTCTTCCTCCCTCATCCTCATCCATTCTACGAGAAGCTCCCGGAACCACCCCTCATATACATATCTCCCCCCATCCTTATCCACTCCACAAGAAGCTTCCGGCACCACCCCTCATATATATCTCCCCCCATCCTTATCCGCTCCACGAGAAGCTTCCGGAACCACCCCTCATATATATCTCCCCCCATCCTTATCCACTCCACGAGAAGCTCCCGGAACCACCCCTCATATATATCTCCCCCATCCTTATCCACTCCACGAGAAGCTCCCGAAACCACCCCTCATATACATATCTCCCCTATCCTTATCCACTCCACGAGAAGCTTCCGGAACCACCCCTCACATATATCTCCCCCCATCCTTATCCACTCCACAAGAAGCTTCCGGCACCACCACTCATATATATCTCCCCCATCCTTATCCACTCCACGAGAAGCTCCCGAAACCACCCCTCATATACATGTCTCCCCCCATCCTTATCCACTCCACGAGAAGCCCCCGGAACATGCATTAATTACACCTCACCTACCTCTCCTCCCTCCATCCCTATCCATTTCCCCCTTCATCTATAAAAGGGGCTTGGGGGCTCACTTTCTCCCTCGCCCCATTGAGCACCGGCGCTCGCGTCTCCTCTCCCCCCCTCCAACATCGATCTCCGACGAGGAACCCTCCCCGTCGAGCCCCGCCAAGCCACGGCCAAGGTGAGCACCCCAACCTCCACTCTCTTCCCCGAGTCATTCCCCCCCTTCCCCCTCTCCTCGGGTTTGGCCGCGACCACCCCGTGGCATGGCCGCCCTTCCATGAAGTTTCTCTACTTCCTACCCAAAATCGGCAGCTTAATCGAGTGATTCATAGCCTCGGCGTTCGATTTCTTACTCTCTGGCCATCCTCCCCCGTTTACTCTTGCTGATTTGAGCCCAACCCTAAGCAACCCCTTGATTGGCCTTAGAGCAGATCTCACCCACACACAAAAGAATCACTTAATCCGATTCTTCTTATAAAAATCATCTAATATCATAATATAGTTAGTGTAAGAAAGTCTGAATGATGTATGTTTGCTTTGTTTGTATGTTTGCTTGTGCGCGGTGTAGAACCAGTGCCGGAAGAGAACCCAGGGGAGCCAAGTGACCAAGAGAACGACGCTGCAGACGGTAGCGAAGGCAAGTTCCATCAACCCCTGTTTGATCATATTGCTCCTATGTGAGGTTTATCCATTGTGGCCAGTAGATTAGGCATATGCATTGTTGAGCATGAGTTATTCGAGTGATAGAGGGTAAACATACTAGTTTCTCTTTTTGCAGCATATTGATAGGATGAGATTATGCATGACGATGTTGTCTTGTTTATGTTGCATGGTTGGGGAGAGCGTGAGTTGAGACCGGGGCAGAAGGGTTAGTGTTGGTGTAAGCGCTACCGTGGTGGTAGACTTACAGTGAGTACTATCAAGATGATAGGCTCGTGGTTTGAGTATGGAGGCTGCCCTGGTGAGCCTTAAGGACCGAGTTGTTTTGACATCTCACCTAACTTTCTTCAGTACGACCACATGACCCTGTATGGGCGGGGCTTAGCCTAACCCCGGTGGCTAGCCCGACAGTCGTCCACGGTGGAGAGAGAGAGAGAGAGATGCATTTATGAAAATTGAGATGATATTGAGATAAGTCATGACACTGGGTTGGGGACGACTGGTTTGGGTGATGTTTCAACTGGGTGTCGGTTATGACGGGCTGTCGTGGATGGTCCGTGCGTGTGGGTAAAGCGTACAACCTCTGCAGAGTGTAGAACCCGTTCGGACGGCCGTGTCCTCGGTATAGGACAGGTTATGGTGTGGTCCTAACAACTAGGAAGCCACCTGTTGTGAGAATGAGGTGAGGAATGTCTCTGGATGGGTTATTTGGTTGCATTAGGTTGCATCACTTTTATTGTTGTGCATTGCATCTATGTTTGTTTCATTCCCCCCCCCCCCCCCCGAAGGGCGAGGTGGAGCTTGCTGAGTACTTTTGTACTCAACCGTTGTTGATATCTTCAGAGGATCCTGAATTCAACCCGGAGGACTTCGAGTAGGGTCGCATCCACACCCAAGGTGTTACCGTGGAACCATGTACGAGGAGGAGCTAGTTGTCCATGTTCTTATGACGTTAATCATCCTTATGTTAGTCCTTATTATTGTTGTACTAAAGTGTATGCCGTGTTGTAATAAATCTCTGTATGGTTGTGGTTCCACTTGTGTTGTAATATTATGTACCGAACTCGGTTTCTGGCATAATATTACATGTTTAGTTCTGATCTTATGGGTCAGGACGCTTCAACGGCCCTAGAAGCTTCTCCTATTCCGCTGCTTCTCGAGACTCAATTAAGGTATAAATGCGTTTATTTTTGATATATAATCTGTTTATCACATTATGTCCTACGTGTATGAACGAAACCGATCCTGGCATACACGTAGAGTGCGGCCGGTTTTGCCCTTTGTAAAACCGGGCGTGACAACATTCAGATAACATAGTTGAATCAGTAATGTTGCCCAGCAAAAACACGGCTCTGTGAACGAATTCGATGCTTTCTCCAGCTTCCCTCCATGATTTGGATCTTATTCCTCAGAATTTTTCTTTAATCCCAGTGGCGAAGCCGGTTTCTCCTGTTTCGCTGTTTGTCATGTTACTCTCCGTAGAGGGTACACTTGTGTCCAGTACGGAGCCAAGTGATCTGTACCCACATGCGTCCAGGAACACGTACGCAAGTTGTTGCAGGGCTCATGCATTCATTTTCCTTCCTGTTCTTGTGTCTGGAAGCTGCAAGGTGCGTTGCGTGCGCTGATAATAGGAACCGGTGCCGGTGCACGCGGTCCCCAGTGTGCTAACAAGACTAGACAAAAGGCAGCGAAGACCCAACCAAAATGAGCAGCTTGCTGTGCTTTCTGTCCAGCAAGAATCCTAGCCGGTACACGGAAAAAGTGTCTGAATTCCGGGTGTGCTCGTTCCTGAACTTGGACTCGTGCTTCCAAATAAAGCAGAGACGGTGCTTGCAGGAACTGGCCTCTTCTCCGTCCCATCATCTGCTTTTGCCGTGTTACCTGCAGAGCACTAGGGAATGATAAACACCAAAACTCCTGAGTGGAAATGGCAAGCCACAGATCATCACCAGCCATGTCGAATCTAATGTGACGCGTCGGACGGATTTACGCGCCAATTGCAGCGCCTCGGACGAACGGCTTCAACTGATGTTCCAGGAAGATTCAGAAATCGGACTGGTCCGCTATTTTTCTGGGCTGGGTTCAGGCTAGCAACCTGGACAACTAGTTTAGAACCAAAAAACTTAATCTAAATATACTGTCTAGCTAGCTGGAGGAATAGTATTCTAATCACTAATGGAGCTAAAAGTATACCACTTAGATCGCGACACGTATTTAACAGAGCCAAGAAGAGGGAGAACAGAATGCTCCGAAAGCTGAACTGTTGACTCACACCGTGTCCATGCGCGCAGGGGGTTGGCGTGCCTGTGGATATAGAATCCCTTGTTTTGTGATTAGCACGTAGGCCACGAATCGCAAAATTGAAAGTGATGACCTTCCATTTCGTGTGCTTAAAGGTCACATACATTGACTGATGACCGTGCGATCGAGAGCTCTGCAGCAGCTGCAAGATAGATAAACAGAGTATACAGCACGCTGCTAACGCACTAGTACATTTTGATAACCTGATAAATGACAGCCCTGCAAAATTTACGTATCGGAAGGTCACAGGGAAATTCAGCTGCTGCATGCAGCAGATGGCTGACAAGCAGTAGCAGCTGTACTCTCAACCTCACCTCAAAATGTGCATCATGCAGCACAGTGTCCATTGTCTGATGCTCCGGTGGATGGAATGAAACATTGGTGCACTTGCCCACACGCTCTGCATAAAGATTAAAGAAAAGCACTCGGTGCGAGAGCAGAATATCTGTGGTCCGGAGACACGCCGGGCAATACTTTGCTGTTCTTTTCTGTACTAGAATATCCTTAACCGATTCTAGCCAGCTCTCGACCAGCCAGTAGGGCGTCCAGAGGAATCGATCGCAGCAGCGACGCTACCGCCTCCGCGCATGCAACCCAGTCAGCAATGGAAGTATCCTTTCTATCGTCCAATTTGTTTGAATTTACAATCTTGTCTCCCTTGAGTGTTGACTGATCTGAACTTCATGGCAGTCGGTACATCGGCTATTCTCAGCTTCTTCTGTGTTGAAACTTCGGATTAAACTGGCAACGATAATTTTTTCATATAGAAAACTAGTACGATAATCTAAGAGACAGATTAAAAGGTAATATTTCAAGAAAATCAAAAGAGAAAATTTTAGAGTAAACTAATGGAACCACAATAATTGGTTAATTATTATCAAGTATTTTTTTGAAAAAATAAGAGCATGTTAACATTCAGCAGCATATATGCAATACTGGTTAGATTTTTCTTTTTTTCCCTGGGAAAAATTGTAGCTAAAAGAAAAGGGAACACTTGTAAATAGAAGGTGATAAAGGTTTGGCGTGCAATTTTTCTTCCCTGTTCCCTCCCATTTTTAAGTCCAAGCCTTGCAGCTGGTGTTTATAAAAGGCAATCCCTCCTACCCATACTTCCACAAACCCACGCAGAACACCTCTCTCCTCTGCCTGCCCAGCTAGTCATCTTCTCCTCCCCTTCGCACATGCAACCATATCTTCAGGTAGCTTCTCTCCGCCTCGCCACCACTATCCCTCTCTCCCAGAAAATATTCAGCGGGAAGCTTCTTGTCTCCCTGGAGGCCATGGCTGCCATGGCCTATATAGCTCTCTGGGCCGCGGCATTGGTCCTCTTTGCCGCTCTGCTCCACCGGGCGTACCGATGGAGCCACCCCAAGGCCAACGGCAAGCTTCCGCCGGGCTCCCTGGGCATCCCTATCCTCGGCGAGACGCTGCAGTTCTTCGCGCCGAACCCGAGCAATGACCTCTCCGACTTCGTCAAGGAGCGGGTCAGGAGGTACGGGAGCATCTTCAAGACGAGCATCGTGGGGAGGCCGGTGGTGGTGTCGGCGGACCCGGACATGAACTACTTCGTGTTCCAGCAGGAGGGGAAGCTGTTCGAGAGCTGGTACCCGGACACCTTCACCGAGATCTTCGGCCGCGAGAATGTTGGCTCCCTGCACGGCTTCATGTACAAGTACCTCAAGACCCTCGTGCTCCGCCTCTACGGCCAGGAGAACCTAAAGGCGGTGCTCCTCGGCGAGACGGACGCCGCATGCCGCGGCAGCCTCGCCGCGTGGGCGGCGCAGCCCAGCGTCGAGCTCAAAGAAGGCCTCTCCACGGTACGCAATTACATATGCCGATCACCCCACAGTTAGCGTAAATCGGTGCCGCGTGAGTTCTGGCTTGTTAACGCAGATTTCTGCCTCAAATTTCAGATGATATTTGATCTCACCGCCAAGAAGCTGATCGGCTACGAGCCGTCAAAGTCGTCGGAGTCCCTGAGGAAGAATTTCGTGGCGTTCATTCGCGGGTTGATATCGTTCCCTGTCAACATCCCCGGCACGGCTTACCATGAATGCATGGAGGTAAAAACATGCGGTGCCTACGAGTCAATCTCATCAAAATAACCGTGCATTGCACCATTCAGGAACAGTCCGCACAAGTGAGAAGCCTATAAACTAGTAATGAACACGCGCGCAAAGATGTGACCAGCCGTAGCTGCGCGCATGCATTAATTGCAGAAATCTCTCAAGGAATATATTCTGATCGAGTTGTGTAAATCATGGTGCAACAACAGGGGAGGAAGAACGCCATGAAGGTGTTGAAGAGCATGATGAAGGAGCGGATGGCCGATCCGAACCGGCCGTGTGAGGACTTCTTCGACCACGTGATCCAGGAACTCCGGAGGGAGAAGCCACTCCTGACGGAGACCATCGCGCTGGACCTCATGTTCGTGCTCCTCTTCGCCAGCTTCGAAACCACGGCGCTGGCGCTCACCCTCGGCGTCAAGCTCCTCACGGAGAACCCCAAGGTCGTCGACGGGTTAAGGGTAAGCAAAGCTACACTCAGCCAGCAGAAAGTGTGGCTAACCGGGACAAGAAACAAAAGCAAGCAAAACTGACAGAGAGCAAAACATCTTGTTAATTGTGTGGTCGAGCAGGAGGAGCACGACGCGATCGTCAGGAACCGCAAGGACCCGGATGCCCCCGTCACGTGGGAAGAGTACAGGTCCATGAAGTTCACGAACCAGGTGAGCCTAACCCTGGCCGCTGCCCTTCTAGTTTGCTTACTGCGCAAGATGCCCTGCCAAGACAGTGCCCTTCTAGTGCTAGCTAGAATAATAACCGAGTACGATACTCGATAAATAATCTTTGTTAACTAACTCTCGCGAACACTTTTGATTGTTAATTAATTGACTAAACAGGAGTACAGGCCCTGATTATATTTGCCACGGTAGAAGTAGATGTGGCTGAAGTGCGGTTCTACGAATCCTCCAAGTGCTGAAAACTGACGTCTCTTCTCCCCTATCTTCTCTGAAGGTCATCATGGAGATGGTGAGGATCGCAAACATCGTGCCAGGAATATTTCGGAAGGCCTTGCAAGATGTTGAGATCAAAGGTACGTACACATCAGGAACCCCATGCCGCACATAGCATCTCTGTTTCGCCTCCAAGTGAATGTTCTCTTCCAGAATTTGCGTGGAACTGAACTCCGTGCTGTATTTTTTTGCGACTTTGGTACAGGCTATACGATTCCGGCAGGATGGGGCATCATGGTGTGCCCACCGGCAGTGCATTTAAACCCTGAGATATACGAAGACCCTTTGGCCTTCAATCCATGGAGGTGGCAGGTTCGTCTTGTTTGATAACTCCTCAACTAGTCCTGTGTTCTGCATCTTTCATGTCGACACACACAAAACATCATCAGAGCATCACGCGTAGCTGTTTATTAGTCCCCAGCGAAAAGTGGTTTGATCCTCTCTAGTGATCATGAACTCTCATGATTTTATTTCCTTGCAAATATTCCTCTAAAATTTCACCATTAACTCGGAGAAATCAATGAAAAGAATATTTCAACCAACTGCAAGCTGGCCTAATAATTAGCAGAGTGGTTAGGATAAGATCACGAGGCTCTGATCCCAAGTACCGACTTGGCCAATGAGATCATCAATAGGGAATTTGGTTGGGATCCATGGATCGTCTCACCCCCCGAACCATCGCAGAAGCTTCCTTATTTGTAGTTTAAACAAAAAGGACAAAATGGCAACAGATGAACATGATGTAACTCAGTAACAAAGGGCAACAGTGCAAACCTGCCAAGACATATACATATAGACATAGTGCCTGATTGTCTCACTGTCTGAAAACATGTCAACTTTGCCTTTGGGGAATGGGGGCTCGGGGTTCGAGTCGGACAGTTTCTCAATGCGGTAGCTGAACCATGTGCTATTTCATCGATTCCAAGAAAAAAAAACTAACAACGAACAATAGGGTATACAGTTCGATGCAATCTGCCTTGTCCATCTTAAAGCATAAATACGTGTGTCTGCTTGAAATATTGTTAAGAGAATACAAAGGGCGCGTCACATGCACCTTTGACATTGGGAAGGAACATTAAGATTTCAGTGTAGGTTGTGAACTGGTTTGTTATCTGAACAGGACAAGCCTGAAATCACTGGTGGAACGAAGCATTTCATGGCGTTTGGAGGCGGGCTCCGGTTTTGCGTTGGGACTGATCTTAGCAGGGTCTTGATGGCAACATTTATCCACTCCCTGGTCACAAAATACAGGTACCATTTCTTCTCATTTATAATGCATCTGTAGCTCTTGATATCATTTGAAACGAAAAAGTTCTGATTTTCTCCCCCTTCTTTCAGTTGGAGAACAGTAAAAGGAGGGAACGTGGTCCGAACCCCCGGTCTCAGCTTTCCAGATGGCTTCCACATCCAGCTCTTCCCTAGAAGCTGAAATCAACCCAACCCCTTTCTTTATCTCCGGGCTATTTGGTGCTCGCTGTTGAACACAAGATTACCTATGTAAAGATAAGGGTTTTTAGGTCTATTCGGGACAAAAGCAAAGAATGGAGAAGCATATACTTAGTCTACTGTTAGGATACACAACCCTAGCTATTAGAAGTATAGCCATATTACCAAGTACTACCTCTGACCATTGCGAGGGGTTTTTGTACTTTGGTTGTTTTGTAACTCTTTGGTTTACCTGTACACAAAGGTGTTTTCTGGAGCCATGCTTGAAAGCTCCAGCTATTCCCAGTTTGTTCAGATAAAGAGACTGATGGCTGAAAACGGCCTAGGCTGTCAAAATGCCGTGACTGCGGATGACCGGCTAACAGCGTTACAGCACTCCTACCAACGCAAAAAAAAAGAAATCCCTACAGATTTAACTTAACTACTGCAGACAATAAGAATCTTATTCTGTCAGTGAAATGGGCACGATCTTGTGCTGGCTCAAAGAAAAACAAATCTGATTGGACTGCATGTTTTTTTTTTGATGAAACGAACTGCTAGAAGTTGCAACCCTTGCTGTGATCTGACAGGACAGTCTCGGATTGCCACGGTTTACCTTGAGTTCTGCACGCAACAGCCAAGCCCACAAGTCAACATGATCTCTGAACGAGATCTTCTCCAACTGGAATCGTTCAGACATGCTAGTTCCATGTCCGCTGCCGTGACCTGTAACCCTTGGTCTCTTCACCGCATAACTAAAGAGCGTAGGTAACAGGAGCCACAGGGTTATTCAATCCCGACGCTGCTCGGAGTGAAGACTAAAGATACGATGCACAAGTGGGGGGATTCAATATTATGCGATCGAGATGAACTCTGCGTAGACACGCCAGCGACAGGATCTCCCCCGCGGACACGAGATCGAAGGACGGAGATCCTGCCATCCAGCGGCTCGGCTCGAGCGTTTGGTTTACTCACTCGTCCGCCGTTGCTGTGCCCATGACCGCCGCGTGTAATCCGTCAACGGGCATCCCAATTGAGCTTTCAAAAGATTCTATCCCAGTTGCTAAACCACCACCAGATTCTCCGAATCAGCAAGAGCATTGTAGGAGCTATTTGAAACTGGTCCGGAGCCCATGGGAGCTGTCATGTTGGGCCAATACGCCGAGTAAAACCAGGCCGCATATAAATGCGCCCCTTTTGTCCTAGGCCAGCCGGGCGAACCTAGGCCCCAGATGGTTCGCTACCTTCTTCCGGTTTACAGCGCGCGGCTTGCCGAACGACGAGGCCGGGAGCAACCACGGCGCGCGAGTGAAGCGCGCGCCGCCGAGCTAAAAGGACCAGACGGAAAAGCCCAGTAACAAAATTGAGCTGGCTTCGATTTGGCTGTCGCTTGAGCCAGCGGCAACAGCTTTCGGAAATACCGAGGCCGCGCAGCGCACCGCAGCTCAGGCACGACGAGGATCGCTCAAGCATGGCTTCAGAAATCATGGCGGTGCACAGTCTTCCATGGCCACGTACGTAGGCCAACACCCAACAGCCTTTAGTCGTAGCAAATCGTCCGTCACGATCATCGCACCGTCAACTACGGCAATTTTTAGCAAGAAGTAAAGCGCACACGCAGACTCAACCATAGTACCATTAGTTGGTTGGTGGTCAACCATAGGCTTCAAAAAATCTCTCAAGTACTGTACTCGGCAGTATACTCTGTTTGAGGGAGAAAAAAGGGCAGCCGTGCCGGTCCTCACATGCTACACAAGCCCCCAGCTAAACGGGAGGGAAGTCACGAGTTGGACTGCTGTCCCAGGCTCTCGTCGTAGGCTTTCGTACGCTCACGACTCCACCCTCCCCTTGTCGTCACCACGCCAGGGCCAGGCTACAACCAACCGATAGGGCGGCAGCGTAGGCTCGTCGTGCCCTTTCCGGGGCAAGAGGCTGGCGCGGCTCCCCGTCACGTCCCAGCTCTTTCGTCTGGTTCGGTACCGTCCTGCGAAGCGAAGAGGAGAGAGCACCGGGCACAGGTCGCGCAGTCGTACGTGGCAGAGGTCGTGCAGTCGTCGAGCTGTTGGCGCGCGCCGCCACGCCTCGGGAGGGATAACGGCGCCGGAAGGGGAGGGCGTCTCGGAGGCGAGGAATTTCTCTGTTGCTGGCTGCCGGGGTCGCTCCAGTGGGGCCTGCCCTCGTCGCCAGACCTGGGCTCCGGTCTGATGAGCTGCCCAAGGAACAACAGTGGCGCAGGGAACTTGATCGTCTGAGGACATGAGACTCAGCGGCCCGGTGAGCATATCTTAATGCTCGAACGGGTGGGAAGCCTGATCCAGATGCATTATAAAAAGTGCTTCAAGATTCTCAATAAAAATATAAATACTACATATTATTTTCCAAAAACCATGTAAAATACGCGAGGGATGCGGCCGGTGAGCCACGAGGAACGGAAGGACGTATCAACGACTTTGACGATGCTGCGTGACGGCTAGTAGCGGATAACCGCTCCCGTTCATGAGCCCGTGGCATGTTTCATAAGGAAGATGTGTACTGTATTAATATTCCTTAAGAAAGAGAGGTTGTAGCCACAGGAATTAATGTAGAAAAAGCACACCTATTGTGAGCACTACAATATTAGGCACTAGTTCAATGACTTCTATAAATTCGAAACGCTTTGCGTACAATCACCGTGAAATTCTCACGTTCCTTGAAAATCTTTTTGCGGCCCCATAAGTCGGCTGCAGCGTATGAGAACATCCGCATATTTCTTCTACGTAGTAGGTACAGTACTGTCTAAATCAGCCGGCGGAGCAGGGGATCAGCATCAGCACCATGCACTTGCATATACATCACTTAAAAAAGTTGGATTTACAGTTCAGCCGTCCTTGGAAATAGAACTATGCGGCCATTTAGCACCATCGGCCCGGAAAAACATAAGCTATTTACAACCAGGGGCTCCACCGTTTCTGCTTCCTCTATAAGAATAGCCCCCCTACAATCGTCCCCTAAACTCTTCTTCTCGCTCGTGCTGCCTTTTTCTCTTCTCGGTGTCAGCGTGCGGCGCGTTTCACCGTTTTGGTTTCATCTCCCGCTATTTCTCCTCCCTTTATCGCTCCGGCGAAGTGCCGGAACCCATGAGGCCTGCCGTGGAGCGGTAGAGCGGAGAAGATGGCCTGGGCGCCCAGGTGGCTGCGCGGGCTGCTCGGCAAGAAGCCCGGCGACCCCAAGCCGGTGAAGGAGAAGAAGCGCTGGGGGTTAGGGAAGTCCTTCCGGGAGAAGGCGCCAGCGGCGCGTCCTCCGTCGCCTCCGGTGCAGCGCGCGTCGGCGACGCCTCGCCGTGGGTACGCGGCGCCGGAAGACGAGGGCGACGACGAGCAGAGCAAGCGCGCCATCGCGGTGGCCGCGGCGACGGCGGCGGTGGCTGAGGCCGCTGTCGCCGCGGCGCAGGCGGCCGCCGCCGTGGTGCGGCTGACGAGCAGTGGGCGGTGTGCGCCGGCCGCCGCCAGAAGGCAGGAGTGCGCGGCTGTTCGGATCCAGGCCGCTTTCCGTGGCTACCTGGTTAGCTTCTCCCGAACTCCTCACTCTTCAGTTCGTATTAATCTTTTGCGCGAAATTCCGAAAGAATCTGTGTTTTTAGGCTTAATCATGTCTGGAAAAACCCATTTTAAAACGAATGGATGCACTTCGTTTTATCCGAAAAGTTCTCCTTATTGCTTCTTAGACAGAAATTTCTCTACTCCTGTGTAACGCACCGGTTGCTGTGGTATCCGTTTCTCAACCAGCTGGTTGAACACACGTTGGTCATATACTCTGCTATCGTATTTACTGCCTCTAGTCCCTGGCTTCGTTTCTGGAAGCAGGGCATGGCCATCGCCGCTTTAACTGCACTTCCTTGGGAAGAAATCGGAAGGCCTTTTTGCCGTTTGAACATCGGAACTAGGTTACTGTTCTTGGATGCTGCGGTGCTTCCAGCGCCGAGTATTACAAAGTAAATGGTGGTTATTGGCATCATGGCACGCCAACATGTAATTTAACTGCTTGTGCCCGTGGCTATGGGACCATTACTGATTACTCTCTGCTGTTTGTGTGAAGGCGAGGCGAGCACTGAAGGCGCTACGGGGGCTAGTGAAGCTGCAGGCACTGGTTCGCGGCAACATTGTGCGGCGGCAGGCGGCCGAGACGTTGCGGTGCATGCACGCGATCGCCCGCGTCCAGGCGCGCGCGCGCGCTCGCCGCGCAATTCGCTCGCAGCATGCCGTTTCTCACCCGGTATGTGAAGATCTGGCTGTGTCTTATCTTACTCCACTTTCCAATTTCTCTTTGAACGCCTTCTTAGGGTTCTTGGATGCCATTGCAGCGACCGCCGACGCCGGAGAAGTACGAGCAGGTGGCTCACGACGGCGCGCCCAGGCACGGTCGTTCAGGTTCTCTAAGGGTGAGTGATCACTCTGTTTAAAGGTTTTTTCAGCGTTACGATGGCTGCGACACCTGACATTGCCAAGGCGATCTATACAGGGGAACTCGTCAAAGACACCGAGCAGTGAGAGGCTAGGCAGGGAGAGATCAGAATCTTGCGGAAGGAACTGGCTGGACAGTTGGGTGGAGGAGAGGTACATGGATGACGAGAAGAACGCCAAGATTCTTGAGGTGGACACTGGCAAGCCAGGGCGGCATGCTTCCAGGCGGCGCAGCGGAGGCAACCACCATTACCATTCCCCATGCTCGACGATGACGTCTGACCAGAACAGCCGGAGCTTCGCCACCATGCCGGAATCGCCGTCCGAGGACTCCACAACCGCGCAGCAGTCCGTGCTAAGCCCGCCATCCGTGGGCATGGCCGAGGCACTCAGCCCGTTGCGCCTGCCCGTGGACATCTCCGAGCTCTGCGACAGCCCGCAGTTCTTCTCGGCGACGTCGCGGCCAGGGAGCTCGAGGCGGGGCGCGTTCACGCCCACCAAGAGCGAGTGCTCACGCAGCCTCTTCGGCGGCTACTCCGACTACCCGAACTACATGGCGAACACGGAGTCGTTCCGTGCCAAGGCGCGTTCCCATAGCGCGCCGAAGCAGAGGCCGCAGTACGAGAAGTCCAGCTCCCTCCGCAAGGCGTCGGCGCACGCCTTCGCGCCGGTGTCATGCGCGCCATCCGCACAGAGGTCGGCCTCGTCCTCGTTGCACGCCAAGTTCACCAACAAGGCGTATCCGGGCTCTGGCAGGTTGGATCGACTCGGCGTGCCTTTAAAGTACTGATCCTACTAAAAAATCCCTAAGAATGCATCAAGATAAAATCATGTTGCTCCTTTTAAAGTGATCAGCGTCAGAAGCATGGATGGAGTGATTTACTTGCTAGTGTCCGTTAGGCTTGCGCCCATTTTACCGTCACAGTTTTCTGTTTCTGCTTTTGAGTATCCAAGTGTAAGATCTTGGTAGCTGTCGAGTAATACTAAGCGTGCTTTGACTGCGTGCCGTTTGTTCATGCGCAAATGTTGACTGCTGGGTTGACAAATGATATGAGCTTATTAGTACCCATTACCAGTCTTGATAAGCTCGTGCTAACAGTGAGTATGATCGGGTCCGACCTTGATATGATAAAATTGCATGGCCGTTTCTGAAATCTGTCCCGTACAGCACTTCGTTAGAAGATGAGCTTATTGACCAATAGGTGCCTGATGACTCTGTGTGCTTCGATGGACCGGTTGGTAAGCTTGTCCCGGTGTCGTTCCTAACTGGTGAGCCGTGACTTGTATTAATGGCGCTACTTGTCTCGTTCGGTAGCCATTGTATCCACTCGATCCTGCCACAGGCCGGGCAGCAATCAGTTGCCTTGGGCTCGTACTACTAACCACCGGTGTGAAAACGAAGCCGATAAAAAACCATGGCGGCATCGAGACGAGACACCAGCGTGTGGTTAAACTAACGGGCCACTCGTACTTGGCAGCACCCAGAAAAAGGGAGCTTAAGCCCGAGCTAAGCAACCGCGGTCATCGTTAACCGCGAGCCGGCGTGCCGATGACGCGATGGCACCGCCGAAGAATGTGTGGAAGTGCGGAGACGTTGGCTCGTTCTCGCCGTCTCGGTCCGTGTTTTGGGAGACGGGCGGGGCCGCGGGGAAGGGTTTTGTGCTTGGTGCGGGAGCCGGGAGGTGTCGGTGCGCAGGTGCGGCAGCGGTGAGTGCCGGCGAGGCAACGCTGCTGCGCTGCACTGAGCTTTCCGCGGCGATCTTGAGCCTGTTTTAGTAGCATTCGCCATTTCCTCTAGGAATGGCCGGAGGGGGCCCGCCTGGACGGCAGCGTGGATTTTTATTGCGCGTGGTTCTTTTTTTTTAATAAATAGGGTCAGTTGTTTTGATACTAACTAAAAAGATTAAAAAAATCCAGTGAGACACACGATACACGAGAGAGGCGATGCAGTATCCAGTATCATGCCTAAGCTGTTCGAGCCCCGTCGGTTGTATCCACCTGAGCTCTGTTCGGTTCTCCACGGCCTGAGCTTTTGCGTGTGCTTCCACCCTCCACCGCCTTCCAACCAATGCAACAATAGACTAGTCTCGGTCCGGGCCCTCGTCTTCCGGCTTTCGGCTCGTGTGATCATGGATGCACAAATGGAACCCCGACAGGGAAGACGAATCTAACGGGGCAAGCCTGCAATCCCCAGCATTAGCCGCAAGTCCATCCGCGGTACGACTTAATTAGTGCACCAACTAGCAATAGAGATAGCAGAGTGGGCAGTAGACGTCTTTATCAATATCATAGTCTAATGGAACTGGGCCACAGGGGTTGTCGGGAGTTCCGCTGTCCCCGAATGTCGTAACCTGCATTCCGTACGTACTAATAGCGGAGGGTACATGCACGGCACCTATCATCACCAGGAAGATGCCTCTGGCATTTTCTACGCTTTGGACGTTAGTCCAGTTGTTGTCGAAGAAGCCACCGTGCAGGGGAAACAACACGGTGACCTAATTAAGCTGCATTCGGTGCCTGCTGTTTGGCTGTACCGATAGTCCGATCTAAGCGCACCCGATGCACAGGGTTGATCGGTGTCTGTTAGCAGCCGCTGGGGACCATGCGTGGCGAGCCTGGCACGCCGCATGGAAGGGGCCATGCTCGCGCTCCGCTCGTTGCAGCGGCCGGATGATGAAACCGCGGGGAAAGCTACGCGGCTCCAGCCAACCGTCGCTCTGTCCTGAGGAGTCCTCGCAATGAAGGCAACGACTGTTTACTGATTGGTGGGTGATGATCCGTTTCATTTGCGTCCACCTTTCTGGGTCCAGTTATTAATGTCACTTCGGCCCCCAAGAACCTTGGTACCCTGCAGAATTCCACGATGGTGTATCGGTGTGTGACTGATGACACCCTTTCTTTTACTGATCCGTGTTGCTGTGATCCAAGTCCACATTTAAATATCTGTATATGGTGTTAAAGTATGTAATCTGTTCGTCGTGCTCGATGAGTACTCATGGGCAGATCAGGGCGACGCTCCCGACATTGATGAAGACGCTGGCGAGCCGCCTGCGCCGGAAGCATCGTCGGAACACGATCGGCGGCCGCCGGCAGGAAGAACTGTATCGCCTCCTCGTGTTGCACGCGCCGCATTTTTTAGCTGTACCGCCAGCTCGCCGTCACTGTGGAACACGTAGTAGGCCCGGCCGTGAACAGCGGCGTCAGACAGGAGCACGGGATTACTTACAGTGCCGGCACGGGCGTGCCGTTGCACCCGGGCACGCGACCAAGATCCCGTCCCCCGTGGGCACGTGGGCTGCAGCTGCCCGGGCCCGAGGCCCTGCCCCTGCATCTGCCTCCGCTCGCTGAACTGATCGGGGGGGGGGGGGGGGGTCAACTCGGTGTGTTCGGACGCGCACGAGCAGCCGCTAGCGCAATCCGGCAGAGGAATCAATCGACCGCGCGATCACGCACAGATCAGCGCCGCGCGAGCCACGCAGCAAGTGGGAGGCGTCCGCGCCGGCTACGCGACACCGCTGCCGCGCCGCGCTGCTCGTCGTCTTCGTCTCCTTGTGCGGGCAGGTGGCCACGGAGCCAACCGGGTTGCTGCGACGCCGTGTGCAGAGCAGGGCCAGCATGTGGGCGCGTGCGGATGCTAAAAAAAGCCCCGAAATGCTCTGTTTATCAAGGTTGGTGCCTGTCCTAGGGCAGAAGCCAATGCAACAGGACCGGCGTTCTCGCCCCTCCCACCATTCGTCTCGTTCCGCGCGTGCGTCAGACCGCTCGTATGTGGAGGGCGCGTGTGTGGCGGTATGTCCTTTTTTTTTCTCTCTCTCTCTCTCTTTATCACCCCTTCTGCCGAAGCCGTGTGGCTCGGTTTTGAACGCCAGTCTTGAGAAGGGGAGCGCCGCTAGCTTGCCGTCCCTGTGGTTGTCCGTGCGCGCTGATTCATTCACGAGAGGCCGACACGGACCAAGCCTCGAGCGCGCTCGTGGCGCCTAGACGAGCGGTGCGACGACCAGCAGGGGGGCATTGACTAGTTAGACTAGAGTAGGACGTGACGGCACCCTTAAAAGCCTACTCCATGTAGTACTACCACGGCGCGCCATGCAAGACAAGGCGATGCACAGGATCGATCGTTCGTGTACGTACCACGGCAGGAGTTTCATCTTATTCACCGGTCCGGACACATGCTGCATACGGCATCGTAAACAAATCCCCAGGTTGCACTGTGCAGAAATTCTGACGGGACGGGATGGGACGACAGGACTGGGCTTAGGCATGGACACAGAACTCCGGACTAGGCGAGTCTTTTTGCCGCTTCGTTCGTCGTTTCACGGTTTCACATCAGTTCACGTGGGTGCGGGAACCGAACTCTGCAGCCGAACAAAGAGCAAATGTCTACGGATCCACACCTTGTCCTTGACGCAACCACCGAGTACTATCCACACTCGCACGGAGGCAACTTTCTTCTGCTAACCGTGACATCGAGTAAAGCAGGACCGCACGCTTTGATGCAGGGAGCGTGTTCCTCGATGGAGAGTAAACTGTTCGGTAGAGCACAGATGTGGGCGGCATTACCGGGGAGGAACAGGGCAGCGGTGTGGAGAGAACTTGGCGTCTTCGTCAACAACCCTGATCCCCGGAGAAAGTCGCACCACGAATGGCTCAAAAGTTTATGCGCCCGACACCTGCACTCCAGCGGTGCCTAGGTGCGGTCACGGAGCATGGCTTCAGCAGTCAACAGCACAGGTGTGGAAGTACGGTACTACTACTTGTCACGTGGGAATGGCATTAGTCAAAGGATAAAATTCCCTTGGTCAGGGACATCTCGTGGGACATCCGGCTGTTGTTGACCTCTTTTTACCTGGTTAACTTCATTTGTTTTCGGTTCAGAAGAACTGTTAGTGTTTCAGCTGTATCTTTATCTGATTGTTCCGTGTACTATGAATGATGGTGTGGGGACCTTTTCTTTTGTTCTGTCTCAAGAGAGCAAATGACGGGAAGCATACAGTTACAGAACGCTGGGTATAGTTTCTCTACCATCTATTCTTCGACATCCCGCCCAGAAGTTTTTGGCTACAGAGCTGCGAGCAGCCGCCGTGGCCGGGCCGGCGATGTGCCGCCGGCCGCAGTACGGGGAGTCGAGGAGGTCTGGTTTACGCGTAACTGTCCAGTAAAATCGGCCGCACGTCGGCCCAGCTAGACGAAAGTATCCCGCGGCCGCGGCCGTGGCCCATAGAACTGCCTTCCAAGTTGTGCTTGGTTTGCAGCAGAACGAGAGCCCAAGATTTTCACGCGGTAAACTTACGCAGAAGTTCAGTGGCGTGATTTAATTAATCCTTTTTTTGATGAAGCTGTAAACGTCAAACACTCATGTTTGTGAATTCTTCTGAAGGAAAAACACTCTTGCTATTTAATAAAATGGGTCAGGCAGAGATCGAAGGCCTGAAAGAATATTTCGTGAAAAAAGGTATACGCCAAGAACAGCGTAAAGTTCTCTGACAAGTAGCTGTTACTAATCAACGAGATGGAACACTGCCGAGCAAATCCCTTGTAATTTTGTCTGCCTCCGATTTGATATGTGGCTTCTTTCAAGGATATTTGTGCTCTTTTAGATATTGGTTTCAAAAGGGCACGTGAATCCTTAATCGTGGATTATAACAATAATGGAGAGTCTAAATCGGTTGAAAACATGAGTTCTTCCCCCTTTAACGTTCAACGTTCGAAACCCTTATATCTAGATTTAACAACTACGACTTACAATTTTTTTATTGTTAACACGACAATATTTTTTTTATACCCAATACATAATTCTATAAAATAAAAAACATATACCAATGAACATAAAAAAGTCTAGTGTCATATAATATGCACTGATCCATTCAGCAATGTGAAAGAAAAATCAATCAATGAACATCAAACAGAACATAATCAGAGTGATTTAAAGAGGTTTAACATATACTTCCTCTGTTTCCTTTTAATTGACGTTGGTAGAACTAGTTTTAGTTCTCCCATCATCAATTAAAAGGAAACGGAGGGAGTACAAGAAAGGGGGCAACCTTGATGATCTATACACTGCTGTTGCTTTTAAAAACCCCAAATATAAAACAATATATTGACAATGGTACCGAAGGTGTGGAGTCTGGATGGTCCTGTTGTCCCCTCTTCTGTGAGACGCAGGCACGCTAGCTAGGGATCTCTCTTTCAATTCAATTGTCACACTTCCAGCCTGAGGTCGGCACGCATGTGAGGTAGTGGCACCAGCTGCAGTGATCGTTGCCGTTCTCTCCTTTGAACACCATGATCAATCCAATAACAAACCTGCAAACAACCAAGAGTTACATTACGCTGGCTCCTTTTTCTTTTTCTTTTTTTCTGTTGTCGAGAAAATTACTGTAGATCCAACAACTATTCTTACCCTGCGATCAAGAAGATCAATGCAACAAGCAGGAGAATGATCTGATACGCCTTGTACTTGGATTTGGATTTGCCACCGAAGGGCTGCTCCAGCCACCCGAACTGGGGCTGGATCAACAGCACGAACCCGAGGAGGAAGCCGGTGGCGAAACCCCCAATGTGCGCGAAGTTGTCGACGTGGGGGAGTATCCCCAGCGCCAGGTTGATGGCCGCGATGATGATCAGATTCACCATAGCTGCAAACTAAGGTCAGATTCGATGGCTTGCGGTTTAGCACGACGTCGCGGTGATACTCCATCCAAGAGCTGAATCAAATGAGCGAGATGAAGGAGACGCGTACTCTGTTGGTGTAGATGGTCCAGTTGGTGATGAGCTCCGACAACATCGCTCCGAGGAGGCCGAAGAGCGCGCCGGATGCGCCAACTGAGATGCCCTTCCTGATGAAGAGCACCGAGAGCACGCTGCCGCCGAAGCCCGACACGAGGTACACCAGCCCCACCTTCCCTGCAGGACCATTGACGGCGATGAATGCCGGTCAGAAACCGCGTTTGAGAAGCAGAGAGGAACATGTGCGTCATTCTTGGCAAAAACAGAGCGGTCAGGTTTTTGTGAGCTTACAGAATCCAAACTGCTGCTCGAGGCGGATGCCGATGAAGATGAGGCTGATCATATTGACGAGCAGGTGGATGAGGCCGGCGTGCAGCCAGGTGCAACTCTCGAGCCGCCACGCCTGGTTGCCGTGCACGACCTTCTGCCAGTCGAGGCCTCCATACTTCTGCAGCCTACGGTGTGATGATTTTGGACATCGAGAAACCAGGGGTGAGTCGACAGCACGATATACTTGTGCCCGGATTGGCGAAAGATTCATTGCGGACGGGAGGGATGCTCCTTACGTGGCGGCTGAGGGGCCGAGGAGCGGATTCTCCTTGAGCGGCTGGAAGGAGAAGCGCCGGAGGTACCTCCGGCCGACGCAGTCGCCGCGGCCTCCCGGGCAGTCGTTGTAGAACATGACCACCAGGAACATGGCCACGTTGGCGGTCACCACCAGCGGCACCAGCCACGACCGGTGGTGCCGCTCGTGCGCCGCCGCGTGGTCGTAGTAGAACGGCGACGGCTGCGGCACGTAGGGGCGCGGCGCGGCGCTGTGGCCGCCGGTCGTGTCGTACCGCCCCGGCGGCGGCTTGATCCCCGTCGTCGCCGGCGCACTAGCGAGGCCGCCCGCCTCCACGTCGGCGTTCGACATCGCCTGACCACCAGCAACGGGCGCGCCTCGTGGCCGGTCTCCTCTCCTCTCCTCTCGGTGCAAGCGCTGTGTCTTGGTTTGTTTGTTCAGGTTCTTGCTCGAGGCGGAGATGGAAGGGGGCTGGACGCGGAGGTGACGACCGGAAACTCGGTGTCCGAGGAGGTTTTAATCGGTGGGCTTTAGCGCGTTTCAGCTTGATATTTTCCTCTAAAAAAACTCATTTCCTTTTGGCAAAGAATCGATTGCATATTATTACTCGTGG
Source organism: Neostapfia colusana (assembly GCA_030760725.1). Classification (NCBI taxonomy): domain Eukaryota; kingdom Viridiplantae; phylum Streptophyta; class Magnoliopsida; order Poales; family Poaceae; genus Neostapfia; species Neostapfia colusana. The sequence goes on from JASWHV010000017.1 coordinate 3,079,799, forward strand.
TTGTTGGAGAGAGAGAGAGAGAGAGTGACGAGGAGTCGAGTAGTTGAGCTGATGACGCGATTAGAAGTTGACCCGGCCCGTCGGCTCTCGTGATGCTACAGACCTACAGTACATCTGAATCTTTTTACCTGTCTAAACTTTAGCCTAAACGAAGGGTAAAACACTGCGACATGTCGTACAGGTCACTGTAACCTGTAGCTTGCCTATTGCGCGCGTCTTTATCATGTCGAGCCCCAGTACACCGTGGTAAATCTTCTACTAGTATAAAATGAGGCAAAGGTGTAAACATCCTTTGTGGTTAATAAGTGTAAACAGGCTCCTCATGACCATCTTGCCGTAGACGCCGAGTTTTTAAACAGGTTTTCTAGATCAAGCCGTGTACCGAATTTAATACAGGGGGAAACAACAGCTGACGTTACGGACTCGACAGCTCTGTGTGATTGCGAACGCGATTTGAGGGCCGCGTCTGTTCAACATTGCCATTTCAGCGAACAATCTCACGCGTCTCTGCAAGAGCAGTCCGTGTTCCTTGCCGCTGAACTATATATTTTTTCTTTCAGTTTTGGGTGGGGCTAAGCTTTCACATCTTACTAACCACCTTTTGTGCACTACTGATATAATCAATGGATGGGATCGAATCCCATGTTGATACACGCACGCCCCCAATTCGTCGGCCCTATCCCGGCATCCATCTTTTTCCTTGACGTATCGTAAGAAACGGCCTGTACATTAGTGCCCATTTTTCTCCCCCTTTTTGTAAAATACTTCCACCGAGAGGCTCCGTTTTCTAGTCGTGCCGTGACTGCCGTCCCTGGCATTTCGTTTCTCGTTTTCCTCCAATTGGCACAACAAACGTGAATCCTTGCGTGATGGGATCCCACTACATCTCGTAAACAGAGACAGATGCCTCGACGGTTTCCCTCTGTGCCCAGCTTTGAGCTTGTAAACAAATGCCGTCACGGTCACGGGGGACCCGAACTGGTGACCCTTGTACCGCTGTCCGCTGAGCTCGAACTAGAAGCATTCTTTTTTTTCCCCTCTCGAGTTTCGCATGAATAAGGTGGATCGGTCAGCCGCACGCACGCGGACACGCGCCGACCGCGACGGCGCATGACTGGTTCGCACCGTCGCACGAGATGGGAAAAAAATCGAGGCGTGCGTCGGTAAGGAAGGCCCCGTGCGTTCTGCAGGTTTCGTGGCGTCGCTGCTACGTGCGAGTGCGCCGTGTGGGAAGGAAAACGGGCCGTCGACAGAGTCCAGGAACTCTCTGGCAACGACGTGCCGTCTGGCTCGTAGTGTTTGCTTGTAGTTCTCGTCTGATCAGTCAATCAATCCTCCAACGATTGGTGGCTGCTGCTGAATGTGCGTTGCGGTTCGACAAGGAAGGCCTTTGCTCTACCGGTTCATCAAACCGATCAATCATAAGCCGGCTAACTGGCTCCGAGGTCAGCGTTGTCGGTCACCTACAGTAGTGCTGGTATTTAGCTCGTGGGCAGACCGCATCAGATAGGGAGGTAAATTGTCGCCGTCCGGCAAGCGGCAACAAACCTGCAGGCGGAATGTCCACTGCGTGCGAACGTATGGAGCGAAGGGTTTGGTGCGGGCCTTTTTTTTTAAAGAAAGCTCAGGCCGCAGGCCCAGCATATATTGAAGATGAAGAAAGAATTAAGAGTGCAATTTACAAATGCGGCGAATCTCTAGCACAGCCCGCTCCCCTGCCCGCAACGCCGCCTTCCAAAATCGCGAGCAAACAGCACACAGGTTCTTCTTCACCTAAACCTCCCATCAATCTCTCTAATCTAATCCTTTAATCCCCCAAGCAGCAGCAGTGCGAGCAGCAGAGCCGGGGAGCGGCTCCAATGGTTAGCCACATCCGTCAAGTCTCCCCTCGCTCGTAACTCTCTCTCTCTCTCTCTATGTCTCTCTCTCTCTCTCTATGTCTCTCTCTCTCTCAAATCCGGCCAGATCGCCCACCTAGCACCTCGCGAATCGACTCCGCGCATGAACGGGGAAGGACGGAGACGAAGCTTCAGCTCGTCGCGCGGGAGGTGGCGCAAACGGCCGAATCACTGGCTACGGTTGCCTGATGCGAGCGAGTCTGCTTCTCTACTACAAGTAGAGAGTCGGGGGGAACGAAATGAAGAATTGAGCAGCGACAAGGAGCGCTCTATGGAACCGGTTGGAGTGCGTCTGTTGGTCGTATTCTCTAAAACGAATGCTAGGGAATGGTTTACAGCATCGGCTGGAGATGCTCTAACTACTTGACAAAATAATGCTGCCAGGGTAGGATGACAGCAGAGGTCAAGAGATCTTGAAAGCACCCCCAAAAGAATCCGGCATTGGTGCTGCGGCCGATACCACTGCTGTCTGGAGAAAAAGCAAGAAACTTGTAAGAATAAGGACGGTTAACTCAACTATGTGCACCATAGTTGACTTCAGGGTACAATACATTGCAGACATGACACTTGTACGTAATCAGAAAGCCATGACTACACTATAAAACGGAAATGACTGTCTACCGTGTTAGCAACAGTTCTCATGCTGCTTTTGCTGTGTCTCTCACAAGAGCAAACTTGGCCAGAAGGCCAGAAAGCTGAAGGAATGACCCAACACCATCGCAGATTCTCATGTGAGCGAATCCTGTTCCCTATGCAAACAAACATAATATTTTTATTAGACAGAAGAGAAACATCCATTTAAAAGAGAGAGAGAGAGAGAGAGAGAGCCAGCATCGCGTTAAGTCCGAGCTCATATCTCACAAGGGTTTGTAAGTTTACCTTCAACATTTCCAACTTGAGATACTCGGCCATGTCGTAGTTCTTGACAACGCGGAAGAGAGTAGTGATTACGTCAGCAGGAGAGTACCCCAAATCATAAAGTTGCTTCAGCGCAGAGCATGCGTCATAAAACTTTCCCTCAAGCACATTTTTATCATATTATTGACGTGCAAGGGGTGTGGTTGATCACATACCTGGAATAAGTATAATGTTACTCTTAACTGAGCAGATATCTACATACAGAACGGGCCAAGTTGACCAGTTAAAAACCAACCTTGAACACGTTTTCCTGATTAACAAAGCGGAACCCACTAAATGTAGCTTGCAGGTTGTTTAAAGCTTCTCTCATGTCACCATCAGCAGTAAATATGATAGCTTCAAGCCCTTCTGGCACATAAGGAACCTAGGTTGTACAAAAATAGAAAAAGTAAGATAAAACTACCTTCTAGCATGGGCAGTTGGAAATAATCCACTTAAGAAAAGGAGATATGAACAGTGGCAATTGTTTTTCATGCTTCAATCATTATAACATTCAGGAAAAAGGTCATGGTTCTTACATGATTAAATGCATTTGAACACAAACACACACTATTTCAGGTACGCAAGCACCTGATGGTAAACTAAGATTGGTTTCCCAGTTTTAACTGATATGCTAACCAATCTAGTAGCTCAATCTGTTGGTTTATCTTATGGAACAGCTCAGCGCATTCAGTTATGGGACATTTATTGATTGGCTGTTTCCTGTTTGGCAAGACTAGTCCATATGCCACATGCACTTGCTACAATACAACATTTATTAAATAGGTTTTGGAATATATGAGCCTTTAACAATGAAGCCTTTTATCCCCAAGCAGCAATGAAAATAGAACCCCATGAAAATAAGTAAGTCCTTACAACTGGAATAGTTACTCCCTCCAGTCTCTTTTTCTTGTCATTTAGAACATTTATGTTCTCTCCGTTCCACAAGTTTAAGCAACATAATCCATAATTGTATGACATCAAAAAAATATTGAAAGGTACGACAACACACAAGTAAATTTGATGATATTTCTAGTGATAAAATAATCTTTATATGACAAATCAAGATTCTTTATCTATATTAGTGGTCAATGGTTCACAGAGTTCCACAGATTCTAGGACAAAATATATTTTGAACTGGAGTAGAATGGAACATTCACCTTTTCAGCTGACACCACAATCATGAGGCGACTTAGGATCTCCTGATCTGAGAGCCTCGAGAACCTGACAATTGCACATCGGCTTTGAATCGGTTCGATTATCTTAGATGAGGTATTGCAGGCGAGTGCAAATCTTGTGGTGTTAGAATAGATCTCCATTGTTGTCTGCAGTGCTTGCTGTGCTCCTGATGTCATGCTGCATAAAGCAAGAGTTAGATTTAAAACTTACTCAAATACATCTATATGCCTACAGATCTCAGCAGCTATACAGTCAACTTCCTAAGCTTCAACTTAAATTCTATAAAATAGTGAAGCATTGTTCTTAGATAAGGTCAACATAAGATTTGTCACTTTATGACTGTGTCCATTTACAACACCTTGCTACTCCAAACATCATATACGAGTACCAACCTTGCACTAAGCCCAAAGAACAACTGACGGTGAAATAAGAACAATATTTCTAAGTACCCTTCTTTTGTTTGGCAGAACACGTCAAGTGAGTGGAACAGCATGGGGACGGTAATACCTGTCAGCCTCATCCAAAATGACGATCTTATGCCGCCCCGGCTGCAGCGTGACCTTCTTCTGCGCAAACATCTTGATCTTGTTCCGCACAACATCCAGCCCCCTGCAAAGGCAGGAATCGACCATCATGAATCCAATTCACACAGCATCCACAACAAATCACCGATTCAAGATCACATCGCGGTCGCAGCAAACCTGTCGTCCGAGGCGTTGAGCTCGAGCACGGCCTCGCGGCAGCTGGGCCCAAGAAGCTCGTGTGCCAGTGCTAGGATGCTCGTCGACTCGTCGTCTTCCCAGTCCCCGGCGGCCCCTGTGTGGAAGGGGAAAAGAACGAGGTACCTTGAGCTGTGGCTCTTCTGCGGACTGCGCCTAGAGTATGTAAGGTGTTCGAGGAGATGGCGCTTACGGAGAGGATGAGGTTGGGCATGTTGCCGTCGCCGGCGATGACCTCGAGGCGGGCGACGGCGTCGGAGTTGCCGACGACGTCCACGACGCGGGCAGGGCGGTACTTCTCGACCCAAGGGATGTCGTAGGTGTCGGATGGCGCTGCGGCGGCCATGGCGGTTGGGTGCGCTTGCGCCGCGATAGGGAAAACGGCGTGGTTGTGTAGGGAAAAAGTGAGGAACTGTCGAATTGACGAAAGCCAGAGAAGCGAGGGGGGGCATTTGTTCGAGTCTTGGGACCGCTTTTTGGCGCGGTCAAATCAGATGAAAAAAAGTAAAAGGAGCATGCTCTTTTTTCAAATAAAATTTATCAACTCCGTTTCGAATTATTAATATTAATTAATTTAAAATTAAACTAATCAGCATTAAATAATTTTAGACGGAGGGACTATACGTCAAATATTATAAAACGGAGGGTGTAGCTCTCATAATTATTAGTTGTAAAACCGTGATTGCATAACAAATGCGGCGGTTCTCATTAAAAAATAATCCTTCGACGCCAGAGCAAAAGATTGAAAATGAAATAAGAAAATAGAGAAAAGACCACCAGTGTCGAGCCGTCCCAATTCCATTCCGCGGAAGAAGAGACCAGTTCCTTCCTCCTGATCCCCCACGGGTTCCCCTCGATGGCGACGCCCCGCTCTCCGAGCACCCGCGGCGACGCGCCCCTTGACTCCTCCGCGCCGCTGCTAGGCGGCGGGGGCCGGCGCCGAGGGGGCGCGCTCCGCGGGCCCACTCTCCGCGGCGCGGCGCGGCTGCTGCGTCGCGGCGGGCGGCGGGCGATGAGGGAGCCGTCGGTGCTGGTGCGGGAGGCCGCGGCGGAGCACCTCGAGGAGCGGCAGGCGGACTGGGCCTACTCCCGCCCCGTCGTGGCGCTCGACCTGCTCTGGAACCTGGCCTTCATCACCGTGGCGGCCGTGGTTCTCGTGCTCAGCCGCAACGAGGACTCGCCCATGCCGCTCCGCACCTGGGTCGGCGGCTACACCCTGCAGTGCGTCGTCCACATGGTCTGCGTAGCTATCGAGTTCCGGATGCGCCACGGTCAGCGCGGCGGGGCCTCAGCCCCCGTTGACGAGGAGAGGGGAAGTGATAGATCCTCCTCCTCCAGCGATGACGATGTCGGGGACCATGATCGCCGTGGTCGCCAGACCGATTATGTCAGGTAATTTGATGGATCTGATGAAAGGGCTTTCTAATGCTGTTGATGCATGGTATATAAACAGTATTTTCCTTTTAGCGTATACTCTACACTACAAACTGTCTAGTAACTGGAGCACCACATCTGTAGTTTAGTTTCTTTACGAAATGTTCATTATGCCTTTCCATAGTTGAGTGTTTCCTGAATGTTGTAAAGTGTAACATTGCATTTGCATGACTGTCCACTATGCTGTGAAGTAACGCAGGCGAGTTCATAAACTATACAGTCCGCCAATAGTAGGGTGTATGGGTGGGTTGCTGCCTTGCTGGTCCATGATGTTCATCTATTTTGCTGTTCTTTTTTCTCTCAAGCCAAGTTGTAGTTGATCTAGATGTGGCAATCTAGCTGATGTATATGGACAACCAAAGTAGACTGTTCTGGAAAGTCGTGCTAAATGCTGACATGTATTTCAATTCAATCTCTAGTCTAGCTGGCACCCTTGTTTTAAGGAACCGTTTCTTGTTTGTATCATGTGCTACTAGCTTTTTAGGACAGGCCAAACCAGTTCGAAATGGAAGTAGTTTGTTTCTTTTAATGTAAACAATTTGCATCTGGTGGGAGTGTGCTACAAACAACCATTTGTCCTAAGGTAACTTTATAGTTTGGCAACACCTACTTTTCAGGCACCTGAAACATGGAAATTTTCATTTGACTGTGTGAACACCAGGGCAATCTAAGCTCTTCTGCGAGTTTTGGGTTAGGGATGGGGGTTTCTAGGGTTTGAGATGTCCCTCGGGCTCAGAATGGTTTTCGAGGCAACATGTGGGACTGGTGAAGGCGACAAGCATCAGTGGAGCGGCAAGATGGGGTGCCATGGCCGCAGGAGGTGGAGGAAGGTGGGTAGTGCAAGGGCAGGGGCGTCATGTGCAATAGGTGAGCATGATCATGGCGGGTGGCTGCAGATCTGGTGTCAGGGTTGCTGCTGGAAACCGCAATAGGCAGGCGGGGCGGGAAGCCAGGGAGCGTGGTTGGCTGGTTGCACAGCTAGTTTCTGTTGCGTGGAAAGAGACATTCTTCAGTTATGTGCAGTGTGCAGCATGCTAGAGGAAGATAATGCTGCGATTGCTAGATGATAATCCTACGGTTGATGCTGGTGAACTGAAACCAAACTGTTTTTCAGTCATATGACACATAGACCCTCCCTTGTACTTTATTGTGGCAGGTGCTCAAGATGGCATCATGTTTTACTCTATTCAATAGAGCATTTGAAACAGTCATATGAGTAGCTCAAGGGCACTAATTTCCTCAGACTGAAGAGCAAAACGATCTGTGCCTTTCTCTTCGTCTAAATAACTCATATACATAAAGAAGACCCTGATATTGTTGTTTTTATTTCACACTATTTGAAGTCTATTCATTGTGGTAATAGCTTTGTTAGCTAAATCTTGTCAAGAAGTTGTATTGGATCGACTTAGGAGTTGCATAATTGGTTTTGATTTTTTTTCTTGTAAAGTAGAATGTAGAATTTGATATTGACTGAAGCCACATACTGTATCAACTAACCATATATGTTCCGATAGGTGAACTAAAATGCAACAATGGTCGAGTGCTTGATATTTAAGTCTGTTTTCACTCATTAGTTCATTGGTTCATTCACTCTCTTCTACTCTTTTATCTTGTCAGTTGTCATTTCAACCAATCGTCATACCTTTTGCTGCTCTGCTTCATTTCTTAAACACAGTTCTACAAAATCATAGAACTAATTGTAGTTATAACTTGTGATTATGTTTGAGAACAGGCAATTCTTATTATGGAGTAGATATTAATAATAAGTTATTGATTTTTTTATGCCAAGTACTCCCTCCGGTTTTCTATTGATGACATTACAACAACACTTTTAGTTTATTTTTTAACTGAAAAAGTTCTCCTAACGACAGCAATTAAAAACCGGAGGGAGTGCATAGAAAATTGTAAAAGGCATTTTTTTCTAAAAGGCGGATCAGTTTATTGACATGGTATAATAATGACTGGCACATATACCTGTTGTAATTACTACTATTACCATATTATGTTGCTGTTTTTTTTATATCTACATAAACAGACTTGCACAATTCATTACGCTGGAGTTTGTCAGCTCAACCTTGCTGCTTATGTTTTAGCTGGGTGGATGTTTTCTCTCTCATGTTCCGTACATTACCCTCCTCTTTCACTTACCCTAGTATTTGATTGTATTCGCACGCATTTTTGTTTCTTTGGCTTTGTTCAAAATATTGCTGCTGCTGTTGTCATGCTATCTTTAACTCAGTTCTGATCTATTTGATTATTTAGATCTCCTGATCTCTTTGAACAGTGTACACTTCAGTATTTCTTTATCCTCATAATGTCGTTATGTTTTACTCCGGCAGTATCGCGAAACATCTGGAGTCTGCCAATACTATGTTCTCCTTCATATGGTGGATAATTGGATTTTATTGGATATCTGCTGGTGGTGAAGAGGTTATCCAGAATGCTCCTCAGCTTTACTGGTACTTATGAACAGTCACTTTTTGTAGTGTTCCTTTTGCTTCTGTTTATTATTGTAAATACATTTCTGTATGACTTGACTTTGCAGGCTTTGCATAGTCTTTCTGGCATTTGATGTGTTCTTTGTTGTATTCTGTGTTGCTCTGGCCTGTATCATTGGTATTGCTGTTTGCTGCTGCCTCCCTTGCATTATAGCAATTCTATATGCGGTCTCTGATCAGGTATGATATTTGGATTATGTGAAATGCAGCATAGAATTTGTGTTGAGGTTGACATGTTATTCTTGCAAGGATAAACACTTGTCTCGTGTGATTGAAATCAGGAAGGAGCATCTGAAGATGACATTCGCCAAATCCCAAAATACAAATTTCGACGAACTGAGGAGCCTGAAAAACAAGCTGTTGATGCCATGGGACCATTTGGTGGGATAATGACAGAGTGTGGCACCAACCAACCGATTGAGAAAGTGCTTGCCCCTGAAGATGCAGTAAGTTCTCATGCTCCACTTTTTGGATATGCATGTTACATGACTTTGACCCTAGCAATGTATGACACTACTTTGGATAATCTTTTGAACAATATTTTCATAAGTTCATCATATTGTTCGTTGATAATGGCTTATGTGTTTTATAATAACGAGTGGGATGCCATGAATCATGTTTGTGTGGTAAGTTCGGCTGGTCACAGACCAACTGGCTCAAGCAAATCTATTGGCCTGTGACACTGAATTCGATGTATCATACTATCTTTTTTGTGGTAACCTTTACATTATGGAGGAACTAATGCCATGTTGACATATAGATTAGCTTCATCCATTAGTTTCTGCAACCTCGTTAGCATTGGTTTTGTTTTGAATCAATCGATCTAACCTATGTGGCAACCAAAAACACTGTATGAAACATTTTTTCACTTGATATATGCAGGAGTGCTGTATTTGCCTCTCGGCATATGATGATGGCGCAGAGTTACGAGAACTCCCGTGTGGGCACCATTTCCACTGTGCCTGCATTGATAAGTGGCTGCACATCAACGCAACATGCCCCTTGTGCAAGTACAACATTAGGAAAAGCAGCAGTAGCAGCGGAAGCGAAGAAGTATGAGTGTCCACCTGAGCATGCGGATCCATTTCGACTTTACACTACACCTGTGCGTTGCTAATGTAACTCCTGGTCATGGCCAGTGTAAATTTTTGTATCAAAAAACTATGCCGATAGCTAAGTATATGTATTAAAGTTATTTCAACTGTTGTTCATATACCCCATAAATTAATAACAGTTGTGTGTGGGTCTGCATTTAGAGTCGGAAAATCTATGGTTCGAAATTCGAGCCGAAATAGCCGTTCCGGAATCTGTCATCAAACTGGGCTTTGGATGACCCAATCGCTGCAGACCCAGATGTGACATAGCCTCAACAGGCAGGCGGACACTGTGAGGCCGCAAATGGACGGCAGAGTGAGAGCACAAATTGCGAGAAGAAAGGCGGACCGTGTCCGGTACGCGTCTCTAGTGTCTACTCGCGTGCGGCCTGGTTCGCCCGCAGAAAGCACTGGCCCTGGATTTATTCCTGCACAGCTCGCACTCGGCGTCGCACAGTTTTGAGTTCTGGTCTTTGGATGCCAGCATCCCCTCTCTGAGTGCAGCACCTCGTCAAAGTGCCGGCTGTGGGTTTCCTTTTATATCGGAGCTGTTACTGTTAGCCGTTCATCTTGCTGAGTCGGCAAGTCAGCTTGTTAGCTTCTCCATCCCAATATCAGTAGTACGTTCGTATGCTATTGCTGATCATCTGACAAGTTAGCTGTCTGATCATTTTGAGAAAGCACAGCAGCTTGTCTAAACAAACCCTGTTCTAAGATGAGGCTATGACCATCACTAAATATCGATCTCTAACGATACAGAGATGTTTCAGTTCACGCCTGCACTAACTGTCAATACAAGCTGAAACTACAAGAGTATTACGGATTTGATCAATACCAGTGGGCAGTGGCGCGGTCACGAGACCGAGCTCTTGCAGTCACGCGACACCGCGCCCCCCGGCCTCGCTGCCGCCGCCGCCCGCACGGACAGTGCGAGCACGTCCAGGTCAGACAGCTCGCTCCTCCTCTTCTTGTTATCCCGACGCCGCGCCGCGAGCCTCTCGTCGTCGTTGTCGTCGTCCTCGTCCTCGCCTTCATCCTTGGCGCCGTACCCGCCGTCATCCTCCTCATCACCGCCGTCGCTGCGGGTCCTCTTGCCCCCGATCGCGACGCCAAACAGCACCGGCTTCCCCCCGGATCCAGCGCCGCCGCCTCGGCCGCCATCACCCTCCGCGTCATCCTCCTCCCCGCCGCCGTGGTCGTACCGCGCCACGAGGCCCCGCACGCCGTCGCAGAGGCGTCGCGCGCGGGCCAGCTCCCGCGTCAGCCTCGCGTTCTCGCGCCGCAGCCGCGCGTTCTCCTCCTCCAGCCCGGCCACCGCGCCGCTCACGCCCGCCGCCGCGGGGGGCGGCGACGAGGAAACCGCCGGCTCCCCGCCGGAGCTCGTCGGCGGGGAAGAGATCGGTATCGCCATGGGGATGCCCGGCACGGCCGCGGCGCCGGTCCCCTTCCGCCTCTGTATCCCGCCGAGCAGATGCTTCTCCCCTCGCCGGAAGCAGTCGTTGGCGAACTCCCACCGGTCCGCCACCACCTTCTTGAACCCCTGCACGAGGAAGACGCAAACCTAGCTCATGATCTCGATCTAACCGAACGAATATTTGGACGTATGAGCAACAGGACGGGCGGTCGGTTGGACGCACGTAGGTGTTGAGCTGGCGGACGAAGGAGGAGAAGTTGCCGTGCTTGAAGTGCTTGGGGAGGAGGTCGCGGGCGAACTCGGCGGGGCGCCACACCACGAAGGCCGTGCCGGTGTCGTTCCACGAGATGCTGTCGTTGGTGCTGGGGTCGTCCACCATCGCGTACGTCTTCGTCAGGAACGGCGGCGGCGGCGCTCCCGCCGCCGGCGACGCCATTGAGGGAGACGTTGGTTAGGACGACTGCAGCGTTCGTGTTGTTGAGAAGGGAGTAGGATGCGGCGCAATTGTTTCCACGGCAATGAGACGCGTCCGGAAAGGTCGATTCCGGGACGGGATTAGGTTGGAGATAGGGGCCGAGAAGCATCCAGCGGGTTCTAGAAGGTTCCCGTCCGTCTCGCTGACACGTGGCGCGGCTTCTAGAAAGGGCCTGATTGGCTGGAAGGAACTAGCAGCTGAAGAGCGCAAACGCGGTCGCTCTAAGATTAGATTTTTTTAGGCACGATAATTTGCTTGCCTACAACAGATCACGAAATATGTTTGTTTCTTTTGGATGTCCAGTAGAAGAAAGGAAGAAAATAATGGTGCGGCAAAACGTGAGAGACTTCCACATATTAAAACAACGACCCGGCCTGAAACATCAGTTCACCACTGCATTGTGGAGAGGACAGCACATGGGCTGGGCTGGGCTGGAGGAGAAGAAAACTACTCCAGGTTTGTGTGGCGAGCCCTCATCTGGGCCGGGCTCTGGCCCAAGACGCGCGCGAGCTCCAACACCACCATCTCGAACAGCACGAACATGGCTCCCTCGTACAGGCTCCCCATCGGCAGCTTCGCCGGCGGCGGCGACGACGACGATCCCTCCGGCGCCCCGGTCGCCTCCTCCTCCTCCTCGTCGGCCATAGTCTGCGCGGGGAGGTGCGCCACGACGTCCGCCTGCCGCCGCGGGAACCCCGCGCCGTCCGGGCGAGCCGTGAGCAGCAGCACGCGCGCGCCGGCGCCGCGCGCCACGCCGCAGATGGCGTCGACGGTGGAGAACGCGCCTGGGCCCGCCGAGGCGACGAGGAGGTCCCCGGCGGCCGCAGGCGGCGCGGCGGCGTCGCCGACGCAGTGCGCGGGGAGGCCGAGGTGCGCGAGGCGCATGCAGAGCGCGCGCACCATGAGGCCCTCCCGCCCGACGCCGTGCACGAACACGCGACCCCCGCGCGCGGCCGCTGCCGCGAGCTCGGAGACGAGCACCGAGCGCGCCGCGGGGTGCGGCGAGGGCGCGGAGAAGACCGAGGCGATCTGGGCGCAGATGGCGGCGGCCGCGGCAGCGTCCGCCTCGGTGCTGCTCATGGCTGGGTCTGTCTGCCTTATCCGAAGCTCCCGTGGAGGCTTTGGTCAAACTGGACCTCACTTGTTTTGGCTGTGGCGGAGCAGGGCAACTGAGGAGCGATTGGATGCGGAGACCTTGCTCTCGCTGCGTGGCAAGCAGGCAGGATTCCAGCGTCACGAGTCGTCGAAGAATCTCTGTCACGTAATGACAGTGAGACGCTGACGTAAACAATAGCGTCAGTGTGTTGCGACCGATAGTGAAACACTGGTGCCGTATCAGTCCGTAGTTGTGGCAGCACCAGCGGCTAATCCTTCTTGCGTCGTGGAAGACCAACTGAACTTGATCTACACGGTATCTCTACAACAACCGAATCCTTCTTGCGTCGTGGAAGACCAACTGAACTTGATCTACACGGTATCTCTACAACAACCGAATCTACTAGAGTCCAGGAACTATCAACTATATCTGGTACGCAATCAGATATACCACACGTAATCTTAACTGACTTTATCTCTACAATTTTTTTCGAAAAATGATCTCTACAGTTGCATCTATAAAAGATATATAGATCTCCGGTATTCGACGGGGCTTGTTGAAATGCAGCATGAATTTCGTAGAATTGTATAGGCGACGGCCTGGGGTGTCAGTCATTCCTGGCCCAACGGACCTCTGCATAGTACAAGCCCGAATACTGTGGCGATCAGCCCATGTATACGGCCCAGTGGACGTGGAGCACGGCCAGCCAAGCCGACGATGTGATGGTGGCACGCCGCGGACCGCGCGCGCGCGGACGCGTCTGCGTCTGCTGATGAGGCGAGCGTGAGCGACCGCAAAAGACGTTACGCCCGGCAGGCGCCGCAGCAAGGCACGGCACGGCGGCCGTGTCGCGCCAACAGCGCAGCGGGCGGATGCGAGCGGCTCGGCGGATGCTCCCTGCTCCTGCTCCGGGGAAATCCACGACGCCAAGTTCCCACTGGAAACTAGCCGAATTGCTGGCGCGCCGCGCTGGGCCAATGCTCGAGCGGCCGGCCGCTGAGCTTGGCCACATCATCCCACGCGCCGATCAAACAACGAGATCGCGGCGAGATAGGCTAACCGGAACCTGACCAAAAGCTGAAACCTTGCAATGAATCTACAAGGTCGTGGTCGCCGCTTTCGAGGCCATGGTGTACAGCAAATTAAAGCAAAGCAGATCGTGCTAATCGAGCTGTTAACGGCAGAAATGTCCAATCACGCATGAAGGAAACACAATAATGAATGGTTCGGCCGTGGTCAAAAGGGACAAGCTGGCACGAAAAGCAGCGGCAGAGCCGAATGCTCGTGCTGTCATGCATTCTTCTCCTCCTCTTAATGAAACACACACCCAGGTGTGTCCGCGAAAAAGAAAAAAAAAGTAGTATCGACTGGTTCTTCGTTGGTCACGGATTCGGTTTCAAGCTATAACTTAGCTTGTGTTGACCGGCACTTCATAGTCCCAAGTTCCAATGATCGGGGACGGAGAAGCTTGTGTCCACCATTACAATACTTGACCCAAGACGTCTCTCCTCCGCACCACTCGATCTGTTTAACAGCATGTGACGGAGAGCTCCGGTATCTGGTTCGGTCAGCATAGTTTCCTCTTTGGTGGTCTAGTCGCGCATTCGCCGCTGCCTCTGAAGCTATCCAGTGAGCTCACTCTTCATCAGTCCTCATCACGTGAAACCATGGTCCTCAGCGAAACAGCGCACTCTGCAAACATGCTACTCTTTCCATATTCTTTCCTTAGCGTTGCAAAGCACACACGCCGCATATTTGTCACCTTTGCGTCACGGCTGCTCCTCCATTCCTGGATACGGCGTGAGCCCTAGCGGCCCACGAAAAAACTAAATATAACTATATCAGGAGGTTTATAATCGTGGGGGATTACAATCTTTTTTCATGCTTCTCCCAGTGGCTCACAAGGGATACTTATAGGTGGCGATTTAGAGTCCTAACCATCCATACGAAATTTAGAAAGAGAGAAAAGAGAAGCCTCCAGGTGACGGGCCTTCGCTTCGCTACGGAAATTCTGCCTCTTTTATCTTCATTAAAATTTGGATCATCAATCAATAAACTCCACCTTGAGACAAATTCCTTCTTGTAGCTTTAAAATAGTAATCCTCCATCTCAACGAACAATTTAACTGCCGGTGCCAAAAGCCACTGGGAGCTAGTTAGTAATACCAGCCTAGCAATAGGAACATATTTTGTTATCATGCCCGTAGGATTATCATGAGTGCTGATTTTGCAAATTTTGATTTAGCCTCGATCAATGGTATCTCGCACAAAGTGATACCTGATATCAATATGTTTGGTCCTCTCATGAAACATAGCATCTTTGGTAAGATATATGACACTTTGACTATCACAATATAAGGTGATACAAGACTGAGATCCACAAAGTTCAGAATACAGACCTTTCAACCAAATTGCCTCCTTGTATGCCTCTGAGATAGCCATATATTCTTCCTCTGTAGTAGACAAGACAACTGTATCTTGTAAACAAGATTTCCAACTCACAGCACAACCCCCAACAGTGAAAACATATCTTGTGAGAGACCTTCTCTTGTCTAAATCAGCAACATAATCAACATCAACATAGCCAATAAGACCATCTCTAGTCCTTCCAAAACACAAACAAGCACTAGAAGAACCACGCAAATATCTAAAAATCCACTGCACTGCCTTCCAGTGTTCTTTACCGGGGTTAGACATGTATCTGCTAACGACGCTCATAGCATATGATAAGTCAGGACGTGAGCATACCATACCATACATGAGAGACCCAACAGCACTAGAGTATGGAACTTTTGACATATACTTAATTTTATCATCAGTTTCTGCACACTAAGAAATAGACAACTTAAAATGAGGGGCCAACGGTGTACTCACAGGTTTAGCATTATCCATGTTGAAGCGGTGAAGAACCTTTTCAATATAAATTTTCTGACTCAAATAGAGAAGCCCGGATTTCCTATACCTGATTATCTCCATTCCAAGGATTTTCTTAGCAGCACCAAAATCCTTCATATCAAATGTACTACTCAAGCGTGACTTTAAAGTAGTCACTTCTTTCTTCCTCTTGGCAGCAATCAATATATCATCAACATATAGCAATAGGTATATGGGTGATCCATCGACAACTTTAATGTATACAAAACTGTCAAACTGAGATCTATGAAATCATAAAAGAATAAAACCTCTTATACCACTGCCTTGGAGATTGCTTCAAGCCATATAATGACTTCTTCAACTTGCAGACATAGTCTTCTTTTCCAGGGACAATGAACCCCTCAGCCTGGTCCATGTAAATGTCCTCCTCCAAGTCTACATGTAAAAAAGCGGTTTTCACATCTAGCTGCTCAAGCTCATAATCATGCATAGCAACAATACTGAGGAAAGTACGAATAGAATTGTGTTTCACAACTGGAGAATAGACATCAGTATAATCAATACCTGGAATTTGACTAAATCCTTTAGCAACTAACTTTGCTTTATACCTTGCAGGTTCATTTGGAGTCATTCCTTCTTTTCTTTTATAAATCCACTTGCATTTAACATGCTTCTTGCTAGTGGGCAAAGGAACAATTTTCTGGGTACCATTTTTCTAAAGTGACTCCATCTCATCATGCATTGCACCAATCCACTTTGTACTATCAGTAGATAAGATAGCTTCTGTGTAATTGGAAGGCTCATTAACACCTTAAATTTCTTCTACAACACTCAAGACAAAAGCAACATTACATTCTTCAATCCACTTTGTTGGGCGAACAATCTCCCTCCAAGGCCGAGCTTCGGCGAGAGACTCCTGTGGTGGCTGCACAATAGGTGAGGAGTGTGTAGCAGGAGATAAATCTTCAGTAGCAGGGTGAACATCAACAACACTTTGACTTGGAGCAGCAACATCATCATTAACTAGCTCCACCTGCACGCTGATAGTATCACGTTTCTCGTTATTAGAACTGGTAGCCAAGTTATTTGTGAACATAGTAGACTCATTGAATACAACATTTCTACTATAAAATGCCTTCTGTTTTTCTGTATCTCATAATTTATAAGCTTACACCAGTACCATAACCCAATAAAATGCACTTGATAGCTCTAGGCTCGAGTTTTCTATTATCAACACGTGCATAAGCAGTGCAGCCAAAAACTCTCAATTTAGAGTAGTCACAAGGAGAGCCAGACCATACCTCAATTAAGAAGCACGCTGTGGAAGCAGCTTCTGCCTAGAATTTTTTGCTTAAACCCGAATTGGAAAGCATACAACGGGCCTTTGAAATTATTGTTCTGTTCATGCGTTCCGTAACACCGTTTGTTGAGCAGTGTATGGAATTGTGTGGTGACTCACAATTTCTTCCTTTCTGTAATAATATTTAAATGCACTAGAACAGAACTCCATGCCATTATCAGTTTTTTTAGAATTTTTACCTTCCTTTCTGTTTGCTTTTCAACCATAACCTTCCACTCTTTGAATGACTGAAATGCATCTGATTTATGCTTCAAAAAATATGGCCAAACTAGACGTGAGTAATCATCAATAATAGTTAACATGTAACTAGCACCACCATGAGATGTTTTTCGAGAAGGACCCCATAAATCAGTATGCACATAATCAAGAATACCTTTAGTATTATGGATAGCAATATTAAACTTGACTCTTTTATGCTTACCAAACACACAATGCTCACAAAAGTCAAGTGATTTTGCCTTGCAACCTTCAAGTAGGCCTCTTTTACTTAATTCTACCAAATCAAGTGCACTCATATGCCCAAGACGCATATGTCAAACTTTTGTGATATTAGATTGATCAGGAGCAACCACGACATTAGCAGTAAATGTACTACCTCGAAGCACATATAAGTTGGCAGCTTTTAAATCACCTTTCATGACAATGAGAGAACCTTTGGTTACCTTCAAAACTCCACCTTCAGCGGAATATTTGTACTCTTTCACATCGAGGGTACTAAGAGAGATGAGATTCCTAGACATGGTTAATGTTCGTACAATCCCATCAAACATTCTGATCTGAATAGTACCAATGCCTATGATCTCACATGTCGTGTTGTCACCCATCCTCACGATGCCACCTTTCTGTATAGGCTCATAAACACTAAAAAGATCTCTGTTAGTGCAGACATGATATGAGCAAGCAGAATCAAGTATCCATTAAGCATCTTCAATGACACATCCGGCAAATGCAATAAGTACGGTATCATTATCAGAATTCTCATCAGAGACAACGGATGCACTACCTTCAGACTTACCCTTTTTTTCGTTTCTCTTTTCTTTGTTCCGCAGCTTCCAACAATCATCGATGACATGATTGTCCTTTTTATAGTACCGGCAGAATTTATCATCTCGTCGTCCCCTGGACTTGGAACGACTTCTTTGATTTTTCTTGCCGTTACCTTTATTTCCTGAATTCGATTTCTTTTGTTCACTTCGGCCACGAACATTCAATGCCTCTCCGTTAGAATGACCAGCATCTTCCGAGTTTACCATCTGTTTCATCTTTTCTTTTGCTATCAAAGCCTCATATACCTCGGCCACGGTTAGAGTATCACGACTATATAGAATAGCATCTCGAAAGTTTCCATATGAAGGTGGAAGTGAACAGAGGAGAAGAAGAGTCAGATCTTCATCTTCAAATTTTACCTCCATTGATAACATATCAGCAACGATCTCCTTGAACACAGATATGTGTGTGAGAACAGATCCACCTTTCTGCACTTGTGCGTGAACAACTTCATCTTGATGTGCCTCTTGCTAGTTAGATCTTTCGACATACAGATTGATTCTAGCTTCAACCAAACCGGCGGCAGCGGTTTGCTAGTCCAAGCACTCCTGCAAAACATTGTTCGAAAGTTGCAGATGGATCTGAGATAAGGCCTTACGATCTTTTCTTTTCTCTTCGGCCGTCCACTCATTTTGGTTCTTCCCGAAACCCTCAAGAGCTTCGTCTAGATCATGATGCGCCAGCACTGCCCGCATCTTCACATGCCACAATGAAAATTTTGTATCGAAATCCAACAGAGGAAGATCATACTTCATCGTCGTTGATGTCATGTGCCTAGCGGCACGAACCCTAGAACAGGAGATCAAAACTCTGGCTCTGATGCCACTTGTTGGAATCAGACGAGAAGAAAGTGTAGATCAAAATAGAGGAGACACAAATTTTAACGTGGAAAACCCCTCTAAGTCGAAGGGGAAAAAACCACGGGCGCTATATCAGGAGGTTTACAATCGTAGGAGATTACAATCCTTTTTCATGCCTCTCCCGGTGGCTCACAAGGGATATTTATAGGTGGTGACTTAGAGTCCTAACCCTAGACGATCCATACGAAATTTAGGAAGAGAGAAAAGCGAAACCTCCCGGTGACGGGCCTTCGCTTCGCTACGAAAATCCTGCCTCTTTTATCTTTATTAGAATTTGGATCATCAATCAACACTAACAGATCATGATGCGGTGTGCGCAACTCAGCAAATGAGCTGTCCTTGTGCTCGAGATCACGTCCACCATGAGCGGCGGTCGCCGACCGAGAGAAGGCAAGATGGCAGGTCTGAACCTGTGGCGGAACCTTGTACCAGCGTGTCTCCAACTGCTGCTACAGCATAAGCTAGACAGGTCGCGTGTGACACGTGCGCGAGCAATCCTTCCGTCCATGGACAAACGCAAGCGACGTTTCACTGCAGCTCAATAGATCGAGCAGCTTCAGATCTGTAGCGCCGCGTTGAAGATCAATAGCACCAGCAGCCGTCTAGCTAGACGCTTGCTTGACTGGGTGAAGAAACGGAAGCGAAAGCCAATTCATCATGCAGGGCACAGCCCACACACAGTATAGCGAATTCCCTTGTACTGTTCGGGTGTTACGGATTTCTGAACCTGCCGCACGGCCATCTCGGCATCATGGTCTGACTTCAGGGCTGCTTCTCCTTTCTTTCTTTTTAAATTTCGTAGTGCTGCTTTTGATGAATTAGGCATGACCTAAGCAGACGACCACTGAAGGAGATCAGCAATGACCTAAGCTCGCGGCATGCAAAACTTTGAGCAAGGCTGCAACTAGACTGATTATGTACTGCTCGTCTTTAAGCTAGCCACTGTTGAGTGTAATAGCTCAATTTTGATACGCGGATGATCCTTGCGCATCCTTTTTTAACAGAACTGAAGTTCTATCAAAATCGAAATGAGATACTTGTACTGAAAAATAATGTAAAATGCAGTGCATATGTTTTGAAAATAACCACATTAACAATCACACGAGGCAGCCAAGCAGAGCATATTGGAAACACCGAAGACGTGATCCAGGTTTGCAGCGTCCGTATCACCATGGCACAATCATCAAGACTAGAAGCAGATAAAAAAAATGAAAATCGATGGTTATATCCTGCATTAGTCAATCATATAGACTGAGTAACTAAATGCTTGATAGTTAGGAGAACCAATCTTGGTTTTGTTTATGTTTTAGAGGCGATCAATGATCCCCTTGCCTCGATGCAAGTAAAGCATCTGAATACACAAATGCCTCGATGTTTTTAGTGAGTTGAATCTGATGAAGTCTTGACTAATGGCACCAAGTCCACATGCATCGGAAGCCTTTCCGGCCCTAAAATAGCAGAGTTCGTGTTTTAGTCCCATGCCCGACGATATTTTGGATACCATATCCCAAAATGGAACTCGATTAAGTGACAAAATGTCAGAATGTATGGGCTAAATTGTTAGTCATAAAGAAAATAAGAATATATCACTGACAAGGGAAAACATCTTCAGTTCTAGGTCTGACGTCTAATCATCGACAGATTCAGGACCAATAGATTTTTGAGATGTACAACTTACGTGGCAGATCAACCACCTCAGGTCCCATTAGGACAATGATGACCTCCTGAGCATCTTCACTGGGCCGACACCAAACAGTTGTACATATGATGTCGAATAGGAGAGCAAGTCACCCCCATCTGGAAACATAATAGATTCAGATCATAAAAGAACAGGACACATTTTTTTTAAAAAAAAAAGAACGATTTTTTGTATATTTGGATCTATTATATGTTCCCATCATGTTCCATGATACAGATCATACAATGTAAGCAAAAAATTTACACTGCTAAAACGAGAGGTGGGGGGGGGGGGTCTGATCTACACTGGAATACTAGTCTTCAAAATGTACAATGCACAGGGGCCTGTCATGAACAATCACTGATGTATAGATCTCTAGGGACCACCGGGCTGATTATATACTTGTACGATCCAGGAGCACCAAGCATGTGATGTCTTGTACCAAGAAACCACATTGGGCCAGTATTGCTTGGTGCGCAGGGACTAATCTTCAGGCCATGTGAGGTACCAATGCTGCCTTACAGTTCCACCAAATACTCTGACTAATCACTGATACATTTGTAAACCGTAATTCTGGAACCACCTAATCTTGCCGTCCCATCCTGCAGTTACTATCACTTGACCCCAGGAGTTCGGTGTGCTCAGCAAACAGTTCCTTAGAACTGAGCAAGAAGGCAGGATTTCCTCAGGCCAAGTTGCTGAACTTCTGCAAGTGGACTTAGGGGAGAACTCCAGATTCAAATTGAGAATACCATGACCCCTTGAATTGCCCCTGACAGCCTCACTCGTGCACAAGAAATTATCTCCTTGTGGTGGCAATATTTGAGAGGCTGGAGAAACTGTACTTCTTGGTTCATTGCCATTCCATGCTATTGCAATGGCTGCATTGTTGGAGTGGAAGCGCTCTGAGGACCATATGGTTTTTGCATGTTTCCATGAAGATTCAACTTGGCTTTCATGGTTCCATACATAAATATTGGAGTCTTCACCAGCAGAAATTATATGGTGCCCATCTGCAGTGAATGTTGCCGACGATTGGCAGGAGCCACTTCGGAGTCCTGATTGAATTGAAATATGAGTTAGTAATATATCTAAAGAAATAACTGGGTAGAGCAAGAGGGATGAAGCATTTGAGTTGTACCACTATATTTCTGAGTCACGATGGTTCCATCAAGTATTTTGATATTGGAGTCAGCAGATGTAACCATTAATTTACTAGGGTTACTTGGAAAAAACTGCCATCGAAATGGAAAACAGAGTCAGAACGTAGGAGCCTAATAATAAAAAATGAGTGATGAAGCCATCTCTAGTAATAAAAGCCTTCTTGTGAAGATATTTACCTCAAAAGAAGTGATTCTTTTAAGTGAAGATTTCTTCTCGCCATTAAGTGCAATCTGTGTTTCAAACCGCAGCAGTCTATCTGATTCAACAAGACGCAGTTGCAGTTAGCATACATGGAGTATACTAAAGGGAGTACCCAGTGCCGAAGGCTCCCACACATGTGGGGTCTAGGGAAGGCTTATTTCTAGACAGCCATAAACTGGTTCGAACAGATATGGAGTATAGTAATGTAAAAGAAAAAAGTACAAAAAACAGATATGGAAAAGATAGTAGAGATTTCACAATATTTTCTATTTACCTGATGCATCATAAAATCGACAATTCCCCGTAATGGTTCCAACCACTGCTCCCTGCGTGATGTAATAGATAGGAAAGAATATGAGATATTACTCACAAAATAAAAAAGTAACAAAGCAACAAAAATAGCTTCTGATGACAAACTGGTAATCATACCTTTCCGTTAGGTCTGTAACAAACAGCTGTCACTATGTCTCTAGTGTCAGCCCAATCCACAACACTGCATTTAGTTATGTTCCATACACGGATTTTGCCATCAATTGATCCACTGATGAAGCGATTCTCATTGGCTGGATTAAACTGGACACAAGTCACTGCAGAAATAAATTGTGAGCTCAAGTTAGAATCAAAGTCAAAAACTTTTGAGGCATAAATGTAAAAGAGATTATCGGCTTACCAAAGTTGCTATGTGCGAAAACAGTAATGCAGTTTGCAGACCCCACTTTCCACAAGCGAACAGTTTTGTCTGTTGACGCTGACAATAGATGCTGCAGCATTGCAAATTTTGATCATTAGAAAGGAAGATTGAGAGGCGGAGAGAAGATTTCTGATCATCCAAGTGAATGGAGAAAAAATACACATTTCTTTTGACTGACCTTATTGTTAGACCATGAGAGGTCCAGTACATCACCAAAGTGGCCATGAAACTCATGCAAGGGTTCCTCTGAGATCTGGAAAACCATGGTTGGAATCACAACACAAGCAGACTCAGTGCGCTTGAAGCTCCTCACTTTGCATTTCTTCTCTATGTCAACATTGACAAGAACCAAGCCACTCTTGGGATCAGCTTTGAGGTAGACACAGGAAGGGTCATCCATAGGAATTTCACAATCCTCGGATTGTGTAATACCCCAGACCCGGACAACTCCATCTTCACCTCCAGTTGCAAGAAACTGCCCATCAGGACTAAACTTCATTGTCAGGATGGCACCATCATGAGCCTTGATCACTTGGCCTTGATATACTGCTGAGAATTCTTTCGACCGCTTCCGGTAGGAACGGACCTTGACCCTTTCATACCTTCCACCCAAATTTTTTTGCTCACTTCCTGAGGAGCTGGTGCTAGCATCGTCCCCTCCATGATCAACCACGCCAGTCCCCAAACCCAGCCTACGGAACCATCTGATCCTCCTCCTCTGGATCGCCTTGGGGACATTAGAAATCTTGCCGCTGCGAC
Source organism: Neostapfia colusana (assembly GCA_030760725.1). Lineage (NCBI taxonomy): Eukaryota > Viridiplantae > Streptophyta > Magnoliopsida > Poales > Poaceae > Neostapfia > Neostapfia colusana. The sequence goes on from JASWHV010000017.1 coordinate 3,103,136, forward strand.
TCATGAGCCTCTGGATGAACGACAACGAACTGGAACTCCTGCTCATATTGCCGCTACCGCCATCTCTACTGGATCCGCTAACGGAATTGTCATCCGAGGCACCACCCTCATAGCTCGCCGTCTCCTCCGACGACCAACTCGACATCGAGCAGTCATTCTCATCAGACTGCGACCACAACCTCCAAAACTCCGGCACAACCTCCTTCTCCTCAATCTCGCCCACGGTGTCTACCAAACCTGGCTGTTGGGGGCTTGGGCTGCACTCCAGGCCCATGCTTCTCATGAACCTCTCCCTCCGCTGACACACACTGTCGAGGCCGCCGTACCACGGCAACGCAGGGCCGGGGCTGGACGCCGGCGACGCCGTCAACTCCTCCCTCGTATCAAAAAAGGCTTCTTCCTCCATCTCCGTCCTGCAGTCTACTAGCAACTGACACCCCTCCATGGATCTTTGGGACAGGCAGGGTGCTGCAAGAAAACAAAAGATCTCAGAGAGCCCTTGTCCAAGAGGCACGCTTATATAATAGTAAAGCGGCCCTGAATTGCCTCGGTGGCAACTGGGGACGAGAAACGAAGAGCGAACCCAAGTATTCGTATCTCCCTAATCCCGCCCAGAGCAATGCATCCGGCCTGGCAATCCAACCAACCGCGCACCCATTTTTAAAGCAAAACCAGCCAGGCCTCTCAACAAACGCCGGATTCACCAACACACATATCTCGACACAGTTGATTGACGACAGAGGAATGGGGAATAAAGAAGGCGAAAACAAGTTGTTGGTAGGGGAAGCTCACCCGGCCTCGGCGAGGAAGAAAACTCGCGCGCACGCTTGGGAACTGGGGTCCAAGAACGGAAGGTATCGTTTTTGCTGGCCTGCTCATGGATGCCGCGGCGCGTGTTCTTGGCTCGTGGTCGCCCGACGCGGGAACAGCCGCGGCAGCACGGCGCGAGTGGGTGCGGTGCAGGTATAATTGAAGGATTGGATTCGGCGCGGGCACAGAGCAAGGGGAAGGGGGATCGCAGACAGGGGAAGGACTTATTTTACGGGGAGACATAGGACGGCAGACTGAGCGGGGGTCCCCGGCCGTGCGTCCCCATCACCATCGCAAGATTTGAAGCGGCAAAAGTAAATCAGAGATTTTTAAAGAACGCACCGCTGCAGAGAGAAATACTGCAAAAATTTGAAGTGGTTTTCTTTCCTGAATGGTTCCCATTATTAGATTTAAAACAGATTCCCGATTTTATTTCTCACTGACGACACCTCTTTCTCTAGACGTTTCTGCCACTCGTGACTAATCCGATGCTGAGGCATGTTTCTTTACCGTTCTTTTTCTTTTATGATATTTATTTACTTTGTATATCTATTTTATTTTCCTTTTATTTGGTTTTCTTCATGAGCAACAACTAACAGAAACTACTTCAGAAACCAGTGTGATTTTTTTGAAGAACACCAAGAGAAATGCGTACCATTTGTAGACGACGGACAGTGAAATGGTTCAGTACAACTATTTCAAATTCTCCCCTCTAGCTAGGCCTGGGTCTATACATCCTTAGGACTGCAGCACGCCGATTTGCTCATGTAATGCTCCACGAGATGCTGATCTTTTCCTTGCTCTGGTGGAATCGATGTTCGTGAGGTAGATGCATGATCCGTTGGCCTGACTGTCGCACGATCTTGTCGCAAATGGCAACAGCAATGGTACAGTACCTGCTTTGCGTTTATATACAGTAATTTCGAAAACCACAGGAGAATAGATGTTTGAGATTAATCCCTCGCCGTCAGATTCCGAACAGCAAAATAATACTTAGGTCCTGTTTGGGTCCTATAGCGAAAATAATTACAAATCGGGGAACAGTTCGATGCACCTAACATGCTGCTAGCACCTTTCACTCCTCTGCTTTGGTCCCCTTGGGCATACAGTAGAATTTCTTTACCTAGTCACGCCAACAGAAACCCGAACTGTTGCAGATCTGTTCTAGTGACTTGGTCCGGGTCACGCAGTCAGCTAGGGCTGCTGTCTCACTTCCAACGTCTTGGTCAGTGCATGGCCTCTGTCACTGGCTCATCGCCGTGTATTCTGAACCGTGTACGCATCTTTTTGGGCCCGGTTCAAACATAGTAGAAATTTACGGAGTTATTGAATTCGAAGCGAATTTGGATCCACACCAATTTAGTTGATTAACCGTCAATTAGAAAAGAGCTGATAATGCCTGCATCACACGATACGAAACATGAAACCAAACATCTCTGGAATGTAGTTCCATTTTATAAGAAAGTTGAAACCAAAAATCTTGCTTGTGGATTTGGTAAATGGAGACGGCCGGTGAGGGGAATTGCTGATGACTGCAAAGAGACGTCTGCTAGTTTATTGAACCGAACTGGATATGCAAGAGCAGATGCATGGACGTACTCACCGCTAGCTAACCCAACAACCCTGTAGTTCGAAAGCTGTTTCGTTGTTGGCCAAGAGACGGCGACTCGAGGAAAGCCAATAACCGATGCAAGCATTAGCTATTCGACATGTTTTGGAGCAGTTTTCATTTACACGAAAAAATTTACTGCCCCTTTGTGGTTAATTTACTGAACTTATCCAGCCTCTTCGTCCATATGACTCATCTGATTTTTTTACAGTGTCATCTGAGACATGAATTATCTGAAGAACAATGTCAAAGCCTATTGCCCATCAGTATATGTTGTAGGGTCTTAGATGTACTTACCGGTTAGAGAATTTGAGGTAGCACAGCTCAAGGCAGCTCGCTCAAGACAGTTCTTCTTAAGCAAAGGCAATTATTGGTGCTGATAGTTAAATCTGCAAAGATAACTGGGACTATGTCTCCAATAATATGTGTGCAGTGGTGCAGGGCAGGGCAACGAAATGATGAAAAAATAATTCGCAGTAAAAAAATAAGGAGGTACTACTAAGCAAGTTGGCTAGGCTCCGTCTTTGATATTCTTCTCAGCCGTTCAATCAGAATAATTCATTTATTCCATCGTTCGCACACTTGGAAAATGACAGGTTATACTACATTTGACCTAATAAATTAGTGTCGTTGGTAGTGTCATGAGGCCTAATTATTTATACCTCTGAATAAAGCATGCAACATGGCTACGAATGCCTCTTCTATTCACCATTTTGTTAGAGGCAAGTTACAAATGGATGCATGAGCTTTGTGGAAATGACACGTCTAAAGCAATACAAGGAAGAGGAAAAATTGTAAGCTAAAATTAAGTACATTTGGTTGCACAGCTATTCCTAAACAGCCTTTAAATTGGCAACGAGAGATAGCAACGTGGATGAAAGTCACTGTTTAAGCTAACCAAATCGTGACTACTGTCTGAAACAATCATATCACCAATTAATCATGAACTGCATGTTCGGTGCGACGTCTTTAAGTAGAGCCGCTTCATGTTTGTCCCGGCTCGCCGGTAATGCATCGTATTCTTATTAGTGCTTGCATGACCAGCAACAAATAACCATCTTCTGAATATTAATTCAACGACCAAGTTATCCTAGCACGATCGCTAAACAAACTCTAAAGTTTTCTGGATAACCTAATATTCCTTCCTGCTCGAATATGGCATATGTACAGTACCCAAAACTAGTGGGAGTATACGCATATTCATATATACAAGCTGCCGATGCATGTTTATCTTCTAGGCATCTTGGGCTACTATCCACTTAACTTGGCTTAGGGGTCTGAGTAGTTATCTAAATTATCCCAAAACCATTAGTTTAGTAGTACGCATTGCCTTTTTTTTTGAACCTTACAATCCGGATTGTCAGTGTCATCTATGAAATTTATGGTTGTATAATTTACTATGCACAATGGGAGTCTACTCAACTTTTGCTCTGTCCTTGAGATTCCATTGCTCCTCGTTGGCCACTGGATCGACAGTTTTAGAAAGACACAAGTCAATAACATAATAAGAAATGGAGGATAATGAGACCGAGAGGCAAGAACCATTGGCACGAAATAAAGGAGAAATCCCTTCGATCTGCATGCGGTGGACCGTGGACGATGCATGGCGCTTTTGACGCGCGGGGGATCGATCGATCGGTACTACCACCACACTGCATGCAACTGGACGGCCGCGCGCCCTTAGTTATTGTGCTAGGCCAGTCGATCGATCTGGATGCGTCGTCTTTTATAGTTTGAGCTGTACCGTGCGCACGTACGATACGATACGAGCCGACCTAACGCGTGCGGTGGCCGCGTGAAAGGACGGGTGAAGGAACATAGGATATGCTGCTGCTCGCTGTAAAGAGCCCGTACCGTTGAGGAGAAGCGCCAGCACGCACCGGTCGATTTCTTGTTGGCACATGTTCAGAATCCTCGCTTGATTTGCTTCCACGTCATAAACCCGGGCCGTGATGTTTTTCTTTAGCAAGAACTAGTTAAATTCTGAGTTAGCGCCAATTAACGTGACTAGACCCGTCACATGTTCCTCTCGATCCGTGGATGTGGAAGGCTTGCCGTCGCGCGCGTACGTGCTAGCCCTACTTGAGTTATTAGCGTGGTTACTCCCAGAGTGACGTCCTAGGAAAGCAACGTATAAACAAACTTTTATTCGCTAGCTAATGTCCATGCATGTCGATAAACCACGTACGCGATCGAGAACTGGTGGGCAGCTCGCAAAAGTGGCAACAACAACATGCATAAGCTAGCCACCAGTCGCAGAAAAGATGCCGTCGCTTTGCGTCTCCAGGGCTAGCAGCAGCAGAAACGCGCGCGTAATACAAATGTTAAATCCGTCGAATAATAATCATATTAGACTTAACCGAATCTTGTAGTAGTATGGTAAACAAAGTAGAGATGCATGCATCTGCGCTGCCGAATGGGCCGCACAGTGTCGCCGCTCCTGGCAGCAAATCCCATGGACTCGATCACGAGCCAGCAGAACCACCGGCCGGCGTAGCACACAACCTCGTAATCCTGAACAGATAGCATTAGCATAACTGGCGGGGGAGATCGAGTCCTAGGAACTCGTCGCATGCGCCGCACCTCGCAGACGCACGGTGCGTACAGTACACTGTATATACCAGTGGCGATGGAGCTGACTTGCTGAGCGCGCAAGTCGTTGCTAGCACTGTTAAATAAAATGCATGACTTCTCACGATCGTCAAAGAGCGGAGTTGGGACTTGGGAGGCGGCGAGAGAGAACCTCCTAGCAGCTTGGCTCTTCCTTATGTAGTGTCAGCTGGGATGTATCGACACCTCCAATGTTATAGGAAATAAAAAAGCCGGCAGAGATCGATCTTTGAGCATCTGCCGCTGGCAGATCGGGGGCTTGGATCGCTACTAGTATCACGCAACGTTCCATGTGACAGACCAGTGCAAACAGTATACGTGCTGGCTCAACGGTAGGCCCCCTTTGCACGGAGTGAAGCAAAGGTGCGAAATCTGTTCGAGATTTTTTCCACTTTATTTCCGCGAGTTGGGGGTGCTAACATGGAGAGACTTTAGTTTTCTCTTGAGAACGTTTCAGATTTCGCTCAGAGGAGTTGCGCTATATCTTACCGGGAACTTGAAAGTGGCGAGCTGTTTGGACGACACTAGCTATAGTACACTACATATATAGAGCACGTACGCGAGAGAGGTCAGCAGAGAGGAGAAATCTGTGTAGGGTCCGTCGTGCGGCATGTCAGCGGGGCGTACGTCGTGTAGCCGGGGTGGGAAACCGACAAAGAGACGGAATACCGCCAGGGTCCAGAGTCGTGGACGGACATGTATAGTACCGTAGTATCGGTTCCCGTGAGTCCACTTATTATTAGTCGGTGCAGAAGCCGTGGACGGAAAGGGAGCAGGGACACGTACGCGCTTCAGCTATACGAAAACCGACGAAAAAAATGCTGCAGCGCGAAGCTACATGGCACCCCGGTACGGGCATAAATAACTCGCTCTCGATCAACCTGCCCGACGGCGCGCGGCGAGCAATTAGCGCATGCAAGGTGACAAAGAACACGGACAGACAGAGACCAAGGAACCCACGCATGACGGTGAAGACACATGGTTGAAGCAAAACTCGTGTCGAGCTCTGAATACTACGTACAGAGATGTCGGCGCGTACGCGCTACTACGTGGCGAGACGTACGTGCCTGCCGCCGGCGTGTCGTGCAGTTGGGCACGGGCCGTTTCTCCCGAGGCGGCCAACCACTCGATTGGTTTCCGGCAGCCTTGCGCGTGCCGATGCAGTGCATGCATGAGCAAGCATACATGACACTGAGATATTCGTCTGGGTCGGCGAAGACGACGCGCCAAATCAGGACCTGGTCGGTCGTCGTCCAACCGGACAGTAGTAGGTACGGTGCCATATTTGAGGGGGAGGACCGGAGGAGGTTGCGCCCGACTGCCCGCTGTCGAATGTCATACATACAGGCATCTGTGATTGTGTGCGACAGCGTCCAGGTGTCCAGGGGCGGCGCTGCTACAGGAAAAAAATGAACCCGGACGGGACTCAACGTGCATCAGACACGGGAAAGAGCCATGTCTGCCCTACCATGTCTCTCATATCAGGTCTGCTGAGACGGGCTATACCCGGTCCACTTTTTCTGGGCGGTTCCGAAGAGTGGGTTTTGGCCGCTCCAGCCTCCCAGCCAACAAGCAACCCTAGTTACCCCGTGTGGCTTGAGGTTTTCTCTGACGTGAGGGGCCACTGTCACGTAGACAAAAACTACTATCCAAAATCGCCTAGAAAGAAAAAAAGTAAACGGTATTAAAAGTTGAGGAGTCGTCATACTCAATTTTAGGCAGGAGAAGAGAAAACTCGAACTCCAATTATAATTGAGTAAGACAAATACTTGGAGGAGACAATACGGCAACCAACTGTATGCAAATGGACGAATCGAAGCGCATGCGTCCATTCCAACCGTACATGGAGCTTTCGTCGCCTCCGTCCTTAATCCGGATGGAAACAAGTTTCCGTTATGGGCAAACAGTACAGACGCTGCATCGCACGTACCACGACAGGGACGTGCTAGAAAACCGGCCCTGTTGTGGTACTGCTGTGCGTGTAATGCATTGTCCAAAACGAATCGCGAGCCGCGCATCGATCGAGCTGGCGCCATACCATATCCAGTCGAGGTGCAGGCCGCGGGAGAGGGACGTGAACGGTCGGAAACGGGAGCGCCGGTCGAACGAAACGGTGGCCGCCTGTTGTGGCGTACGGCGCGTACGCACACCTCGCGATCAGGCGGTGCACCGCGTCCGTCGCCGAGCGGGCCGCGTCGTGTCCTTGTCACCCCGCTCCCCGCCTCGCACTCGCGCGCGGGTCCTATCCTAGTAGCAGTACCATGCCAGTACCTTGGTCCTACTGGGCCGAGCGGGCCTTTAAGAAGGCCATTTTCTGTGGTGTCATGCAATGGGTCGACTGGGATCTTGTTCCAGTGGATTGACGGGCTGTGTAGCATTTGCGGTGGCTAAACTTGAGCATTCAGGCCCAGATATAAAATCGATTCACGTGTAGACTTCCGACGCAAACCGATATTATATATATTCGGCTGTACCCAAGGGAAAGGGAGCAACGAAACGAAGCCGCCCACCTGCCCGGACGGTGTCGGTCTCGAATTCCCGGCTGACCAATCGACGAGACAAGGACGGGGCGGGGGCGTAGTAGTGGAGATCGGCGAGGCGGAGCCGTCGCGGGGCCCTGCGCATCCGCCGTTTCGCACGCGTGAGAGACTGGAATCTGGAGCGGAGCGTCGAGGTCCAGCGCCGCGCCGAGTCCGGCCTCCGACAACGACCTCCACCCGACGTCGGGTCTCGCTTGACCTCTCACCGCCGCCCCACCCCGAGTGGTTCACTTTTTAGTCCATTGGCTAGGACTAGGAGGAGCGGGAGGGGATCCGAAAGGTCAGCACGGCCGCACTCCGCGACTTGGTCGTCGCGCGCGGCCACCCACCGCAGCGAACAGCCTCGTGTTCCGTGGTGACTTGGGCGCGTGCACCGAGATGATTTGGAGTCGGCGCGCGCGATCGTTCAAGCAGGCGCTGAGATTTGGTACTGCCGTTGTCTCTCCTCTGGCCGCGGCGCATTCGCGAGAGCGGGTCAACCAGTTTGTCATGGCCTCACTCTACCTGGTGGTGGATGGATGGCCAGGCAATCGACTGACCCGACAATGCAGCAGGACGCATGCGATTATTTGCGACGACGCAGAGTTGGGCCAGATGCGCGGCTCATTCGATTCGACCTCTGCCACTGCCGTTTCTTACTCTTCTCGTCTCTCAGGGGTCAGGACGGCTGCCCGGATGCAAATATACTTTTGTTTATTTCAGAGTGGAGACGGTGAGGGGGTGAAGTCACGCATGAAGGTGACAGTTGAGGAGGACACGGCGGGACTCGGCGTTGAAACTTGGAGCTTGCTGTCGGGCGCTAACATGCGAATGCATGCGATTGTTGGGCCAACCAATACGCGGGGCGCACTTTATTTAATAAGCGTGGGTTTGGTTTTCTGCTAGCTGATGGAGGATCCATTCCGTCTCGAGGCATGCATAGCATCTTCTTGGTTAGACGCTGTCTGCTGGTACGTCCAATTCAAAGATTCAGACGACTAAATACAAACTTACTCAAAATTGGCCACTTCTTTTTCTACTTGGCCAGAGTAGAAAAGGTTGGATTACCAGTATGGAAATTTGTCCGTCGCGATCGGAGGTTGTGAGTTTCTGAAAACCGGTAGTTGTTCATCGTCGTTTCTCTTGCCGGCCTTAATTTCCTACCAAGGACACAAAAGATGGTCAAGTATGAATCCGGGATTAATTACACATGTTATCTCTGCCTGCGCGCGGCACACAGGTGCCCATCGCCAAATCAGCTTTACACTAGCGGCATCCCGCTTGTCTGAAACAAAGGCGGCCAAGCCCATCATTTCTGCCTCTTTCATCTTAGCAGAGAAATGTCCAGCATATCACTTCCACCGCAAGCAGCAGTCCTTTTCTGGACATTTTCCTTTCGAGCCAGGCGATGGCGTTCCTGATTCGATGTCACCTTCGTGTTGCTCGCCTCCCTGCATCCTTGACCAGCCTGGAGCCAATAAGAAGACTACTGCTAGGTGGTCACGTACGTAATGTTTCTGCACACACATCAGTTGCGGAGCTTGTAGTACGCATTCGTGTGGCCTTTCTCGTGCTGCCAACAAAGATGGTTGCATATCATGCATGGCTTTGCTGGCTGTTACCGGCGAGCTCACACGTGCGGCCACGTGAAAGCTTAGATATATAATCCTTTGAAACGATGGTGCCCGTCAGGCCACGTGTGGGCGTTCAACGCAGCTTTGACAAACGAAATTCAAGCCGGAACAGAACAAAACCGCCATCGATTTGTTCGCTCGCTCGCTCATTCTCTGGCCCGCTCGTTCCAGAAGCCGAACGATATTCTTCCTTATCATCGCATTCGCAACGACGCACGCGTCGTCCCAAACAGTCAAGGACGAAGCCAAAAGCGACGACGACCGCCGGGGAAGATGACAAAAGGTAGGGTGAGGAGAGGGACGTGCAGTTCGCAAGTATAACAGATGAATGTCGTTTGCACTTGTAAAGGCCAGGGGCGCTTGGGACGCAAGTGGCATGTTATTTTTTAATCGAGGGCTGAAAGCTACAGTTGGCCTGCCTGGGAACGAAAGCCGGGTCGGGGGTGATACGTATCGGCTGCGATCGACTGTCGGATTCTCGCGATCGATAGCAGCTTCCACTCAGAGGGCCATCCGGCCGGCGGCTCTCGCCGTCTCGCGGCCCGGAGGCGTACCGCGTACGGGTCCACGTATGATTGCCGCGCGGAATTGACGTGTCGGATGGGGGCCTGCTGGTCGCCACACTTGCTGCCTCTCTTCTCTTCCTTTTTTTTTACCTTCTTGTTCGTTCGGTTCCTCCGCGCAAGAGTCGTTTTTTCGATCTGTTGTGGCAATGAGAATCGAGTCTCTAAAATCCTCGCCGTTTGTTAGTGCATGGCTCTTTTTTAGTGGAGGGAGACGGTCTCGGAGCACGTTCCTGGACATGGATCTCGTCGCCTTGCGTTGTTTAATGCACCCACGTATGCAACTTTCGCATCGTAGTGCGACCGGCAGTTCGGCATCACTGCAAAGCGAGCACCGGCCAGACATTTAGCAATGCCGGATGGATATGGTAAAAGCTGGAATGCTGGACGCATTCACGCATTATCGGTGCATCTTGCCCTGCGTAGAAATGAGCTACCCTAGCCTACGCATGCACGGCTGCGATTGACGTGATGAAAGGTCGTCAGATGGCAAAGTGAGTTGCTTCCCGGTATCCCGTGTCTTCAGAACTCATGTCTCCTTTTTGTATTCTTTTTAACCTTTTAGTTCTACATATATAGCTACGACGTACTACCTGCCAGCCGTGTGCCCCGTAACAATCAGGGAGGAATGAATCCATTTGACAAAAAGCCATACCAAAGCTTCGTATCTGCACCTGCAACTGCAACAATTCGAGTGATTACACAGCTGGACGAAGTAGCTTGTTAATACTCCATTATGATGAAGAGACAAATGATCTAATGGGGAATACTTAAATACTAGTGGGGCGTCACAGTTTTAGCTATAAGATCTGTTTAGCACAACTTACAAAATAGTTTTTTCATAAAAATAAACAAAACGTGTGTCAAACAGCAGACTTCTATAACAGCTTTATTATTTCACTTGCTTTTAGAATAAACTAAAAGCAACAAGCTCTTTTCACCGACTTTTCAGTTTTTTTACTCAGAATATTCATTTCAACGGGAACGGAGGTATAAACAATAGCTTTTCGAATAAGCTGTTTTTTAATAAATTCAAAATATGTCAATCATAACACACATTAGAGTTCCGGCCAGAGCTGTCAGCTCCACTGCCGCCACCGCCTCACACCCAAGCCCAAGCTGAAGAACATAATTAGGTTTACACGCCTTATCTAGCCAGAACACGGACGCGCGCCTACTGGGCTCCCTTAGCCAGAACATAATTAGTTTTTACGGTCCTCCTCATTGTTCAACATTATAATACTTCCTTCGTTTCAAATTATTTGACACCGGTTAGTTGAAAATTAAACTAATCGACGTCAGATAATTTGAAACTGAGGGAATACAAGTGAATGATTATAAAATACTCGCACATACAGAAATGCATGGCATTAGCTCACGGTTACGGATGTTTTGAAGAAAAGCGATGATCATATCAGTACTAGCTAGCTTGCTGCTAGCTAGCAGTGGGATCAGAAAAACATCAGACACATCATTTCAATTATAAACGATAAAACGAGCATGCCCACACAGAAGTCCATAGACGTACGGAGTACACGCGACAGAGCTGCAGGTGCATGACGCAAAATGATTAGGGAAGACAGCACCAGCCCAGGCTAGGCTAGCTAGCTAGTCGTATCGTATGTGCTGCTGCCCGATCATCTGGTCCAAATGGCTGCATCGTTCAGTCATCACACCGGTACAACCTGGAGGGGGAGGACAGGCGACTGGACTGGCTATTTCACACTCTGTCCTAACCTTTGCAAACATCTGTTCTTCCCCACTGAAACCGGGCTCAGATCCATCCAAACCTGTCAATTATTGGAAGTACGTGCCCAGCACACTTCTCCTACACTGTGAAGCATGCATGGTAAACTAGTTCTACCTATGGGCCATGCATGTTGATACTTGTTCACGCAGACGCGATCATCAGTTCCGTAGCAGCGATTGTTCTCGCCGCTCCGTACCCTAGACCTCGGAACTCAGGTGGCATTTGCGCAAGGCTCTGGTCCAAGGAGTAGGGGGTGCATCGAGCAGCGGCGTATTGGCACGAGGGAGCTCAGCCCCAGAAGGCCAGCACCGCACTAAACCGCCGGGGAAGCCACCCAACCAAGCTAGCGGAAAAACCTTGTGCTGAGAAACCGGCTCGTTATACTGCAAAGTGGATCGAGTCAGTGCCCTCTGTTCCTTGCCCTCGGGAAACGCTTACAAACTCCCCGTTTTACCGACACGTTACCCTTACGATCACAATTTTGAACCAAGCACTAACTGTCACTTGTAACCAAGATTTGGCATTGTTCAGCACTGTATCAACATGTCCTCATCAGATTGCTGCAGACTTGCATTAGAGAAGGAAAAAGCTGTTGCGATGTTGGACTTTTGGAGTGTACGTGGCCGAGATCGGATCCTAGTACAGAACTGGACTGTCGTGGTTAACAGAGTGGGGTGGCTAGCTCGTATCAGCGCAACTGTCATCATCTTCGGAAACATGCATGGGCCACGCAGTGCAATTCTCAACGGATTCGGTAATAATTGCCCTGCCTAACTAATCCCATGCTTAGGCAAGCCGAGGAGAGAAAAACTAGATGAGTAACGGCGAAAACGATAGTAGCTGGGGGAGGCGGGCCAATGAATCCCCAGCGCCCTGAAACGAACGGGTACTGAAGGCAACGAGTCATCGGCATCGGCTCCGTGTTTATTCGTATATATTCGTTTCGGACTTTTTTTCCTTTTTTTCAGCCACGCCTTTAGGACTAGACTTGTTCAGGTGAGCTTTAAGGTGTCGAGTGAGGATGATAGCTCGACAAAAGTGGTTTTATGCAAAATCACTTAGAAAAATCAGCCATGGCATTCTTTTACCATCCGTCGACGCTGTCTGCATCATCGCCCGGCCCAGGAAATCCGATCTTGCTGTGCGCTAGGAGACGGAAGAACTCCGTGGATTTATGTAAAACCAGACAAAAAGGGGGCGAGACGGCAAGACCTCGTCTCGTCTTCCTCTGCAGACTGCAAAATACGAGTATCGTTTGAGGTCCTTGGGACTTCATTGCGCCCGGTCGTTTTTTGGGTTGCCTTTCCGACCGATGGAGAACTGACGATGAGGAGACCTTTTCGAACCTGCCGCGCCTGGGAGCGCAACCTCGCGACAGCCCGGGATGATTCGCTCGCCGGCGGGTGGCGCCATCATGGCGGAGTACTCATCAATCATCATGGCGCGCGCTGGCGCAGCCGTTCGCGCCGCGCTTGGCGCCCGAGTGATTGGCTTCGCGCGCAGGGGGTGGGTGGGTGCCGGGTGGGGTCAATCCGTGCGCGCGGCGTGCTTCCGATTGTCGGGGCGGAATGCGTGCTGGGCCCTCGGCCGGCCGCGGCGCCGGGGGACGTGTGGCGCCCGGGACAGGCGCGCCACCGCCACCAGCAGAGCAGACACTGCCCACCGCCGGGTGCAGGGCGCGCGGGCGCTGGCGGCCCTCGCCGTGGCTGTGCTCGCTTGCCATCGACGCCTGTAAGCTGTATGGATATCGACCGGCCGGCCTGCCGGCGCGACATCATTGGCCGTGGGTGCTGACCGGACTCCGGAGATGTGTGGCGGCGTGAGTGTCCTTCAAGCATGTACAACTCCAGACTCGTCGAGGCTGAGCTCGCTACTGAGCTGACTGTCTTTCTCGTACGAGCCATGATGGCCGGCCGGCCACCGGTGGAGTGGACAAGAAGCATACGTTTTGGAGCCGAGAACCGGCGACACAGGTTTTTCCGTTCAATCAGCTGATGTTGGACTTCATTATCTCTCCTTTTTTTAGTTGAAGTTGATGTGATGCAGTGTGCACACTTGATAAGGGTAGAAAACTGACAGAGATAAATGGGTCGCGTTGCTGATTGGCCGAGCGCTGCAAGTATAGATCATGGGCTTGATCGGTTGGTTGCATGAGACATGACGGTGACGACGATATGTATTTCAGTTAGCGGCACACCATAACTAGGGAGAAATATTACTAAAAATAAGCACTAGTAGAGCATAAAAGACAGATAAGTAGACCCATTCACATAAAGCACGGTGCTTGGTGAAATTTCAGATAGTAAACCTAGAAGAACCGTACTGTACTGTACGTCTTTTTCCATTTCAAGTTAGCTTTATTTCACGTTCAGAACCGAGGCGTCCATTCAATTATATTTTGATGAAATCAACTAATAAATATTTGTTTCAAACAAATCAGCAGGAGCAAGATACAATATGCACAAAGGAGTTGCATCAAGCAACGCTACACTGAAATCAAAGAAGCAGGTGTCGTGTCGCATGGAAGAAAAAAAGGAAAACAAACAGAAAAGGTACTAGTGCCAACGCAGCACGGAGCGATGACGCGCGCGGGGAATTAGGCCGAGTTGGTCGCACGTGCCACGCCGCCCTACTCACGTGCGAGGCCCCACAAACCGCCGCTCCCAGGGCTTCCTCCCGTGGTGGCTGGTTTCCTCCGCTTTCCTTCCCCGGCGGTTGACTGCCGTGGACTCGAAACGCATGAGCAAGAACGCAGCCTGCCTACTCGGCCTCAACATCAACAGCAGAATTAAATTAGGCCACACAATTACTGGCCATCCCCAACCTCCAATCCTGCATCACTGAGGGGAGGTTCCGGCAAGAGCAGCAGCCGGCCAGCCGGGGAGCCTGAGAGGTCCATAAAAATATTTTGAAAAAAGAATCCACCACAACTAGATTAGCTAGCTAGCTATTGGAGAAAAGGGGGTTCTACTCACCGGCTACCACAGGACACTCTCCCTCCCCTCGTTCAAGAAATCCAGGAGCAGCTCCCCCTCCCGTCTCTCCATCTCTCTCCTCAGCTCAAGCTAGCTCTTACACCCAACGGAGCAAGAATTGTGGGTGTAGCAAAGGAATTGGAGTTCTTGCATGGATGCAGCCCACTGGCACCAGGTCTTTTTTTTTTGGCAAACATCAATTCTGCACCACGTGCATCTAGATAGCAAGACCATGCATCAACAACAACCTCTGAGAATTTGGTTCCTATTCTCTTTGTGATCTTGCTGGTGTTCATCTTCTTTTGGATCTTTGCCTTGTTCTTGGTGCAAGCTGCTATGCTTTATTTGATGAGACCATGATCTCTCTTTCCTCCGTTTCTTCTTGGTCCTTGTTCTTCCTTTATATCCTTTGTGTAGATCTATGCATCCGGATCACCGCCCTCTCTCATCGATAGGCTTTAAGGTGAGGCCTCTGTGGCCTTAATCCTTTGATGTCCTCCCCTTTTAATGCCTGAAAGCATCACACACACCACCACTTTTCTTTTCCTTGCTTTCTTATCTCCCGCCTTTCTTCTCTATCATCCTTTTTATCCTCTTTTTTCTCATGGCTTTTCTTGATCTTCTCTCTCATCGTCCCCCTTGCATCAAAAGAGTAGCCATGTCTTGGTGATGTGTAGCAGAAGCAGCAGTAGTACTGCAGCACACAACCCTACAAGAGCACAAACAAAGTTGCGTTTTATGCTGTGGTGTTTCTCTTTCCCACATTACCTTTATTTTCCCTTTTCCTCTCTTTTTTTTCCTACCCCCTCCCCTGATCTCCTTTTGTATCCTTTTGCTTGGTTCTTAGTTGCACCATAAAGATTCTATCACCCCCACAGACCAGCTCCTCCGACCCTGCATCTGCATGATGCCCCCATGCTGTTTTTTGTCACTTGTTATTGCTTCTTCTTGCTCTGGTTGTTAACTAACTTGCCGCGCTGATCGTCTGCGTTCTAATGATGGGTTGCTGCACCATGTGCGCGTCCTCAGGGCCTAGGTCTGGTGAAGCCCTTGGAAGACATGCTGATGGCGGCGAACGCTGGCGGCGCCGCAAACCCGAGCCAAGGCTCGGCTCCGAGTCCGCCGCCGCCGGCACCGACATCGACACCTGGAGGCGCCCTGCGAGGCGGCCCTCCGGCGGCCGTGGCGAGCGCAGGTAGCACGGAGCGCCGCGTCCGGCCGCAGAAGGAGAAGGCGCTCAACTGCCCGAGGTGCAACTCCACCAACACCAAGTTCTGCTACTACAACAACTACAGCCTCCAGCAGCCGCGCTACTTCTGCAAGACGTGCCGCCGCTACTGGACGGAGGGCGGCTCCCTACGCAACGTCCCCGTCGGCGGTGGCTCCCGCAAGAACAAGCGCTCATCCTCCGCGTCTGCCTCCACCTCCGCTTCGGTCACGAGCTCGTCCATGCCCAGCTCGGCGTCCAAGAACCCGAAGCTGACGCACGACGGCGCGCAGGACCTAAACCTGGCGTTCCCGCACCACGGCAGGCTGCAGGCGCCCGGCGAGTTCTCGGCGGCGTTCCCCAGCCTGGAGAGCAGCAGCGTGTACAACCCCGGCGGCGCAATGACAAACAATGGCCGGGGCGGTGGCTCGGGGCTCTCCGCCATGGAGCTGGTGCGGAGCACCGGCTGTTACATGCCGCTGCCGGTGCCGATGCAGATGCCTGGAGATTACGCCGCGGCAGGTTTCTCGTTTGGAGAGTTCCGTGCACCGCCTCCACCATCACAGAGTGTGCTCGGGTTCTCACTGGACGCGCACGCCTCGGCGCCCGGTGCTGCTGCGACGGGGTATGGTTCCAGCGCGGGATTGCATGGTACGCCGGAGAATGCGAGCAGGTTGTTGTTCCCTTTCGAGGAATTGAAGCCACCGGTTAGCTCTGGAGGCTGTGGTGATGGTGATGCTGGTGCTTCAAGCGGTGGCGCCGGCGACGGGAACAATGGCTACAATCAATTTGAGCACGGAAAGGAGCAAGGCGGTGGCGGCCCTGGTGCCGGGCACAATACGCCAGGCTTCTGGAACGGCATGATCGGCGGCAGTGGCGGCACTTCTTGGTAATGTGGAGGACTCATGGTGGCGCGCCATGCATGGCTCATGCAAAGCCTTCCGTGCGTGCATATGGGCGTCTCTGGACAATAGGCACTAGACACAATCAATAAGAGAGGTTTGGCATTGTTGGTGGTCGCCGTGGCATGGAGTGTTTGAACTATTTCCTGTTGTTGGTTCTCGGTGTTCTTCCCGCGCGCAGACATCACCGCGAGTTCATGTTGTGTTTTTCTGACCATGCATCGACTTCATTGGGGCTCTAACACATCAGAGAGTACAAAATTCAGGGGCATACATAGCTTGATCTATTTCTAATCTTCTTTGGGATCTTAATCACTTGATCAGTTGATCTGTGCAAATTCTAGCTAGCTGATTCACTGTAGCACTGGTACTGGGGCTTGAGAAGCTTCTTTTTAGCCAGGTTTCGAGTTAGACAGTGTTAGTGCATTTTGCATGTGAGAATGGCCCCTAGTGTATGCATATCGCATTCACACAAGTTTGTGTGTGGTTGCTGCAATGCATGCGTTGGATGCAATTTGAAGATCTTTATTTAGATCTTATTACAAGGGATTTGGAAGTATGCGCTGATCCAAATAGTATTAGTGCCATCCTTTTTATTGTTGTTTTTACCTTGCTATATATTCAGGTTTGGTGTAGGCCCATACCAGTACTTATCTCAGAACAAAGGTCTTGGAGCTCATGTAATGTGTATTTTATTGTTCTTCAGAGTGTTATAAACTAATAACTTTTGCTCCTTGTTATATATACTTTTGTAAGCTTGTCTTTCTATCTGTCACCTCTCCCTGCGCTCCTTTTTCTTGTAGCAGGGCAGCTCTGAGATGTCATGTCTCACCATCATCCGAAATAAAGAATCTTCCAGCCATGAAAAGCACTAGCGAGGCAGGGAGAGAGACGAGGAGGAGGAGCAAGAGAAGACATGGCCGCATGGAACAGGAGCGAGAATATGTACGTATGACAAACACCCTACTCCCGAAACAAGCTTTATCCTTTCTCTCTCTCTTCACATGGTATTATTGTATGATATGTTTGGCCATCTGTCAGTGCCTGAGCAGGCCATTTGTACCACATTTTATCATTTTTTGTAAGCCGGAAGGTACACTGCTACCCCCTCTGTTTCATCACAATACTTCTTGGATCTCTCTCTCTCCCTCTCTCTCTCTCTGGGGATCAATCTCCCCGTCCCTCCTTCGTGCCAGGTGGGTAAGAAGAATGCATCTTTTTACCCATTTGTTTGTTAGCTGTTAGGCATTCCCTTGCCCAGTTCACCTGCCCACACCAAAAAGTTGCCACCCAATGATTCTTCTTTCCGTCCATCATGTACCATTTTCCTTGTTCGTGGCCTGTGTGTCTCTTCTGCATAGTACGGCAATGGCACAAAGCTCTTCACCATGCTATCCTTCTCTTGGAGCTGAGTTAAGGGGCCCCACAATAAAACATTCTCCTAGGGACGAGGGCAGGAAGAATATTAGCTTCATCACCCTGTTGATGCATTGGGCAACTGTATTAAACAAACTACCAAACGCCCTCAGTGTGCTCAAGAGAGTAGTGATAAAAGATGTGCTGCATCGGGCTCTCTTCTACCAAAGATCTAGTATTGTTGTTAGCCCCTAGAGAGCAGTATCAACCTAAAAATGTGTGGCTGAGGATTACGCATGCACATGTTCCCATGATGCACATTATTGCTGCAATTTTAATTATGATAAAAGTTACAAACGAACATCAAGGAAAGTTCTTCCGAAATTTTATACTCTAATGGTGTAGTACATATCACTACGACAGCTACATTATTCTGCTGGTCTTATCTAGCTAGATGCTATTAACTATAGTTTTTTCCACGTGTTGCGTGGTTGCTCATTTGTAACTGCCACCTACATTTCTCAATCCGATTTGTTTTGTTTTCTATTTTTGTGATGTGGTCTCTACTTTGTCCGCATGCTGTCCTCCTAGCTAGCCCTTCCCTCATGATATATGTTTAATGGATTGCTGGTACTACTACAAAGGAGCAGCTCATTGTTAGTTGCACGGGAGTGTAGTTGTTGTGCATGCTATATGTACACATATAGGGCATTCTGGTATAATTACTTCCTTGATTTCTGCGTGCACATCCCTCTCATGCATGCTATATAGTGCATGGTTATGGTTGGGTGTCCAAGGCTTGACCTTTCAATTTACTGAATATCAGACTCTACCTAAACTTGCAGTTTCCTGCACTTGTTCATCCGTCCATTAGCGAGACGCAGCTGCTAGGAGAGTGGGTCATGAAGCATACGCATCTGTACTGCTACGCACTGTGATCGGTCTTCATGACAATTCTCTCTTTCTGGGTGCTCCTTCGCAGTACACTCCTTTCTTTTCCGCAACCACTTATCAGTGCTTTCTGCCTTCTGGCTGTGTTCTAGCGGCGAAAATTCAGCCTCTAGAAATGGGCACCTGTGTTGCACAGTTTGTTGCAATAATAGCGCCAAAACATTCTGCAATAATAGCGTAAAAATTTTCTCTAGAACTACAAATTGTCGTACAAAATACAGGTTGGCATCTCTATGTTAAATCATACATTTAGAATTGTTAAAGGATACTGCATACACCTCCATATAGAACTTTATATCCATGAATATGTTTTTTTGCGAGGGCATGTATAAGTGAAGTCACAAGGTTAATTAATGACTAGATAATTTTGTATTTGTAAGGAGAAAATAATGCCTTACACATTGATACTCTCTTAAAAACAAGCTAGTACACTACAGGAATCGCGATAATAGACAACAGCCAGAAACCGTCATATATAAGGCCCAAACCGTCGTCTATAGCTTATTGACGACGGTATACCCTTATAGACGACGGTTTACGGCCGTCTACGTTTTTTTGTCATCTATAACGTAATTGACGACGGTAACCGTCTTCCATAAACTATTTGACGACGACCGAAATTAGCTGTCGTCGATAAGTGACTTCCTCCACGTGGCAGTGGAGGAAGCTTATCGTCGACGGTGACAGAGACACCGTCGATGATAAGTTACAGTATCGACGATGATAAAAGGGTACTGTCGTCGATACTGGACACTTAGGTGTCCCTGTCACCGTCGACGATAACTTGCCAATATCGTCGACAGCCGCCAGAGAACCATCGTCGATGATTTTTGCAGTTTTTTTTTAACAGAAAATGTTGCCCTGGCTTCGAGGCCAGCCTTGGCTCGATGGCCAGATCACAGAGACAGAAAAACATGACACAAACATGCATATATATCACATGACACCGCAAAATACATCACACAATATATTATTGCACAATTCTTCATACAAGTCTCACACCGCACATAGTCCACATCACACAACCCAAGTTTGAGAGAGGAGGGAACTCAGCTCACAAGTATGAGGCTCGGCTGACCTGACTAAGAGACGCTACCCCGTCCGCTGCCACCGGAGTTCAGAAAGTCGTCCTCCTGCAGTCGTCCAGCATCTGAGGCGACGGAGTTTGAGCCTCCGTTCCCGACGCCTGTGAAGTGCAATTGTAGGTTAGACATGTTACAAGTAAGAAAATGCATATTTTACTAAATTTGAACAAGTTTAACTAGTGCAAGTGTGATTTACTAAGTTTGTACCTGGGCTACCGTCGTCGACACCGGCAGCACCTGTATCGCTGGCGGCGCCCATTGCGGAAAGGCAATCGTCTGTCCTGCACTCATAGCCTGCAAACATAAAGCAAATCATTAAACATGTCATTTATATGTAAAAAATGTTAAGTACAACATCTAGAATGGATTACCTGCATGGCAGCTTGCATCTGTAACATGAACGAGTTTTGATACTCGTCCCTAGCCCTTTGCGCCTCGTCCCTAGCCCTGATCTCAGCTGCCCACGCCTCGTCCCTAGCCCTGAGCGTTTCTTGCATCCTTTGGAGCTCCTCTCGCAGACTCTGGAGCTCCAGATCTCGACTAGCGCGGCTGCTGCTGGACCCGCCCTGAAGCGATGAAGAGGCTCTCGAGGAAGCTCGCGCCTGCCTCGAGTCGGCCACTCCATCGAAGATGGCTAACCTGCACAAATGAAGTAAGATTATTAAATTTTATATCTCGAAGTTCGTAACAGTAAATTAAAAATTACAAAGCTCACCGTCCGTGATGTTTACCATCACCGCTTGCATACGCGGCTTCGGGGATGATTAGCGCGCTCTGCCAATCGAATTCGCAAGGTGCAGATCGGCGGTGACCGGGTCAACGAAGCCAACACTGAGAAGCTACGGCAAGAATTCAGTGACATCGTCTTCAAGTCCGGTGAGTCAGTGGAGGAATTCCCGTGAGTACGTACCCCAAATCCGTAACAGAAGAATTTTTTTTATCTAAGTAAAATAACAGCATCCAGATGCACTAGTTTTTTTCATTTATAGGAAGGGTAACATAGGGCACACACTTAAAGTTGAAGCTTTTTTATCATCCGGGTAGCTAGACTTTGAACCATGCTAATGAGCGATGACTGGTGCTGGTGCACATGACGACTCAAAGTAATTTCACCTATGTAGGTGCATTTAGACTGATGCATTTTTACCACAAAAGGTTGCTATATGAGTTTGAAGTGCGTTCAGACTGTCTATGGGGTGTTTTGGATTTAGGAAGCTTATTTCGGATGTGGCAGCCCATGCATCCATCATAGTGTTCCGCATATATAGTTTTTGTAGGATATGATCGATGTTAACCTTCATTTGGATGCCAAACGCCGCATAATATGTATTTGATGCATGGTTATAACATGTGTATGCTTCATGCCCGATCGAGCCAATGCTGCATATATAGTACAGCCACCTTTCGGAAAGATCAGGAGGAGCAGACACATCTTTTTTCGCTCAATAAGTCCACGGACTGCACATGGAAGTGGTGGGAGTTGATCACAATGCAAGACACTGAAGAAATTGAAGTCAAACACATACCTGCACTTAACCCACTAACTATAGGGGCTACGGCCGGTCAACCATAGTCCATAGATGGTGGCCCAATCAATGTGTGTGCGGTGGCTTTCAAGGAATGAATCGATTGGCCAGTGGGCAAAGCATGCGAACCGCTCCTATAGCTTTAATTCTCTCGCATGGTTGGTCGAACGGCTCGTTGATTTTTGATGCCTTGCGAACTCCGGGCGTGTTAGCGCAGGATGAGACTCGCACGGCCGGCGCGCGGCACCAAGACTACTGTTCCATCTAATATCGCCATTGTCCCTAGCTTGGCCTCTAAAAGTCTAAGCTAGCTAGCCGTTTCGGGGCGCGTACGTGGGCGACCATCCCGGAAGAGGAATGTCACCACTCGCCAGCCACCGTTGCCATAGCAGCGCGGCGTGCAGGACATCTATCAGGATCGGGGCCTCGATCGCGTCGCGGGACGAAGCTGCTGTACTGTACTGTACTGTGGCTCGCACGTTCCCACGTGCCAGCTAGCATGCCTGCCTGCTCCTGCTCGACTTTGATCGCCATCGATCAGAAAGCATACGCCACATGCATGTTCTCCTACGACGTAGGAGTGTTTTTCTTTTTTTTTCCTCTCGACGATGGTGACGAGTCGGCGTAGACGCGGTGCGTACTTTTTACACGAACGCAGACCGTACGTGAAAAGCAGATAGATTCTCGGAGAAGCCGCCGTCCGACAGAGGGGAGTGGCGGTCGCTGCCAAGCAGGCTAGGAGAGGCCAATAAAGGATGAGGGCGTGCAGAATCCAACTTCCTTTGGTGAAAGGATGGAGTCGCAGCGCAGATATATGGTGCCCGGTTTTCACCTGTCTGATCTCCTCGGGCTGCGAGCGCAGGAGAAGGTGGCAGCGGCAGCAGCAGCGGCGGCAGATATACGGAAGCACGCACGTTTTTCAACTCGCATCTCGCCTGCGTATCTACGCGCGCATAATGCTCGCGCCACGGGCAAATCTATTATGCGCCGCAAAGCCAAACCCGTTCACTTCACCGTGGTGTCTGCACTCATGGAGTCATGGTGGTGTGGTGGTGGTGGCACCATCGAGCTTCGTGTGTGTGTGTGTGTCACGTGTGCTGCACCAGCTGTTGACACAGTACGCACGATGCCATCTTCTTTAGTAAAACCAGAAGAAGAAAAAAAGCGAAATAGATGTCACTGTCGCCAAAAAAGACAGCAAGGGTCTCGTGAACGACTGGTAAGTGGTAGTTACGCGGAGAATGTGCACTGCCTTTGTTGTTACAGAAAAATCTGCGTTCAAACGAGGACGTGTTCGCACGGTTCGATCGACCAAGCTTCCTGAGCACGGCCGCCCAAGGATCCGATTTGAAACTGCAATCTCATCAGTGTCTGTCTACTGAATACGACCTGACGCCTTCGTCCTCAGAGTATTAGCAACATCTAGCAGCAGGAGACGGGAACGGAACGCAGCATCTCGCACTCGACCATGGAATATCCACCGTTGCGGTCGACGACCTCAGTAATTCACATTTTACCAACCCTGAAGAGCAAAATTGGCAGCAGCTTGATCTGTGCGGATAATGTATTACCGCAAAATTATAGAAAGCATAGAGGAAAGTTGCGTCTATGGGCCTGAGTGCACCAAACCTACATCTACAGTAACGATTGCCCGTGTTTGACTATATAGTACAGGCGCTTCCAATTCCACAATATAGTGATACACCCAAAATTATAACCTCTTCAAAGAGAGTGGAACTGTACACGTATCAATTTTCAAATACTTGCTACAGAACATGTAGCTACATGTGTTTACAAGTTGCAGAAAACATCATTTCCCGCCTTCTTAGCGTTTCTGTACAAAGATCACATGCCATCACACTAACAGCTCTTAAAGACTCGAACGCTGCTCACTGGTACTCCTGTGTGCTTATCCGGGGGCTAGCATCTATGTCTGATTATCATAGACTGACACGGCTCAGTTACCAGCATTGATACCAAAAATCCGAACCTTGTGCATGTTTGGTAGCTTGGCAACAACCAGCACGAAGACTGCAATGGTGTTGAAGAAGAGCATAGGATGTTGATAATCTGTAGTGTGAGAAGCTATCAAGTACCTGCCAAGGAAACAAAGAAATGATTCCGATAAGTAGAATGGTCAGCGCATCAAGAGGCTGGGAACACATGGGAAAAACATAATTCGATACAAGAGCAGAAAAAAACATCATTGACAAACAGGCCACTTAAGGAAAGCTGGATAATTGAATTTCAGAAAGCTAGATAATTGAAATTTCAGAAAGTTGAATCTCTTTAATAAAGGGCAATCATGGGTCAACTCTCTTCCAATGAGACATTAGGAATCCCCAAAGCCCAATATGGAACATGGAATAGGACCAGCTAATGACCTACTGCTAAGCCTTCTAGTAATAAAACAAATGAACACCAGATCCTGCTTCTCTAGACACAGCTCTCTGGTGTTTTCAAGGAAAAAAGCTGTGGCTAATTTGATTATTCTCCTGATACTTAATCATAGCCTCACAGGTAACAGAGAATTTTCTCAGGTCTGTGACATTGCTCAGAAAGTTAACTTAGTGTTCCATATCTAAGAAGTTCAAAACCAATTATCTTAATGAACGGAATGTCATTCCAGAAGGGCAGGCCTGGCGCAGTGGTAGAGTCTCTCCACTTGTGTCCTGGAGGTCCTGGGTTCGAATCAGCCTCCTTGCAAAATAAGCAAGGGGAAGGCTGCCTAGAAATTCCCTTCTCCAGACCCCACAACGTGTGGGAGCTTTCAGCACTGGGTATGCCCTTCTAACGGAATGTCATTCCATTCCACGGGCATACATCTAGAAACTTCACAGAAAATCAACTAAGTGGCAGGAGGGGAGAAACCACTGAAGCACTGATCAGAGGAAAACAAAAAATAATGTTCAACACTTGAAGTGTGCTGAAATCTTTCATTATAAATCATCTACCAAGTACTAACCGAGAATGTTATGATCAATCCAAACTGTGAAGTGTTAGGAAGAAAAGATCATGGTGCATCAATATGTTCGTATTAAGGTGGTGCTAGTCATTGACTTGCACGATTAATAAAAATACCTACTGCCTAGAAGAACAAGTATAGGAACATATCCGTACATGTTATAGTTGCTTGGAACATTGGTCACCATTGTCTATTGAGAGTTTACAGTATAAATGGAAAAACGTTCACACAAGATAATCACTTACAATACCACTGGTACCGCAGCTAAAAACTTTCTGTTTCGGGTAAGCTGTTTCCCATCGTCCATTTGTTCCCACCATGTCAATCTGTTATACATCCCCTGGTCATCAGCAAATGGGGTCCCCTTCTTCCAGTGGAAAAAGTGGTATGTTATCTGAAACAAATATTCAATCAGGGTAGAACCAGAAATGGAAAAATATTCTGTATGAGTCTGTATTAACAAAAGTGTCAATTTATAACAGTAATACTGCAAAGGAAACTAGAAATATCACTCTGTTTTCATGATTAAGGTTGGAGATAATATGAACAAATTACAGCATGACCAGCCTTTATAAACAAAGAAAATATTCTGGGTGTAGAAACGAGCATCAATGAAATTGCATCCAGTCAGGGGCTGAGGGCAAGGTTATTTTCAGCAGTAACGCAGGTCTATATGTCCAACTTATAACCTTCTATTACCCACCAGGCACCACCTCTCATTTGAGTTTTTAGTTCACCCTGAGTGCACCAAAGACAAGTATACAGCTTGTTAAGCTTTCACATGTTGCTACCCGGGCAAATCGGGAACATGTATAATGAGTAACTGGGTAGCTAGTACTAACTCCAAGAGGCCGTCTCAAAAAGAACACTGAGGCAGCTACACAAATCTGAAGTAAAGCATATCGAAATGTAGCTCAATAGATCAATAGCAAAAATAACTTGAAAGAAGTAGGATATGGTAATATGCACTTCGACCATTTAACCATTAAGGACCACCACTACAAATGAAATACGCACTGCCACTGATTACTGACTACATCACTGCTCTGCCCTGTAGCATCGCTTACTGCTACTTCACAACCTTGTAGGAGCAGATTTCTACCTCAATCACCATTCACCAATAGATAAGAACAAATTTCAGGACCTTCAGTAACTTGGAAACCTAAATCTTTTATAAGTCTAGGAATCCTAGAGTCATCATCGCAAAAGGGGCTGAAATGCAGGTAAGCAAAGGTCTCTGCAATCCACATCAAACAAGCTCTAAATAGCACCAGTTAGGGCTGACGCAGATCATCAGGCATGGAGCAGTTCCCTAGGAAGATGACGGGTTCGAGTAGGATGTGAGAGCCAATTCTAACGCCAGCATTTAGTCAGCAGGAACAAGCAAAGCCACTACGAGATTTTAGCTAGGGACGCAATTACATATACGCCACACGGTGACATCCAATTCCAACCACGCGGGACGAACAGTAGCAGCACCCTAGCAACCAGAGCAGCCGCCGCGCCGCAGATCCACGGAAGCGGGCGCCCTCGGCCGACCAACGCGCAACCCGTAATGGTCTAACCCGAGCGCAGAACCGAAGGGGGAAGGTGGAAGACGTACCGCGAAATGGCCCAGGTTGACGAGCGTCCACGCCATGCCGGGCTCGCAGCCGACGACGGAGAGGACGAGGAGCCAGGAGACGAAGAGGATGAGGATGTAGGTGGTCCACACGCCAGGGTACATGAACCACTCCGTGTTCTTGTTCAGATCCGGCGGCGGCACCGCCTGCGAGTACAGCTTCGCCATCGCTGTCAGACCTGAGCCGCGGGCTGCGGCGGGGGTCGAAGAGGGAGGGGCCTGGGCTGGGCTGGCGGGAGCGCGATATATAGGGCCCGCCTCGCGGCCGCCGGGCTGGTGACTGGTCGGGGCGGAGGAGGACGACGAAGGTTCGTTCAAAGATGAGGGGAGCGAAAAACAATTGCGAGGCTGGCGGCGACCGACGAGGGCGAGGGAGACGAAGAGCGGACGGGATAGGACGAGACGCCGCTCGCTGGAAGGAGACGGCGAACCGCTGCGGCCGCCAGCGATCGGGTCAAATCCGGCGGACGGGTGAGGGAGTTGGGCCGCTACCGGGCCCGTTTGTTTTTTTAACCAGCTGGCCAGCTGTGGCCTTTGCTCGTGTTTCCTTCGAGAGATGGTTTTCCGTTTCTAACTGCAACTTTTTACCACTCCCTCTTTGTGGTGAATCTGACAAAATGCTCGTCGTCGTCCTCGCGCGATCGACGCTTGTGGACGGGACAGGGTCTCGGATGCCCACGCGATTTGTTAGCTGTGCCCGTAGCATGATCGTCGTCATCATCATGCGACGTATAATTAGGAACCTTCTTAGCTCCACTAACCCATTCTTTTGTGCGCCATGATCTCCACGGGTTCCTGGCGTCGGTTGTGCTCCAACCTTCAGGCCTCCTGTGTTGTCCTGCTGATGATCTTGTGTGTCCGAAAGGGTGGATACGGTAGGCGCTGCAGCAATGATGGAGGCATGGCATGCGGCCTTCCTCACAGCTGAGCCTACGCGCAATTGCTGGCGCACATCGTCAACCGACAGTCCCCATTGCTCGAGCTGTTGCGTCTAGAATGCGTTGAATATTTCTAGCAGTACCAGTACTAGTCAACTCTGTTTACTTCAGAGTAAGAGTCTAGGGGATGCCGAGTTTGAAACACAGCTAGAATCAGTTCGCGAGCGAGCGAGCGAGCATACAGCACTGCACATTGCATACAGAAACACCGGTATCAAGAACCCAGCTTACCCACGTGGGCAGACGCAAGATATCTAACTACATGATATTTTTGATACCGGCTTTTCTGGCAGCATGACTATATCTATTCCATCCAGAGAGGCTAGCTAGAGTCCTGGCTAATATCTCGTCAGGCCTAGTCGCGCAACTATACATCTATTCCAGATATTAGCTGTTATTGTAACCCACCGGAACCGGTAGGGAAGACCGCTGATGATCTGCGAAGGATGGAACTCCGTTGTTCATGACCTTGGTCACCTGGTCAGTAGATACAACGAGGCTATTCTGCTCAAGTAACTGAACAAGGAACAAAAATACGTCCATCCTTGTGACGCCTTTGTTTGCCTGAAAACAAACAAACAAACGCAGGAGTATTCTTCAGACAACACTGCCAGTGAAGATGCGAATGGAAAATGTAGCTGATGATCCTTTTCTCTACCTCGACGAGAAACCGCGCCCATATCTTTCCATCACGGGCCTCCATCAGCCCTTTCAGGATCGTCAGACCAAACCCGCGTATATTGTCGGCTATCTCTAGGAAGAACCCACGTTCCTCGCAAAGCATCTGCAAATTATTTGTGGACACATGTGGTTATCTTCGTGCTCTGCATTTTTGCAACAGAGAGCAAATTGTGCTAGTGAAAGTGCAGTTCACCTCGACAAGCATCTGACCAGGCGGGGACAGATCCTCGACAATTATTGGGCATACCATAGTCTGCCCAGCAACTTCGTAGGCCCATGTGGCACCACCATTTTTGCCAGCATTCGGGTTGTCTTTCAAGATGACACCGCTCTCTTTGTCAATCATCTTAACAACCATAAAAAGTCAGCAAGTGTAGTACTAGAGGATTGTTAATAAGATAATTCAGCAACAGAACATTAATATGTATATATCGTAGAGAGGTTACCTCTGGTTCGTCAGCTTGCTTGATTTTCTCAGCATATTTGGTTACACTTTGCAGAAACAGCATATGCTTAATTGTTCGGTCTAACAGAGCATCGATACTGCACTGTTATGTCAAAAAGACATCAAGATAGAGGGGTCAGCCATTCAATCTTGTCAAGGAAACACATGACAAACTGAAAATCAAGAGGAGTGATTGCCAATTACCTTTGCACCATTAGGGACCATCTCTCGTAATTCTTTGACACGATCTTGTATCAGTTGTCGGTCTTTTGGTCTCGGTCTGGTACTCTCACCGGCTTTAGCTCTTTTCTTGGCAACCTTCATTCCCTCAGGATTGTTTGACTGACTGCCCTTGGAATTTGCTGTGTTGAGACTGCAGCTGTCATCCACAGGTATGTCTGCTGGTGTCACTGAAGTTGCCTTTGAAGAGCCATTTTGGGCATTTCTGGATGTAAAGTCACCACAAACAAATGATGAGACCTGTGCCGTGTATGCTGTTAGGTTATCTCCGAAAGAAATCGGAGGCAACTGTTCTGACACACCGCCAGCAAAAGCATTAGCTTCCATCACAAGTGGAATATGTGCACCAGGTTTGTGTGCACCACCACTAAGTAATTGTTCGATAACAGATATGGCAGGGAAGCCACTATCTCCTGTTGACAATGAGTGCTTATCAGCCAGTTCTTTAACTGCCTCCGAGTGTCTGTCTCCTAAATTTGGAAGGTTTCCGTCCTGTAGAACACTGTCGTCCCACCAATCTTGCACAAAGCTATTAGTGCTAAGATCAAGCATCATACTTTCCAAAAGACCATTATTTGCATCATGCTCCTTCATGTCCTCATCCAATGTCCCTGCAGTAGTTTCTTCAGATGTTCTATTTGGTAATTCAGGAAATGCACTACTACCCTGGCATGTGATTTGGGTAGCATCGTTCAATTGCATTATGCCATTTTGAACATTAAAAGATTCTTCAGCTGAGAAGAAACTTGGACCTTCTCGGGGATCAGGTACCAACAATAGTTCATGCACGAGAGCAGGATGTCGTGCAATGCTGTTTTCTTGGATTTCGTAAAAGCAAGGGTTGTTACTAAATGATGTAGAATTATGTAGTAGGTTCTCACTGTCATTTTGGACGCATTTTTTGGCTTTTCCAGATATTGATGAAAACGATGAAGAGAAACCAGCACCAGAATAACAAAGTTCATTAAGGCCAGGATTTCGTGAATTGGTGGTACTGCAATGATATGGTTGATATTCTTGCATGTTCTGACCAGACAATTCCTTCTCTGTCCCATGAAAACTGTTCAAAGTTTTGTATGCCGACGTTAGACAAGCAACAATAGAATCAGGTTCTCTGCTGGAGCTGACTTGCAGTGGAGTTGTAACATCAACATGCTGGTGCAAGAAGTCTGTGGCATTATCAAGTTTTTTTATTCCACATATAGACTCATTTGCAGGCAGGCCCAACATATGAGTATGCATAGTGGTGTTGCCACTACCTTGGGAAGTTAAATCATATAGAGATCCCTGTGAATTTATTGGACGATAGATTGAACTCCTTAGAGATTCTATTCTCTCTACATTCTCCTCGATTTTCTCATTTTGTGATGGATTAGCCTTGTTTTGTACAAGAACGTCATTCACAGGTCCCAAGGAATTGAGGATAGTTTGCTGACCGTACCTTGGCGAATTTATTTGGGTATATTTCAATGGATGGTCCCTTAAAGTGTCCTTCATCTTTTCAAATATATATCGCACCTGGTTTAAAAAATCCGAGTTCCTAGGAACCTGTAGCAATATTAAATTAGTCAGAATCCAGAAGAAAATATTGATACAGTTGTAATCAGAAAAAAAACTAAGCTATGCATGCTTCATTGGTCGTGCTGTAATTATGAAGCTAGAAATAGATGATCAAGAAATCCTGTATGTTCTATGATTAGTTGATTACAAATTTTATTAAGGGAGATAAATCAAGATATACATATTGAACTGCTGCACTATCATACTGTTCATATTTGTCTGAGACAAGGCAATATAACAGTCTACTATTCACACCATGTAAAAGGATACTGCTGCGATATGATGGGGATTGTATTTTGTAATGATTAAGATACTAACCTTCCGAAAGGAACCAAATTGCACCATTCCCTGCAGCTGGAGAGGTAAAATTGCAATAGTCTGCATGTGAGGTGCCACCTTCAGGACTTAATTTGGCATTGCAAAATATAAATAACCCATGAACGTTGTCCTTATAAATGAAATGATCAAGGTTGTACATTGTTTCAGGAAAGAAGCAAAAAAGCAAAGAAACAAGAAACACCAACCTTTATCCCATTCAGGAACTGATATTGCCACCAAGTATGACCCTGAAAGAGGGAAGCTTTAATAAATTATCAAAAAACAAGAAGTGGTTTGTCTGTCAAATGAAATAAAGGATCAAGTGGTCATGAGCGGACGAAAGAAAGAAGAACGCAACACAAATGAAATGTAACTCTGACGACTCTAGGGTTTCTTCAGTTATCTAGCTGTAGTTCTCTGATCACATAAGAGATACAGATATAGAGCTACTGAGCTACAAACTCTGAAGCAAAAGCCAAAAATGGTTTCTTCAACATTCTTAACTCTGCTTGCTTATCGTGCCAAAAGAAGAGAACAGATTCATACCTGAAATAAGTCTTGGTTATCTGCAGGCTTTATCTGATTCAATAGATGCCAAGTATCACTGAAAATCCATTTGTAGTGTCCACTTACAATAGCTTCCCCTACGACACTGAAACAAGATGAGATACGTGTTGGACGGTACTAAAGGAAGGAAAATAAGCATATAACGAAGCAAATTGCTTCAAAAGTAAAAATTAATAATATAAACATGGTTTCCAGAGGAATAACAATAGGCATATCAACTCAGTAAGTAAGACGCCAGAAAGGTGGAAAAAAACATGTTCACCTCTTTTTTAAAAAAAATGCAGTATGTTCCCACCAACAAATCATCGTGCTGCTGACGTGTAACTAAATGCTTAATTATTACTGCAGAGACAGTTAAGTACTAAACCTGGCAGAAACAGTTAGACCTCTGAAACTAACAAATTCTATCCTAAATGACTATAAAGCCTTAGGAGGGGGAGGAAATGATCCTATCAAGATTGAATTAGATTAGTTCCCACATATGACATATCATTGGTACAAATGAAGTATCCGGATAAAATGCCAGACATAGTAACCAGATAAATTTTTTTAGTCGCACCCTTCTCCAACAATGTGAACTTGAGTGAGCATCTTCTCAAACACTGTTCTAGCCTCATCTTCATAGTAGTTCTCCCCCAGTGTAAGCAATCTGGCATAAAATGTGGTACAAATTAGTACCCTCAAACATATAGGACCAAATCCCTGCTAAGAAAATGTATCTCTACTACACAGACACACCACGAATTGAAGTGACAAGTCAAAACAAATAGGTATCAAAAAGCAAAAGTTGGACAATGAGTGACTCGTTGCATCATGTTCAAAGTGAAAAGAGACATCCAAAAAGTGGAGACACGCCGCCCTGTCAATTCTGATGGGATCAGTGTTTGGCTCAAAAAAGATATGAGGCAGCTTTCTGCACCCACACCCTATCATTCAGCTGAACAAAACAGGGGAGAACTCGTGGCGTCTCCCTTCCCAGACGCGATTGATTTACACAAAAGTATGAAATCTCTTATTCTTTTCCATCTCGAGTTCTCGATAAGCACAGTGGGTTCATTGTATTATGGAATATGCAATGAATTGAAGAAAGTTTCGATATTGAAGTGAGCTTGTAGTGAGACGAACTCAGGAAAAATACCAGCTACTACTCTTCTCGCAATGTTTTGTTCAGATTCTTACAGTTACAGGAGGAGAAATGTTGTGCTCTGAGGACTAATTGTTACTGATCATGGTTCTGCATGGTCTAAACTTTGAGCTCTCGAGATCTCACATTCCACGGGAGAGAAAGGAACAGGCAAACTACTAGGCGTGTCTGGTTGTTTACTAAACATTTACACAGCCACAATTTCTTTAACTAGTGTTTGGTTCTCTACCACAACTGCGGCTTTTCAAGGTGGTACCTCACATGTCACAAACTCATATATTTGCCAAACTTTGTCGAAAACGTGATGAGCGTTTTATTCACCACAATCCTGACAAAATTTAACAAAGAAGTGTGACAGTGTTGAGCTACCAACCAAACGCACCCTAACAAATCCAAGAACAAAAGAACTATTCAAGATTTCTAGACCTGCGAAATGACACAGGTAGGCCACCTAAAAGGCTAACTCCCGAGTCAGGAATCACGGGGCTCACCGAGGATCTTGCGGGTGGAAACGCCAGACGGCGGCGTACGACCACCCTCCGCCGCGGCACAGCGCCCCCAGCGCCGCCTCCATCGGCCTCGTCTCCTGGAGGCCGAGAACGACGCGAGCGAGGAAGCACGGAAATGGAGCGAGCGGGGCCAAGGGCAAAAGGTTTCCCTTCCCCTGATAAATACCAGACGGCGTTGGAACGGGAGGACTGTGTGTGCACTGTGGAAAGAGAATTCAGAGAAAGAGACATCCAGTGCAGCGACGGCACGGTTGCGTTGGGAGGAAAGGGCGGCGTGTCTCTGCCCCTTCCCCCGCGATTCGTCCGATGAACGGAGTCTGAATACCGACCAGAGGGAGGTGAAGAACAACTTGCATCGGAAAAATGTAAGGTTAAACAAACTCTCAAAAGTGCCAGTGCATTATGTAAAGAGGACGAAAAGGGGAAAGGGACACTTAAGCATAATGAAATGTGACTGTCACCTCACAAAATCTTCTCCGTGCTAATGAATGGAACTGGTGGGCGCCATGGTTCTTTCTGAATTCTGAAGGTCTAAAGCAGCAACCTTTTCCTGAACTGAACAGACGCTGATTCATACTGTGCCTGTATTTGCTGGTACTACATTACATTGCACTAGTTTTGGCTCAGTGCTCACCTCCATGAAAATTGAATAGAACACGCTGTTCAGACGAGTGGAAGCAGAATGTGTAAGACGATAGACGCATGTTCATGACTTAGCGGAGGCACAGGTCCAACCCTGCAGCGCAGCGCATATCAATATGCATGCCTTGTGACGTGCAGCATCACATCTCTCATATATTACCCTGGATCCAGTGTGATCGATCTTCCTTTTTGCTGGGATTAACCTAAAACTTCCTACCATCACGGACTCTTAAAAGCGTCGTTTGTTCACATTGGGCATGTGTGAGCTAGCGCGATGGCGGCACAGGCCCACCACGGCACTGCCCAAGAACTGCTCCCCCATCAGCCAGGACAGTGCAAAACCCCACGCAATTGTAGGAATCTTGACCGAGATCACCTCGCCATCAGGGCAGGGCGAGACCATGATGCGTGCGTGGAGATTCCTGGACATTCCCTTGGCCAAAAGGCTGGTGACGTGTTTCGACCTTTCCTCACAGGCTAATGGCGTGTAGGGACACTACTGATGATCAGGAGGACTTTAATTTTTAGATGGCTTTCAGCTTCGGTTTAGCTACGGAGAACAGTAAGGTAGGGTCATCGTAATGTTTTGGTTAGACCAATATATCATGTGTGGTCATATATCATGGAGAGCCTACCAAAGGAATATTTCTAGGGTTTCGTTCACCCTTTTGCAGGAGGTGTCTGCCACTTGATGATGTTTTTTTTTTCTTGATGTGTCATCGTCAATCGACATGCATGCCTCTATAGGCCTAGACTAGCTACAGGACCACTACCTCTCTTGTTGCAGGTTTGTCAAGGCAAAACCGGGAAGAGATGGAAAAGTTGAGCGTGATATGATATGGTCCATGGTTGTTAGTGAGAGAGCTTGGTGTGTATTCGAGGAGGTTGTATCTGCTAACCAGCTACGGGCGGTAGCACTGATCAATCAACAACACTGGATGAAGCACATCGACCCCATCATTTTTGGCACTAATATAAGCTAGCTACATCGAGTCCTATAATTTCATCTCATGAAACACTTTTTTTCTGCTAGAGGTTTCATTTGTTGCCTCCCTGTAGCCATGGCGCGCTTCATCTGCTCGTAGATACTGAAAGAGAGGCCGAGATGGTCTCGCAACTGACGGTTATTGTAAAGGAAAATCACTGCACTTTCAGGGCAACCGAGAGCGTTTACAGTGCTTTGCCTCTCTAGCTAGCTGCCACCTAGAAAATCACTGTCCACACACTTGAGTGGCACTTGTACAACAAGTGGCACTGAATCTGTAAGCTCACTAGGATATTATATACACACGCGTCCATGGCCCGTCCATTAGATGAATTAGAAATGCTGCTTGGATAAGAAATCATCGCCTGGTAGTCCTATACTCAAACTGATAGTCGACTATGCACCATTAGCACATATCGTCCGTACCTAATCAAATCTCGGGGGATATCACTACGTCAGTTTTAACTTTTCCCATTCTATATGGAAAAGACCATTCCTGGTACTGGTTCGTCAAGCGTGATACAATCGTGACATCACGTTACTCGATCTTGCAGATGGACATAGAGGAAAATGAAAAGGGTAGAGCGAGCGGGAAGGCCAACGCTGAACAGTCGGCGAACTGACCTTGACTGAGCCGCAGCTAACGACACTAGCTCGCAAGTTGCAAGTACTGTGATCAATACTACAGTTCATGCTCTGCCCCGGTTCTCCAGAATTGCTTGCTGTGTATTACCTGGTTTAGATATCGTGAATGAATTGGCGATCTATCTCGATCACCGCCAGCTCTAGGCTGCAAGATACACCGCCGGCTCCTCGATCGCGAGTACGACGACAGTGCTACATAATGCATGTCCCTGTGCCGTGCTGCTCACGTACGTACTACGTCGAAGCCATAGTGCCGGGTGCACGAACTAGTCTGTTCAGACATGTCGGCCGGCTCCCCGTCGCATCAACCGCCCGTCTGACGACGACACGCACGGTGATAAGGCCATTATTCGAAGGGGCGCGAAAGGGATCGAGTCGATCGGTTCCGATCCGGCCGTGGACGCTAGCGTTTGGAGAAACGCCGGATTGGGACCATTATGCATGCATATGTATCGTTAATTAGATCGATTGAACTGGCACAGTCAGAATCGTTGCCTTGTGCACCGAGGCGCATGGACCGCGCCACGCACACGGACGGTGAAGCCCTCCCTGTCCGTTTACGCATCGGTCGCGCGTGCGCAAGCTCGTGCTTCTTCGCGATTTCGGAGGACAGGCGCGACGAACCGAGACGAGTAGGTCCGCCGGCGATTTCGAGAGTTCAATCTCGCTGGGTGTCCGGCTGACGGAGTAGAAGGTCGGGTATCCGCGGTCACAGAGATAAGAGATTGCCTCTTTTTTTTTTGAACGCCGGAAGCGGTATATATTTATTAAGGGATAGAGAAATGTTTTTTGTTACAACAATTGCACAAGATGTGCTAGGGTAGGAAAACTGAAGAAAAAAAGGAAATAAGAGAATAAAACTGTAGCTAGAGTTGCAGTGCTGGGGGTTGCTGCACACACAAGGTGGCCATGTGTTGTGCGCCTGCTCGCACCCACATTTGTAGTTCATCCTTTATGAGAGTTAAAAGTTGCGGAATTGTCACCTCTTTTTCATCAAATACTCTTCTATTTCTTTCTTTCCACACCATCCAACACACTAGAATACTTAAAGATCGGATGCCTTTTGCCTTCTGTTTTGTAGCTCCCCCCGTCAAGTTTTGCAACCAACTGACCATATCATCGTTTGATCTCCAGCTTTGCGGATTCAGCGCTAGCGACTGAGCCCAAAAAGCAACTGTTTTCCAGATATCAGCCACTGTTGGACACTCCAAAAAAATATGGCGTGCAGTCTCAAGATTGCGTCGACACATCACACAAAAATACTGATTTGGCCACTCTCTAAGTTGGAGACGGTCAGCGGTCCACAATTTATTTTGTAGAAGCAGCCATGCGAATACTTTGCATTTCGGTGGTGCCCAAACCCTCCAAATGACCTTAGGAAAGTTAGAATAAGAGATTGCCTCGTACGCGTACTTCCGGTTGCAGATGCTCGCGCGCATTTGTCTCGTCAGTAGATGTATCGGTTCTACAGCATGTCCGACAGCGGGGTCTGCGGCGCCTTGTCGCATCGGCGGCAACCACGGGCGCTCAACGCGGCGACAGGGGCGAGGGAGGCATCGCTCGAGCGAGGAAGGAGAAAACGGTTTCCGACAGCGGAACTGTTAGCCCTACACGCTCGATCCAACGGCAGACAGGGAACCAATGGTGGTCGTCATTTCGTTTCCCGATCACCCCCGGCGCTCGCCGGTTCGTGGCCGCGCCTCGGCCGTTCCGTGCATGCCCCTCTCTCGTTCGTCCCAACAGAGGTCTCAAGAGGTCCAGTCGCTCGCCGTCTCGCCGGAACGGTGTACGGCATTGGCGCGGCGCACGGAGAACTCTGGCTCTTCCGCAGGGGGTTCGGCCACACTCCAAATGACGGCATCCGAAAGGCCCCCAATCCGAGAAAGCTATCTGTTGCCGAGCCCAAAGGCCACCAATCCGACAAAGCCTATATATTGCCGAGCCCAAAGGCCCCCAATTCGACAAAGTCCTTCCATTGCCGAGCCCATAACGGCCCATCTGTCCTAGTGGCACAAGACGCTACCACGATCTCAGCGAAGGCCAGACCGTTCATTTTTTTCGCGCCTAGAAGAGAACTTTATCCATTACTCATAAAAACGATTACACACTCGTAGTCTTGGGTTACTTGGGTATAAATAGTAGTAGGTTTTCTGAAATTTACTCTATTTTCTATTTTGAAGTCTATAAACACTCAGGACATATACGTACGTACAGATGACGGTGAATTCAACCGTTACCTGACAACGACGGCTTACAGAGATAAATACAGGATGCAGGGGAGGCCTCGCCGTCGCCGGCATGGAACCAGACGGAACAAAGTTGTTCCACGAGCCAAACAGTCCGCGATTGCCTCCACCTACGCGCGTTTACCGATTACCTAGCATTTCTTAAACAAAACTAGACTAGAAAGAGCCACACGATTTCTCGATAAGCTGCCCGGGGACAGGTGATATCGGAGGCGCACCATAGCTTTTCCTTTTCTGGCCAGCTAGAGCTCGTGCGCTTACCAAACATACATAATCACATCAAGGAAAGTTAAGTTTCTTAGGCCGTCCTAGCTAGTGTGGTGGGCTAAAGCTAGCTACGAGCTACCACCATCCTTGCAGTTTCAGATCGCGATTTGTTGGGCCCATGTATGTACCACGATCACATGACGTGTCAGGTGACTTGTCAATGCGTGGTCACCTCGACGAGTCCACGTAGGCGCTCTTCCCTTCACGTGGTATTGACACGAGACGAGCGTGCGCGCGGGCCGGCGACTCTCATCGTTCGTGATGCAGCTGT
The DNA here is from genome assembly GCA_030760725.1 of Neostapfia colusana. Lineage (NCBI taxonomy): Eukaryota > Viridiplantae > Streptophyta > Magnoliopsida > Poales > Poaceae > Neostapfia > Neostapfia colusana. Next base: position 3,140,677 of record JASWHV010000017.1, read on the forward strand.
AGATTAGGACATAAGATATTACAGGAGTTCCGGTAGTAGTGAGAGGCTGACCTAAAAGATTAGTAGGTCTTCTTTTCTCTAGACTGATCTAGCTGAAGCTGTTACACTCGGGGCTTGTGCGGTTACCGAACTAAACAAAGCTTTCAGAATGGGAGAGGGGATTTATTAAGATCACGTCAGGATATCTCGGACCTAACAGGATCCATTTCTCTGTATTCCTGCGGGGCCATTTTGCGATGGAGCAAAGCTGGGGCTTGTACCAACGGAGAATAAGTTCAGGGGCGAAGCAAAGTGATGCTCTCCGTTGCACTCACTACGTTAAAATGGGCAAATGGCCGATTTTGTTTCTCTGCTTTGTTTTAACGGGAAAGCTATAGTTTCATTCGTTTGAAATTTATTAGTTCAGTTTTATTGTTTCTGGCCCGATTAAGTTGGCCCTCCACGTGGCCGACTAGTCTGGCGTAGCAGTCCGTTGTTAGCTTCGGCAATCCTACATGTCACACACTCATACTCGCCCATGGGGTGATCCCCGGCGCAGCGTTTCTGCCATAAAACTGAAGTGGCATCGATGACCACGTACAATATGTGATTTTAGACCACATACTGCAACTGCCGGGTCAAGATCCTCCTGCTATCGCGAGCGAGCTTTGGCCGTGGCTCGGTACCGCGCAGCTGCCGTCGACGCCGATTCGCCACGATACAAGCTCGATCGGCGCGCTGGCGTCGCTCCACTCCCGCGCGGAGCGAGCTCGCCGCGCGGCCCGGATGCCCCTACCCTCCAAGCACATCCGTGAGATCCTCCTGCCACGGACCGCGTTGAGCTTGTCCTCACGTCGTAGCCACGGGCCACGGCCCGCGAGGTAGGCGCTGCAAGCTCGTCCCGCTGCCACGGCCATGCGCGCCCGGCCCCCATGCCCGCCCGGTGTCCTCGCCATTCTCGTCGAGCTCCGGGCCACACGGCGTGCTATAGCGTCGTTGGCATGACACGTCCTGCTTCATCGATCGTCCTGGACGCTGACCTCCCACTGAGCGCCGCCTGTCCGGCAAGTTGTCCAATGTGGCCACAAGTTGTCCATCAAATTGCCGGCGACAGAATGAGAGATAAACCAAATATATGGCACCAGATTTACAGTACGTGCTACAACATAGAACTCACGGTATTGAAAAATGAGAGTTGCCATTCGTCACAAAAAAATATGAGGGTCGCAGAATCTTTAAAACTTAATATAAAGCACTAGTTTTACAACATATACTGGAGATGCTCGTAAGAAATACCGAATCACATTGTTTGTGCCGACGGCCTGCTGAGAATAAACAGAGATTGCCTTTTCAAAAAAAAAGAATAAACAGAGATCGATATACTGAATTACGGCTATGCCTTGCATTTTTTTCCTTTTTTTATTCTGTGCTGCCCATTCCTGTGTCGTGTTCACACGGAGGCTGCACGCAGTGCTTTTTGTGGCGCGAGCCTGGTCAGTTCGTTTGCTCCTCGTCCCCTGACACAAGCGTGTCCTAACATGAGGTCCCAGTTACCAGCACAAATAATTCTTGCTTGTTTTCCTGCCGACGCCATCACGCAGCCTCTCTGCGCTCTGCTGTATATATAGGTGACATGGCCAGATTCTTCTGCATTCCAAGGAGGAGCAAGAACATCATCAGCTACCCTCTTTCGTAACCCCCTCGTCCGAAGGGCAGCTGCGTGCCTTTCGCTCTTCGCTTCCCCTCCGTCTCCGTCACCAGCCTCTTGCTGCGGCACCGCACGCTTCCCTCGCGGTTCGGCATCCCAACGGCAAGTTGCCTGCTGAACAGACAGCAGAAGAGCAAGGTTATGTCGATGGCCGCTGCGCGGGACGGTCACGGCGCAGTGGAGTGGCGGGTGACGGTGCCGGTGGGCGCTTCGGTGACGGTGGAAGACGAGGCCGGCAGGGCCACGAGGGCGTGGACGTGGCTGGTATCCTGCTTGCTCGCGTTCCGGGACGAGGTGCTCGGCTCCGCCAAGCGTGTCTGGAAGATCGGTGCCGACGACCCGAGGAGGGCGGTGCACGGCCTCAAGGTGGGCCTCGCGCTCGCGCTGGTCTCTGTGTTCTACTACACGAGGCCGCTCTACGACGGCGTCGGCGGCGCTGCCATGTGGGCCATCATGACCGTCGTGGTGGTGTTCGAGTACACCGTTGGTAAGTCGTTACTGCACACGTCAGTATCACACCCCAGAAATAATGCAGGGGATATGTATATATAATGCGTCCGAGGAGTATACGCCTGTTGATCAGCTGATCCTGATGACCGGCTCTCGACGAATGTTACAGGTGGCTGTGTGTACAAGGGGTTCAACCGAGCCACCGCGACGGTGAGCGCCGGGGCGCTCGCGCTCGGCGTGCACTGGATCGCCAGCAAGTCCGGCGACACGTTCGAGCCGTTCATCCGCAGTGGCTCGGTGTTCCTGCTCGGTACGTACCCACGAACAAAAGCGCAGAGTGTTTCGTGCATGCATCATGCAAGGCCGCAGTACTGGTTTTGTAGTTGACAGCACGCTGATTCGAAAACTGCTTGCTTACGTACGTGCAGCTGCGGCGGCGACGTTCTCGCGGTTCATCCCGACGGTGAAGGCGCGGTTCGACTACGGCGTCACCATATTCATCCTGACCTACAGCCTGGTGTCCGTGTCGGGCTACCGCGTGGGCGCGTTGCTGGCGATGGCGCAGCAGCGGGTATCCACCGTCTCCATCGGCATTGCCATCTGCCTCGCCGTCTGCGTGCTCGTCTGCCCCGTGTGGGCGGGGCAGGAGCTGCACGCCGCCACCGCGCGCAACATGGAGAAGCTCGCGGGCGCCGTGGAGGCCTGCGTCGAGGGCTACTTCTCCGCCACCGCTCCGGAGCCGCCGTCCGTCGGCAAGGCGGCGGAGGGGTACAAGTGCGTGCTCAACTCCAAGGCGTCCGAGGACGCGCAGGCCAACCTGGCGCGGTGGGAGCCCGCGCACGGCGAGTTCGGCTTCCACCACCCGTACGGCCAGTACAGGAACGTCGGCGCCGCCATGCGCCGCTGCGCCTACTGCGTGGAGGCCCTGGCCTGCTGCGCCCGCCGCTCATCGGCCGAGACCCATCAGGCGCCGGCCGGGCACGCTGCCAAGAGGCACCTGGCCGGCGCGTGCACGAGGGTGGCGGCGCGGTGCGCGAGGGTTCTCAGGGAGGCGGCTAGCTCCCTCAGCGCGATGAAGACGTCGCCGCGGAGCCTGGACCTCGCAGTGGCGGAGATGAACACCGCGGTGCAGGAGCTGCAGGCCGATCTGACGGAGTTTCCGTCCGAGCTGATGGTGACGGCCGAGGCGGGCTCCGACGAGGAGTCCACGGCGCCGCCGCCGCTGATGGACGCGGCGCAGCTGTTCACGGTGACCACGCTGCTGATAGAGCTGTCTGCGAGGGTTGAGGGCGTCCTGGACGCCGTCGACACGGTGGCAACTCTCGCGGCCTTCAAGTCAGCAGATGACGAGAAATACGCCGAGTCCGAGACTGAAGTACACCCCGTGAAATCGAACGACGAAGGCGCTTGAGCAACCTTAATTCGCCGGGTTGTGGGACCGGATTTTTTTTTGAAAGCTCATGGGACCAGAGTTAAATCACAACTAATCCAGACAGTAAATAGAGAGCACGAGGCAAGTCGAGCCGGGTGCGCGGATCGAGCAGCCCCGATCTGATGGAGTTAATGGGGGTTTGATAAATTTCAGTACATGCAGACAAGCCGTAACGCGTTCAGAGGTCATCAGTCTTGATCATTCACCGGGGAGAGAAACTTATCAGCCCAAAGCACGACGCCATGATGCATGGTTCATGCAGAATAATCATCATGATGTACATATCAAGATATTCTGGAAAGCTGACTTAACGAAATAAGCAAGTGCGCGCGGGCCATCCTCCTTTCTGATGACAAAGGTTACCAAATTTTATCGGTATGCTTTTCATATTTGTTGCATTACAGCTACGCGAAGCACCAAGCAGTTAGTTTACTGTTGCTCCGCGGATCATCAAGGAACAGGATTGATGAACTAAGTAGCAGAAGGTTGTGAAGTGATCAGGTAAATGACGTTTACGCACACTTGAAGAAAACAAAGGAAATCCCACACTCGGGCGCGCGATGTTATTGGCGTAAAGAACTGTAATATGGTTAATTCAACTAGCCACACTCAAATAATTCGAAATAAAGGGAGTAGAGTATATATAGCGATGGGCTTGAGAAATCTGAACCGGCTTTTGAGACCGTCAAAGTGGGAACGCGTAACATGGAAGTTGCGGACCACAGCGGTGCGAACGGGCCTAGCTAATATTTGGGTCGAATTCAACCATGGGTCGGTAGCCCAAATCAAATGGCACGACAGAACCGGGAAAAACGTCTATGGGCTCTCGCTCCGATTCGAAATCCCATTTCCCAAGTGCAAACGGGCCTAGCTAATATTTGGGTCGAATTCAACCGTTGGTCGGTAGCCCAAATCAAATGGCACGACAGAACCGGGAAAAACGTCTATGGGCTCTCGCTCCGATTCGAAATCCCATTTCCCAATCCCCTTGGTTCACCAACCTTCCCACTCCCTCGCCGTAGCTGGGCCCCGTCCGTCGCGGCGCCGACCCGCACCTCGCCGCCGCCGGTACCTCTAAGCCGGGGCTCACCGTACTATACCTCGGTCTCCACCTCGCCTTCCTCACCTCTGTTCACGCGGTGAAGAAGGCAGCTCGCTGGAGGGCGTAAACCCTAGCTAGGCCCTTCGCGGGGATGGAGGCTGTCGCCCCCGGCCTCTCGTCGCTGTTCGCCACCCTCCGCGTGGACGGGCCCTGGACGGCCCCCGGACGCTGGGAGGCCATCGCCCCCGAGAGTGGCTCTGCTCGTGTCTCTGACCCCGGAGGGCGCCCCCGTCAGGAGCCCATCTACGAGCTCGCGTCGGTCACTGTGAGTGAAATCCACCACTCAACCTAGTTTGCTCCGGTGCCCATTTTTGCGGCTAAGGAAACCATGCTTAGATTGAAAGTAAATTGTGAGCTGTAGAGGTTGAGTCGCTTGCCTGGGGAACACTTTCAGGGGAATTCTCTGATGCATCGAGGTTTTAGTTGTTGGATCCGCTACATTTCACTTGAATCTGTAGTTGTTCCATTTGAAGGGAAAGAATTGAGTGGCAATACTGAACAGTAATACGTTTCTATTTCACAATATGCTGCTGATGAGCGTGAGGATCACCTCTGTTATGCAGGATGATGCTTTGGTTCGTTTGGCGTTACATGCGCTGTATGGTGTCAAATCATCATTAGACGAGATTGAGGAGCTTTCCGTGTTGTCCTCCTCAGATCCGGCAGACAGGACCTCTAACCGTGTGGTGAATGTGTGGTCACGTTCATGCAGCACTACATCTGTGGGGCATATTCTCAAATCTATATGCTCTACAGGTCTTGCAGTTTTCTTCCTTTGCAAGTTTGTGCAGTTTTACCTTCTCCAAAGTCGAGAAATAAACCGTACAAGCAGAGAAGGTCACAAAGACGATGATGCTGATGATAAAGACAATGAGCAGGATGGGCCTTACACTCTGGTAAACCAAGCATTTGCAGCAGCGGTGGAGAAGGTTCTCGAAGGCTATTTCTGTTCCTTGAATACCTTACCAGCATCAATTAAGCTGAGACGTTCAGTAGACCATTCTGTTATGCCTTCCGTGATCTCGAATGGGGCTAGTTGTAATTCTACTTCTGAAGTGACTCTTCTGGAAGTTTATCTCCACACCGAGGAGTTAAGAAGGCATGTTAAGTCCCTTGGAAATATTTGTTTCCCAAAGTTTGCAGGCCCAACGTTGTGCCAGGAGGGTTTGAATACTGATGCAAACATGGAGTTTGAGAATTTCCCACGGGGCACTGATTTGCTTTCCTATCTGTATGTCCATCTTCGTGTAAGCCATCATCTTATGGTTCTATATTTAGCACTTTGTTCATATGATTTAATTGTATAACTTCTAAAGAAACTTCTTAAACGCATGCTACCTTATGGGTTTATATGTTTGTTACTCTCTTGGATAGTTCGATTTGCATATGATAATTAAGTAATTAACCTGAACATTTCACGTTCATCAAGTACCTTTCAGAATGGCTTCATTCTTTCCACACATTAGCTGGAGTTAACATCTACATGCATTCAAGCATGTCAGCTACTAGATGCATTCCTTTATAAACATGTGAGTTTCTCTTTAGGTGGACCTGACTAGCCTGAGCTTCTAATCATAGTGACTTAATGATTCAGAAGGAAAATTTAAACTGGTTAAGTTTTTGCATTTATTTCTAGTGGAACTTTCTTTGCTAGGGCTAGCATAGTGCATTTCCTTTCATGGGTGTGGCACTCTGACTTGACTGTTTCTTTTTGCATTATACCCCTTCTGTTTCTATTGCTGACATAAGAACAACTTTCCTAGCTTAACAATGAACTAAGAATGTGGTTCTAATGCCACAATCGAAAACCGGAGGGAGATCATTCTTTCACTTCTGGGTTTTATTATTACATTTGATTATTTTTTTAAATCATACCCTCCTTGCTGCTGCTTAGTTATTATCAACCAAATTGAGTATACTTTACACAGTATTTCTATGGCGCATGGAAGTTTAACAGTGCATTTTGCTAAACACCAAATACCAAAGAATTACGCTACTTATCTTTATTTGATGGCAGGAAATCGTGCTTCCGAGTTTTTATTATTGGATATATCATGTCGTTGATTTCATACATTTCATTTTACTTCCATGTTAGGATGCTGATCCAGTTCACTATGGACTTCTGAAGTACTTATTTATTCGTTCTTGTGAGCCATATCTCAACTTCATTAAGTCATGGATTTACCGGGCTTGTGTCAATGACCCTTATGAAGAATTTCTCATAGTGCAAGATAAAGATAAGCAAACTCAAGGAACATCTCATATACTAGATGATGTTGCCCTATTATCCTTGAAGGTAAAATATTAGCTTGTGTTCTGAAGATTCAAATGTAAAACTTTATATGCAAACTTTTTCTGTTAACATGGTTTATTTTACATCAAAATCTCAAAATTACGATCCATGCTTCATTATATATAAGCATAGTTACAATTATTCAAGTTACCAGTTCTGAATTAGATCTAAGCAGACATTCCATTCCTCATGTACATGTCAACAGGAACAAAATCAGGTATCTGCTCCATGCTTCCTAAAAAAGATTTGTGATCCTCTTCTACGTACTGGGAAGCAGCTCCAAGTGCTCATGAAGCTTCTAAAATCATGCATTATTTCTGCTACTGGAGTAGGTACTTTTGCCTCTCATAAGATCATTCATCTGGAGGGAGTTCTCCCTTGGTTTGATACGTCAGTTGGGTCTTCAGTGAATTCATTTGCTTTCTCAAAAAGTAGTGTGGAAGCAGTAATATGTCAAAGAGATGCTATGTACAAGTTGATGATGGAGAAGCTCGAGCACTTCTTCTCTACTATTGAGGTCTAGTTGCATTAATTGAATTACATTCTGCTTTCATTTCCAGCATTTGCATTTTGTCTGGGTTTTGCTCTTACAAGTGTAAGAACTAAGAATACTGGCTTATTCTGGGTCGTATCAAATTATTATATGCTTTACATCATCTTTGCTTATGCTTGTGAATATGCTTTGTATCCTACAATGTAACCAAAGGCTGTATTTCAGGTGATTCCTTTTGACGCTGCATCAAACTTCTTACATATAAGGACGGACCCTCTTGAGACGTCACTTTCAGATGCCGATCTGTCCTCTGGAGACAATGATGCTACGCTAGCTTGCAATATGTATGTCCCCCAATCTGCCTTTACTGAAAGTCTTCATCTAATCTTGAGATCTCATTTGGCGGGCACAAATTTAGCAGGAAGCATTTAAATTCTTGGAAAATGGTTTCCCCTGCTTTAGTGCTTTCCATATTGGGTCTTAGTTTTTTTATTCATTTTTCTCTACATACAAAAGAACCAAAGTTGGTCGGACCCTTCCCCATACCCTGCGCAAGCGGGAGCTACGTGCACCGGGCTGCCCTTTTTTTCTATGCACATAGTACATGGCGCTGTATGTCTACTTATGCTGGCAATGGCTATTATAAGTCTATTCCTTGTTTCAGTCTGATTTCTCCCCCTTTTTCATCAGGGATGCAGACGAAAAAGATAATGATGCTTCTTCTACATCACAAGAATCTTCAGATAAAGTGGATCCATTAGAATCTTCAGAATGCTCATCTTATAGTTCAACGGACGACATTGAAATTGAGAGTGCTACAACTTGTGGCAATGTGCCTAGTTCATTGTTCTCATCATACCGTACGAGTGAAGCAAAAGTATCCTTGGTTACCACACAGTTGTTTTCATCTCAAACCAGTTCCATTCAACACAGGATAAATCCTCCAATCCCTATTGATGAGCACCAGAAAGATGGCAACTTAGATTGCAAAGATATTCCTGTGCACTCCCAGAATTGTAAACATAGTGTGGTGCCTGATGCTCTAGAACTGGACTATCGCCTTAGCAATTTTTCGCCATATGACAGGTTTCTAAAGAAACCATTCACTAGCTCCTCCAGGGAAATCAATTCAGCTGGTGACGTTTTGCGTGCTGATAATAGAAGTGCAAAAGATCAAGTATCACTTGATAATATAGTATATCCATTTCATTCTGAATCAGGATCTCCTAAACTAGAAAAAGTTAAAGACTCTGAGGAGTCTAGCAAGATAAATCAGCCATGGAACACTAGTATTCCTTATAATCTCAGCTTGAACCCCATATTGAAGAATGCAGCTTGTCATCATACGGAGAATGACTTACATGGGAACAGGAAGAACCGAGCACTTGATAACTTCAATTTTGAGTCAGTCACAGATCCATGTGAAGTATATTGTGGGAGGAGTACATCCTGTCTTGACGAGTCTGAATCAGGAGCTGCAACAGTTGTACAGACCAGTTCCCATACTTCTCAACAGCCTGATAGTTCTAGCGCACGTGCCCGGACAAGAAGGCAGGCAGACCTTGCTTTCTCAGGAGAAATGGTAGCAAGAGATAATCTTCAGGAAAACAGATCTGGTGGGGCACTCTGGGAGAAATCGTTAGAATATACTGCTAAATCAAAAGAAGAAATAGCTGAAGATAGTTATTCTCAGTCTGACATGCCACTAGATATAGTTGTTGACAAATGCATTATACAAGAAGTTTTGCTTCAGTATCCTTATAATTTTTTGGGCATTTTATTAAGTGTAGCTTTATGTTCCATGCTAGTCATTCCACTGTTAACATTATTAGTGGTATAGAAAACTATTTAATTATACACCTCCATGGTTTAGAATTTGTGGAATCCCTACCGTTTATATTACTTCTGCAGTTATCTTAAGGAAACCTGGAACTTTTCCTTCAGTTCTGTTTTTCAGCTAAAATAGTGCGGATGGTTTGAAGTATTTAATAATTAATAATGGATAGCATTGGAAGGACGGGAACTCAGTTTTCATGGACTCTAGGTTGCTCTTTATTTTCTTCCAGTATCTTTCTTGTCTTATTTGGCTCATTTGCCATGTAAGAGTATTAGATAACTAGTGTATATGGTTACTCATTTCTCACTAGTATTGTTGTCCTATTGCTGCTGTGAGAAGTTTAATGCTTTTGACAAATGATAGTCCAGATTTTGTATTTTTCTGGAGATTTTGTTGTGGATTATGTTGTTAATTTCTTAAGCCCGTAATACCAAAAAGTGCAATGCAACTAAATATTCTTCCAGTATTGCCCCTTGATCCTTGACTTTAAAAGATATAAATACATTAGCACCTTCACAATGAAGTTGCTTGAGGTGGGATTTAATCTTTGTGGACATTTACTAGCTCTGCGGCGATACCATTTCATGGAAATAGCTGACTGGGTGGACTCCTTTATTATCTCTATTTATCAGAAGGTAATGTTTCTGTACCATGTTATTTCAGCCACAGGCCATGTACTCTTGTTTAGCTGCATGAAATGCTCTCAACTTTCCCTGTGCAGAAGTGGTCCTTTATGAGGTCTGAGCAGAAAAGAGTGCAAATCCAAGGGCTTATGCACTTAGCTTTGCAGAGGTCTTCATGTGATTCAGATCCTTATAATGAAAGATTATTTATATACATGAGGCAACCAGCTGTTTCTTTTGATGCCTCTGCATGTGGTAATAGTTGCATTTTTTGTTGTCTCTGCCTATTACTCCTGTCATTTGGTTTCTGAATGTCTGCTTCGCAAATTATTGACTGCGTAATTCATCATTGCTAGGTCTTGATACGCTGGATGACATCTTACTGGGTTATAAAGCTGATTGGCCAGTGAGTATTGTCATCACAGAGGGCACACTTAAAATATATGCTGAAATATTCTGCTATCTCCTCCAAGTCAGGTTTGCAGTCTATTCACTAACTGAAATATGGCGATTTCTGAAGGTACTTTTTCTTCATTTATATTTTATTCACTGCACTTGATTCACTCAGATGTATATACCATGAGAATTTCAACTCCATTAGCATTTCTTTTGGACTGAAGTAGTTTATTTAATGTGCCGTGACCATAGAGAAAAAAAATCCCCACCAAATGATTTGTATCTCAATTGCATTGTGTAGTAGCTATTAAAATCAATCCTTTTTTGCATTAGCTTTGGTTATAGATGCAGCCCTGTATGGCCGTATGATCCTTAGCTTTGTAATTGTGAGATTTGTTTGCTACGAAGGTGATTATGTGAAGTAAAAATATGACATCCTTTATAATTCATTACAGGAGTTGACACAGTTAATCAGTCGCTCCAGCCATACAAGACCTGATATATTGAAGAGATTGAATTTTGTGGTAAAAGTGAGGTACCCACATCCAGAATCTTTATGCCAACCAAATACCTCTGCAATATGTGATTTTATTTAGTCAATCTATTTGTGGACACTGACTTTTTTTTCGGTTTGTGACTTTATTTAGACATCAAGTTTATCACTTCCTATCAACGCTACAGCAGTATCTCCACTGCCATTTGTCTGATATATCATGGCGCCGTTTCCAACATTCCCTTAAAGATCAGGTATATTTTTTCAGTCACTGATTATTAGTATGTTTTGTTTGGCTTCTTGTCCTTTAAGTAATAAGTAATCATAAATTCGGTGAGTACTAATCGTTTACTATTGCCAGGTGAGAGATATGTTGGATCTCGAGTATGTACATCTTTGTTATGTTACTGATGCACTTCACATGTAAGTAAGACCTTTCCACAATGAGAATTATTTGTAATTATGACATTGGCGATTTCATTATATATATATATATTATATATATATATTATATATATATATATAGGGAAACAACAATTCACACGGCTGGTATTTATTTATGTTGGCTTTTGTAGTAGTGTCATTCATTGCCATGAGCATAATATTAGATAGTTTGTTTTACCACGAAAATTTTGTCTTGTCATGTTCACATTTTGCTACTTTGAGTATTAGTTACCTGCAAATATTCAATTGGGGTTAGGATGGATTCACAGATGGCACTTGAAACACTTGTACTTGAAGCTTATTTTCTCTCTAGTCTATTTCTCCTCTTTAGTTTATATTATTTCCTTACTGTAGCTTTACTGGAGGAAGTATGCTTACTATGATTTTACTGGAGGAAGTATGCTTTACAAACTAGCAATTGCTGTCTATTGATCGCTCTGCATGTTTCTAACTGAAAATGACTTTTTTTTCAGATGTTTCTTATCCAGCGAGACAAAACCAGTTGCCACCATAATCAAAAGCATTCTGCAGCAGGCTTTGGAGCTACGATCTTGTTTCCATAGTTTTGATGACATTTCTGAATTATCAGTAAATCAGCTCAGTAATCTGCATTCTCATATAAACTTCCATCAGGTATTCTCTCAGTTAAGTACACTGTACGCGTAATGTATGTAGTTTCGTTTTGAATTGCATTGTATTCTGTCTTGTTTGCCTTCCAATTCCAGCGTGCTAGTTAAAGACCATCTAATTGATCTGCTGGTATGTGTTGCATATTTTGTTTCGGACTTACAGATATATAGTTTTTGGGAAGCTGTGTCCATCATATAATTTTTCAATTGGTGTATTGATAGCCTACCCCAACGTGCTTGGAACAAATGTTTTATTGCTGTTGTATTGTTAGATTACCTATTCTCGTCCAAGTCACTATCCTTAAAAGGTGATAGATCCAGCTGCTTGATTCTCTAGTTGTCAGGAATGGAATCCCTCTGTTCTATCACATGGCAATAAGACATAGCAGATTCCTTGATTTTTTAGTTGCTGAGATCTGCACATATTTATTGATTGTATACTGTTACTTGTATCGTATTGTTTAGCTCCATACCTCTAAATCTCATCTTTGCTAAGCATTATCTGCTAGTATTATCAGGATTTTCATGCACCCTTTTATCTTGATGTTTTTTTTTTCAAGGTGGCTGCCATTGGAATGAAGTTTGAGAGTAACATCAAAGATTTATATATTCTGCATTTGAGATCTTCAAAATATGGGGATCTTGGCCTTTCCCGTTTCTGGGGTTATCTGAATTACAATGAGTATCATTCTATGACAGTCAGTACAGACATGGGCAGCTTCTGTTGTTGATAGGTCATCTGAATTAAGGCGTTCCTTTATCTTGGGGACTAGCTCACCTCTTACAATCATTGGTTATACCGTTGTCTGCCATTGATTGTTTCGTGGTAGCGACCAGAGCTACATCAATTTGTTTTAGATCTTCTGGAAACAGTTAAACCTTACGGCCGTAGGTGACAGAAGTTACTGCATGTGTTCTGGTTGTGTCTCTTGCACATCTGCAACGCAAGAGGAACGTGATATGATGCTTAGGCATTTCCATTCGGACGGGAGGCATTGCTGAAAAATGAAAGTGTGATCCCCTATGAGCCGCCCTACTTAATCTTCCTGTGAACTAAAGAGACCTATGATCCCCTATTGCAACATTTGAATTGCATTTCAAATTTAAGATGAATAGGGGAAGCTGCTAACTTGATACACAGACATCACCAACAGCATTCCTGTGGGGTGGTGGTGAATGTATGTAGCTGTTAGGAGGATGTTGATTTTGTATAGTTCATGTAATGTTTTTTGACACGTTGCTTGGTCAATTAAAGGTGTGACTGGTTTTCCTTTGTGGCTTCGTGTATGCACTAGAGCAACCCGAAACTCCTAAATGAGATTTTAGAACCTCTTCTGCAAGGAATTATATTGCTTGGTGTAGCTAGGGCTGGTAAGGGTTAAAAAATGAACTAATAATATGAAGGGCTGGATTAGAATTAGATTAAATTTATATTTATTTTAAAATTAATATTTAATAAGAGCTGAAATAAATTGTAAAACGGCAGCAAGAAGCACGGTGCAGAAGCAGAACTCATTTGGTGTGGGTTGCATCTCTCGGCAGACTAGTTGTACTCCATCCGTTTCCATTTAATTGACGTAACGTCAATTAAATAGGATTAAATGGGAACGGAGGGAGTAGTAGGAAAGGTCGAAAGGATGAAGTCCATGAAAATAAAGTAGTAGACGAGAAAGGCCGTTGGGCCCCCAAAACGAAGCCCGTGGAACATTGCCGGCCCAACGAGCAGCATTGGACACACCTTTTCCCGTATAACCAGGAGATAGAAACGGAAATAAATCTTCCTATGCTCAAAGCATCGCGAAACTTTCCGGCAAGCCGCGCCAAAACCCTAGTAGACCACAACTCGGCCCGCCAGCCCCTTGCCGCTATGGCCAACGATGACGAACGGCCCCCATCCGGCGACAACCAGTCCGAAAGCGGTCGACGCGTCTACACGCTGTACCAGCCGGAGGGCCTCAACCGCCCCTCGCTCCGCGCGATCTACGACCTGCCGACCTCCCACGAGCTCCTGTCCCACGTGGAGCGCCGCGGGAGCCGCACCTGGGGCGAGAACCTCACCTGCTTTGCCGGGACCGGGTACCTCGCCGGAACGGCGGCCGGGGCGGCCGTGGGCCTCCGCCGCGCCGCGGCGCAGGCGCAGCGCGGTGAGCCTGTCAAGCTGCGCGCCAACCGGGTGCTCAACCAGTGCGGCGCCGTTGGGCACGCGTACGGGAGCCGGCTCGGTGTCATTGGGCTGCTCTTCGCAGGGATCGAGAGCGGCGTGGGCGGGATCCGCGACGCCGACGACTGGGCCAACACCGTCGCCGCGGGGCTGGGAGCTGGCCTTCTCTATCGCTCGGCGGCCGGGCCGCGGTCGGCAGTCTTCAGCTGCGCCGTCGGGGGACTCATGGCCAGCGCCGCCGTCGTGGGAAAACAGGTTCTCGAGAGATACGTGCCTGATATCGATTTCTAGATGAGAGTGATTAATAGTACGAAGTTTCGATCGACCGGGTGGAGGTTAGCGGTGCTAATTAGGCTAATTAAGTTATTATGCTGCTGATGGCCATACTGTGGCCTGTAGGTGCACTCTCCGCAGTCAGCTGCTCATGTTGGTTTATGGATGCCATGATGGTTGGTTAAATTAACGTCTTTGCTTGGATATTTAAATCAAATGCTATAATTCTTTGATGCTTATGGTCTATATATACTACTCACTGTCGTTACTTGAAATGCAGAATTATATTGCTGTTGTACTATTGTATCTCAAAATACTGTGTAGTAGTTACTGTTAAACAATTTGGATTAGTGTATGATGCATAACTGTTGTTACCAGTGTTTGTGTCACTTCGCTGCAGCTACAATAACATAGTACTGGAATTAGAGGCCTATTGTACAATTTAACGCACAAATTTAGTTTTAAGGTGAATGTGAATTTGTTGTTCAAAAAACTTAATTTTGTCCTAAATTTTGTGATTTCCGGGTCCCTCAACAATATTTCATTTCTGCTACCCAACCTAGTTGCCTGCACATCATACCTATGACATAAGCTTGAATCTCAGGAAAACTTTACCTGTTGAATTGAATGGTACATATTCTGTGAAATGTGAAAACTGTTATACCTACTAGCTGCTTATTGCAGAGAGCACTTGGATGTGTCATAATTATTTAGTGGTGCTGAGCTCATCAATGTTAGATTCTGAAAATACTAGTCATTGCATTGCTGTCCTTTTACCAGGTGCGGAAGAAGCATATTACCGAGAACTCTACATTGGATCTCAAGCGGAACCACGCATCACTTTTTGTCACTGGTCGTTGGTCAAGTAAAGACCCCAGACAGTAAACGAAAACTCCATGGAACATGGCAACAAATGTCTCGGTTTGAACTGCCTATCTGGGTTTCCATCCTATTGTGATGGTCTTCCAGCCAACCACTACCTGCAGCTTATCGTTCATATGCTTGTACAAATGTTTGGACTGGTACACGGTTTATATGATGCATAAAGAAACAACGAAGTGGAGGGTGCTGGAGTTTTCCATTTTGTGCCTTTTATGTCGATGGTTTTTGTAATCAAGATTGGGTTAATGGACGATAGATGGAGCAGATGGCATGATTGTTCAACCATTGTGACCACAGAGTGGGACATATCGCTTTTGTGATGGCACTGATGGAAACCCAGAATTGTTTCGGTTCTTGGAGTTTAGCTATGCTGGAATAAGTCTTGTATTTCTTTGGTCTTTGGTCCCCTAGTCTCTTGTACCCTAGTCCTTTAGTTTGTTGCACTTTAGTCCTTGGTCCTTAATCCTTGTTGTACTCTAGTCACTTGGTCTTGTGGTCCCAATTAGGACAACATCTAAGGACACTAGGACAACATATTAAGAACACTAGGACAGCATCTTAGTGCCAGCCAAGTACAGTATATTAGGACAGCATCTAAGCATCTTAGACTAGCATCTTTGTGGCATATGCTTGGCTGTCATGACAGCTATAAATATGTAGCCTCAACCCCTTGGGTTGGTATGACATTGTGTGAGAAATAGACAAGAAAATTGCCCCAACTCCTAGTGTCATCCTCTCTTCCAATGAGAGTAAGAATTCAACTACTAATATCTGGTATCAGAGCCGTTCTATCCTGTAGTTTAAACATCTCCTGCTCATCCCCTTCCCGCACCTCTCCCTGTCCGCAACCGGCAGCAGGAACACCGGCTGTTCTAGCTCATTCCTCTTCTGCACAGACGAGCAACAGCTTGTCTTCCACACACAACAACCCTCCTCCACTAGTGTGCCATGTCCGACGGACAGTCTCAGCGCTCGGTCGCCTCTAGCGCGCGGCAGACGAAGGTCGCCGCGGCAGAGGAGCGCGAGCGAACGGTGACAGAGACTGCGGCGACGGTGGCAATGGCGGCAAGGTTGGCGGCGGCGGAACTGGCAGCAGCGAGGGCGGCAGTGGAAGCAGCGGCGGCGACGACTGTAGCGCGTGCGGCGGCAGCGGAGCTGGAGGCTCCGTGCGGCAGTAGCTCCAGCAGCTCTGTCGACGATGAGCTCAGGCCGGTGAGGGAGGCGGCGCGAGCACGAGAGGTGCAGCGAGCAGCCGCGCGCCCCCATGGGCGCGACAGCCGCAGCCCAGACAGGCGTGGACGCGCCGGTGGCGCTCCCGTCGCCGGCGGCTGGGTCGACGGAGAACGCGGCCATTACAGGCGGCGCGGTTCTCCCTCCCCGGACAGATACCATGGACACCACGGGGTCTAGGCCATTGTCAGGGACGTCGGTCCCGACGGTGGGTGGCCTACCCTCACCAAGACCAACTACGTCGAGTGGGTCGCTGTGATGAGGGTACGGCTCTAGGTGGATTGTGTGATATCCTGACTCCCGGCTTAATAGAATTGATAGAGTACTCATACCACCAAGTTATGCCGTCTTTTCTGGAAGCCCACCTGCAAAGGACTCCGGGATTAAGCGTGCTTCGCCCGGAGGAATATGGGGATGGGTGACCGACCGAGAAGTTTTCCCGGGTGCGCACGAGTGAGGACAAAGTGCGCAGAAAAGACGAGTGGTGGTATGTGGGGACAATCTATGATCCTAGAGAGCCATCACAAATGGTATCAGAGCCGACCCTCGCAGTTTCACGGGTGCGTACGGGTCAGTGACAAGGATACGGTAGCGTACAGGTCAGGCACGCAGGTACGTACGCATGACGCGTAGGTCCTTTGTGTGGGACACGGTATGGTACGTATGCTGCTAACCGGACGTACGGTATGCGTATGCCAGTACTGAACGTACGGACGTGGCTAAGAGGGGACGTTCCTGTCTTGGCGTTGACCGACGAGGACGTCGGTCTTCTAAGGGGGGGGGGGTGGATTGTGTGATATCCTGACTCCCGGCTTAATAGGATTGATAGAGTACTCATACCATCAAGGTATACCGTCTTTTCCGGAAGCCCACCTCCAAAGGACTCCGAGGTTAAGCGTGCTTGGCCCGGAGGATTATGGGAATGGGTGACCGACCGGGAAGTTTCCCGGCTGCTCACGAGTGAGGACAAAGTGCGCAGAAAAGACGAGTGGTGGTATGTGGGGACATTCTATGATCTTAGAGAGCCATCACAATGACACATGTGGGAAGCAGTTCAGTACGGCGACATCGACTACTACGAGGATCGGCGGGCGTTGGATGCCCTCATTGCCGCAGTCCCGCCCGAGATGCAGTTCTCGCTTTCCAAGAAGCGGACTGCTAAGGAGGCATGGGATGCCATCGCTGCGACACGCATTGGTAGCGACCGCGCCCGTAAGTCCACACTACAGGCGCTTCGCAAGGAGTGGGAGAACCTGGCCTTTAAGCGAGGTGAGGACATTGATGACTTTGCTCTCCGTCTCAACACTTTGTTGCAGAAGTTGGTGCAGTTCGGTGACGACACCTACGACGAAGAGAGAGCTATCGAGAAACTCCTTCGGTGCATCCTCGAGAAGTACAAGCAGATCGCTCGCTCGATCAAGTCTTTGCTGGACCTCTCCACGATGTCGACAGCGACGAACCACAACCTCTCTCGGGGCCTATCACCATTGGCGGGAAGCTTCATCTCACTCGCGAGCAGTGGGAGGCTTGCCAGGGTGACCGAAAGAAGGGGGAGTCCTCTTCCTCGACCGGCGGCCGCAAGCGCAGCAAGTCGCGCAAGGGGCGCGGAGGTACCCAGGCCGGGGCACACGGACGTACCGAGGGTGGCGCCCGCGGAGGCACCCAGGGCGGCACCGTCGGCAACCACAAACCGACACGAGACGACACCTGCCACAACAATGGCAAGCTTGTTCATTGGGCAGGGAGTGTCGACAGCCACGACGTGGCCAGGCCCACGTGGCACAAGTGGAGGAGGAGGCCCACGTGGCACAGATAGAGGAGGAACCAACTTTGCTTCTGGCACACGGAAGAAACAAGCCACCTCTAGTGGCATCGACCGCAGCGGCTCTTCTTCATCTTGATGAGCCAAGAGCACACTCTTTCCTCGGCGACGGCTCCAGCAACGACAAGACTGACGGGTGGTGCCTCGACACCGGCGCCACCCATCACATGACCGGTCGACGGGAGTTCTTCGTTGAGCTTGACTCCAATGTCCGAGGCTCTGTCAAGTTTGGTGACGCCTCCGGTGTGGAGATCAAGGGTGTCGGCTCCGTCATCCTCACCGCCGAGTCTGGTGAGCACAGGCTGCTCGTCGGAGTCTACTACATCCCCGCATTGAGAAACTCCATCATCAGCCTGGGACAGCTGGATGAGAACGGTTCGCGCGTGGAGATTAAGGACGGAGTCATGAGGATTTGGGATCGCCATCGTCGCCTTCTTGCCAAGGTAACTAGAGGCACCAATCGACTCTGTCCTTCACGTGCAGGTAGCACAGCCTGTCTGCCTCGCCACTCGTCGGGACGATGAGGCATGGCAGTGGCACAAGCGCTTTGGGCATCTTCACTTCAAGGCCCTAAAGCACCTCAGTGCCAAGGAGATGGTGCGAGGCATGCCATGCCTTGACCACGTGGAGCAGCTCCGCGACGTCTGCGTATTGACGAAGCAGAGGCGGCTTCCTTTTCCCCAGCAGTCGAGCTTTCGAGCTAAGGAATGGCTCGAGCTCGTTCACGGGGACTTGTGTGGCCCGGTGACACCAGCTACACCAGGAGGACGACACTACTTCCTGCTGCTCGTCGACGACCTCTCCCGCTACATGTGGGTCGTGGTCCTTGGCAGCAAGGGAGAGGTTGCGAACGCCATCAGGCGCGCGCAGGCCATTGTGGAGGCGGAGTGCGGCCGCAAGCTGCGTGTGCTGCGCACCGACAACGGCGGCGAATTCACGACGGCTGAATTCGCGTCGTATTGCGCGGATGAGGGTGTTCAGCGCCACTACTCCGTACCCTACAACCCGCAGCAGAACGGTGTCGTCGAGCGGCGCAACCAGACGGTTGTGGGGATGGCTCGGGCCCTCCTCAAGCAGAGGGGAACGCCGGCTATCTTCTGGGGAGAGGCGGTGGTGACGGCTGTCTACATCCTCAACCGCTCGGCCACCAAGGCTCTCAACAGCACGACGCCGTACGAGGCTTGGTATGGGCGCAAGCCGACGGTCTCTCATCTACGGGTCTTCGGTTGCCTCGTGTTCGCCAAGGAGCTTGGCCACGTCAGCAAGCTCGACGACAGGAGCACTCCGGGGGTGTTCATCGGCTACGCGGAGGGCTCGAAGGCCTATCGCATTCTCGACCCAGAGACACAGCGTGTGCGCACGACGTGCGACGTTGTGTTCAACGAAGGGCGGGGATGGGCATGGGACAAGGCAGTGGACGACGGCTCGACTCCGACATACGACAACTTCATCGTCGAGTACGTCCACTTCAAGGGAACTAGGGGAATGGGTAGCTCTTCTCCACCAACTTCAGCGCCACGCTCCCCAGTCACGACCTCGGCTGCGACGACCTCTCCACCACCACAGCCGGCGACCCCACACACTCCAGCACCGACTGCCATCCCTCCGTGTACGTCCACTCCGACACCAGCTCATGTCGAGCACAAACCGGTGCAGTTCGTTACTCCGCTCTCCCACGACGAGGAGCGCATCGACGCATACCACGACGGCGAGCCGTTGTGGTATCGTACGATGGAGGATCTTCTCGGTGACCAGTCGGTGTCGGGACTGGTCCCTCACGATTTGGAGGCGCAGTTGCATCTTGCGTGCGACGACGGCGAGCCTCGGTCTTTCGCGGAGGCTGAGAGACACGCGACATGGCGTGCCGCGATGCAGTTGGAGATGGACGCGGTTGAGACGAACCGCACTTGGGAGCTTGCTGATCTCCCTCGCGGTCACCGTGCGATCACCCTTAAGTGGGTGTTCAAGTTGAAGAGGGATGAAGCCGGCGCCATCGTCAAGCACAAGGCTCGCTTGGTGGCACACGGTTTCGTGTAGCAGGAGGGGACCGACTTCGACGATGCTTTTGCCCCCGTGGCACGGATGGAATCCGTGCGACTCCTTGCACTCGCTGCCCAAGAAGGTTGGCGTGTACAACACATGGACGTCAGGTCAGCGTTCCTCAACGGCAACTTGAAGGAGGAGGTCTACGTACACCAGCCGCCGGAGTTTGTGGTCCCTGGCAAGGAGGGCAAGGTGTTGCGCCTGCGCAAGGCCCTGTATTGTTTGCGTCAGGCACCAAGGGCGTGGAATGCCAAGTTGGATTCCACGCTCAAGAGGATGGGCTTCGGGCAATGCCCGCACGCGGCGGCCATCTACCGGCGGGGCAATGGAGGAAACACCCTACTGGTGGGAGTCTACGTCGACGACTTGGTGATCACCGGCACCAAGGATGCGGAGGTGGCAGCGTTTAAGGAAGAGATGAAAGCCACCTTCAAGATGAGTAAACTGGGATCTCTCTCCTTCTACCTTGGGATTGAGGTGCATCAGGCCGACTCCAGGATCACACTTCGACAGACCGCCTACGCCAAGTGCATTGTTGAGCTAGCTGGGCTCACAAACTGCAACCCATCTCTCACTCCAATGGAGGAGAGGCTGAAGTTGAGCCGCGACAGCACGGCGGAGGAGGTGGACGCTACGCAGTACCGACATCTTGTGGGAAGCCTTCGCTACCTCACCCATACACGACCGGACTTGGCACTCTCCGTCGGCTACGTTAGTCGGTTCCTGCAACGACTGACGACGGATCACTAGCTGTGAAGAGGATCATCCGCTATGTTGCGCGCACTCTCGATCACGGCCTCCATTACCCGAGGTGTCCTCGGGAAGCACACCTTGTCGGGTACAGCGATAGCGACCACGTCGGCGACATCGACACCAGCAAGAGCACGAGTGGGATCCTCTTCTTCTTCGGCAACTGCCTCGTTAGCTGGCAGTCGGTCAAGCAGGAGGTGGTGGCCCTGTCGAGCTGCGAGGGCGAGTACATATCGGCCTCCACCGCTTCGACTCAGGGGCTCTGGCTTAGTCGACTGCTTGGTGATCTCCGTAGCAGAGACACTGGAGCGGTCGAACTCAGGGTGGACAACGTGTCCGCTCTGGCCCTCGCAAAGAATCCCGTTTTTCATGAACGGAGCAAGCACATCCGGGTGAGGTACCACTTCATCCGAAAATGCTTGGAGGAAGGGAGCATCAAGGCGAACTACATCAACACCAATGACCAGCTTGCGGACCTGCTCACGAAGCCCCTTGGGAGGATCAAGTTCATTGAACTTCGCACCAAGATCGGGATGGTCCAACCCTCTTAGAATACGACGTACAGGACTTAGAGGGAGAATGCTGGAATAAGTCTTGTAGTCCTTTGGTCTTTCGTCCCCTAGTCTCTTGTACCCTAGTCCTTTAGTTTGTTGCACTTTAGTCCTTGGTCCTTGGTCCTTGTTGTACTCTAGTCCTTTGGTCTTTGTGGCCTCAATTAGTACAGCATCTAAGGACACTAGGACAGCATATTAAGAACACTAGGACAACATCTTAGTGTCAGCCAAGGACAGCATATTAGGACAGCATATAAGCATCTTAGACTAGCATCTTTGTGGCATATGCTTTGCTGCCATGGCAGCTATAAATATGTAGCCTCAACCTCTTGGGTTGGTATGGCATTGTGTGAGAAATAGACAAGAAAATTGCCCCAACTCCTAGTGTCATCCTCTCTTCCAATGAGAGTAAGAATTCAACTAATAACAAGCTACTCGTGCTTATCACTTTTTCAGTACCCTTCAATGCCAAATTCAGAGATCCTGAGCTTTGATGGCCTCGGTGCTGTGTTAATGCAACTTTCTTTGTCTCCACCACGGATAATGGCCAATTCACAAAGCTCTGCCTGATGTTGATGTCGCTGAAGAGGCAGAAGGGGGGGGGGGGGGACAATGATGGTTTTTCTTTCACCATCCGTACTTTTCTCAGTACCATGCGGCTTGCGAGGCTCATCATGGTAATGCTTCGCACTTGAGCTGAATTTTCGCCAGTTTTCACACTTTGGAAGGTGTGGAAATCGAATTTTGCATGGACAGACGTACAATCTGGCTCATCATGGGATCCCGGTACTGGCTCTCTCAAAATAAGTTTATTTCTAGATTTAATCAATTTTACTTTTGACCGATATTTTTTTGTAATTTTGATTACCTTTAATAATATATAGTTAGATATTATAGAAATATTTCTTATGTTAAATAAAAATGTAAGTTTCACATTGTTAAAATTGATTAGGTTTATAGAATTCTTGACCAAAACAGAGCAAGTAATCTACTTGCTTTTAGTCCATGAATTCCTCTTCCCCACACGCTGTTGCATCAAGTCAATTTTATCCACTCTTTTGACCAAGGAAATCAGTGGTCCAGATGACACCTTGCCTATTGGAGCACCTTTCCCTCTACTCATACCATACTGCACACGCACGGTTGCTCAGAACCACGCAGTGGGCGCGCCGGGGTACAAGCTTTGACTGTTTTCCTCTTTAATTATGCCGCTGCAGCTAGGTGCTGTAGTTGTTGGTTCTTTGAAGTTTCAAGAGGACACGAGGCAAAAATCCGAAGATATTTATCATTGCTTCCCTTTCATTTAGCATATTTCGTTCTAGCCTTCTAGGAGTGGTCATGTCTTCCCAGCTGGGAAGCCTGCTTACAAGAGAGCACGCTCTACATCTGTACTACCTCGCCGAGGTTCCAGCAAGCAGGAACTGTAGCCTCCAAAAAGAAACTATCTACTTCGGATGCCCTGAAAGTCTGAAGCTGGCTCAACAAAAAGGAGAAATGCTGTAGTAGCATTTTTTGGGAAAGAGGCAACTCCTCAGTTCAGGATATTCTTTCAGCTGCAGGATCTGTCAATCTCAGCAGCAGCGAGTAGGAACAGCACTCTACTCCTACGCTCCTTTTCTGACGTGTACATGGAATGGCATCAAAACAGATACAATCTTTCTAGTTTGTAGACTTTGCACAAACATGATCCACACAAAGCTTGATGTTGCCATTTTCTTGTCCCGTACCCGTAGAAAGTCATATTTGACATGATAAAAAATAAGGACGCTACGGACAGGGTGGCTGGGCAAGAATCTCGCCTTTTCTGTTCTTTCGGTGCTCAAGCCTGAAGCTGAAAAGAGGTTGATATGTTTTCCACTTAGGCACTCACACATGCTACAAGTAACCAGTTAATTCTAGCATCATCATGTGCTCGTACTACCAACAACCTTCCATTAGCCAACTCTCTAACATGGTCATGATGCCATGGATATCCAGAAGAAAAGTAAGAGGTCGCCAACACAGCCTATCGATCGATGTACAAAACCTGGAACTGGGGCGGTGATCTAAGATCAACAGATGGACAAGGAAAGTTCCAAGCTAACACCCGGGTCAGCAAAGCAGCCTGAATGGCCAGAGCAGTCACTGGAGCCCCTCGTCGGCGAGGCCGAGATGATGCAGCTGCTTCCGCTCGGAGAGGAGGCCATGGCGCGGGCGCCGTTTGGGTCCAGACCAAGGGACAGCGCCAATGAGCAGTGTTCAGGTGGCTCGTCAGATTTGCCGTTAGCTGCTGCGATACTGAAGCTGCTGACGTGATCGAGATGATGTGCCTCCGGAGTGCTAATCTGGTAAAAAAATTGAGTTGCAGTTAGAGTGGGATTCGGCAATCGGCATCGATGGGAAGTACTCATGTCCTGCAGTAACTGTAAATTTTGTTTACTTGACGTGCAATGCAACTATACCATCACTGATTTTGAACTCGTTGCAACTGGTGTTGAAGTAAAACCTCAAGGATCTGGGCAACGGGATGCAGGAGCTACGCTATTCTTGTGTATAGATGTAAATGAGTAGTTTTCATAAAATTTCAGACAGCAAACAACCAAAGAAGCTATAAAGAGTAGACTATATCTTTACTACCACCATTATGAGAACTGTTGGTGGTAAGGCTTGCATTTGAACACTGCAGAAGCCACTGCAACGTGGCACTAATGCAAGGTAAAGAAATGCGTGAAGAATTGTTGTGATTCAAGTATTTTCCACAAACTATACAATTTTGCAGCCACCTTGTATGCCCTATTGAAACCACGGGTATCCATGGGTCTATCTGGCGCATGTACAAGTAGTCAGACACTGAGGTGATACATGTGCCGACCATCCTATAAATGTGTATCTTCTACAAACAGATGCGCCAGAGATACGGCAGTCCTGTTCGACGATATGGTCGTCTGGGCTCTGCATCACATGATCAATCATAAACAAAAACCAAAGCTCCAGCCTACGTCTCGCAACTACAGCAATGTGTAAGCCCAAAAGGAATGTGTGCAGATTACCATATACCAGCCTGGTTGACAAATACGGGTCCCACCAATCAATAATTTTATGAAGCGAAAAAAATGACACCAAACGGCCACTGACAAATACTGTACAAATACCAACCACTGCATGTGTTCAGCTAAATGAATGAGTGCACTTGATTTTATTTGGTTTTTCAATACTGCGTAATAAGACGAAGATAAGCAAGGGGCATGGATATAAGGAGGTAGCGTGACAAAGAAAGATGGAATCTGAACGCGATCAGTTAAGACGAGACGGTACACGCCTTTCCTTGATCGACTTTTGCCAAATGTTTCCTTTAAAACTTTCGCTTTTTAGCTGATGCGTACCTTAAAGGAGCCAGATTCTTGCACCAAACATCCCACGGTTTGGAGGCTGGAAACAGCAGCTGCGGCATCCCTCTGCCATCTGAGGCCCTCCTGCTTTATTCTTCTCCCCATCGCCATGGCTTGCATGTAATCATGCATGCAGTACTGGTTTCCAGCAGTCCTCATCTCACTGATTCCTTGGCTTCCTTGCATGCCTTGGTATGCGGCTTCTGTCCCCATCTTGGTCCTGTATGCCCAAAGACCCCATGTAAAAAAGAGCAAATGGACACCGGAGGTAAAGGAGCGCCTTTTTTGCATCAGAGATTAGGCCTCGAAAAAGCTTGTCTTTAACTTGAACACGGTTCAAAGATGGTAAAGTTACAGGCCAAACCTTTTCAGAGGGGGGCACAGAAAGTCTTTGGGGCCTTGCCCATCAGCAGCACATGAGTGCTTCCTTTGCAGTTGTGCTTCCATCTCTGATGGTACCATGAAAGAAAGCGGTGTGGCTTTCCATTAGAAAAATGCAGGTAAAGTGTGCAATTATTAATTCATCTAGCTTTTCAAAGGATTGGCATGACAAAGATGATACTCATATGGAAGAGTGAGCTAGGTAGTTGACAAGTGCAGTAAGCATGTGGAAGAGTGAGGTTGGCTTCGATTCACGCGTACCACGAGGCAATGTGACCGCTGATTAAAAAAATTGACAATGTTCAAGCCAACGTGGGCTTTGTTCTTGGGGTTGAGACGAGTAAACAATGCGGACAAGCTACTAGTAGTAGTAATAGTACAAACGAAAGCGTTGACATGCATAATAATGAACAATTCTACCTTGACTTATCCCAAGAAAGTAGAACAGAAAATGACTTTGGAAGATGAAGTAGGTTAAGAAGCGAGAGGACAAGGATTCGTTTCATATCTCACCTCTTCCTCCTGTGCCGAGCCTCGCGCTTCGGTACATCTATTCAGAAAAGGGAAATGAACAGATCAAGTTTTTGCTTTTGCACACGCTCTTCAGAAGGGAATTGAACAACCGCAAAGGGCAGGAGAGGTGAAGGAACCTGTAGATGGCTCTTGACATGAGATATGGTAAGGCCCTTGGCGCCCATGAAGCGAAGGATGAGCTTAGGTGTGGCCTCTGTGCAATTAAAACCAGCGTGATAGCTGTTAGCCTGTTGAAAGCATGACTAGAAATGACAGAAGGATACGAACATAACCCGCGGAAGAACAGAAATTAAGACATGGAAAACAGAAGCGTCTGATGGCACGTCGAGAAACTTCTTCTCGATCTCACAAGAACAAGAGCAATACTAATATGCATCACAGTGAAGAAGGAATAAACAAGTCCCAGAATCAAATAACGCGGTGAAGAATGATCTGCGGTTTGCATCGTCAAAAGAGCATATAGAAGGATGGCAGTAGCACAGACAGCAAACTCGCTCGAGGAGAAAGACCTTCGGAAAAGCAGTGTACTCGACACCATGAACACAAACTACTAGTAGTACATGGGAAGCAAGCTAACTAGGAAGAAGAACGCACTGTGTTGGCCACCGAGGCATTCGATGGCTCGCAGAAAGCTGCGGTGGAGCTCGGCGGTCCACCGCATCCGCGGCTCCTTGGATCTGATGTACCGCCTCACAGCGCCATTTCTGCCGCCGCTGCCCATCTCTCTGCACCAGCAAGGGACCTCCTCTCTCCCTGGAGGCAGGCAGGCAGGCAGGAGGAGCACACACGCACCAGGCCCAGGCGAGGAGAAGCAGGTGCGAGAGGAAAGAACCAAACTCTCGCTTTTGTTCTCTCCAGTCTCCTCCCGGCCGGCTCCTCCTCCTCCTGACTTATATGCAAGTCTCGAGCTGCACACCGGCCAATACAAGGCCGTCCCTCTCTCGCTCACTCTCTCCGAAGTCTTAACTAGAAGATGCAACACTTGTCTAGGCAGGCTGCTGGCCTAAATCGTGTGTCTCTTTTGCTCTCCTCGAAAGACGAGAGGGCGTAGTAGGTTTATAAGCTGATGATGGCCGGCTTGGCTCTCCGGTTCTTGCAGTGTCGCGATGCTTGCCTCGCACGTATGGCGCCGCTGGCTCCCTGTCTGCTACGTACCGGCCGGTACTCCCACGGTACTGTCTAAATATAGTTGGCCCTGTCTAGGATTAGCGGACCACACAGATCGAGTGACCCTGCTACGGTCACGAGATACGGCCATCACTAGCTGGATTTAATGAGTGCAGAAGGGCTGGAGCGAGAAAGTCTTGTTTTTGTATGCCGTGGAAACGGGTTGCTGTTTTGAAACCGCTGCCAAAGCTAGGAGTAGCTTCTTTTCGATATGGCTCCTGCTGGTCAATACTACAACCACGAGATCCGTTTGACCTCTTTTGAGTCGAGCTTCCATCTCTCTCGCTACAATGGCGTTACTACTGCCAAACCGGTAGAAGTGGCTTTATCGGCCCTAATTTTGCCAGCTCTAATTAAAAACAGCCTTTGTCTAATCTAACAGGGAGAATTCAAAAGACAAACAGTGCCGTGGCGTGGAATGGGACAAAAGGGATGCACTGGTCCAGACCACCTCAGTGACCCATGTTGCCACACTGAACTGAACAACCCCTCCCACCCCACCAGCTGGAACCATGCACGTCCGTCGCGCTGCCCAGATCGCGGTTCAAAAAAAAATATACTGCAGATCCTACTAGGCATTGTGCCAAAGCTCTCGCTCCTCTGCCAGGACCCAAAATGGCATTCGACTCCCGCCGCAGCGACATGGCCACTCACCACTGTCAGTCACAGTCTCGCCGCAGAGATATAAGATCGCAACAATGCATGCAAGCGTAGTATGTACGTGTCTGCGGAACATATGATCGCAACAATGCAAGAGTACATGAAGCGGGGGTAGAACATATCTCATATCTGCATTGTTATACTCGACGCCGGTACAATACACAGGCGGATAAGACGAGACTACGCTCCCAACGAGAGGAAGACGGCTACCGAATCTCTGAGCGCCGGATTCTCCTTGCCAAATCGTGTCGCAGCAAGCAGCTGCGGGAGCTAGCCTAGCTTAGCCTTTTTCAGTGCTCCCTACTGGCTGCTGCCGCTCGATTCGACTCGTCCGTCAACCAGGTGACCAGGTCCAGCAGGGGTATGTACGTACACGACCTTGCTCCCGCTCCATTTACTCACCCGGCTCCTACGCCTCCCTTTTACCTTGTTTGGCCACGCACAGCCTACCCGCCCCAGTACCACGCACAGCCTACGCGGCTCGCATGCCACATGCCTTTGCAGGCGCTTCTCCATGCGATTGATGCGGATGTGCTTGGTGCTGTGCGAGGCAGCCAGTAGATATCGGCAGCAGCATTCTGATTTGTCGACATGTACACAGATCCATGCAGCAGTCAAAGTATGGAGAGTCGATCTCCCTAGTGCATTTACTTTTTAAAAAAAAGAAAAGAAGAAGCAGGAGCACTGTCATTTAATTTTTTTATTTCTTTTTATTTGACATTGGTTAATTTAAAGATAAATTTAATCATCTTAAATAAAGAGAAATGGAAGAAGTATTAAGAAAGATGATAGAGGAATTACATCCTAGGGTTACAGAAACTAATAAAGCAAAACAGACTACTAGTATACAACAGACACCGGAATAAACTAACACTCCTCTGCTAGAGCTCAATTTGTCGCCCTACTATACAGGTTGAACTCATGAACCGCAGTTGCGCCCACCTGCCTGATCGATTGTTCTTTTTGGTGGAGGATTTTTCGATTTCGCTCTTTTCAAATTTGCTACCAAATCGTGAGAAAAAATACCGACATGTTTACACTCGTCAGTACGTTGTCAATTGGGGATGATGAGATATCACTTCACACGTGATTTAGAAGGTCCAAGCGAATTACCACAAAATCCCAGACCGCCTCTGCAAAATTGCATTGAGAGAGGATACGGGAGGTGTTGTTTCCGCCTCACAAAAACAGAGTGGGCAGGTAGAATTACATTTTGGCTCGGTGCGTGCTCGCCATATGTTGGTTGGGTGCAGAACTGGGTTTGGCAAAGGCGTCCTCTCATGCCGCAGTGCAGAACACGCGATCGATCCGTGTCATTGTTGGGGAATCTTGGTCATTAGGCAGCTCAGCTGTACTCCTGTGTACAGCTCAGTTGTGCCTTAGTCATGCATACGGCTCTCCGTTCAGTTCAGGAAAAGAAATGGATACCATGCATACTCGGCTTGCGACGGCGCAACGCGCTCCTACTGCAGGATGACAGGATACTACCGATGAAGGGATGATCAGTCTAAGCCTCTCAGGCCGGATACCGAGCGTAGTACGAATACGGATCATACACGACAACTAGTCGTGTGTGGATTAATGGCATGTGCATGTGTGGACTGAGTTGTACAGAGTACGTATATGTATGACTTATGTACGCTAGTTTCTGCGTCGATACGGATACGGCCTGATGCGACATCTGAAACAGACCAGTCTCTTCTTCCCACCAAGGCATGCGCCACTAAGGAAGTCGTCCATGACGTGATACCATCGACGTCACGGTCAAACGATGCGTGTAGCCATGGATCCACAAAAACCTTCTAACCCCCCGCCCCCCTCCCCTTCCCGGGTGAACAGATCGGCAATTGCTGCGTGATTAGGCTGGAAATGTAATAGGTGCAGCTACAGTAGATCGATTTATGGCTCCTCTTTGCAGGGATGAAATGACGAGCGAGCTCACCTAAGCCGGAAACTCTTTCCCGCCGCGCTGGCTATAGCTACTCGCCACTTGCCAGTCCTAACCAAACTACAGTAAGCTCTGCTCCCGGGGAAATAGCCCCGTATTTTTCTCGGGAGCGGTGAACTGCCGAGAACTCAAATCAACTCGCGTAGATTAGACCTGGGCGGGTTCGAACATGCAGACGTAGGTCACACATCAAATCGGACCAGATCGACGACAGCGCACCGGTAGTAAACTCTATTCACAGCCATCGCGTGGAGTAAGAAAATAAGAGATGAGAATGGTATGTCCCCAGTTCAGCGGGCAGGAACAAAACGGCATCTTGCAGGTTCGGACTCTTGCTTATGCTTTTATATTCAGGGGTCACGAGTTTTTTATTTGATAAAAATTCTGCTTGCATACAAGCAGAAGATTTAAATTTCTGCAGTCCATTGCGTGACGGTGGTCCCAGAATGTGATGTGTATTTTTCTGAAGCGAACACGGGGGAATGTCCCGGTAGTAATAACCGGTACAGTAACAGTAAAGGTACGCCATGAGAACAGGGGACCTTATCAGAGTTCTTGGAAGCTTACCAGAATAAAATTAATATGACACATGCTTTTGAGCAGGAAGAAAGATTCACAATTCTGAGCAGGAAGAAAGATTCACAATTCTGAGCAGGAAGATTTCGTGCTCCTGGAAATTCCTTCCTTGTGTACTTACTAGACTGTAGTAGCTTACACAAAGCGAGTAGCGAGGCTAGCTGCATGGCATGCAGGCAGTACGAAGATCTTCGACAAGGCAGCAGAAAACCTCTCGAGCAATGGGCAGTATGAGCGAACTGGAAGAGGCAAACTAGCTGTGGCACTGACCGAAACCTACGAACCTACACGAGCTCTTCATGCCTGCTCTCGGTGGTGTGGTTCCTTTGGTTTGCCTACTTGTAGAAGCAAAGTTGCCATAAAAGTTGTGTGAAAACAAAAGTTTCGGCTGCTGCCCTGCGGGTTGCGGCAGGCGGCAGCTGCAGCGACGCCATGGAGATGAGGCCAGGGGAAAAAAGGAGAAAGCCAAGGCTGGGACTGCCAGCGACGGCATGCGACCGGGCAACGAGGTTTTCTCTTTCCATCTTTCTTTGGCTTCCAGTTTTTATTTATTTCCAGTTACCGGGAAGAATTACTTTTTCGCGGAGGTTAATTGGTGCAATAAGATCATAAAATGTTGATTAGCAACGTAAATATAATGAAATCAATCTAGGACATCGGCCAGATGGATGCACATCGACCAGTCCAGCAGCCAAGCTATACCGTGCATACGCTCGCTCGGAGGAACGTACGAATGTGGTCAGCGCTGGGAAGAAGGGAAATTAAAAGCAGAAGACGTCTTTATCTCTGTACCCATCTGCCGGTCCTGCCTGCTAGTGCTAGAAGAGAGAGAGCGAACCAAGTGGGTCACGTACCGTACCCGGCGTAAAGTACACGTACTCTGACAAGCGTATCTCCGCGCCCGCTGTACAAAGGCGAATCCGCCGCCGGGCTCGTAAACCTGACGTGCCAAGCCGTTGCAGAGCCTGCCGTGGTGCCGCACCGCCTGGTGATGCCCCTGGCGCAATGCTGGCTTTATTATGCATGTCCTCGCCGCGAATGTAGGCCGCACACGTACGCACGCCCGGCTCAAACCACCACCAGCAGTCTATGCAGAGGGAGGCGTATTAAGTGACGGGGATACGCGGAGCTTCGCATCTTTTCGTGTGGGATACGGCCGGGGGCGTACACGCGTAGCAGCTAGCCAGCCGGCAGCAGCAGCGGCTGCTACAGCTCTTTACTCCATGTGGAAACGGGCGCGTCGTGGATAGCAGCGCAGAACTTACTTGTCTTGTTGGAGCGGCAGTAGTACGCGCGCGCGTAGGAGTAGCGGTATAGCATTCGCAGTATTGAGCCTGCGTAGCTGCTGCTTGCTGGAAGCTCTGGAGCAGCAGGAGATACTAGGCATGTACATACAGCTCTGAGCAGCTAGCTAGCGCTCAGCTATGCGCACCGGGAAGCGCAGCTCGTGTAGCGATGCTTCTTCCTCGTTGCGAACCGTCTGGCGTTCCTGCGCCGGCATAGACGACAGACCGGTAGCGGCGGATAATGGAAGCACGGGTATATGCCTGCCTGCCTGCCTGCCTGTCCGAAGGAGAGAATTTCGCAGCGTCTAGGTGTTTACCGCGCGTTTGTAGCCAGGAGGAGTACATGTTTTTTTTTCAGAATAAGCCAGGGGGAGTACATGTAGATGCAAAGATCCAAGCATGTTCCTGGACTCCTCATCCTGCCTAGCTACGACTACCATTACTTTAGCACGGTTTTATTTCAAGGGCGAGCAAAGTGCAGCAGTGCGTCGCGTCACCTTGTCATTATAGTTCTGAGATATACATGTAAGGCACACTAAAACTACTACGACGACCGTAGGGAAGAACTGTCTTGTTGGCGTTGGCACAGTCTCACACGTTAGACCCGGAGTATCCGCTGTGCATTGTACTCTGCCGCGTACAAACGTTGCAGGTCACCGATCCATACATACGAAAACCACTACGCTGGCCCCTCGGCCTAGGCCCTGTGTTCATGTGAATCAATTCGACCGACGTGCGCTGTGTGACTACAGTGGCCTTGAAGAGCGGAGCGCGCTGGCCGTCTAGCCGGGGAAGCCGCAGACGGCAGGCAAAACCTCATTGTCAGTGCTGCGATTTCATATCCCAACAGATACGAAATATATTTACAGAAATTAAAGCCAGAGGTCTCCGAAATGGATTCATCGGTCATCCCTTTCCAGACATCAACGAGAGGGAGAGGGAGAGAGAGTTGTACGTGCGAGGAACAGTAATAAAGCAATGAACAGTGCCATTCTCGAAATTTTGCAGCCAGCAGTCGCGTGAACGAATAGTCGTAACTGTTTCACAACAGAATATATAGGCCATCACCGCCACCATGAATCCCATCCACATCCACATACGCAGAAAACCCCCGGTAGTTTCTTTCTGACGGCGGACATCGCATTGTCATTTTCATTCACAGCAACACGTCCGCCGAGAAGCGGGGGCCACTGAACAGTACAGCGGACGATGCCACCAAATGTGTTTATGTTTGGGCAATCATTGCTTGCTGCGGCCATCAGAATTGCAGTTAAACAGCGGCGGAGACGTTTGTGAATTCTGAATGGATGCACCGAACTGTGCTTATCTGTTGCGAGTGGCAGATGACTTAAGTACACCTCCACCCCACCCACACACCCACATCACCATCATCATCACCACATCAACCTGCTTGCATTCATTTGTTTCATAAGAACCTAGCTAGCATTTTAATTTTACCTCGCTGGTGAAAAGTGAATCAAACCTTCACCTGGAAGGACATCTAATCATCTATGTTGCGTCCACCAATGGAAACCCGAGAACCACACTGCCGCTCTCATTTGCATGGAGGTCAAGAGGGGCTGAAGACGATTTCTCCTCTTTTCTTCCTCTCTCGCTTCCGTCGTCTACTGCTATAGCTAGTGGGCTAGGCTCGGGTTAAGGATGGCCCGCCCACCACCACCAATCACGCGCCGTACGTGCGGCGACGGTCGTGGGGCATCACGTGCGCGCCAAAGCTTTTTGCAGGCGAGAAGCATGGATGATTGCATCATTTGCTGCCCGGAAAAACAAGGGGATCGGTGCATGCATGCTGGATTCGAGCGGTTTCAATCATGCAAATACAGCGGTGCATACACGAGAACTCACGAATCTACCTAGCTGCGGGTACAGCGAAAAATTAAGATTAGCGCATAAACATTCAGGAACGAAATCTACTTTACTGTCTAAATAGTCGAGTACTACTGCACTGCACCCAGGATGTTCACGCCAGAATGGTGCGCGGCGATGCACACCCGAAGACGCAGCAACAGAAGATAGAGAATGTAAGCGAGAGAGGGAGAAAAAGGTGAAATGTTCAGCACCTATGGATCTCCATGCATGGCATATGAGAGCGGCAGTGCGCTGCGCCGGGCTCTGACCGCTTCATCATTATGCCCCGCGTCTTCTCCTACCTTTCTCTCCCCTCCTCTCGCTCCACCACCACCTGCCCGCCCGCAGGCCATGCACGGCCGGGCCATGGAGACGCGAAAAAAGGCTGGCGCCTTTGGAGTGGAAATCCTAGCGCCACCTGCGTTCTGTCCCGGCCGGCACCGTGCCGTCATCATTCGCCTGCAAAACTTTGCTCTGTTTGGCCTGCTTGAGGTCTTCGCGGCGGCACCGAGCTAGAGCTATAGCGACGCCACTAATGGCGCCCAGGAGTCAGAATATGGAGCTCCACGGTTGGTAATGGGAGTACGGGACCCTCATCAAAATGAAGAAAAAAAAAGAGGTTAAGCATAGAAAAATTGAAGCCATCCACCTTTTCTTTTCTCCGTTAGGCACTTACATGGCAGAAACTCAGGGACAGGGAGAACCGGTGTCACGTCCAAAACCTCGTCCAAAACTCAGGCACAGGGAGAACCGGTTTCACTTTCACCGGTGACGAGCGATGATGTGAGTTGAAGTTGAGAAACCTAGAGAGTCGAAACTCTCAAGGAAGCGTGGCGCGCGGCATTGCATTGACATCGACAGGATCCAGCTCATGTGAACTGGCCATATACATGAGTCATGAGACCCTGGCAGATCTGGACAGTACGTAGGGCTCAAATTCAACCGGGCATTGCCCTGTAAAAGTAGCTGATCCTAGAGCTTCATCTTCTTTCTTGGTTTATTGCCCTATGTTTGGCTATTGGCTTGCTATGCTGCGTCGCCGTGGCTATAAGAACTTTTCCAAGCGAGAATACTACTACTGGCTCATAGTCAGGAAAAATTGCCGCGTTCATCCCTCATTATGTACACTGGGCCGAGGCCCTTGGCTTAGCGCCACGATCTGCCAAACCTATATTATGTTTGCCGCGGACCCGGACCCGGCCTTATGTCATGCAGCCCATTAACAACACTTCCACTCGGCCCGCACGCTCGAAGGAAAACCTACCGCTCCAGCCCAAGGACCAAAGCCCACCTCCTCGATAAAGCCCACTTCCTTAAGAAATGCCGTTGGGGCGAGCTCGAGGAGGCGGACGGCGGCGGCGACCTCGACTTCCACCTCCGCCGTGGGTACTCGATCACCATCCTGATAATGCCGTTCGCGTCGGGCCCGAGGACGACTCCCGGCGGAGTCTCAGTACCCACTGCATGTTTTTACTGTCTGCTAATCTAAGAAATGTGAATGTTGGAGGATGAGAATGAGTTCCGGATTTCATCAGTTTTCTTTTGAGCTTTTCCTTACTTTGGAAGGTTAAGCTGGTTACCAGTTTGTGTGCAACTTTGCATGCAGCTTTGTGCATTTCGGGTCTGATGTCCTGACTTCATGCTAGCGATCAGCGAGCCTTTAGTGAAGATGTCACAGGAATGCGCGTTAACTGAAAAGTCGCACCATTTGACCAGGTTAATAAGTTTTTTTTTTTGTTTATAGGTTTTCGTTGGGCTGGGCGTGTGCTGCTGCTCCCTATCGCTTTTTTACTCAACCTGATCGTTGTCTCGCAATGTTGGGCAATCGTCTGATCTCACAATCGCTTTGATGGAATTGATGTCTTCCAGTCGAGCTTCTCAGCAAAGTCCGTTTCTCAGCACGTACTTGTCTCCTGGGCCTTTCTCTTTACAAGACGCTCTTCTTCATCGCGGGCTTTCCTAAATCTCAAGCTAGTTCCACCTATGGATCGCATTCCAATTTCATCTTTTCTGTGATGCTAACATGCTATCATTAGCTGCAAGAAACCAAGGACATATACACGACAACGTACAGCCCCCCACCACGTATATTCCACTAGTTTCCAGGGTGTATTCCTTGGAAGATTTGATTCCGACAAAATAAATAAATGCCAGAAAAAGAAGCAGCGGGCACTGCCAAGGATGAAACGCACATCCTGCCTGTTATTCAACAGCGGTGCCAAATCTGCAGTCCTTTCATTAAAGCTCAGCCGCCGTCTAGTAGCGATTTAGTGTTCCCTCGTTGGAATGTCAGGCAATGTCGAGCAATTGATGGCGACAAAACGGATGAGCCTCGAGACCATAGAAAAACCGTACGAGTCGCTTTCGGACGGGTCACCAGCCGCAAGTTGCATGGATTCTAAATCGGGTTGCCTAATTTTAAATCTTATGTGAGCTAGCAGATACCAGCAAACCACTTCGGGTACGCCGCAACCGAAAAAAAAAAGTAATGGAACACGATTCAGCAAACGAGTGACCCGGTGAGATAATATTTTTTTACAAGTTTTTTCGTACGTAGTATTCCTACCTTGGTTCTTTATTTAGGACCACGGCGCCAACCTGATAAAGAATCCCCTCCCTGTGGTCATTTCAGTGCAGCATTCTCTAGTTGGTAACGACTGGGATCGCCTTGTGTGTGTGGCAACGATCTCCTCTTTAGCAACCAATATCCCTTTTTGTTTCTAATGGGGATAAGGATGGGTAGTGGCGATCCATTGGGGGAGAAAGTGGCCCTCGATCTCTCAACCAACCGGCGAGCACATCGATCAGGATCAGCAGCGGGAGGTAATGGTGGCTAATGCGCACCACGGAGGATCGGATGGAACGGTCGTGAAAACCGGAGGGCTGGAGAACCGAGCAGAGCTCGGGTGGCCAGTACTGACGGAGCTCGAACAGACCAGACCACGCATGGCATGTTGGATCCTATGACCACTCTCTCGCATGCCTCACCCAGGGAACAGCCAGTATTCGGGTTAGCTGACCACGTGCATTATAGAAAGAAAAAAGAAACTGGAAGGGCAGCACATACCGCCTGCGCCCAGTATTTTCCGTGCGCGCCAACAACAATAATTGGTGCGTATCTTGGCGCATACATCACCGATATCTTGTGCTTACGACGACGTCGCCAGTGAGCTGAGGTGAGGCAGCTAGCCCCACCCACCTCGGTCCTCCTCCCCTAGCCAGCCGTCGCTCGTCGCCACCAAATAAGACCCCCGCACCTCTCCTCTCCTCACCGGCGCGCGCCCGTGATCCCACCACCATAACGCCATCAGACCATCGCGCGCGCACACAAACACGACGACGACGACAACAACAAAACTCGCTCGGCGCTCGGCGACGAACGAAGGGGAGTGGCGAGGTGCGGCGATCCTCGCTTCCGCTCCCCCGCCAATGATCTGCGATCCTGACATGGCGCCGCGGGTGGAGAACGGGCGCCCGCACCAAGGTACGTCCCCCCCCGGTATCCTCGTCTCCGCTTCGACGGCCTTTTCCTCTGCCGGCTCCGTGCCTTCCCGTCCCTCGCTTATCAGCAACAGCCGCGCTCGCGCCCCCGTCTCGCTGTCAGATCGTACAGTCTCCCCGCGGGCGGATGACTGTGCGGCGCTAGAGCGAGCGGGGTCGGCTTCTTTTGACCGTTCTTCCCTACATACAGTAGTACATACAATCTCTTGTGCACCCGTCGGTCGGGTGGGGGCGGGTCATTCCCTTGTTTTCTCGAGCTGTTTTAATCGACCGAGGACGCTGTGTTAGCATGGTCGAGCCCATGCGGATTGGTCTCTCTTTGCAGCTGTTTGGCTCGTGCCCTCGTCGCCTGAAGGGGAAACAGTTTGTCGGATCCTAGTGGTTGTTCGGTCCGAACTCCGAACCGTGTTACTAGCATATACCAAGAGCTTGACGAGCAAAGCTGATCATCTAGCCGACAGCTCGTAATTTGCTCAGCTATCATCAGTCGGCACGCGTCGCAGGTTCTGCGCTATGGCTACATTTGTGCCAAAAAGCATTGTGTGCGGAACGAAATACGTACTACTGTAATAACATGCCGCCATGGTGGACGAGCAACGCGCCATGTCACTGAGCGGTGGCCTTCCTATGGCCGTGTGTAGCCAGAACCAGAGAGGTGCGTAGGGTGACGGCTCGAGGAGGAGGCGAGCGGCCCCACCGCAGCATTGCAGTACGCCGTCGTGCAAGTGAGCCCCCGAATGTCCAGCGGGACACGTTTCGAGCCGGGAGCGGCCCGGCCCGGGTTAGATACGCGGCCCGCTGTGAAAAAGGGTTGACATGTCGGCGACGACTGCCGCGTCCTGGTCCTGTTTGCAGGTTCACGGGAGCTTTGAACTGGTCCGACGCAGGCGGTCCCGACCCATCTGTCAGTTGAACGAGACGGCGGCCGTGCCCAGTCGACTAGGTCGTTGTGTGGGAACGGTCACGTCGCGCCACCATGGATTACGACCGCGAGTCTGCCGTGGGCCCGCGTGTACCGTCGTGTCAGCGAAGGATTTTTCTCTCTCTTATCCGAACGGGTTCAGAAAGCAGTGGCCAGCATGTACAATAACACTAGGATGGCCAGCATTAAGTTTTAATTTTGCGATACTCTTTCATTCAAAATCTGGCAGAGGAATACATATGAAGGTCTTCATTTTTTCCCATTTTTTCTGCTGTGACATTTTAATATAACATGAGGCACAATCTACTATAACAGTGTAACAGAACCAACAGAGTGCAACAATCCTTTTTTGGTCCAATTCTTGGTCAAGTTCAAAAGAAACTGAAACCTTCGGGAAGTGGTAGGTACAACTCCAACTGTAGGCTGCTAGTCACGGAGAACTAAAATCTGAGGTTTCATACCGTAGGGAGTCCGGGGAGACACTAATACGAGTGACAAAATTAGTTCACTTCTGACCAAAAGAAACTTTGGGCACAAAAACACTTTTCCAGTTTGAGTCCAAAACATGCAAGGACTAATCGAACAGCTCTGTTCACTGTTCATGGCACGCCCCGCCCGTCTGGGCTCTCCATCAAACCAACCAGAACACGATAGGGCACGTAGCGCTACGAGTCTGCAAGGCTCTGGAGAAAGGCCGGCCGGTCGTTTCTGGTCGTGACGCCCGAGGCAGCCCAGTGGGCACTGGCGGCCTAGCCTGGTCGCGACGCGCGAAAGCGAAAGGGGCCCCCGTCCACTCCAGCTCCCGTACGTCCACCGTGGGCTCCACCCGTCTCCTTCTTCGGGCAGCGGGCCCAGCAGAGCACTCGGTACGGCCCCTCCCAGCTGGGGCCCAGCTACCACACCCCTGCAGCGCCCTCCTCACTATCCACCACCACCAGGGCAACTTGTGCGCGCGCACCACCACGGCCACGGCTGCACGGGAGCTACTGTCGCTGCACGCTGGGCCCTAGCTAGTCGTGGGCTCGTGGCGTCGGTTCGGGAAGAGTCCTACTTGGGGTGAGGACCGAGGAGAGGCGCGGCGCGCGAGGTGATCATGTGAACAGTTTGGCGGTGGCCCACGCACCGGCCCGTGCCCCCCGCAATCGGGAACCAATCTGAGCCATTGACACGGTAGGGTGGCCGTAGGCCTGCCTGTACCGACGTCGTGGTGCGCTAGCAAATGCTACTAGTACGCCCTTGTTGCATCGATCGGCGCTGATTGAGATTGACCCCATTCCCTTCCCTCTTACGGGCCTGAACGCCATAACATAACGGGATGGCAGCGACAGCGACTCGGCACCGACCAAAACACCCGGCCCATGACACACCCAGCACAGCACACCCGAGGCTGCCATAATGACGGCAACGGTCACGTTTTGCCCGCGTGGCTGCGCCTAAAGAATCCAACGTACAGATTGAAATCCTTTGTGTCCATGGACAGGGTTCGGATAATGTGAAAACTAACTTGTAAAAAAGGTTTTATCGGCACCGGCATATCCATGTACCCGTTAAACTAACCTAAAACAAATTTATCAATCTCCATTTCTCCACTCAGTTTAGGGTTTCTCACCGCCACTCGCAGATGGCGACTCACCCTCTCTATGACTCTGCCTTCTCCGTATAAATCCCGTTCCATTGCCGCCGCCACTCGCCCTCTAGTCATCCGGAGTTTCAACTGTTGCCGCCGCCACTCGCCCTCTTGTCATCTAGACTTCACCGCCGCCACTTGCCCTCTTGTCATCCAGACTTTCAACTGTCGCCGCCGCCACTCGCCATCCTCGGTCTTTGTTTGTTCCCGCGTGCGTCTACGCCTCTTGCCCCTCGTCCCGCGGCGGATCTCGACTCTCGTCCGGTGGATCTGAGCTCTCTATCGGTGGATCTTGCCTATCACTCGACGGATCTCAAGTCTTCCTCGGTAGATCTCAAATCTCCATCGGCGGATCTTAACTCCCCCACCCCCTTCGGCGGATCTCGACTCTCCACGGCGGATCTTGACTCTTCCCCAACAGATCTCGGCACCCCTCTCCAACTTTGGCGACTCAGGTACAGGCACTACGTCTCTCTTAGTATAAAAGGGTACTGATGAGTTCAAATCATTCCTTTAACATCGGTGTTCTTGGTGAGAATATGCGTACTACTACTAGCCCTTTTTTTGGTATGTACTACTGCAAACCGGTCGTCGTCGCTGAGCTGGGCTCCTGCGTATCCCATCCCATTCAGGTGCTCGCGTAGTGACAGACAAAAGCGAGGCGATCCAATCAGCATTCGAAACGTCTCGGGGCCCCGGGAAACAGCAGGGTGAGGGGGACACGATTATCCACTTCTGACCCCCGGGGCACCACGTTCTTTGCTGCTCCTAAACGGTTTGATTAGCCCCGCCTAATCCTACCGGGCGGCGTCCCGCACGAGGCACTGTCGCCGCCAACACGCCCCCCGCGGGCCCCGCGATGTCAGTCGCAACTAATCCCGCTCGAAACGGATTACTCACCGAGTCCAACGGGACGTGACCCGCCTTTCGACCCCACGACCTGGTGGTGCTGGCGGCCTGACACGGGCGCCCCCCCTGCTCTGCGCTCGCTTCGGCGCTTTCCAAAGCGTGCCGCACCGCACCGCTGCTGCCGCTAGTTAACCACAAGCGGCCGTCGTCTTCTTCCTCCACTCCTCAAAAAAGGCGGAGAGGTGGTCGCGTGGGGAGCACCTAGCGTCAGGCAGTAGCTGAGCGTTGCTGGTGGAGTTGGGAGCCCAGCACTCGGGCTCCGTACCCGTCGCCGCCGTTCGCCGAGCGTGCGAAGGTAGCTCCGCCGTTCTCTGCTAGATCTGCCCGTCGTTCTCTCTCTCTCGCCTCGCTCGTTCCGTTGTTGTGGGTTGTCCGGCAGTTTCGTGGGGGTGAGCTGCTCCGTCGCTGTGTTTTTGCCACGTTGTTGGTGCGCGTACAAGTTTTACAAGCTCAAGCAGGATTTGGCTGTCGGTCGTTATGGGCGGTGGTTCTAGCTTGTAGTGCGCTGATCCGATGAGGGCCTGTCGATTTCCTACTGTTTGCGTGATCGTCTGTAGTTGCTTAGGCCTCGAGCGTAATGTGACATGAGAGGTTTGAAGGTGCTGTTTGAGATAAGGATGTTCTGCTCTTCCACGTTCTTGCATTTTCCATAAAAAGTGCTTGCTCGATACCCGCTCGTATGAAAATGTTAATATACCCTTATTTCCTATTCAGGTTATACGGTATACTTAATTACTTATGTAATTATTTAGCACAAAGCGCTAAATATTTTATCAAAGTGCACTCAGTTTATACGGTGTGCTAGTTTATCCTTATTTCTCTAGGTTTTGGTATTAAGCCCACTCAGTTTATACGGTGTACTAGTCTTATAAGTAGAAGTATGCTTCTTTTTTGGTATTATAGATAACACGACTGGTTTATTCAGTTTATTTTTGTCTGTATTTGTGGTTAGTGGTTTAATGGTAAAATGCTTTTAGGTGGCTAGGGGCAGGGGAGACATACGTGGCCCTATTTTGGATGATATGCTCACTCTTAAATTTACCTAGCCTTCTACTTGCCCACTTTCTGTTTGCACCAATCATAGCAACAAAGTAATTTTTTTGAACAAAACATAAAAATCAACTAATGGCATCAACTACCCCACTTAAGTTGTATATACTTCGAACTTGTGAACTACATCCCCTCTCTTATGGGTTACATGCTTTTTCTTTCTTACCGTATTGTGGCAACTTAGTGTACATTTCTCATGGGTACACAAATGTTTGTCATGCTGTGGTACTGTGGTCTTGTTTGATGATGTTGTCTAAATGCAAAACAAATCACTTCCCAACAAAATTGCAGCTGTTACATTCTATATTAAGCATTGTTATTTGGTAGATGTGTTGGTATTTAAATTGTTGGAAAGAAACATCTCATGTTTTTATTCTTGGTGTGTTTGGTCTCAGATTTACCTTTATCTTCCACTGTAATTTTTTTTCCTACATGTTAAATCTTGATCTCTTCCTATCATGTCAGTGCCCATCATGGTGAGGAAGAAGAGAACCGACCCTGTTGGCTCTGGAGAAACTTCTGGGGAGGCTTCACGACAAGGTCCCTCACAGCGAGGTGAGAGAACTCAACAACATGGGAGTGGACGTGGCTGGGTGCCTCAACAGGGTGGCCGTGGCGGTGGGCAATACCAGGGCCGTGGTGCACATTATCAGGGCCGTGGA
This sequence comes from Neostapfia colusana, assembly GCA_030760725.1. Taxonomy (NCBI): domain Eukaryota; kingdom Viridiplantae; phylum Streptophyta; class Magnoliopsida; order Poales; family Poaceae; genus Neostapfia; species Neostapfia colusana. The sequence goes on from JASWHV010000017.1 coordinate 3,182,731, forward strand.
GGCCCAGGGTCACACCATCCTGGTGGTGGTCAACCTGAGTATCATCCACGCGAGTACCAGGGACGTGGTGGCCAACGCCCCATAGGAGGTGGAATCCCACAGCCATACTACGGTGGACATAGGGGAGGTGGTGCTGGACGAAATGTTCCTCCAGGTCCACCCAGAACAGTTCCCGAGCTGCACCAAGCCCCTTATGTCCAGTATCAAGCCCCGGTGATTTCACCATCACCATCGGGACCTGGCTCATCCTCACAGCCTGTTGCTGAGGTGAGCTCTGGACAAGTCCAGCAACAGTTTCAGCAACTTGCTATCCGTGGTCAGACTTCTACCAGACAAGAAATTCAACTGGCACCAACATCAAGCAAATCGGTTCGATTCCCATTGCGCCCTGGCAAGGGTACTTATGGTGATAGGTGCATTGTGAAGGCAAACCATTTCTTTGCTGAGCTGCCTGACAAAGACCTTCACCAATACGATGTAAGCTCCTCATAAAAGGTTATTCCAGACAGTTTTTATTTTGTAATTTATGCTGAACCATCTGCTGTAATCAGGTAACTATAACACCCGAGGTTACATCACGTGGCGTTAATCGTGCTGTCATGGCAGAGCTTGTAACACTGTATAGAGAATCTGGGTTGGCTGGGCGTCTTCCTGCATATGACGGAAGAAAGAGCCTTTATACTGCTGGACCGTTGCCCTTTACTTCTAGGACATTTGAAATTACCCTGCAAGACGAGGAGGATGGTCTTGGAGGTGGCCAAGGTGGGCAAAGGTATGACAGCTCTGTCTTGTCTGATATTTCAAGCATGTGAAAAATCCTGTGCTGACTACTGCCCCTTATGTTTCAAGGCGTGAAAGAGTATTTAGGGTGGTGATCAAATTTGCCGCCCGTGCTGATCTCCACCATTTGGGTATGTTTCTAGCTGGAAGGCAAGCGGATGCTCCTCAAGAAGCTCTTCAAGTGCTTGACATTGTACTACGTGAATTGCCTACAGCCAGGTAATCTTTGAACCAGTTGTTCTTTTAGTTATTTTTCCTGTGACAAAGCCTTTACCATTGCTTTATTTTTGTCTTTAGGTATTCTCCTGTCGGTAGATCATTTTATTCTCCCAACTTAGGGAGACGCCAGCAGCTTGGTGACGGTTTGGAAAGTTGGCGTGGCTTTTACCAAAGCATAAGGCCAACACAGATGGGCCTTTCACTGAATATTGGTTAGATACCGTCAATGCAACCTTTTGTTCCTTTTTCAATCATAACACATTCCATGACAATGATATGTAGCAGTAAACTACATTCTTCTTTTCCAGGGCTTTAGTCGATTCGTATGATTGCTTTATTTGTGGTTTTGCAGATATGTCCTCTACTGCATTTATCGAGCCACTCCCTGTGATCGATTTCGTTGCTCAGCTTCTGAACAGAGATATCTCAGTTAGGCCATTGTCCGACTCCGATCGTGTTAAGGTTTGGTTTATGATCATGCTTTTTTATAGTGACTTTGGTTTGTGTGTGCTGAGTTACAACTATTATTCCTCTGTAGATTAAAAAAGCTCTGAGAGGTGTAAAGGTCGAGGTCACACACCGAGGAAACATGCGCAGGAAATATCGTATTTCTGGCCTCACTTCACAAGCAACAAGAGAGCTATCGTACGGTTTACATCACCTGCTTATATTAGCTAACTGCGTAAAGGATAATGAATTGACATTGTTTTTTTTAAGATTCCCCGTTGACGATCGTGGTACCGTGAAGACTGTGGTGCAATACTTCTTGGAAACTTATGGTTTTAGTATTCAACACACCACATTGCCTTGCTTGCAAGTGGGCAGTCAGCAAAGACCAAATTATCTACCTATGGAGGTTAGTGTCTTCAACGATCTGCACAGAACTTGCTTTATTAGACTAAGGTCATCTGTTGAATAGATTTATGAAGTCTACATCCAGCTTCAGCTTATTAACAGAAGTTACTTATGAACTTATGACTTTGGAATATCAGGTCTGTAAGATAGTTGAAGGACAACGTTACTCAAAGCGGCTCAACGAGAAACAGATTACTGCTCTACTGAAAGTGACCTGTCAGCGTCCTCGAGAGCGTGAGCTGGACATTTTACAGGTTACTATTGATTTTTTCGTACAAGTTGTTTTTTCAGTTCCGCACTGCATATTTTAATATTTCAACCATGCTACAATTATTAGCCTATTAGATTGGAACTTTGGAAGCCCTTCATTTATGTTTTACTTGTGCATTCTTTTGGATTTATGCTTCAGAGGCATGGCATCATGATTGGTTATTGTGATGTCTTGTCATTTTTCCATTGTCATACTTCTGCTTGTGATTCTCAAAATGATCTCTGGCATTAAGGCCATGCAAACATTTGCTTGATTGTTCAAATATTTGTGTGAATCGTATTTATCTCTGGTGAAGAGTGCCATATGTTTTACCAGAGTCCTATCATAAAGTAGAACACATTTGTTTTTTTCGCTTTCACTAATTTTAATTATCTGAATTGATTATTTTAAATCACAGCTTTAATTCTCTTTTCTCTTTTGATCAGACAGTACATCACAATGCGTACTATGAAGATCCATATGCACAGGAATTTGGCATAAAAATTGATGAACGTCTTGCTGCAGTTGAAGCTCGTGTCCTGCCTCCCCCAAGGGTAAGTGAACCTTCACCTGCCATTTCAACAGCGTAACAGCAATTTGTTTTTCCATATTTGTGCATAAGTATTGCGTGGGTACTGAAGTGTTTTTATCACTACTGTGTAATTCAGCTGAAATACCATGATAGTGGCAGAGAGAAGGATGTCTTGCCAAGAGTCGGTCAATGGAACATGATGAACAAGGTAGCTTGGTTAAGAATATCCATAGAAATATAGATAAAATTACTCATCATGTTAGTTCTACATATGCAATCATTTTTCCCCTTATGGAGACAATTCCTAAATTAAACAGAATGCTATATTTGTAATAAAGAAAAGTAAAGTAAACCCCAAGACTGTGAATTAGATACTACCCTAAGTATCAATAACCACCTTAAAAAAGAGGTATCGATAACATGCTTTTAAGCGGCTATCTGAAAGGAGCAACTGAAGAATATATCAAAATGTTTTGCTAACTTCATAGTCAAGGCTACTAAGGACTGTCTTTTTGTTTCACATTATCTGCTTGCCTTACATTCCAGGACTATGTGGAGAAAAGAACTTGGGAGAGATTCAGGAAGTTCTATCAAGAATCCTTGAATTATCGGCATTTTGCCTTTTCCCTTTTAACCTTGTGGGTAGTTAGCTTAGGATCATTGTTATGCCATACACACTGCAAAATTAGTTGTTTGAGTTATGTTCTGCCATTGACAGTATGTTAACTTAGTTAACATCTCTTATCTACCTTTAGTTTGCCCTTTGTTTGCATACCAGCTTTTTGGTATTTGACTTGATAAACTCTTTCTTGTGTGAATTTATTTTTCTTTGTAGAAAATGGTTAATGGTGGCAGAGTCAGCAGCTGGATATGTATTAACTTCTCTCGGAATGTTCAAGATAGTGCTGCTAGAGGTTTCTGTCATGAACTGGCTATCATGTGCCAGATATCTGGAATGGTACGTCTTTGTCCTACGAGTACCATTTTCAATTACGTGATGTATTTAATACTTTTGGGTTCAAACCAGCCTCTCTGCAAAAGCAGGGGTGAGGCTGTCTAGAAATAACCCTTCCCGAGACCCCACATGTGTGGGAGCCTTCGGCACTGGGTACGCCCTTTTGATGTATTTAATACTTTTGTTATTTTGTGTTAATTTTCTCTTTATATTCTCCTATTCTCTCTCAAGGATTTCGCACCTGAACCGGTGCTGCCCCCAGTGACTGCAAGGCCTGAACATGTTGAAAGAGCATTAAAGGCTCGTTATCAAGATGCAATGAACATACTGAGGCCACGAGGCAGAGAACTTGACCTTCTGATTGCAATACTGCCTGATAATAATGGTTCTCTTTACGGTATGTTCTCTTCCAAATGACACTTGAGGGCTCAAACATTGTTCAGTGTGTTCTCTTTTGGGCACTTCAGCCCAATATATTGTTTTGTATTTTAATCCAGAAGATAGCACCTTCCATATTTCCATTTCACCTGAAGAGGAAGAGTGAGAAAAAGAAAAAGTCCAGTGAATACATTATGTGATCTTTTCATTTCAGGGGATCTCAAAAGGATATGTGAGACTGATCTTGGATTGGTTTCCCAGTGTTGTCTGACTAAACATGTTTTCAAGATGAGCAAGCAGTATCTTGCAAATGTTGCACTGAAAATTAATGTTAAGGTAAAATCTCTCCACACTACTACATTGTTAAATCACACCTGAATCATTAGTTGTCTTACGATTTTCCTACCTTTCAGGTAGGGGGAAGGAATACTGTACTTGTAGATGCTTTGACAAGAAGAATTCCTCTTGTCAGTGACAGACCAACAATTATATTTGGTGCTGATGTTACCCATCCACATCCAGGAGAAGATTCCAGTCCTTCCATCGCAGCTGTAAGTGCAGCAGGATAAGCCAAGATTTCTGCTTTGCATTGTGAAAGTTTCACCTTTTTCCTTACTATATTCTTTACTTTCTAGGTTGTTGCTTCTCAAGACTGGCCTGAGGTCACCAAATATGCTGGACTAGTGAGTGCCCAAGCCCATCGCCAAGAGTTGATACAGGATCTTTTCAAAGTATGGCAAGATCCACAAAGAGGAACAGTAACTGGTGGCATGGTCAAGTATGATCTTTGTTATCATACTGGGATTCATTTGTACCTCTCTTTTTTTGGATGCTTCTACATGATTAAATTCCTTTGAATCTGCAGGGAACTTCTCATTTCATTTAAGAAGGCAACTGGACAGAAACCCCAAAGGATCATATTCTACAGGTTCTTATCATTGTGTAGAGTTTTTTATTGATCATGATTCCTGATATATTAAACAGTTCTTAATTTCAGGGATGGTGTCAGTGAGGGACAGTTCTATCAAGTTTTGTTGTATGAACTCGATGCCATCAGAAAGGTACACATAATTTGATAGTTGCATTTATTTGCATTTTTCAACTTTTCTCTGATCGTCCTTGTTGGAATTTGGAAATAGGCATGTGCATCCTTGGAGCCCAATTACCAGCCTCCGGTTACGTTTGTAGTGGTCCAGAAGCGTCATCACACTAGGTTGTTTGCTAATAACCACAATGATCAGCGTACTGTTGACAGAAGTGGAAACATTCTGCCTGGTTAGTTCTTGGTGCACCTCCAGACTTTTTGGTCTGTATGCCTAATCTGAAGCTGACCAGAAACTGTTTTTATTTTGGAATTTAGGTACTGTGGTTGATTCAAAGATTTGCCATCCTACAGAGTTCGATTTCTATCTATGTAGCCATGCTGGTATTCAGGTTAATGTTTTTTCCCTCTTCCCACAATGTATCACATAGCAGGATATCTTATTATTGATTTTGGATTTTGCATCTATTCAGGGAACAAGCCGGCCAGCTCATTATCATGTCCTGTGGGATGAGAACAAATTTACAGCTGATGAACTGCAGACGCTCACAAACAACCTGTGCTACACGTAAGATTTACTGCTCCATCAGTTCCATATTTGACACAATTTTTAACTGTTTGTTAACCCTCCTTTGAACTATGCAGGTACGCCAGGTGCACTCGCTCTGTATCAATTGGTAAGCCCAACTCGATGAGATTAGCATATTTCTTGTCCTCACTTAGCACATTACGGTGTTACTCAATGAAATGTTGACCATTGCCTTATTTCTTGTAGTGCCTCCCGCATACTATGCTCATCTGGCAGCCTTCAGAGCTCGCTTTTACATGGAGCCAGATACCTCTGATAGTGGATCCATGGCAAGTGCTGCGACTGGCCGTGGTCCTCCACCAGGTGCACGCAGCAGGGCTGCTGGGAGTGTTGCTGTCAGGCCTCTACCTGCCCTCAAGGAAAACGTGAAGCGTGTCATGTTTTACTGCTAAGATGCTGGACTGATTGCACCTAGGAATATCCTGGAATATTCCATGTCTCTGCACTGTTTGGGTGGTGCTGTTAAGCAACACTTTTATGCATTCAGAACCTGCTATACCAGGGATTTTATGAACACCGCAAGAAGCTTTTGTACTGTGCAAGTTGTGAACTTTTTGTGATAACCAGCCACTTTTATTCCTGGTGTTGAACATATCGATAGACCTATTTGTGTGTGAAGATTGCTTGCCCTGATGATACATTGCAGCTGTTTAGTTAATTAGTCTGTCGACGGGGAGCCGACTGTCTTATAAATGATTCATAGCCACGGTTGGCATCCTTCTCGTTGTAGGTATTGTGTTGCCGATCCGGTGAATGGAGGGGCGTATGCAGCAGTTTGAATTCACATGCTTGAAACATTCTTTAGTTTAAAATTTGCACATAAGTGGCCGGAACACGTGTTCCGGTCATGAATGGAACCTGCTTGAAGCATGCTTTGGATCTGAATCTTGCATATAGAAATTTGTATTTCATGTCTCGATGTAATTAGAGGTGTGAAACTTGCTAGAATGTCGAAATTCAGGAAGTAATATCTGAGCATCGATGATCTTAATGCGGAAACCGTCTAGCTAAACGAAAGACTCGGGAGTGTCCACAATACTTGCTCAAAATCTAGTCCGTATGAGGGCTACCTACGCTCGCGAACCTGTCGCCTTTCGTGCTCGCGGCGAAGCCTGCGCTGCGACGTTGGCATCCAAATTCTGCTGAGGAATCTCCGGGCCAGACGTGCTGATCTGTGTCCATGTATCAGCATCGGAAAGGTCACAGCCACCACACGAACGCTTGCTGATTTTACCAGCCCGAGGTGAAGGTGCCAAACATCTCGCCCCGGTGGAAAATGACGAGCACCCGCGGGCGGAGCCATCGCCGACGGCGTGCAGATACCGCGACGCACGCGCTTTGCGCAACGCCCGACTCAGCAACGACCGTCTCGTCTCCCGCGGCCGCGAACCATTTCGGACCAAAACGCTTCAACACCTGAGCGAGAGCGGGCCACGGCCCATGGATTTTGGGGGTTTCCGGCACTCGCGGCCTCGGAACAAGAGCGGGCCGCTACGGCAGCCGCGGTTCCGTTCCGGCTGTGGCCTGCGCCGTCCGTGGAATCTCTCTCTCTCTCGGCTGAAACACGCAGCGTGCATGCGCGACGACCCGGTCCCAACCCGTGTACCGGTGTACGAACCGGTTCCTGGAGGAAGAATGGCGGTACAAGCTCGAACAGGCGCACGCACAATGACATGACGCACTAGTACGAGCCTGCAAACTCAAAGCTGCATCACTGCCCACATCCCAGCAGATTCTGAGCTGAGCCTCTCAGTCTCAGCAGGCAGCAGAGGCGGCCTAGCTCCTCAGACCGCATGCATATGCACGCCGCAGCAGGGGTAAAACCGACGGCAACAGTGTTCGCTCCGACCCGCGCACATCCATGCTGGCTAGATCGTCTCGTCACGCGACTCCCTAGCAACAGCGCACGCATGATTGCAACCGGAAAGCTGCAGCTAGCTAGCTAGCGTCCAAATGCACGCATCAAGAGGCGTGCAACCGGCATCGATCAGGATTCTCAGGCACGCAGCAGCTGCAGCGGCATCGATCGCGTCGGCGCGCATAGGATTCCGCTTCCGTGCCCAGGCCCCCCCCCCTTGCCGGCGAGAGGGCGATCGAGACGATGTGCCAGTGCCACCCGTGACCGCCCTCGTCGCCCGCCTCGCGGGGCGAAGGTTCTCACCGGACAGGCCAAACGCGCCGCGACAACGCTAAGGACAAGCCGGCGTCACGTCCCAACTAATCTCGCTGTGCCTAAATTTACAAATCATCTCTGGCCTGCTTGCTTGCTTGCTGCTAATCACCTCATAGTTTAGCGCGCGGGGAACTGATCAGGCAGCAGGCAGGAAATCCCATGATGCATCTGCATGCGGCGGCGCCCCACGTTTGGCGAGACGATCGCAGCTACGAATCCGAAGATTCTCCGGTTCCTGCCAATAAAACTGCAGAGTTGTTCATAAACCCGCAGAGTTCATCAGTCCACATGTATGCCTCGTGGCTTTCGCCAAAAAGAAAAGAAAAAAGAAACACGCTGGCCCCTCGATCGTACGTACAGCGGATCCACTCTACTGCACATGTTGCTTCCTTCTGTTCATGGATGAGTGCTAACCTTCTTCAGTTCTAAGTCTAGCAGAAATGCATCGTGTACGTGAGTTTTGACTACTTTAGCAATCAAGAGACTCTCTGGTGCGTGGGTTTACCTAGCAGCTAGCAGTTGCGACCCCCTTCCCTCAATCATTCTCACCTTTCTGCTTGGCTTTCCGGGGAACAATTGTACTTCTGACAAATCTTTATCCCGATCATCATGGTCACGTACCACGCAGAGACAAAAGTAAAGGCTGATGGCGGTTGCATGCCACCTTCTCTCCCCCTGCTGCCTCGCTCGCTCTCCTTTCTTCCTCCCAAGAACCATTGGAAAATCGCGGCCACTTTTGTGGCCGAGATCTCGATCGAGCTTTTTACGGCAGCTGCAGTCCCCTCCTCTGCCGCGCAAGGCCTCCTCCAAGAGGAAAGCCAAACGAACCAGCTTTGACGTATGCGGTGGGTGGCCACGAGCAGCCACGGCCAAACAGCGAATCTAGCCGCAGCGGTTCGCCAAAACATTCCCTCGCTGATAGGAGGTGTGTACGTACCAACAACCAACCAAACTCACACTCGATCGTGTCTTCCACGGAATTCTTTGTGCATTTACGCAAGCCCTAGTTATATGCACATGCCGAGGTTCACAGCACCGTTTCAAGCTTCAGAGATCCAAACCTATTCCTAGATTACATACAGAGTTTCTTCCTTGTGTACATTTTCCCAAAGGTATGAGCATTTTAAATTCAAGGCCCGGTACGTTTATCAAGTATTACTGATCGAGAGAAAAAATACATGAACCTATTGGAGGGATAGTACTAATATGAATATATTTGTTGATGTAGATAACAATACACGTATTATCTTATATTTACTAATTCAAGGTTCATTTTGTTGCCTCCACATTAATCGATAATACTTCCTTAAAGTTCGTTGTTAGATTTTTAGTGCACCAACAACATATATATCTGTACAAATTACAGTCCACTACAGGATTCCCGTCAACATTCAACAGCCAAAACCGTCGTATATAATGCAAAAGCCGTCGTATATAATCTATATACAACGACAATGGTTTATATACGACGGTTTGTGTCCGTCGTATATATCTTGTCGTATATAAACTTATATACGATGGCGCTGTCGTATATAAGTTTATATATACGACTACCTGTTTCGTAGGGAAGGGCCAGTAGGCTGGGCCTTTATATACGACGGTTCTGGGCCCTGGTTATCGTATATAAGCTCTTATATATGACGACATACGACGGTCTGGGTCTAGCCGTCATATATAATTTAGTCTTATATACAACGGTCTGGGCCTAGCCGTCATATATAATTTAGGCTTATATACGATAGTCTGGGCTTCCCTCGTATATAATTTAGGCTTATATATGACGGCCCTGTAAAGACACCGTCGTATATAATTTATACAGGCCGTCGTATATAAGTTTTTTCATTAAAAAAATAGAAAATGGCTAACCTGGCTCGATGGCCAGCTACACATACACAATCACAAAACAGGTTCACAAAACAGATTCACATCCAAAATCACAAGGTGCAATAGTAGACATCCACAATCACGAAGTCTGACATCCACAATCAAGAATAGAATCACAACGCTATTCATTACTAGCCCCTCCACTACCTCCGGGGGCGAAGAATTCATCCTGCCGCGGCGAACCTGGCGCCCGTAGCTGCGGCAATGGAGTATATAAACGACGGCCTTGTAATAAACGACGGCTATACCGTTGTATATAAACTTATATACGATGGCCTCTTAGGACCGTCATATATAAGTTTATATACGACGGCTGACCGTCATATGTTATCTGGGTTGTTGTATGTTGACCTCTTTCTTGTAGCGGTCGTCAGATTCAGAATGAACCGACAATATACTGATTTTTGGGTACGTTGTCATATTTTAAGCAATAGTTATTTTGTTTAAATCGCAGTTACCTCCGAGCAGTGGGTTTGAGTTTCTGACCGCGTTTCTTATTGATAGACGACTGCCTTAGACATTTTGTTGTACTGTTGCCCTAGATGATTTTGGCACAACCATGAGGTTAAACTAAATCTGTTCCTAAATGTATATTGTTTTACTGGTTTTGCTAAAACACATGTTGAATTGTATTTATCTTTGTTATTTAGAAATATATACAGGTATATAATGCTTTTTAACATTACGTTATTATGAACTTAAAGAAAAATATATGATAAAAATGATTAACACAAACAGAAAATATCATCATCCTACTTATGAAAATAGAAAAACTGGCCGTACAATTATTGCTCGGGCAGATGGACTGGTGTGAATAATCTCCAATAAGTTGTGCTGTGCATACTGTGGTGTGCCTGCTGAGCTAGACAGGCGTGCATGCACAAGGTGAAAGCTACACCCTATCTATTGCTTGTAAGCTTATTGTCTGTTCAACGTAGAGAGACAGCCAGCACACATCCAAGCAGCACCAAGCACGAGAGCTTAGAGAGCTAAGCCACACACGGTTCGCCGTGCATATTTAGCCAAGGGCTAGGTGGTCACGAGTAGGACGGCATCTTTCTGCCGTAGAGACTAGTACGTCGCATGCACTGCTAATACTCGACGTGAGGAAGAACATAAGTTAGAAGTATTAAATCTGCATCAATTCGTTACAAAGGAGTTCCACTTGCAGAGCTGCGCCAGTAAAACTCCAATACAATTTCTATAGGCATTTAGATATATTATTGATTCTAATTCGTTCAAAATTCAACTAAAATCTGCAGTTACTCAATTATTTTCGTAATCAAACCTTCCTTATATAAAAATTCACACGTTTCACATATAAATGGTAGCATTCCAACTTTCACATGGAAATGAAAACGATTTTATGATTTATATGTGAAAGTTGGCACCATTATTATTGTAACTTTTTTATACTACAACATACGTCACATGTCTAAAATGTAGGTTATAATTCTGGTGATTTGTATTAAAGTTCATATAAATAAAGAAATCAATTGACTTATGGTTGTTGTACGGGCTGAGTACGTGGTAACAGTTTTCCGGTTCTTGAAAAAAAAGGAGCCATGCATGGTAAGTGCCTTTTATTTTCTTAATCTAAGATATAATAAAAAGTATGCTCTCTTTTGTAAAATTTGTAGGATAATCCATCATTTTTGTATCATGAATTGACACTGTTAGAAATATAATGACATTGACACCAATTCCTTTTTTCCTAAGACTATATGAAGTGGATAGTATTGTGTTTACAATCCTCATGTAGAAATTCCCTTTTTCAAAGGGAACTCAAGTTGAAATTCCAGCAGTTTATAATCCTTATTATAGCGAGAATTTGTTGAACTGCAATATCTCCAGCATTTATGTTAACCATTAATATCTTTAAAATGATATCAATAGCGTATAAAAACATATCTAGACTAAATAAAATCTTATATATGGTGCTAGTGCTACACATGAATGATTAATGGACAAAATGATATACGCATCACACTAGAAAACATGGATTTGAGCTGGCATGATTAATCGCATTGTAAGGGGAATATGGTTTTGCTACAAGAGAAAAGGTAATTAATATAAAGCTGCAAAAGGAGGGGATTGGAACAAATATTAAGCTCCACATTAAGCTATAGCTACAAACATGTTATCGGTTATATCACTAGAGCTATACTTAACCCAACAAAAGATCCAGCTACAAGGAAAGGAAAACGAACAAGAAGAACAAGACCGACATGAACACCAACACCCGCTTCGAGCAACGGTCATCACATGCGTCCAACTCCCACCAGCTCACTTCATTAGTCAGAGAACGAAGACGCTTTCATCTGTCTTACCTAAGTCCTCCAGGTGACGAAAGCTTAGCTCTATCCCATGCATGAGCTCATAAGATTTAGTTGCTATCTTGCCACTACACTATATAGCCTTATTCCTCTCATGCATGCAAGCATACACCTGCTTGCTGAAGTCTCAGGCTCACCAGCTCAGTACCATGCGAGCTTATGTCTTGTACAAGCTCGACCCACACAAGTTCATGGCATCCTGCCCCCGTTGAAGGACGAGGCTGACTTATTCATCTCGGCCTCCAAGGAGCTCATGTCGCTGCTGCTCTGGTGCTCTCCTCTTGGCGTCGATATCCCGCGCACGATGCCGCCTCCGCCCACGCCAAGAAAGTCCCGCGTCATGTCACCACCGCCCTGCCCGAACTTGTTCACCTCGTGCTCCATGTCGCACAGCTGCCTCGGATCAAACATCCCCGCGCCTCCGCCGCCGTTGCTGCCACCGAACATTCCTCCGGCACCGACGCCGCCTCCAGCGAGCGAGTTCATCAGGTCGTTCAGGTTGGCGTCGCTCTGCTCCATGTGCGGCGCCGCCGGCCGCACGTGCGGCGAGGAGCCCACGAAGCCTCGGAACATGGACGCGGCGCCGTTGGCGCTCGAGGTCGCGCCTATCTGCGCCGCCTTCTGAAGCAGCGCGGTGGCCGACATCTGCGGCAGCATGCCGGAAGACTGATCGTTGTAGAGTCCCGCCTGATGCGGAACATGATCGCCGCCACCAACGTAGTTTCCGCCGAAAATTCCCGCCGCCGATGCCTCCGAACCTCCACCGCCGCCGCCGCTGAACTGGTCATTGTTCATAAGCCCTTGGCTTGCATGCTCGTCGTGACTAGACCCCGAGCTGTTACCATTGTTGGCGAAGAAGCCGAGGTTAAAGAGGCTCGGACCCGAGACGACGGGGCCCCCTGCACCGTTGCCTTGGAGGTCGGGGAGCTGCATCAGACCATGAAACGGCTTGGACTGCATGAATGAGTTGGGCCCGTTGCCCGCCTCGTCACCGAAATCCTGCCCCGCCGCTGCCGCCGCGTTGAGGAAGAACGGCGGGGCTTGCGGCGGGCGGAATGCCGACGCGCCTGTGGGAGACAGGAGGTGGTCGAGGCGCGCGGCGATGCTGCTGCCGCCGGCGGTGCCGCCGAGGCGAAGGAGCTCCGGGGACGGGTTGTGGTGGTGGTGGCCGTCCTGGAAGGTGGAGTTAAGGTGGGATCCCACCTGCGAGAGGCTGAGCGCCATGTTACCAGCGTTGGTGGCGCCGTAAAGCTGACTGGTGAGGCTGCTCAGGCTCGTCGGCGGCAGCCTCGCGCTCTCCTGCGCGAGCGCGTCGCAGAACGCCCTGTGGGTGATGAAGCTGTCCCTCCTGCAAGCAAAGGAACGGATTGACGAATCAGTCACGCATGCGCTTCCCGCTCATCAGCATCTCAGCTACTAGTACGTTGGTCGTCAGAGAGCGATCGCGTGGCATCCATGAAACCGAGACGCGCAGTGAAAGTGCACAGTAAAAAATTTGATGCGACAACTAAGCATGCAGGTTTCGTAAGAAAACGGAACGGATGGCAGGGCAGTAGGGACATGCATGTCCCATGTCACGGTGAAGAGACGGCGCGGACATCGAGGGGTACAGCGGCATCTCGGATTAAGATACTGTTTCTGATCGACATGTGAACACTGCAGCTGGATGCATATGCACGCTGATGCTGTGCCACTGAACGTTACGTTTGTACCCGGTTCTCACTACTATATTTTTTTTAGTTTCCACAGGCTCTGCATTTTTCTCTCCCATATGTAGATAGAAGAGCTAGCTCAATTTTATAAAAATGCTCCTAAAGAATAGAATTTGACTGTATCTGTGTGCCATTACATGTTTGTTTGCATGCATGCATGCAGTGCAGACACAAGCCAGCCTTACCACAAAGCCAGCTCAAGATCCCAGAAACCCATGTCAATATAGAAGGGTGGGAATAAAAGAAAATAGAGATGTGATAGCTTGCCATGGCATATGCGTCTCATAGGTTCCCCCTAGCAGGAAGCTTCAAACGAGAAAGGCAGGAAGACATAGGTATCAGAATTGTCATGCACAAGAACACACGCACCAAGGAGATCAGAAAACTTTGTGGAGCTGGTAAGCTCACTTCCCAAGACACCATGACACAAGACGGAAAATAAAAATATCTGACACCACTGAGAAAGGTTAAACTAGGAGTAGCCCCGCTAACCAAACTCACAAGCAGCAAAATTAGAACAAAGTGTGGGATCAGTGGTGTGTGTGTGTTTTTACTTGAAACAGTGAAAGAACTGACAGTATACTACAAGTACTCATCTATACGGGGGTACTAGTATATATGTTAGCCATTAATGCAACTCCTGTTGATGCTCTTATAGTATACGCTTAGTTCCTATTGGAGAACTTTTGCCAAGCTCATGAAAGAGAGGAGTGACCACACCACGCCACTTGGGGCATGTTCAATTTCATCAATAAATGAACAATGCCTGAAAGTTACACCTAGGCTTGCTGATGAGATACAGCGAGGGCGTGGTACCATATCCATGAAAAGGTGTGGACCTGGGCTGGCACCCTGGGACGGCAAACGAAACGGTTCTGCCACATCTAGACACAGCCAACTCACATGAGAACAAGCTAGGCCTACATGGCAGCCAAGTGATGCAGTAGAAGCTAGGGAGGAGGAGGCCTGCTGGTTCTTACAATTTGACTGCTACTGACAAGATGGACCAGTAAAGGTTGGGTCCACCAGACAGTGACAACATAGAGACACGCACATCAGGTTAAATGTGGGTCTAATGCTGTAACGAGTATTTGGCCAGACAGAGGAGAGAGTTGCTGGTTCCTGCTTCCCTAGGGAGGGAAGTCAGGAAAGGGAAAGATGAGGGCCATGATCCATCAGCATTCAGCAAGGACAGAAACTCAAAAGGAAAAAAAGAAACATTTCACGTGAGAACAGTTTTCCAGCGCGGCCTCTTCCTCTCCCCCTGCGGCGGCCGGCGTGTCCTTCTTTCTCGTCAGGTCAGTTATTGAGCACCAAAATCATCCAAAGCCATGTCGCCGCAAGCCCAAACGAAACCCTAACCCTAAAGAAAACCAAAAGCCATGGAAGATTCCTAATACTTTACTCGCTCACCGAATCCAAGAGCCAAAAGAGGACAGATAGAACAGGCTCATGCAGTGCAAAACCCCATGATGATACCATGTCTTCGCCATGATGCCGCAATCATGCATGTAGGAGTAAAAGCTTGACGCGCGCGCGCGGACATGTACATATATACAGATGTAACTGAGCTAGGCGTGCACAAATGTAAGTATACGATGGAAGGGATAGGAGGAGGCGTACCGTGAGAAGAGGGTGCCGCAGTCACATCGGTACTCACGCGTACCGCAAATCTTAGAGTGCGCCTTCCAGTCTGACTGAACAGCATAGCGCTTGGAGCACTTGTCACACTTCCACTTTTTCTCGCCGTGCTTGCGGCAGAAATGCTTCTTAATGCCGGTGAGGTCGCCGAGGGCGCGCGACGGGTCATGGTGCACGCAAGTTGGTTCCGGGCAGAGGTAGACCCGGCGGCGCTGTGGCTGAAGCGGGTTCTTCTGTTTCAGCTTCCATGGCAGGTTGTGCCCTCGCCGGTGCAGTTGCAGGTTCTGCTCACGCTGGAATCCCTTGTTGCACACCTCGCACACGAACCGGTTTGTCGCCATCAACGTCTTGGGCGACAGCGCGATGACCTCTGCGTCAGGGTCTGCTTTGTTTGATGGGTCGCCAGCGGTGCGAGAAGAAACCGAACACCAGTTTAGTGATACATACAGCATTGCATATATGAGGACGTATCGAAAAAAAAGCATTGCATATATGAGACACTTTGAAAGACGTGTTCGTTGAACGGGGACAAGTTAAGTGTTTCAAGTGAGAGATGTAAAATGATAAATAAAATGTATACATGGGCGAGGATACTCATCAACATTTATTGTGGATTAGGAAGACGGAAGAGTGTTGATAAAAATGTACACGCGTTTTTTTCCTAATCTGATGGAATTGTTCTGTGTGGGAGTTATTTTTCTTATAAGTTAGCTAGGCGTGGATGATTATAATTAATCAATGATGGTGGGAGTTAGTATTCAGATAAAAGTCATTTACGGAACATCTCTTGTTGAGTGTGATGAGCTGTGGTAGAGACAAACTAGTACACGGAGAGGGGAATATTTGCATGAGATTTGGGGGGATGAGAACTTTGCAGGAAGAGATATAGAGAACAAAGGAATCGACATGGATTGTGTCACGGCTCCTATTTGCTTCTCATAATTGGGGGAAGAACTGGGGGCTAACAAACTGGGGGTTCATGGACATGGAATCTTGGGAAACAAACTGATTTTGATTTTTTTCTTGAGAAATATAGAGCTATGCTCTTTTGTCTTAATAAAAAAAGATGATAGAAAAATTTTCAATTTTTCAACCAGTTAGTCAGATTGAAACATGAGATTTGAGAAGAACATGCAAAAAAGAAGTCTAGCACCACGAAGAATCGAACTGCTCCTACTCTCTATTTTCACCTGAATTAATTCTCGCTTTAAATGAAGTATTGACTGTACTAAGGTGCAAACTGAAAGCCAAACTATTAAAGGCTGTTGCTTTGCAGTGACGTTCTAGATAGGGATCCATTGAACTTGCTAGGGAAGAGAGAGAGAGGAGAGAGAAATCTGGCCAGAACTGGAAAACCATTTCATCAAATTCAGTTTCTAACGAAAAACACGCAATTTGTTTCCAGAAAGCATGCAATCCCCTATTACTTCATTATGTAAAAAAGTACTAGTAATTACAAACAAAGAACCGTGGAAGCAAAACAAGATAATCACAACAAAACAGAAAGAGAGGGCGAAAGAGAAACCGAGCGCATGTGAGAGAAGATGCTCCAATTGCCAGCGACAAAATCATAAAACTCCAATCGATCCAGACGAGATCTCGCAACAGGCATGTCTCCAGTATGCATGCATGACCGGAGCTGAAAAGGGACTTGCCTGGTAAAGTCCTCTTCTTCTTGGGCGGTGGCGGTGCCGCCGCGGGTGCGCCATGGCCGGGCGCCGCAGTCGCAGCGTCTGCCACTCCAGGCAGCGCCGCTGCCAGCTGCTGCTGCTGCTGCGGTGATATCAGCGGCTTAATCTGGTCTTGGTGGTCCCCATCTCTAATTCCGAAGAACGCCGCCGCCGCTGCCGATGAATTCGATGCCATCACCTCCCGATTTATCCTCACACCAACTCAAACACGCCAACCAAGCTTCTCCTTCCCTTGGCTTGTTGCCTGAACTGGCAGTGTTCTTCGTCCTTCCCTTCGCTGGAATAAGCAATACTTCCCAAGTGAGACATCGCAATTAAAGAACAGCAACAAGCAAAGTATTTTCAAGAAAAAAGACAGACACAGCATAGCATGCAAGCGGCAACCATGGAAGAAATATTTTCGCCCCGGAGACAAATCGAGGAGGAGATTATCGGCCGACAGAACCAAAGGGAACGAGCGAAAGGCGAGGCCCCAAAATTCCTGAGGGGGCGACGGCTATACCTCCCCCATATGTACGTGCCTGGAATTGATCTGAAACAAGAAACAAATCGACAAGAAGCCCGAGAAAAGCTCCAAGGCTTCAGCCGCTTAGCACTCTTCCGAGATTAACAAAAGAACAAAGTGGCCGGGCTGCAGGGAAATCCAAATGAACTTAACAGTTGCACTCAAAACAAGTAAAAAAAGCAAAACAACAAAAGCTCGCAAACACCCACACCCACAAACTCATATATGACACAAACATACAGAGGGATATTCAGAAATAATTCGCGGAAGTTTGTTTCTTCTCCATACCTCACACTCTCCCGAGTTGCAGCGTGCTGCTCCTCTCGCTTGCGCCCGCGACGACTGAGGAGATAGCAGTGGAGGAGAGAGGACGACGGAGAGGAGGCTAAGAAGGTTGTTGTCTGATTCCTTTCATCTCCTTGTCATACTTTTCCTTCTCTCTCTGTCTCTCTCTCTCTTGCTGCTTGTTTTTTTATAAACAACTCAGAGCAGCGCTGAGGAGGGAAGGATGGGAGCGGCGGGCGCTCACGCAGGCCAAGCGCCCAAGCGGTGTCGTGAAGTGTCTGAGGATTGGGTCCACCGACCGCGTGGGGCTTACCCCTCTCGCCATCACCCACACGCACGAGCTTTTCCCTGGGGTTGTTTTGGCTTTTTGGATGTTTACTACGTACGGGACTGCAAGCGTGCATGTACAAGCGTGTGAGCATGTTTCCTGTCCTCGCTAACTCATCATTGGATTACTAGCTTATTAACGTCACTAACTAATTTATGTCATATCTGTGGCTCTTTTTGTGGTGATAGTTTGCACGCATAGATAGGTTCTCACATATATGGTCGAAAAAGATAATTATTACTTCAGGACGTTACTCATATGATGAGTGCTTATAAGATACATTGCAGAAACAATCATGTACCTGTTTTATTACACGCCCAACCGCGTGTTGCGGCTCTAACAACTATAGTTGTATGTATTTGAATCACAAAAAAAAACACGCACTTTGTTAGAATCCTGTACCTATTATCGATTATATCTGTCACGCCATGCACCGTCGATCATCATCTAACAACAAAAATAAGCAGCGGAGATACAAATTACTTGTTGCCTCCCGTCAGAGCCCAAGCTTATCTGGGAACAGTAGAAAACGCGTGACGTGTAAGAGCTACTACAATCAATATACATGACAACAGTTTCCAGCCGCTAGCTAGTGAACGATGAACGTGAAGAGGCTAGACTAGTAGAAAAATGTCAAAAAAGGCATGCATGTATAGCCATCGAGGCCTAACGTTCGTCGCGAGGAATGCACTGTAACACACTACGTCTGCCGGGCAAAGGTCCGAGAAAGCGTACGTAAGCTCCGCGCCCGTCGTTGATGGGCATCATGTCTCTCGGGTCTTAGTGCCGCTAGAGTACTGTCGTCACTGCCTTCAACCAGCTCTGAAAAAATTTCATCTGTAGGACGACGCCAAGAGATAAGGCACCCAGCACGTAGATATCTTAGCTTATCGACACATGGATGTATGCATATGCAATAATTCAATTACTTAAAAAAAAAGGAAGGAAGGAGGAGGGAAATCAAAAGGCGCATTGAATTGCTCCCAAGGCGCCAGGCGTTGGCAGTTCAATTTTGACGTGTCACTGAGGTGGCATGGTACCAGGAGCTAGCCTGATGAGGAGATACGCACGTGTTACTTACACTTGACAAGTGTTGCTGGTTGTAGTATACGGCGAGCGCGGATGATTCAAGGTACACTTATATACGTCATGTGTTTGATCTTTATGAAACGATTATTTTGCGCGCGTATGAGGAATCGAACCATATCACAGGTATGTTGTGTTTGATTTTTCATGAAACGGTTATCCACGCGTATATTAGAGCTAGTTTTACTATATGGAAAACACGAATGGATCTAAATTTCTACTTTTTAGTTGATCACAAAACTGTCACCATTTTTCACACTCGGGGGGGGGGGGGGGGGGCATATCATGACGAAAGTAGAAAAAATGGTAATTCTCTAAAACAGATGAATAAATTGTTACACTGTTTGATTATGGCGTAAATGTGGTATAATTTGTAATAGATTATGGGTAAGCACCATAATGTTTTATTTATAATTAAATCTTTTGATAAATAAACATTACTTTTGAAACTTTTCAAATTATTATCCAAACAAGCTAAAGGCCTACACTGTTAACGCTATTGCTACAAAATCATCACATGGATTGTTGAAATCACATACTAGAGGAATCTGAAAGTAAGTGCACGCATATGTCCTCGCATTAGCAAAACTGGAATAAACTCTCAACTTCAGAATTTCATCTTGTTGTTTGCCCCCCGTTCCATCGGAAATAAATTCTATGAAATGGTGTTGTAAATCATGCAACACCTTTTAGATTGCTGCCACGTGTCTCTACACGGATCTTAAAGCAGATGAGGAGGAGGATATAGAATAAAAATTGATATGTTTGTTTTCCAATCTGCTTTAAGATTCGTGCAGAGGACATATGGCAGCAATCTAGAAGGTGTTGTACAAGATAATTATTTACAACACCTACCATTGCATAGAATTTATTTTCGTTTCCATCCTATTTGCATCTTCAATTTTTCCGGAGTTATAAAATCAGCCAGGTTCACCAAACACGCGTCAAATCACACGGAATGAATTTGTTAGGCCGCCCTATACACTACACCGATCGATGACATGTGTTGGGTCAATCATCTGCGACCAGCTGCAGGAAGCAATAACCTAGTCAAACAAGTCAAATTGTGGCCGTCACGGAAACCTATTTTAATCTGCGCCCTAGCTAGCTGTCCCGGACAATATAAAACCATACCCTCTGCATCTCATTCTCCAGGGAACCAAATCTACATATATGTGCTCAAGTTTATGGCACTAGCTAGCCTGGCCAACGAGACAACCTATCAGAGGTAGATGCAGGAAAAACGATGGCGGAATTATTTGCACGCGTTAGTTGAGGGAATTCCGTGCATGCATGGTGGCGACTGTCAGTATGCGGTTGTTCGCCGACAAGAGTCTCATAGCTCACGGCGTGCTTAGCATTAAAAAACACAGACGCTGCTCAGGGGAATCAGGGTTCAAGCTAGGGCACTGTGTGTGCGCTGTACACCAAATCACGCACATCAAATCACACACACCTTCCGAGCTAGCCCTGCTAGCACTAGTTTAATTAAGCGAAGATCAAGGCCTGTTCCAAGGACATAAATTCCAACATGATACGATGGTTTTGTTTCGATCTGTGAGAGAGGAAGGAGAGAGAGAGATAGAGAGAGAGGTTAACGTTTCTGCCTGCATGCATCTTGATGTATGCAAAGTAATTATAATGCTGTGCGTACATGTGTGAGTCATGTGTACGTACGTGCTTTGGCGTTTTGTTTGTAGGATAGCAAGGCGGTGGTTGCAGAGGAATATGGGTTCACCTGTGCTGAGTTGCGGGCCCACCAGCCCCTGAGATTCTTCTCCCCGTTTGGTGGCTGTCTTCCTTGGTGTGTGAAGACTAGCCCTAGACTAGAGAGAGGGACTGTATACCTACCTGCAGTATTCCTGCAGTACACCCTAGTAGCATTTCGAGCAGATGGTAATTGGAGCACACGGTCAGCGGTTTCCTGGTGCTGGCACCTGATCATCAATTTGGAGGACTCGGCTTTGCAAAACCCAGGTTTCTCAATTCGTTAGTGGAATTTCAGATAATAGTGATATGCTCCCTGTGCGCCAAAAAAAACGTCAGGAAAATAGTGAAAACCGCAAGGGAAATTTACTCTGTCGGGGTACCTGATGGATAGCCCACGGGGGAATCATTTCCAACGGTTGGCACACAGGGAAATCGTACTCTGGAAACACAAAAAAAAAACATGCGCACACATTGAGATATCACAAACCACTGCACCGATGTGGACACACAGATGCACAGACAAATATCACCAGCAGCATACTCGCGACCAAAGAGGATAATATTTTTGCTGAGACATAGACTAGTCTAACACATACATATATCAAATGCACGTCATGGCGTGCTGTTCAAACAAGTGAAAATCACACACACCTCAACTCGATTAACAGGCATACATACAATTTGTTTCACGTCCTTATGTGTACATAGCTTGAAGTTCATCTGATTTTGCTACAGCTGGGAGGCTAAGAGGCTACAGCTACTACGATGAACGAAGATTCTACAAATAAGAAAATAGAGAACCGTTGAAGAATTGAGAAGACCATTTTTTCCTTTTCTGCAGTCCATGCATATGATCTGAAAACATTAAGACCAAAATAGATGCAATTCAAACGCAAAAACTGAAACACTGGATGGAACTGCCGGGCGCGACGCGGTCCAGAGGAGCGGGCGGCCGACAAGGCTGGTACGACGTGCAGAGGAGCGGCGCGCGGCGGCGGAGGAGGTTGGAAGCGCAGAGATGGATGGAAACGGACGGGGCGGCGGCTCGGTAGGGGAAAGGGTTTGGTGTTATGGGCTGGGCCGCATATATCTCTATGCGTTCTAAAATGCACACAGGTAATATTCCGGTTTCCAGTAGTGGTAGACTTGGAATTTCATTGTTCCACTGCTGCTCTACTGTAGGTGAAAGGCTGTTGAAGCCTGAAAAACACGTGCTTCTCTGAAACTTTTGGATAAAAGAAGCTTGTGTGTGTCAAAGAATGTGTTTCGTCTTCATCTGGTCCTCAATTCAATTTGCAGTACGTAATACAGTAATACGGTAAGTTCTTGGCCATTTCTCAGATCCAGGAAACTTCATTATTACAATGTCAAGAAATAAGAAACGAACAACTTGCCATTCTCTATGCGTAGCATATAAAATATTCTGGCCGGCCAGCAGCATACGCAAGCCTGGTGACCGCTGTACACGCCATGCCATGGTCCCGTCTCTGTCCCTCCTTTCTCTCTGTGCGTGTGTGAGATGCATGTGAACCTCACCTCATGGCCAGCAGCTTATCCCGGAGATATTCTCGGGGGCATGCGTTCTCCTAAGCTAGGGCTCAGCTCATGTCCATGCATGCCCACCCAAGCATAGCTAGGACGGGCCGGCGGACAGGGAACAGGAACCTTTGTTCCATCTTTCAGCGCGCGAGCTCGTGGACGAATTAAGGCATGCACGCAGGATGGCGGACGCAACGTACGACGGAACCGTGGCCAGCATGGACTTACGCACGTCACGCTGCAGCTCGGCTCATGACGGCCATGCACGAGCGCCAATAATCATGCTGCTGCTGCTGGAATAAAAATGGTCAGGCGGCCGGTGTATGATTCCTTCCTTAATTTGTTTCTTTCCTTGATCGAAGCATCGCGATGTACTAGGAGAGTAAACTCCCTCCTCCGTCTCTGAAGTTGTTCGTTTCTTTATATCTATCTTCAGATTTACTACGTACTGTAGCTTCTAGGAGTGGAGGGGGGAAATTGAAGTCTACCGTACACACATCACACATGTTTTCCAGTCTCTGATATGTCGCCAAGCCGCAACAGGGCAAGAAATTAATCACCGTACGTCTGCTGAACAACGTCTCCCTCCATGCATCATATCAACCTCGATTTCTTGTACATACAAAATCGTACTATATATCCAGTCATCGGTTACCGTCATGCATGTCAAGATAGACCAGCCGTGGAGGCGACAGACGGCCGGCCGGGGAGGCCCGGTAAGACCCGTCGTTTCTGAAGCGTATCTACGACGCATGACATGACGCTAGCTAGCGGGCTGCTGTACGTTGCTAGACCGAGCTGCAGAGAGAAGGCATTGACCGATGGAGACGGTGTGTGTGCGCCCCTAATCCGTACTCTTCTTCACGCACTTATCAACGCAAAGCTGGGCCGTACGTAGCAGTCGCGTCGTCACCACCATGTACTAGTATTATCATACACGGCGCGTTCTCATCCAGCCTGTTGGATCCGTTATTTTTTCCCCTCCGTCCCCCAGCGTCGTCTATGATAACGACCTGACGCGATCGAATTTCTTCTCAGGCCAGCGTCGATCGTACGTCGTCGTCGGTTCCACGTCCCGTCACGGAACAGCTCGCTGTTTATTCCGGTCGGTCATGGGCGGCCGAGATACAGGGCGGCAGAGACACATGGCGCAGGGCTGAGCGTGCACAGTATTCCTACAGCCGTCACGTGCACGAACCGGCCGGAGGGCAAGATCTCGTTCATCGGGGTCCCGAACGCGTGCATGACAACAAGTCCCGATCGACCTAGCTACAGTCGATCCATCCGTCCCCAGCTACAGTGTCGCCCGACCCAAAAGCAGATAGCTCGAGATGGCACGGACACGGCAGGTTCACATGTGCGCACGCTGCTCCTCCTCGTCAGATATATCACTAGCTAGCTACTCCCTCCGTTCTGAATTAATTGACATTTAGGATACAAAAATTAGTTTAATTTGAACTAGATTAGCTGTACTAAATGTCAATTAATTCAGAACGGAGGGAGTACTACGCATCATCACCATCATCAAACCGAATTACTACCCGATGGATCGGCCTCGTATAGCTCCAACAACGCATACCTGCCGCGCCCGCCCGGCCGGCCGTCGTCCCCGTATGGACCATCGTCACGCATGTACCCGCCGTGAACACGGGCGCGCGGGCGCAGGCGCAGCAAGCAGCAGCAGCGTCTCGCGTCGCGTTGCGCTGCGCTGTTCCGCCCGCCGGCCTGGCCCGGCGCTAGCTAGCTAGCTAGCTAGCTAGCTAGCTGCTGGCCATCGTGATTGTTCCTTTGCGGGCGGGCGGGCGGCGAACGCCTCTGCCGCCGGCCTGCGCGCGTGACGGCCTGCACTCTCTCTGGTCCCGTGTCTCCCCTCGCGCCTCGGCGCCGTACGTGGTAAAACGTAAGCACTGCCTCTGCTAAGCTAGGCAGGCAGGCAAGCAAGCTCCGCCCACGGCCGCCGCGCCCCTCCCGTCCCGCGCGCGGGCAGGCGCTGCTCGATGGGTACGAAATGACGCGCGCGTTGGCGTTTCGCGGACTTTGCAGACATGACTGGTGGCCTAGCTAGTGAGGGCTGGTGTGGTACACGTCCAAATTAACCGGAGGCGCTGTTGGTGTTGGGGGAGGCGCTCCTGATGGCTGGGGCGCTGACCAGTGCGCGCAGGGGGGAGGGTACGTACGCCGCAGTCACGTACTAGCAGCCAAGCCAGTGCTTGTGAGAGCGCCCGGCCACCACCGTGAATGTCCGCTCCGGCGATCTGCATGCCCAAGTACTTGCCGGCCGGGGCACCGCCCGGCAAGGTTCAGGCTGGGTCAGCGCTTTGTGGTCCGCCTGTGTTGCTGTATGCACGACTGTTGGGCGTCCGGACCGTCGTCGGATCCCATCGAGTTCTACTCCCACTCATCATCTGATTGATCTCCGTCCGAAAACAGGACGGGCATGCATTTCGAGTTGCGCGCGCGGTACGTACCAGCAGGCTAGATATACCAAATCTTGCTGTAGTTCTTAGTTCAGCAGAAAGCAAGTAAAAGTGAAACGGGAAACTAGCTAGATGCCAGCGACGAGAGGGGGTCAGGTTTTTCCGCGCTCTCCCATACAGCTTTTTTATTCGACATCTTCGTTCATGCTTCTTCGGCCAGGGCTCTTCCGCCATGCATTCTCACCTGTGACTCTCCACTCTCCAGGGCCAGTGGATATATAATCAGCTATATATATATATATATATATAGTTCGATCGATAAATCTTTTTTCTTTTTGACCGTCGATCTATCTATGTGTATTGATATGATCCTTATGATTTTCCTGCTTATTGTGCCCTCAGCTGTCCCAATCAAACATGTATCTTTTCCACTTCCCTCGCCTGCAGGGTAGGCACAGAATACTGCGAAAATGACCACAAAAAATGATGATTTTTCTAAGCCGTGTTATGTGTATGCTAGGCAAAGACATGCGAATAATCCCGACTATACTAGCAACCTAACATCAGTATATATAAAAACTGGGTTGCGAATACGGAAGGTGGTAGGCACGGTAATAAATTAAAATAGCTAGGGACAGAACAGTATTGGGTGATGTGTTAAGTATATATTTTACACGGTGCAGTATTCTGGAATCTAGCTAGGTACAGTATATTTATTAATTCAAGTAGGATTGTTCTTGTCACAAAACTTCAAAACATGCATGCATGCCCTCTTCTAAATACAGTTAAGTGCTTAATTAATTTAAAATACTCGTAACGTCAACGCAGAGCATACGCAGTATATATTAGCGTCGACAGTAAAGGAAATGAATATATAGAGAACTAACTCCATATTGCAGCAAGTACACACCGTGCGTCACTACGTACAGCTGAACGTGCAGTTAACATACATGACACATGAGATGTATTCAGTAGAGACACCGTAGCAATGATACATGCGATGTTAAAAATCGGTGCCACGGCGTTGCCATCTATCCCCTGGACCAGAGAGGCGTCCCATGCCCCGCAGCGACCACTCCGGCCAGTCCGTTCCCCAGTAGCAGCTGATTCCCCGGTGACGCGCGCGCCGACGCCATGGGACCCTTCATCAAACTGGTAGGTTACGGGATGTCAGTCCAGCTAGCTCCACCGGCGGCCGGACTCTTGCAGGGATGGGCGGCCGGGCACGAGACCGCATGTGATGCATGCAGAAACCAGCTCAAATGCGCAAGAGACACGAGCGGAGCCTCCGTCCTTCGCGCTCACGCGCCAACAGCTGAGGCGGTCCTAGCATTTTAATTTGCACGGGTCTTAGTAGATGGCAGCCAGCTGCTAATGTGCGGGAGAGATGGATATGAGAATTCGCTTCGAATGCAAGCATGCATGACAAGATAAATAATAGAACACTTATTGTATGCAACTTTAATTTCTATAGTCAGGAGTTAGAACCATATCATGGTGATCCGAGTTGTTCAGCACATGTTCATGCGAAATGACTCGAGCTAGGCCAGAAATGCCTGATGGCATTGGTATTTTTTATTTTATTTATATGGCTACAAATTAAGCGCGCGTCATATATATACTAACGCGCACCGTTGCGTAGCTAGAGCCAACAAGAAGAAGATAACACCCGACAACCAGCATGCATGTCGAAAACACTCGTCCCGTATACTGTACCTCAGGATAGATACACGGTCCAAGCCTGCATCCATTCGCGTTTGCAACTTTCTGCCTTGACAAGATCTATCCATATCCGCAGGACAGAATTAATAGGAGAGAAGACCAGTGGAAATGTCGTCTTGATCAATGTGTATCTACTCTAGTTAGCTAGAAGCAATCAGACCGGCAGAGAGACAATTCGCATGTGATCTTTCAGCTTCATATATAGTGGTGGGAATTGGGCCGCGTCATTTTCGGCCGTGTCAGAGCACGGTTAGAAAGCACGGCACGTGGCCCGGTCCGGCACAAAAAATTCGGGTCGGGCCGGCCCGACACGAAACTTCGGGTCATGCCGGGCCTGGGAACCGGGCACGACGGGCGGCATGGCACGACACGAAGTTTCGGGCCGTGCTCGAGCCGGCTCGGCCCGAATCTTAAAAAACGGCCCGAAAAAGGCCCACTTGTGGCCTGCTTGGTTCGATTCACACGCGTTCCCGTCTCGCCGTCTCCCGAAATCCCCATTCCCAAATTGCGCCCCCGTCCCCGCCGGCCGCCTCCGCCGGTCCGCCCGCGCCGCGCGACGACCCCATGGCTAGCCCGCCCCGCGCGCCGTCCCCGCGGCCGACCCACCCCACGCCGTGCCCCCGCTGCCCCGGCTAGCCTACCGCCGTGCCTCCACTGGTCCGCCACGCGCCCCGCGCTTCTGCCCCGGGCGGCCTGCCCCGCGACACGCGTCCCGACCGGCTCCGCGCTGAGCGCCCCTGCCCTTTGCTCTGCTTCTGCCCTGGCTCCACGCCATGCGCCCCCCACCGCGGCCCCGCCCCACCTCTGTGTCGTCGCTTCTCAGCACAATTCTCGGGCTGGGCTGGCACGGCCCGAAGCGGGTCCGGCGTGCCACGGGCCGTGCCCGGGCTAGAGTTCTTGCACTTCGTGCCGCCCGTCCCTGCACGAATAGGCCCGTCGTGCTTTTTTGGCCACGGGCCAAAATGGCCCGAAGCACGACCGAGTCGGGCCGGGCTGGGCCGGCATGGCCCAATTCCCAGCACTATTCATATCCAACGTGTCAATCCCTGAATCATACTATACCAATGCATCATGTACCATGTGGGCAGACAGTTCATGATGATGAATAAAGGTCAGCCCAAGGTGACATTTAAAATATCTGACTGACGTTAAGGTAACGGATCCCTTGTTTTTAATGGACCATATACCATATGGAAAGACAAGTTTTGGATGACTTTATAATTAGGGGTCAGTAAAGATACGTAAACGGTTCAGTGCTAGCATTTTTCGTAAACTAACATTGCATATTCTTTTACATTACAACTCAAATTATATTACGCTAGCGCGCTCGTGTCTCTCTATTATTTACATAATCAGATGGGTGGAAAATAAATCCAAATGAGTACTGTTCTTCCTTGAACAGAGAACACATAATGCGTAAAGATCAGTCGACACTGAAACCCGCATAGTCACGTGCGCCATACGTGTACAGAGCGAGGAAAAGAGTGGGAGGGTGTGGTGGGCCGATATGGACAAGACAGGTCCATGACATGCAGGGCGCGGCCCTCATGCGTATGATGACGATGTATCCTAGCTACGCGCGCGAGGTAAAGTGGTTTGCATGCCGAGACAGAAGAGAAGACACAGAGGCCGGAGGAGAGGGTTCACGGGCGCCTGACGCCACGCGCCCCTGCGCCCTCGCCGCGACGACCCCACGTACACGCAAGGCCACACCGGAGCGGAGAGATTCCCACGGCGTGTTACATGCATGACTGCATGTCCGTGACAAGGAGCACTCGTTGGACCGCCAGCTGATGGGAACGGGAATAGACGCGTACGTGAATGTAAGTTGCACGTTATAGGCAACCTTACAAGGGCGTACGTGCGTGTCGAAGATACGTGCAAGATGGTCCGAGAAGAGACATGCAGCAGCGCATACTATTGCGTGCTTCGCTTAGGACTGCGACATATCCATATATGGACCGTACATTTCATCCTCACACGTCCCGCAGGTCGACGGGTCTTAGCCAGTTTTTGTAGCCGTTGTAATGGAAGGGTATTTCGTGTAGAAAAGAGGAGTATATTTGGCTCCTTCACGTGCACAATCAGACCGCTCGATGTGCAGGCAAAGCGGACAGCGATGGGATACTTGCTGGGGTGAAGCACTTAGAGTAACACGCCATTGTAAGTCGTAGTCGCAAAGAAAGCAAGGCAAAGTTTCACACTCTTGGCCGAAGAGAATGTACGAAGCCAGTAGTTTGAAGCCATCGGCAGAAGAAACGCTCATTTGGATTCTGCCCGGTGATTCTGCTTGTGTCACACCTCTACACTTGCGCATGGCTGTTTTCCCATGTCGCTTCTGCACAACCTCGCTGAACCAAGAGAGACGTCGGGGCAAACTCTAGAAGATATATGGAGTCCGAACAAGAGAGTAAAAGAAACAAAATATCCCAGCCGCCGTGCAGAGGCGAAGCTACACAGCTCGCCGTCGGTGTCAGCTGACTCCAACGGATTTCTAAAAATATAATGTAAAATACTGTTCAGCCACTGTCTATAGTGTTGATGACATCGATTGAAAACGATGCTGACACCGGCGAACCGCAAGGCTGGCTTCACCCTGCGGCCAGCACTGAGCCCATGAACCGACCTTTACCCGACACTGATCGCGGCCCAACAACCACATCGCGTTCCCACGAATCCCCATCTATTTCCACGGTTCAGGGACGATTCGCTTCTCATCTTCTACCAGGCAGCCACGCACTCAGCAGTCAGGTCAGCAGTAGTAACTTCCTTTATGACGAGAACGATCCTAGGGTATATGTACTATGCTTTAAACCAATAACGCGCAAGACAAACGGCGCCACATGTAAACAGTTAAGTTCCTCGGATTGCTCTCCAAACGTCAAATAGACATGAACAGAGGGAGCACATCACCAATACAAAGACCCTGTAAAAGTGCTCTGATTTCAATAGACTGGGGGTGTCTTTCAAAGCAAAATAAGCCCATCTTCCCCATGATCACGAAATGCTAAACTACTTATCACTGAGCCTCAGGAAGAATGAAGGCATAAAATAGACAGAACTTCACAGATCTATTATATTAGCACAAAGAATATCAGAACTTCCAACACGTAGCACGATAAGAAAATTAAAATGGCAACCTTGACCAGAGCAGTGAGAAATCATCTAATTGCAGACAACCAAAAAATTGCATAAGAATCCTGTCAACACTTTCAAAGGTCTTCAGGACACAGCAGAATCTTTTACCAAGGACAGTCTACGATGACCAACAGCACTAAAATCTCTGTACATATGGATAGCAACAACTTATGTGCTGCATTCTGCAAACTTTTACACGGTATAAAGGCTTGGGACAACTTAGCCTACCGACATGTTTGGGATAAAGTCTTTGTTGTCATTATTGTATAAAGAGAATTGCATTTACGTGTACATAAATTCAGTCTTGCTGGCAAGATAATTCTCACTGCATCAGGCACTAATATCAAAGCAAAAACACATCAAAGCAGTGGGTGTGGATACATGGACATGTGGTAAAATTGCACACTGGAGAAAAGAGGGATCAGAAATCGCACTGGAAAAGGAAGTGTATGAATGGAATGGTACAAAGTGAGGCAACCATTGCTATATGGTTACAACTTTGAACTATTGTACATTTCATTTAAATTATGTGTCATTCCCACGGGTACAGATGTAAGTTTTTCAGATTTCAGTCCTACCAACAGGAGAAAAGGAAACCAGTCTCCATCGCAACCTAAAGTGAGCTTAAACACTTCGTCACTATGCAGAGCCAGAAGCATATAGGGCCAATTTTATGGATAAAGCACAAACTAACATATGGAGGTCCAGGACAAAGCAGCATCATGAGGCTAAATCTTGGAAACCCCAGGCCACACAATATCAACCAGAGTGACCTTCAATGAATGATCAAAACATATTTAAGGATACCCAACGGACAGGATTGAAAACCTTCAAGATACCCCATGATAAAAGGTTCAACCCTGGAGAAGAGAAGCCAAAATCTCTCCCATTGTCATCTCTGTTACATCACTGCTATCGTCTAATTCTGTCCCAGATTGAAGAACTGCAGCGTCTAATACTAGCTTTCGCCTTGCGATCTCGTATATGTTTTCATCAACTGATTCCTTCGTCACTAGCCTGGATGAAAAAGTTAGAACATGCTCAGTATTATTGCACAACAGTTTATTGTGGAGCTAGATATTCATGTATTCAAGTATCACTGTATATAAGTATTATGTCACATTTTTTTACCTTAAGAGACTGGTAGCTATGAAAATCCAATGAAAATTAGTAAATGGTAAGTGCTAAAGACAATAATTATTAGGTAGCAAAGTGAGAGTAAGATAAGAAAATAATCATTTCAACATGCAGACATGTATGCAGAATACCTAATAGATCACTAGATTCAGCTAAATGAATACTTCTGCTAACTTTCAGTACATGTGTCTGTGTGAAGTGTTGCATAGGTCCATGCTACAAAAGCTACACAGGGGAAATACAGTGTTCTTTTCAACATTTTCATTTTTAAATTTCGTATCAACTTCCAGTACAAATTATATCATACTGAAGAATGATCAGAGGATTTTCATAACATTTAGCATACTACCACGCTAAAGAAAAAAGTTAATTTTAGTGAATAAATAAAATCAATATAGGACCTGTCACGGCCTCAGTGAACAAAAACAGAAGAAACAGATAAGAGTCCAAATCAAATCGAGGTGGCACCTATAAATGGTGACAGGCTTTTGCTGTCCAATACGGTGGCAGCGATCCTCAGCTTGCCGATCCATCTGGGGATTAAAGTCCATGTCATGTATTATGACTGTGTCAGCTCCTATTAGGTTCAGTCCCTGGCCTCCAGCTCTTGTAGAAAGCAAACATGCAAATATAGAGTGATCATTGTTGAAAGTGTCCACTATAGTCTGCCTTTCTGTTACAGGAGTGCTGAAACAAAACTCACATAGTAGTTAACAAACAGACTATAATTCAATTAATGAGTCATTTAAAGAAATAACTTACCTTCCATCAAGGCGTCTATATGTAACTCCTATTACTTCCAGTGTCCATTCAAGGATATCAAGCATTGTAGTCCACTGGCTGAATATGAGTACTCTGTGACCATCATTTGCTAGAGAAGGTAAAAGCTCCGCTAAGGCCTGAACCAGAAGTAGGGATTAAGGTAAAAGCATGAAGTGAAGGAAATGGTTTAGATCCTTGAGTGTTCAACAGAAATGGTTCTGTTGCAGAAACAAAAACATATATTAATAGGTTGTGCCGTGATGTGTTTGATGTTCCCATTTCCACTTTTCTAGTCAAATTGAGTGACTGCATATGGACGTAGAAAAGAAATATACCTGACATTTTGCAGAACTAAGAACATGCTCATCTGTTAGGACACCCTTTGTGCCCGCATCACCATATGATATTAATAGCTGGAGGTATAAAATAAATAAAGACACAATTATATTTTTTTAAAAGGCAAGGCTAAGATTTAGACAAGAAAAGCAACATCGTTGAGGGGTATTATATCAGAGTACTCGGCACATATTATACCAACAAGACAATTGTAGAGAAAGAGTCAGACCAACTATGCTTACATCATTCAGCAAATTGACAGATAGAGCAGATGAAGATGTAAGTCGAGAAAGAATGTTACTTGGTGGATAGCAAAATCATTATAGTTCTTTAGCTCTTGAATTGCTCTCTCCAACGAACATTCAAAGCCAAATGCGCCTTTAGGGTACATCAATCTTGCAATTCGATCAGCATCTTTGTCGCTATATACACGCCTTATAAGCAAAGGATGATTTGCAATCTATGGAGCAAAGAAAAAACTTATGACACGGCCAAAAACATATACCTGAAATGTTGCACCATAAAATTACCTCACCTTGCGAAACTGTGTAAAATAGTTTGATATTTGACGCTTTGGAATCAATCCAATGACATTACTAGAAATGTCGACTGAAGACTTTGCACTACGAGTTTGACATGCAGCGCGATATTCATCTATGGCATTTTTATAGGCTTTAGATTGCTCTGAGCCCATGATGACAAACTTTACCTGCAGATAAGATGCAGGTAAGTTGAAGCACCAAGAAGAACCAATTGAAGATGAGTAAGATTAAATCCACTCACATGTTGTATTTTAGGAACAAGCTGCTGCATAACATCTGACTTCAAACGCCTAAGAATAAACGGACCTAAAATGGACTTTATGCGTGAAATTAGGTTATGGTCTTCTGCATTCAATAGCTTCTTCAGATCAACATCTCCAGTGGCAAAAATATCTGGCATCATGAATTCCAACAATGACCATAGCTCCTGTAGAACATAATATCCAAGAGCACCATGTATTTGTCGATGTTTAAAAGAAAAGAACTCTATGCTCTCAAACCACGTTTGCAGGTCAACCGGTTGGTTCTGGATGCCAGGGGACCGATCAACCAATTAGATCAACTGATCAGCCGATTAGGTCTGATACCCTGGTTAGTCGATTTCTGATTGGCTGATCAGGCCCCATAGTCATCCAGCACCCCAGCAACCGATCAGGTTTTATATATACTGTATCTATACATTTTTTATTTTTATATGAGAACGGAGCGATTCAAAAGCACAGGTAGCTGAGAGTTTGAGTAATTCACGCTCTTTTTCCTATGTTGGCTGCTGCAAACCTAGAGACCACCCTGCATCAGATATCTCACACCCTAATGGGCCAAAATTGGCTGACCTAACTAAGCCGTACTGGGCCAAAATCACCTGGCCTGGTTTGTCCACGATCTGATTGGATGATAATAATGGTTAATCATCGATTAGTCGAAGGCCAGGATTCTGATCACCCTGATCATGTTGGCCAGCCTGATCAAGTGCATCTGGCCAATAAGTCGATTAATCAACAAATAATTGTGATTAATCAGACAACTTGAAAACGTGGCTCTCAAATAATTTAAAAAGTAAAAAAAAATAAAATGGAACAGAATTCTAAGGAGTAAAAATTCGTATTAAGATCTGCTAATCAAATAGCTCTCCAACTTCAAATAAACATGAACTAGTACTGGATATGTCACATCAGTAAGCATTCAACGGTTGATGTTAAAAGAAAAAAGAAATGAAACACAGTTCACAGCATCCAGATACAAGTGCAGAGGACACAACCCAATTAATAAATATAAGTCAGCGCTTCCTCTCTCGATGTATGTTTGGGGTAGAGAGGGTAGAGCAGGCTTGTAAATGAGCGCCTGGGCGCCTAGGCGCCCGCCTAGTCGCCCGGCCAGGCGCCAGCGGCAGCAGAGGCGGGCGGGAGACGGCGGCAGATGCGGGCGGCGGCGGGTGGGTGACACCGGCAGCGGGCAGGCGGCGTGGCAGAGGCGGGCGGCGGCTGGTGGGCGGGCGGGAGGGCGGCGGCGCTAGGAGGCGGGAGGGCGGCGGCTGGCAGGCGGGCGGCGGCGCTAGGAGGCGGAAGGGTGGCGGCTGGCGGGCGGGCGGCGGCGCTAGGAGGTGGGCGGTGGCGACACTAGGCAGGCAGCAGCGATGGCGGCAGCGGCGCTAGGTGGGCGGCAGCGCTGGCGGCAGCGGCGGCGGCGGCCAGTCGCCAGCCAGGCGAGTCGCCCGGCCATGGCGTCCAGGCTGGAGCGCCTGGACGCCTAGTCACCGACTAGGCGTCGCCTAGGCGACGACTTGAAAACGCTGGGGTAGAGGGATTGCCAGGTTCAGGTATAAGAGCAACACCAACAGTTCCCCCAATACCAACAAACTGCCATATTGTGGACAGTTCAGACAGAAAACTTACCCCAACAGTTCCCCTTTCCCATCCCATAAATTGTTAATCACCAAAAAACAACCCCCTTCACCTAAATAGAGGGGACGAGAACCCATCACCAATACTTCAGTTAGCCTTGGCGCCATGGAATTTCCATCCTGTTTCCACCAACTTCCTCCTGCTCGTCGTTCCCGCCCCACTGCCACCACGAGCCACGGACTTTTTCCCCATCCGCCACCTCTTGCCTCCCTCCTTCCTGCTAGTCACCACCACTGGGACCGCTGGCGTCGCCCCGCGCAGGCTCGTTGGTGCTCGGGAAGCCTGCCTCGCGAGCCACAGCAACAAACACAACTCGCCACTCTGCCCTGCCTTGGAAGTCACGCCTTGGCTTGCGCAGGGAGTCGCCACGACCAGGGATGCGCCCTGCTCCTCATCGTGCACCTGCCTGCCTCCCAGTGGCTGCATCTCAGCGCCTAACACCGATTCTCGCACATGCCACCAGATCGCCGTTGTCTGAAGCCACGGAAACCTAAATTTGGCCAGATCTGACTCAGCACCACCCTGCCCTACCTCCTCCCTGACGT
The DNA here is from genome assembly GCA_030760725.1 of Neostapfia colusana. Taxonomy (NCBI): domain Eukaryota; kingdom Viridiplantae; phylum Streptophyta; class Magnoliopsida; order Poales; family Poaceae; genus Neostapfia; species Neostapfia colusana. The sequence continues at coordinate 3,217,721 of JASWHV010000017.1, forward strand.
TGCCCCGCCTCGTCCATCGTCCAGACATCGCCCCGCCTCAGACATCGTCTCATGCCACCTTCTTGAGCAGCTAGAGCTTGGCCACAGCCTTCTTGGTCCGCTCGACAGCACAGTGGAGGTGTCACCCTAAGGCCAGTCAGTCGAGGAGGTGTCAAGGAGGAAGAGGAGCTTCTTGCACATCTCCCTGCAGTGTTGGCTTGGGCGGTAGTGTAGCAACGGCAGCTTGGGCAGCGGCGGCATGCTTCGTGGCGGCGGGAGCAGGCGACGTTCTCCTTGTCGGCCATAGCTGGCAGCAGGGGAGATAGAGTAGGGGGAAGTGTGACGTGGCAGTGTGGGGTCCACAGATTGGGGATGTGTTATTAGGGAACTGGTAAAGCACCTCCCTCATAATCCAAAAAACGATATTAGGGCAGCCCCAATACCACCATATTGGGGGTTAGATTATTGGGGAACTGTTGGAGTTTCTCTAAAATCTCACAACTAAATAAAATATCAACATTTGTTGAATGAGTGTGATTTTACTACCTAAAATATTCCATAACTAGAATGTATGTGTTGGAAAGAAATGACAATTGTACGTTGATGCTGTAAATGACTCAGACAGATAAAAGTTCACAAGTCTAAGTACGCATACATTTGGTGTTAGCAGGGATATACTCCTTCGAATCACTATTTTAAGCATATAATCATTACAATAGCATCGAAAGTGCATGGTATAGTCCATCAAAATCAGTAGCTAGAAATCTTATAGTTGAATCACTTAGTGATGTGTGTTTCATGACTTTGTGATTCATCCACTGCAAATTATTCTGAAATGTTCCATGGCCCACACATTTCTCATGATTTCAGATAGTTTTATATAAAAACTACTCCATAAGATAGGTGGATGCTTTTCTACTTATGCACCTGCTAAAAGTGCAGTCGGATGCATGCTTTAGAATTGTCATCAAGCAAACAAGAATGCCAGAAAAGACTTACATGCAAATCATTTTGGAGCGGTGTTCCCGTCAGCATTAGCCTTTGACGAGCATGTCGTGCAACAGCCATCAGGTTTTTCCATCGGAAGCTACCCTTATCTTTCAGAACATGTGCCTCATCCATCAAAACACAGCTCCATGGCCATCTTTTGATGGCCTTACGATCATCCTTTTGTTGAGCGCTACATTAAAAGTTTTCGAAAACACGCATAACATTCAATGCTACTCAAGTAATAATGATTTCTGATGTGCTACACAAACCGAGCAAGTCACCACAAACCTCCGTCTTTCAAAAAGTGAGTAGCCAACGAGGAGGACATTAAATGGAGCTGGACAACCAGCTCTGCCTAAAGAGCTTAACTCCCTTGAGTAGGCAGTTCTTCCAGCTCCATGAAACATGATGATGGAAAATGAAGGGCACCACTTCTTGAGTTCTCTTTCCCAGTTTTCCAACACGGAAGCTGGGCAAACTATCAGATGTGGACCTGGGTCGTCATATAGATGTCGCAATAGAGTAAGATAAGTGACAGCCTGTAGAAATGAGAACAAATTTTAAATACTGTTAGACGAATTGGCGAGTATAGTGCACCCTACAAGATGTGTTCTAACCTTCTGCAATACTAGGGGTACACAATAATCAAGTAAAGCTTCATGGTACTGTGTGTAATAAGCAAAATGTTTAGACAAGTAATCAGCAAATGCTATACATTTCAACACATTAACAGTCAGAAGCTTCAAATTTAAACTGTCATGACCAACACCATAATATATGGTTGAATGTAGTTAACATAATAAAAAAAAATATAGGTGCTATGACATTTCATTCAAGAAACTATTGTCAATACTCTGCTAATTTACGACATGCTAGATTACTGCCATGGTTGCTTACCTGTACTGTCTTCCCAAGACCCATTTCATCAGCCAGAATTGCTGTAATAAGAAAGAGAAGAAAAGATGCATGAATAATCTAGAATTTTTTGGCATGGAGAAACAATACAACATAGGAAAAAATAATCAGTATTATTAGCAGCTTATAGTTCTCCAGTACAAAGCACATCGTAAGATTGGCTCCCCCCTCCCCACCCCCCGGCACGTAAAAGTAACTAGGTAATACAACAAAACTAGTTGCACAAAAAGGAGGTCTAAATTTAACACAACAAATCAATCAGTAAACGTTTGTGGGAGAAACCATTTTCTGTACATTATGGAACTCCATGGTAGTTTGCATCTAAACACAAGCATTCAGAAGATTGTTTCAAAATAGGTTACCCATTACAATACAACAGCAGTGATGCACTCTAGCATCAATTTGACATACCTGCAGCTGCAACATGCTAAAAGATCAAAAAGGCACAAGCAAGGTGTTTTCAACCAAAATTGGTTTATCTGATGTATGTTGACTGCTACTTGCACAATTCACATCAATAAAAAAACAAAAGACGTGCAACTGCTTATTTCAAGAAGGCAACAGCTGCAGGAATAAAAGGATGCTCACTGACAAAAATCACAAAGCTTGTCCATTGAAAAACAATGTTCCAAGCATGCTCAAGTTCACCAGTTCAAAGCAAACAAACTTCACCTCCGCCAATCTTTTTCCGATGCAGTAGGAGAAGAAAATTGACTCCCACAAGCTGATATGGCTTCAACACCGGCTCAAACCCTGACTCACTTGAACATGCAGCATTCACGTCCTCCTATTCAAGTGTTCCCAAATACAGTTGAATCATGGCATTGGTCATTGAAAATACTGAAACTACAGGTATCAAACAAGTTACCTGAGTAACAATCCGGCAAGTGGAAGCATCTATCTCAGCATAGCTGTCACAATTCCGCGCTGACGATCCATAAAGCTCCTGGCGCAGATCCACGGAGATACGTGAGCACTTGCGTAATGCCATCCCTACCACATCCCCTTCGCCCTCTTCAGCACGCACACTTCTCCCACTGCTGTAGTCATGGTCCTCATCATCCTCATTCTCCAACTCCGACCAGTTTATCTCATCGTCATCCTCCCCATCCCCTGCCCCTGCAGTCGCAGGTCCATCACTATCATCAGCGTCCCCAATCACAAGACGTCGACTGGTTGTGTGATGTGACTGAGAAGGCCTCGGATCCTGGTAGTCGAAGTCATCATCAGCGAGGCCTAAGTCTTCATCTTCATCGGAGACATAGATGGCGGCTGTAACCAACCGGCGACCAGTGGTGCGACGCGGGCGCGATGTCCTTGACGCAGGGATATCGGGGACATCATGGAAGTGGTCCGAATCATCATCGTCAAGGTCGAACTCGTCGTCCTCGCTGCCAGAGAGCCCCGAGGTGACGGCAGCCTTGGAGGTGTGTGTCACAGCTAGTGCCACGCGCGGGCGTGATGCCTTCGAATCAGGGATATCGAAATCATCGTCGACTAGGTCGAAGTCGTCTTCCTCGCTGGCTGAGAGCCTCGCGGCGGTGGCGGCGGCCTTGGAGGGTTTAGGATTGTTGCCGCAGGAGCTCCTTGACGGAGGGGCCCGTGACGCAGGCTTGTGCTGCGGGCGCTTGAGGACGGGTTGGAGCTTCTCCTTGCCGCGCCCCCGGTCTCTGACGCCTAGGTCGAAGTCGTCGTCGTCGTCGGAGAGGACAACGGTTGCGGCGCTGCTGGCCGTGGCGGAGGCAGCCTTCGGGTCGTAGCGGAATGAATCGATCGGCGGGGGAGGCTGCGCGCTGCGGTGGGGGCGCTTGAGGACGCGCGAGGACTTGAAGGTGTGGTGCGACCACTCGTCGTCGGAGATCTCGTCGAAGGTTCGCCGCATCACGGCGAGGAGGCGAGCGCAGCTCCCAGCTGCTGCTACACCTGCGGGCGGCCGAAGCCGGTCGGAGTCTAGGGTTTTGGAGGCTGCGGGCAAGGCCGGCGGAGGGAGGAGGCGAGGCGGGGAATCGGGCACGAGGGAATTGGGGAGGAGGGAATTTTGGCGGCCGAGTGGAGAAGCGGGCGGCGCGGAATTTCCCCCTCTTGAGGAGCAGTTTCCAATTTCCTCGTGAGCATTTTTTATCTTTTTGAATTGGAGGATTTTTACGTGGATCCCACCTGTCGGTTGGCGCCTTTGAGTCTGAGTGTTTGTCTGGTTTACGTGCTGGGTCGGCATGAATGATTCTGAACTTTACATTTATGCTACTGTGTTTCACTCAATCACGCAACTAAGCTAGCGTGTTAAATTCTGCTGAAAAGAATGTGTTTTGTAGTTGTTGCAGCAGGGCATCGCAATTTTGTGAAGCGGCATCCCACGAGGTGAACAATGAGGAAAGTAAAGAATATCACGCTCTTATTTGGGATAAAAGGGGTGTTTACTCCATTCATTCATTTTGACTTGATATAATTGACTTCATGAGTCGTGTTTAGTCTTTTGTCCTATTAAATTTAATAGATTTATAATGTGTCTTATTATTAAAGGTATTTAAAAGCACATTTCATAATTTTGCATATAAAATACTTTTTAAATAAGACAAACGGTCAAATAAGAAACTTAAAAGTTAATACGATAAATAAAATTGAACCGATGAAGTAGATAAAAACTTCATGCTAGAACTCAGTCATGACCTAGCTGATATGGATGCTTGCATTTATAGTTTTACTTGTATCAATGCTTCGATAGAAAAGGTAGAGGTAGAAAAGTCCTTTTTATATATAGTGTACATAAATCAAGTTTCAAGTCTTCGAGTTAAAACGAATACTAGGATTTAGTTACGCTTTTGGAAAAGAATCCGTTCACTGAAGAGGTTTGAAGGACTTATTCCTGACAGGGGAAACGGGGGTAGGCAAACCGAACCAAACGACTCAAGCCCAACGGGCCACACCATATACATCCCTCGGCCTCGGCAGCGCGACGCGTCTGTCTCCCTCGCCCCCGTTCCCCATGTCGGACGCCTACAAGAAAGTTAAGCCCGGCCGCCTCGTCTTCAAGGGCGGCGAGGCAGCCTCCCTCAAGCCGAAGAAGCACAAGAAGAACAAGAAGCCTGCCTCCGATGCCCCCGTCGACGGCGACGCCGCGGCGCCCGCGCCCTCCGAGGGCACCGAAGGCGGCACCGGCGCCGGCGATGATTACACCATCGACGCGGCGAAGCGGATGAAGTACGAGGAGCTGTTCCCCGTCGAGGCGAAGAAGTTCGGTTACGACCCCTCCAACGCCGCCCGCGCCGCCGCCCGAACCCGCAGCGTCGAGGAGGCTCTCGACGACCGCGTGCGCAAGAAGGCCGACCGCTACTGCAAGTGAGGTGAGGCGATGGAAGCTAATCTAGGGTTACTGTGTTGGCGGAGCCGATTCCTTAAATTACTGTATCTCAGTAGATCTAGTTACCTATTCAAATCCGTGTTGGGTTATTCGATTTAAATTGCTTGATGCTACCACCACATATGAATTTATTGCCTAGGAATTTTGTCAATGAGAGACTGTTATATGTTCGATCTGCGTAGTTTATCTAAATACGTACAGACGAGCACTGTTTCTACTGAATATTCACTTAGTTTAGGTGCAAAATTGCTGTGTGCATTGACAATCCGGAAATTCTGATGTCGCCAGCATGTGGAGAAAAATGTGGATCAATCAATGTTTGAGCATGGTCTGGAGGGTTCTTGTGATACTGTATGGACTTCGGAGTGCTGCTGTTGTTTGGCAACAGTGTGATAGTCTTGGTGGTCAGTTTTGGCTTTCCTTGCTGTATCAGCATTCAGAGTTGCTAGTATTACAGTTCTACGAATGGGTGATTGAGATTTGAGACCTACATGCTCTTTGCTTTCATTCCTTCTAGATGTCGTGTGTATCATGTGCTGTTCATGTGAATGAAACATCGTATGTCTAGAAAATAGTGTATTTCCTGAACTGTCATGTTTACAACGAATGTAGCCTGACATTTGTTTTCTACTTGACAGGGCGCATCATCATAGTTGTTTGCAGCTGTTATGGAGAGAGGATCACTTAAACTTGCTGTGCTCAGTGTGTAATAGATGTTATTTTTGAACAATTGTAAAGCCTCTAATGGGGTAGTATCACAATTAAGCTAGCCTCACTGGTGATCGAGCATTTCCTTTAATGCATTGCTGTACTAGTAGAAAGGATGCTCATCTTCTTTCTGATACAATTTTCTTCTGCACTCTTTGTTTCTTGGTTTGATAATGGAGAATACCAGATGCTTGGTGCACGCAGTGCCACATTTGTATTTGTGATCTTGGGAAGTGTTTCCTCTGTAGCTTTTTAATGTATTCTTGCTGGCGCGCTACTGTTTTGTTTCTTATTCTTGTTGCCTTGCTGTGTTTAACTACTTCACAGCAAATATTTGTGGGAAACCGAGTAGCAACAATATATTCTTTCTCTTCTTGTGACATCATAGGTGCTTTGTAGCTGTGTGTTTGAGTTTATTATGGATTCAAACTGTAGATAATGTTGTCATATCCACTTAATTGTCTGAAAACTATATATAACATTCGTGTGGCTTTGAGATATTCATACCATTTCATTTTCACAGACAGGTCGTTACATTGTCCATGTTCGAACACCACATTTGTAAGAGTAACTGGAATCACTAATAACTATCTGGAGTATTCTTTGAAGAATAAATACTGCATCCACTGTGGTAATAACTGTAGAGACATACTCTCTCCGTTCTGAAATAAATGACGTTTAGGATCGGAAATCTAGTCTATTTTGAACTAAATTAGTTGTCCTAAAACGTCATTTATTTTAGAACGGAGGGAGTTGAGTAATAGGTAGAGATATAATAACTATAGATATAAAACTATATATCTATATTTTATCTAGTTCTGCTAGTACCGTTGTATTTTACCAACAGTGGATCGTAATTCTGCATTAGTATAGCAGAGCAGTTCAACAAAACTACATGTGACAGCAGGACCACAACATTGACTCCGGATGGCAAAATAGTTATTTGCGCAGATTTCAAGACAAAGTGTTAGTTCTTTTTTCTGTATAGGGAAATCTAACCGGTTACACATTTCCTGGAGTCTATAATTTCGACGTCTAGTCGGCCTGGTAGAGAGGGCGTCTGCGGTCTGGTCGGCGGTGGCCTTGAAACCGCCCAGGCGTTGCAAAGTTGAAGCCCCCGCAGCGCCTAGCCGGCGTGGCGGACGGCCTCTTCCTGGCGACCGTCCACACCTGGCAAATCGCGTTGTACCCGAAAACGGAGGGCCTAGCCCGCGGCGCTGAGGGGGAGATCGTGGTCGGCGGGGGCGTGTAGGCCTCCATCGACGACACCCCACTGCAGATCGCTCTCGCCAAGATCCAGGGCGCCCTGGATCGCTGCCGGGCCGAGGACGCCATGTCGCCATGGATCGCTGCGGCACCCGGTACGGCGGCCGAAACAGCTCGCTGCCGCACCGGCGCCGAGCGGCAGGTGCCGGCTCTCACAGGTTTCGCGTCGGTACTCGTGGGCCGTGTCCGTCAACAATCTAACGCGGCGCGATCTATTTTGGGCCCTTCCACCACCGTTGGCAAAGCCGAATCATCATCACCGCTTCACCAGGCCTATTTGTTAAGAGAGGAGACCAACCCAGTGGGCCGCCGCACACGATCGAACGTGCCGCAAACCGTGCGAAACGGTTCAGAGGCCGACCAAATGTTCGGCCAGACACGCACAAGTTAGAATCCGTACGCAGTTTTGTTCTCATTCTCCTCAGATGCAGAGCCTCTCGCCACAACGAGGCAGACTGCCAGCTGATGCATGACACGCGCGGAACTACCGAAATGGCAGGTCGTGGTAGGTCGCTCTCGCTGTCCCGCTCAGCTTAGGCTCGTGGTGGTCGGCACGAGGCACGCGTTCTGTTTAAGAAAGGGAAAAAGCTTGATCCTCACGACGGACGAAGCGGTTCGGGACGATGCCACTCTCGTCTCTCGCCGCCGAATATCTCGCTCGGTGTGGACGTGGATCGTATCTTGTGCTTTCCGGATTACCTGGTGATCCGACGAAGGTCGTCGCAGCAAACGGATTGAGGAACTTGGCCAGAACCCAGTATAGTGCGTGCGTTCCGGCCATAGCCCACGAGCGCGGAGGCAGCACTGTGCCACAGTGGCTCGTCAGCATCCCACTCGGAAGTCGAAACAGCAAGTGGTGGTGGTGCGCCACGCCGACGCCTGGAAGCCGGGGGACCTCTGCACCCGTGCGCGGCACACCTCTACCACACATGGCCGTGGATCATGTCCACAGAGAAAGGTCCACGGCGTCTCCGTCCTCCTCCTCCCAGTCCCACATCCTAAACCCACCACGGCCTGGGCTACTGTCCCTTTTTCCTCGCCTCTAGTACAAAACAAGACAGGGAGCTCGCAAAATCCCCATTCCCCGGCACCAGCTCGCCACGCCACGCCACACTCCCGGACCACGGTTTGATTTGACCCGGCGACCGATTCGCCGGCCATGGGGTTCGACAAGGAGGCGAGCTCCTCGTCCTCGCGGCTCACCGACGCGGCGCCGCTGCTGCCGCACCACGGCCCCGGCGCGCGCCTGTCGTCGCAGCCCAAGACGTTCGCCAACGTCTTCATCGCGGTGGTCGGCTCGGGCGTGCTCGGCCTCCCCTACACCTTCTCCCGCACCGGCTGGGCGGCCGGCTCCATCATCCTCCTCGCCGTCGCCGCGCTCACCTTCCACTGCATGATGCTCCTCGTCGCCGCCCGACGCCGCCTCGCCGACGAGCACCCCAAGATCGCCTCCTTCGGGGATCTGGGCCAGGCCGTCTACGGCGCCGCCGGACGCCACGCCGTCGACGCCATGCTCGTGCTCAGCCAGGCCAGCTTCTGCATCGGCTACCTCCTCTTCATCGCCAACACACTCGCGCACCTCTACCCAATAACCGGGACCTCCTCCCCGGCCTCCCCGCTCCTCACGGCCAGGGCGGTCTTCATCTGGGCCATGCTGCCGTTCCAGCTCGGGCTCAACTCCATCAAGACGCTCACGCTCCTCGCCCCGCTCAGCATATTCGCCGACGTCGTCGACCTCGGCGCCATGGGCGTCGTCCTGGGTCAGGACGCGGCCATCTGGTTCGCCAAAAAGCCGCCCGTTTTCTCCTTCGCCGGGCCGGCTGAGCTCCTATACGGCTTCGGCGTCGCCGTCTACGCCTTCGAGGGCATCGGCATGGTCCTGCCGCTCGAGGCGGAGGCCGCCGACAAGCGCAGGTTCGGCGGTACGCTCGCGCTGTCCATGGCGTTCATCGCCGTCATGTACGGGCTGTTCGGCGCCATGGGATACCTTGCGTTCGGCGCGGCCACGCGGGACATCATCACCACCAACCTCGGCACCGGCTGGCTCTCGGTCGCCGTACAGCTCGGCCTCTGCATCAACCTCTTCTTCACCATGCCGGTGATGATGAACCCGGTCTACGAGGTCGCCGAGCGCCTGCTCTGCGGCAAGCGCTACGCCTGGTGGCTGCGCTGGGTACTCGTCCTGGTCGTCGGCCTCATGGCGATGCTCGTCCCCAACTTCGCCGACTTCCTGTCGCTCGTCGGGAGCAGCGTCTGCGTCGTGCTCGGGTTCGTGCTGCCCGCCGCGTTCCACCTCAAGGTGTTCGGCGCGGAGATAGGGTGGGTCCATCTCGTCGGCGACGTGGTCGTCATCGTTATTGGAATTGCGCTTGCTGTGTCCGGCACATGGACCTCACTCGTCCAAATCTTCAGCTCTCCCAACGTGTAAGCATCGACAGCCACGTATGAATCTTCAGTCTCGCTACTTCATCGCAAATGCTCAATTGTACGTCGGTCAAGCAGATAGATAGATATCCATTTTTTTATTTAATTTGGTTATGCATTGTTAAACTTATGCGTACAATGTCGTACATCAAGTTTGGGGGCTTTCTGAAGTCCAATACGGTTTTGGTCTTGGTCATATATATAGGGTCCGTTCTGAAGTCAATACTCCTTTGGTATTTAAATTATTATCGTTAGGATAATAATTTAAATCTAAATATAAACTAAATTTGTTGTCATAATGATAACAATTTAAGAACTGAGTATGTGTCGACTATGATTCTTGTTGTAACTGAGTATGAAGAGTGTACAGATTTTTCCATGGTCCTGAATGACAGATGGACGGTCCATTGCGATGTAGCCATTGTTAATCATGTGTATGCAAGGTTTAGGTTTATTTGGTCGTACTCCTTCAGTTCTAAAATAAATCACGTCAAGGACAACTAATTTTGAACCATTCGTAGAGGTCGTCAAGTGGGAGTGGTGTAACGTTGTCGTGCACTTCATAGAAGAAGGATGGCTTGTATGTTTGGCCTTTGTCAAAATAACTATTTGGTCAATCGACCACGCACTTCGATTTTTAATTGGTGGATTTAGGAAGATTCATTAGCTTCAGATGAACTGGGAACGTTGTTCTGATGTTATTAATTAAAAACCAGCGGGAATAATTCACTTCAAATGAAAGGAGCAGGAAAAAACAAGGGCTCCCATCGTTGCCGCTGTGTTGCCGTCAGCAGTTTTCTGACAAATGACAAGTTGACAACGTTCCTTTCTCCGTATCACTGCAATCCAAACTGATTAGCAGGTTCTAAGAACGTCCCCCAGCAAGACGAGCGCGACTTGTTGGAACATCATGTGATGCAAGTAAATGTCCATCCAGTGGAACAGGTTCCGTAACCCAGTGGACTGCGCTATTTTCCTCGTGGATGTCGTTGGCCTGGTCCCGTGACGCGGATGTATGGCTGGCTTGCTCCTCTCTCCCTCTCTCTCTCTCTCTCTCTCTCTCTCTCTCTCTCTCTCTCTCTCTCTCTCTCTCTGAGGCTCTTGTCTCGCGATGGGTCGCGTCTGCCTTCAGCATGCAAAAAAGCTACTACTACTGGTCTACAACTACTACCAGAAGTTCAGAAACAAAGGTACTACTGGCCGTCCGTCAGGACATGGTACGCGTGCGCACAGCAAGCAGATCACGATGGCAGAACGCTGCACGACATCCGGTTGGGCGACGCCTGGAGTCCTCCCTGCTGCGCTTGCTTTTGCGGACGTCTGCGCGTGGTGGTGCTCGGTCAACTCTGCGGACACTGTCTCTCACCCTTTCAGGCACCAGCTTCACAGCTCCATTCGAATTTCAAAGGTAGGGAGAGCGGGGCACGTTTCGGAAAGAGAACCCGGCCCCGCCGTGAGCAACGACCCCCCCCCCCCCCCCCCCCCCCGCTTCCTCCACAAACTGGGCAGGGTTGGCACGAGCCGTCACACGCAGGGCAGCACCCGCACTAAAACGAAACGGATACTATTACTTAATTTTTCGAAAACGGCTAAACGTTAGCTAGCTAAAAACAATCTCCAAATCAGTCGACTTTTCATCCTATATTCCTATAGCAGCAGCGTGCAACTTCATCAGTTTTGGCCCGTATTTGTCATCAGCTGGTCACTTCAGGCCGCCCTCCTCAGTTTGGGCCCGTATTGTTTGGAAACTTGGTCGGGCCGTCCTCCTCAGTTTGCGAGCTGTATTTACCAGGCTTCTTTTCCTGTTTCAGCACAACACACATGCTGATCGCCCATCTGTCATTGTACGGCTAAACCAAATAACCAACGCATGGAGACCACGGGCAATCTATGCCAGATTATCTGAGCCAAGTACCGTACCCTGCCTGCCTGCCACGCTCCCTGATCCGGAGCCTTGAACCTTGATGCAGCAGTCATAGGGCGACCACGTGAAGGAGAATCGCGGAGGAAACTGTTATGAAACTACACCCTCCATTCTGAAATAAATAATGTTAAAAAACAACAATTTTTGTTATTCTTAACATCATTTATTTTAGAATGGAGGGAGTATTTATTACAGAAGGCCCGGGCCCGAGCCCGACCGACCATCCGTGGCCGGTGCCGCGTGTCGCGCACCCCTGCTCAGAGACCTGTCCGATCCAGTCGTTTTCTGAGATCGTTCGCGGCCGATATCTACACTCCTACGCATTTAACTGCTGATCCATCAGTTCCCATGGCACGGCAGTTGCCAGTTGGTGCTTGGCAAATCTGGCTCTGGCCTCGGCAGGCATTCACGGGCATCAAATCGTCTTCACATAATGCCGCAACAGGCGCGGGAAAAAGCAGCAACTACTGAATCGTTCCCCCAAAAGACGCAGGCGCAGGCTCTCTGCTTCTCGCGCCATGTTTAGCACCTTCTAAATCCTCGGTTATCTCTGGATGCCGCGGCAGCAAAACATGAGAGAAAGGCAGCACAGCACCGGCACGTCGTCGTCGTCCAAGGTTCGGAAGCGTTTTTTTTTTGCCCTGCCTTGCAGGTTGCGTCAGACGCGACGCCAAGTGCCGGCATGTGATTGCCCCGGGTCGATGGATCCCACGTTGGAACACCGGAGGCGAGTTATTCTGTCAGTTGTGGTGGTGGGCTCTCTCCTCCCACTCCCAGCGTCCACGCCATCGTCTTCTTCGATCTCGTTCTTTTTAAACCCATTTCGCTCGCTCGACCTCATCAGAATCTGTGGACTCGGACAGTGTACACGGCGGCCGGCCGCAGGGAGAAGGAACATAGAGAGAGGCCACCACCAACCTAATCCTTAACCGCCCTCCAAACGCAAACTCCTCTTCTTCCTCCGTCCTCCCCTGCCACCCCTCAACGCCACGCCATCTCCCTCCTCCGGTCCGTCCTGCCTTGCCTTGGACGGTTTCGTTCTTGGCTTGGCTTCTTCCTTGTCAGTCCTCGATCCTGCCCTCAACTCCAGAGTTCGGCAACTGCTGGCTGCCTCCCTAACCAGCAGAGGAGAGAGGAGTCGCCGCCGATCTTGGCCTGTTTGATCTGTCCGGGCTGCGGTTTGCTGCGTTCGCCGTCGTCCTCGCCTGTCCCGCGGATCGGTCGGCCATGTTCGTGAAGAAGCTCGTCGAGAAGGCTTCCAAGAAGGTATCGGCCCCTTCTTCTCCTGCCCCCATCTGTGCTCAATTAGTTTCCGCTCTAGCCTTCCTCTGTTCTTGGTGGATATAGTGTAACGCTACGGAGTATGCAGATCATTGTTTCTTAGAAGCACGTGGCTGAAAACTCTACAGAAATATACTTAGGCAGATCACTTTGGGGGGATGATCTTCCTTGCCGATCAGGGCATGTCCTTGTGTTGCCGTCTGCAAACCGGTTGGATTCGCCCACGTACTTTTGATCTTTTCTCCTCCTAGGCGCACAAATATCCGCTTCTTCACAACGTCACTCTCGCTTTCAGTTCTTCATCTCCAGGCGCATTTCTCCGGCGCGAACAAGAAAAAAAGGAATGCTGCCTCTTAGACGCCGTGCCGTACGGTTTTACTTTGTGGCATCCGACAGAGACGCGTTTATTCGTCCGGGACCCCCGTTCAAATTTCAAACATCTTCGAAAATTTGAGGACGCCCAGGGAATTGAAGGCGGCGCGCCGAGACCACGCATGTGGTCTCATTGATGTCACAGTCGCTAGTATACGGGTTATATCGAACGCATTGTTTATTTTGCATGTCCCCCAGCAGAAATGATTCTTACCTGTCATGTGGTTAAACTGAAAAGCTACGGCGTAGTATCAGTAACCCGAAAAGAATAGAGCGTCGTGTGCAAGCATACGTGAACTTTGTTAAAGCCGATCTAGCTAGGCGGATAAGAGAATTCGCGTTGACAAGGTCAGATAGGGCATGGATTATTAGTATAACCCGGGGGGGCGGGGGGTTCTGATAAAATACTTGGCCGATTCTTCGAGATCGACGAGATTCGCTTGTTCCGATGCTGGCTTCAACAACGCGTCGCACGCCGGCTTCTCACGTCTGGTGGCCCGTTTGGATGTCAGCTAAGCTGCTGAGCATATCTGCTTTGGCCTCCAGCGCCATGCCTGGCTCCGCGATTTTGCTGTCCCTGTGTACCGATGCTTGAAGCGACAGTGTGTTTAGCATAAGCACGGCGAGACGTGTGGTCTGCTCTCTCTGTGAATTGCCAAGGAGAATAAGGTGAAACTTCAGAGTGGAGCAAGCGGGGAAGCGGTTGACGGAAAAGGAGGTGAGGTCATGTGACGAGAGTGACGTGGAGACTGGCCCTCGATTGAGTTGGGGTAATCCCCTAGAGTACGTACTTGTATCATATATTTTTCGAACATCTATTCTTTTTAGAAAAGAACGTCGTGTGATGTCTGTTGCTTACGTGTACGGTTGTCATTTACTAGAAGAAATTTGGTTTTGGGGGGTTGGCTAGATCCGGGACGCTGGCTGTCCAGATAGCACAAAATAAGGTGTGAGGTGTGCTAGTTTGACATGACACGGCCACGTGCAGTAGTGCGAGGCCGGTGGAGTCGCTGGTCCTGGATATCAGGATGGACCAGCGCAGTTCGTGCCACGTAACCGTCCAATGATTTTTCTCACCCTTGTTGTTGTTAATCATACACTGAAGTTCGTGCCGGCTTGTCGTGGTATGGCACAATGGGAACATGAGATGATAAAAAAGTAGTTACTAGGATATTTTAAACCATCAAAATATTTCAAATAAAAAAATACTTACTAGGATATTTTAAACCATCAAAATATTTCAAATAAAAGAGACTTCCATGGAAAGATTCAGGCGTGGATCGAAATGAAGACCTTCCGCTTGAACCGTACGGACTACCACTATGTTACAGATGCATTTTGTTAATGGTGCGCTGTATTTCCTTATAACAGCCATACAGCGGCAGCATCAGCAGCCTACACGCAGAGGATGTGAGCCCACGGCTGGCCTTCCACTACGGCGTCCCCGGTGAGGCCGCCCTCCTCGCCTACGACCCCGTCCTCCACGTCCTCGCCGTCGCCACCAGGTAAGCAGCACAGCAGACGCACCCCCCCCCCCCACTCTCTCTTCCGCTTCCGGTTCACTCCTGCCCTCCGCCGTCGCCGATGTGCGTGTGCCTGCAGGAATGGGCGGATCAAGCTGTTCGGCCGCGACAACACGCAGGCGCTGCTCCAGTCCCCCGGCCCGATCCCCTCCAAGTTCTTGCGGGTACCGCCTCCGTTTTCCGTTCCTTACATCGTGCCTCGAAGCCGCCGCTGCAAGGTTCCCGTTGCGACTTACTTCGCTGTTCCGTTTCAGTTTGTCGAGGGCCAAGGAGTTCTACTCAATGTCAACACACGGAACCAGATCGAGGCAGGTTTTCTGGTACACATACTATGGTTCATGTCATCGACGTACGTTGTCAATCGGGAAGTCGTGTGTGCAGGTCTGGGACACCGACACGAAGCAGCTGTGTTATGTGCACCCGTTTGAGAAGGAAGTCACTGCGATCTCTGTGCTAGACAAGAGCTTCTACATGTGAGTACTAGTGGTTACAGACCGTCTAAACCCATGAGGGTTATGTGCTCTAATGAGAATTTTGAACTTGGCAGATATGTAGGAGACAATTCTGGAAGTGTGTCCCTGCTGAAGCTTGACTTGGGTCAGAAATGCCTAGCTGACATGCCATACTTAATTCCTTTTGCTGAATCTTATGGTATGTTGTTTCCACTTGCATGTTTCAATTTTAGTTTTTCAGTATATACCTGGGTTGAAGGGCGGACCTGACGCAGTGATAGTGTGTCTCCACTCGTGTCATTAGGTCTTAGCTTCAAACTAGACTCTGTGCAAAAGCAGGGGTAAGACTGTTTAGAAATAAAATAACCCTTCCCAGACCTCACAATGTGTAGGAGTGTTCGGCACTGGGTCAACCCTTTTAGTATATATCAGGGTTATGACAAGTGCATGTTCTTCAGGATTCAGATATTGGTTTAATTTTCAGAAACTTACTTTACAGTCAATGATTATAACTTTTAAATACTGTACGGATCATAAAAATTCTGACTCTCCTTTTTTTATCAGGTTCTGCAACCAATATTGGTAATGAGGTAGAAGTTGTATTTGTATCGCCACGGCCTTTAGCTGAATATAACAGGTTGGTCTCTTTCTAATACTCTAGCATATTTCCTAGTTCAGGATTGACAAATGTATCTATTTAGCCCTATTATAGGGTAAAGAGTATCCCTGTTGACCTTACACTACATACCCAATTTTAGTAGACCTATTAAATATCTCATTAAGGTATACTCTTCTTCTCAGGGTGCTCATTATCTTCAGAGATGGGATTATGACTCTGTGGGATATTAAAGCAAGCAAAGCAGTATACATATCTGGTAAAACTATCCAACAGCTGTCACAACAGGAGGCCAAAACCGTAACATCTGCATGCTGGGTTTGTGCCAAGGGAAGCAAAATTGCTATTGGATATGACAATGGTGATTTATACATTTGGGCGGTACCTGAGGTTTTAACTGCACAAAACTCCTTATCTATGGGCAATCAGAACCTACCTCTTCAGAGACTTAATCTTGGGTACAAGCTAGACAAGATGCCAATAGTCTCTTTACAATGGGTAACTAGCGATGGAAAGGCTAGTCGTCTGTATATCAATGGGCTCAATGATCATGGGCACCTGTTTCAGGTGGAACACTCAACTTATTTTAGCCAAAAAAAGAGGACACTAAGCTATTGCTCATATAAGAGCTTCTTGATTGCCTAATGCATACCTTTCATGTGCCATGTTATTCCTCACATATAAAATGTTTTCCTGTATTACATTTTTATTAGAACTTGCATGATGGTCAAGTGTGGATTTAGTTTATTATTTAGTGTGGAATATTGATAAAAGAATTATCGAGTGGCCATGAAGATACTAATTGCGTAAAGGGTCTGTTATAACTTACAAGGTTTAGCTTCTTAATGTAACCCTCTTCAAGTCTTTAGGAACCAATACAGACCAATTTAGGCAGGACAAATTTGAAACTGGTTAGCTTGAAATCTGAAATTTATGGCCACTAAACGCTAAAGACGGACATTTGTTTTTGGGAAAAGGTGGAACAAGGAAATCTTGTTATTTCCCGTAAGACATGAGGAAATTGTTTCTTTACATACATTCATAGAGCTCTAATTTTTCATGGACAATACTTTGATGTCTTACATGGATAATGTGTCGGCTGTTTTCTGATCAGTAAAAAAGTACATGTTTGTTAAACCTTCTGTTTATTATTCTATGAACAGGTCCTAATTCTGAACGAAGAGAGTGAATCACGAATTGTAAAGATGGTGTTGCCTCTCACTGAATCTTGCCAAGGAATGGAACTCATTACAGGTCTTAGTGACCCAACTAAGCACAAACAAAGTACTCTTGTTCTCTTGTTGAAGTCTGGTCAGATCTGTTTGTATGATGATTCAGAAATTGAACGTTATCTCCTTCACTATCAGTCTAAATCACCATCAACACTTCCAAACCCTTCATCTGTGAAGCTACCTTATGGTGATTCACGCATCAGTGTAGCAAAATTTTATACAAACAGCCCTGCAGCCCTAGCTTCACTGGATGAGGCATGTAGAGATTTGTAACTGTTTCTTGTAGAAAAATATACTTTGAATTATTTGATCAGACATTTTCATCTTTTAATGCTGGACAGGATTATTTTTCTTTGGCTGCCAAATATCCATGGTTGTTTTCTGTGAAGGATAAAATTCAGACTCCAACAAGTCTTACCAACATTCATAAGACCCGAAACCTTTATATAACTGGTCATCTTGATGGAACAATAAGCTTTTGGGATGCATCATGTCCTCTTTTGTTGCAGATTTTTACGATAAAGCAGCAGGTAGCTTCAAATCACAATTATTTTGTTAAGCATTTCATAATTATGCATTTGATACAAATTAATTGACTTGTTCATCCTAATAATTGCTCCTTAAAAATTATGCAGAGTGAAGACAATACATCAAGTGGCAGCCCTATCACATCATTACAGTTTGATCTGTCCTCCTGCATTCTTGTATCCGGAGATAGGAGTGGAACGGTAAGCTACTCTGTGGCCACAAGGTGGCTTCTAACTTCCATGTTTGATACACTAGCGGTGCAGTAAGCCATATTTTCTCTTGTTTCTAGGTTCGTGTAATGACATTCAAGAAGGATTCCAGTGACAACATATTCTCCTTTTTACATGGTACCAGTTTCTTCATACTGTTGCTAATGTTGAAATATAAGTGAATTGCCCACATTTCCCTATCAGCTTAAACTTTTGGGGTCAACCGGTCGGTGCATAGTAGCTTAACATGGTATCAGAGCCAGAGGTCTCGAGTTTGAATCCTGGCGGGCGCGATTTATTAAAATAAATTGCAGCCGACTCCTATTCCACTTTGCGGCCCAAAAGAGCCTGCACGTGAGGAGGAGTGTTGAAATATAAGTGAATTGCCCACATTTCCCTATCAGCTTAAGCTTTTGGGGTCAACCGGTCGGTGCATAGTAGCTTAACAGCTAAAACCAGCATTTCTTGCTCTACGTTGATCCTGTGTGGTCATGTGTTGCTTGTTCGAAAGAGTTAGGATTGCAACAATATCTACTTATCATTGTAAAAATTGTAAATTAAAGGGTCATAAAAGTAATGTTATTATCTATTATGATGAGCTGGTTTCTAGTGTAATATGACTAATATCAGGGTGTTTTCCTTCTGTTTAAAAATAAAATGTAATCTACATTCTTCCTTTTGAACTTATTGATATTAGTCAGAGAACAGATAATTTGGTGGACGCCCCACACTTTTTTTCATCAATCAAAAGAAGATTCTGTGAAAAAATGCTGGCATATCTTGTTATGATCTGCTCAACGAATCTTTCTTCATGACGTTTTCAACTCTGTGATTTTTAAAGGTTTTATAGCCATATCTTTACACAATCACATTGACTCAACAGCGAAGCAAGGGGATAACTTCAGTGTCAGAAGTATAAAGCTCAAAGGAGCTGTCACAGCAACGTCTTTTATATCTAAGTCGAAGTATTTTGCTGCTGGGACAGAAAAAGGGATTGTAAGCTGTTGTTTGTACACAATGTTATCTATCAGCTATCGTTGTTTTCATGTGCTCAATGATACAAGTAAATAAATCCCAAATTCATGTTTCAGGTATCAGTTATCAACATAGAAGATGCTACTATATTATATCAAAAACAGTTTGAGTGTCGGCTATCTGGTGGAATAGCTTCTTTACAATTTGAAACATATAGCCATAATAGCTATGACAAGGACATTTTGATAATAACAATGGAAGATTCATCTATTTTTATCCTCGAAGAAGAAACTGGAAAACTTTTGAACACCAACCCAGTTCAGACAGACAAACCAGCTAAAGCCCTTCTTCTGCAGATATTAGGTGAGTTATATGTCCTTCTGCACTTATCAATTTATTGGGTTACCAAAATTAATTAGAGTACTATCATCCTATTATATCATTTTAAAAGGCCTGTAATGTGATTGATTGTGCATGACAGAGTCAGCAGCACCAGATGATGCATCAGTTTCTGATAACCAAGATACAGTATCTAAGGAATCATTATTGTTGCTTTGCACTGAAAATGCAATTCGCTTGTTTTCCTTAAGCCATGCAATTCAGGTATTTATATTTCTAAATATCTATCATTTCTTTTGATTTAATGTGAGTTGGCATTGTTTATTGGCGTCCTCCTTCATTCAGGGAACAAAGAAAATAATCAACAAGAAGAAATTCAGCAGTACTTGTTGTTTTGCATCTCTTATTCATAGTTCTTATGGAATTGGACTTGCTCTAGTCTTCTCCAATGGTGAAGTAGAAATAAGGTGAGGTAACGGTTGAGTTGAATCATTCAATGTGTCTGAGTCTATCATACTGACATCAAGTGCCTATTTGTGTCCTGTTAACTGCAGGTCCCTGCCAGATTTATCCTTGTTGAAGGATGCCTCGTTACGAGGTTTTGTATACTCAAGAAATTTGAATTCAAATAGTTCAGTAACATGTTCATCTGATGGAGAAATGATCCTGGTTTGTACTGCACCTTTTCTCGTACTCTTCATCCTGTAGATGCCATTAGTGTAATTTAATTTATATTTTAAATAAATTGAACAATTCATCTAATTATACAGGTTAGTGGAGAAGAGACCTACTTTTTCTCTACGCTTTGTCAGAATGACATATACAGGTATGTTCGCAGTGTGTACCATGGTTAGTATGTAACTTTGATAGCGATTGTGATATCCCTTAAGTTCTGACATTAGTGTCTGCAAAAGTTTCATGGAGACCCAAGCTCATGCTCGAACTACCAAAGCATAACACATGATTTCAGTTTTAAATTCTAGAGCTAATACATGCAACTCTATTGAGTTATTCTTTCAGGCTGCTTTTAGTTATCTGAGTAATACCGTTCGTACACAGGCACACAGACAGCATTAATACAGTATACAGAAAAGACAACCGGCCCAGGGAAGACTTTTCTTATGCAGTGAAGTCTCCTAAAGAAAAGAAAAAGGTAATTACTTGATCACAGAGAAATTAGAATATTATGTTTACCTGACCACAGAGGTTTGCAACTCAACAGGGCCTGTTTGGAATGATTATGAAAGATACTAAAGGAAGCAAGGCAAAAGAAGGTGACACGGATGGCAATGAACGATGTATTTCAACGACCCGTGAAGAGTTGGCTTTGATATTTTCATCAGCAAACTTCGCTCCACCGTCTGAGAGAAGGAACAGTTCGCTAAAAGATGATGAGAATATCGAACTGGACATAGGTATATGCTGTCGTTTTGCTTTTACTGATACAGCAATATAAGGGTACTAACGGAGTAATGGTTGTATGCTTTCTTTATAGATGATATCAACATTGACGAGGACAAACAGAAGCAAAAAGGGCCACATTTCTCAGCTCTAAGCAAAGAAAAAATCAGCAAGGGACTCCAAACCCTTAGAGGTGAGTAAAGTACAATAATCACACATTTGTAATCTACTGTGGCTTTACAAATTTAGATTCTGATTCAATCATATACGAAATGGTGTCTATGCCAATCGTGGATTGCAGGTAAGTTAAAGCCCAAGACTGAAGAAAAGGTGAATTTGGGAAATAAAGAACCTGAAAATGAACCGTCTATTAATCAAGTTGACCAGATAAAGATGAAGTATGGGTATGCAACAAATGATGTAAGTGCATAGCACTACCAGGAAATCATAATCAATTTTATGAATTGCAAGACACACCATTACTATATTTTTTTAATAAACAGTTTATTGATAGAACTCATATTGATGACCGAACTTTTATCAAGAAAACTGCAACATTTATTAAACAAACAGGCGTCTTCATTGATAGGAGTAGTTGATAAGCACTAGCAATAGATGATATGATCACTGCATGATGGCGCACAACATAAACACCAATCTACACTGATTACCGCTTACCAATTATTCATGTTTACGTGAACAGGACTACACCAGTGTTCCAAAAATGATTGGGAACAAGCTGCAGGAGAACATGAAAAAGCTGGAGGTAAAACACTTCTGCTTTTTGTGCTCGTCACCCCTCAACTTCATTGTTAGTAGTAGAAGGATCAGATCTAACTGTATCTTTGTGCTGCACTATAGAAAAAATAGACTTATCAGGATGCCAGTACGCCACCCTAGCATCTAATGTTTTCCTTCATGTAGGCATGCCGTTCTAAACAGAAAATACCACATAGTTCAAACTCTTAAGTCTGCTCCATTGCTAGGTTGCTGCATATTCTTGTCAACAAAAAGCCTTGACATAAACATCCTGTTGAAACTTAGAATACTTGAAAATGTTGTCTCTTGCATTATGAATAAGAAGCTAACATCTGGAAACGTGCTTTCTTCAGGGCATCAACCATCGGGCTGCAGATATGGCAAATGGTGCCCAGTCCTTCTCAGCAATGGCAAAAGAGCTACTCCGGACTACTAAGAACGAGAAGAGCACATAATAGAATATATTTACACCTAGACTTACCCCGAACATTGTGAGTTTGCTGCTGACACTTTTTCAAGGGCTGCTGTGGCAATTTTGGTTGTACAAACACCTTTATTACTATCCAATGAAGATGGTACCAGAATTTTCATTTAGAAGCTGCTCTCAATAGCGTAACACCAACACAGCTGCTGCAGCAATATTGGTTGTACAAACACTTTTATTTGAGTCTAATGAAGATACTAGAATTGTCATCTAGAAGCAGCTGGTTCAATTTTCCTTTCCATCTATTATCAATTCATTGCTGTGAGCTAGTACTGAGAGTCAAGACTGAATGTCACGACTACATAATCTGAAACAGCCAAACTGGAGAACCATAAAAGTGAATACATATGAACACGCCACACTGACGCATAAACAGTGGGAGAATCACGGTAGCAATAAAATATGTCAAGAACAATATGAAGGACCATCAGACTGAAGTTGAAAAGCATGAAGAGATGTGACCAAACATGGGCGTATTATCATCAGCACATGCTAAATACCACACAGCCAACTCAAGCATCGATGGTCACATTGAACGACAGCAGATGCCATTAACAGCAGCCAACTATGGGCTAGTCACCAAATTAGTCGATAGATAAGCAAAATAACTGGTTACACAGGGGCGGTGGGCTAGCAGAAGAAAACCAGTCAACATTATCTGCGTCTTTCCCTCCTAATAGTTAAACATGCTCCAGCATGACATAGCCCCATGATACATCCATCTACAGTCTTCCTTATAGCATACAACATAGAAAGGACAGCAGCATAGCTTGCTATTCCCAGAAGAAGTAAACGCCCTTTCGCCAAGCTGCTGTTCCCTAACCTACTATTTAATCCTCATCCTGCAATCATCAAATTGTACCAGATATTACAAAACAATAGGAAAATCCATCACTCTTTCCAGCTGCCATAATGCATGGATTTTATATACCTCGTTACCATCCTGCTCATCGTCATGTTCAACCTCAGACTTGCACTTGTCCGAACCTTCAGCTTCCTCTTCTTCAGTGTCGGTTTTGGCCTTCTTGGAGCTAGTGCTCTCCTGATAAAGGTGACATAACATAATCACAAAAGTCTCAATATAAACAACATAGAGCACAAGATCAATTCCATGAGTTAGTTCTAATAAGGAAGTCAGTACTACTATTCAATGGATGCCTACAAACCCAATCGACTAAGAAAGACAGCCTTCCTAACCAGCCACTTCCATTAGTGTTCCCTTTCTCAACTTCTTTTACTGGGTTAATAGAAATCAAAGAACTTCCAAACAGATTCATGGGCATTCAGGTGGCCAACGTTTCACCTAGTTTAAACTGACTCAACTAGGTTGGAGGCACAGCGACACTGAATCAAGTATATTAATAGTGGCTAGAGACTTCCAGCAATGTGGAATTGCAGGACTAGGGATGGTTGACCGGAAGTGGAGAGCCCTAACGAGAACGTTGAGAAGGAAGGAAAAGGTAACTCCTCGAGTCTTAACTAGCAACAGACCATTTCTACAGGGTGGCAAGTAGCAGGTGCATGTTTGTTTAATCCCTATTCCATTCAACTGCATGAATTACACATTTCCAAATGGAAGGATCTAACATGCATGTGAGTGACCGCTCACATGACAACCAATGGGCGTCCGTAAATTAGCTAAATCAAAATCCTAGTGAAACTACCTTCTTTTTCGCAGGCTTGCTTGGTTTGTCTTCCCGCTTCTTGCTCCCGCCATACTTAGCCTTCTCCTATACAAGGAACACATTAAACCATTAGCGACAAATTATCTGTTTGTTCCCTTTAATGAACAGATACACATGAACTAATATGAGAAACCGTATAAGCGTTGCAAGGATTTAAATACCTCGGCAGACATAGAGCGCCACTTCTCCCCAGCCGCCTTGGTGACCTGAAGGCACATATAAGCCATCGAAGTGAAACCCTAGAAGCAAGGTACAGGTTTAGGTAGGTATGGGTGAGGCAACTCACGGCCACGACGCCCTTGCCCTCAGGGTGCTCCTCCTGGTACTTCGGCCTGAACTCAGCCCTATCACCATCACCACACAACCAGTTCATCAAAGGAAACCCTAAAACCCCTAGAAATTTTGGACGAGGGCACGCGGTATATCTGGAGACGCGAGCGGAGGAGCGCAGGGCAGAGAGGGGCTTACAGGAACGCGAAGAAGGGGGTGGTCCCGCCCTTGGGCTTGCCGACGCCGCCGGCTGCCTTGCGCTTGCCGGAGACCCTGAACCTGCAGCGAGAGCCAGTAACAAAGCCAGACGCGCGACAAACGGAGACGGAAAATCAGTTGCTGGAACCGAACTACCGAGTCGCAAACGACACGAGGGTAGGAGCGGGAGGGAGGCGACTTACGAGCTGTCGGCGTTGGACTTGGACTTCATGACGGCGGTCGGCGAGGGGCTTGCGATGGAGGGTGAGGGCGCCGGCAAGGATGGAGAAGAGCGGTGAGGTGAGAGCGGGGCTGGGGTGATGCCGAGGCGAGGCGTGCGAGGGCGGAGGAAGGAAGAGGGAGGTTGCCAGGTGGGGGCGTCCGCGTGACTAAAGATGGGGATGGGTGTCTGTGGAACGACTCGGGAGCTCGTCATGTCCGGGAAAGTGGACGACGAGGCCGTGTGACGCGGGCCGGTTTCACGGCCCCTCACGGTTCGTTGGCCCGGCTGCTTTGGTGCCGTTATCTGTTTTGTCTTGTTTTTCTAAGCGGGGAAAAAAACTGCGTCGTGCCGTTCGTGAATCGCTGAGATGGTGTCAGATTGAACTTTTTGCATCGAATATTCATTCCAGGGAAACTAGAGAGGTTTGCATCCATGTGGAGTCATTTTTGCAGTTACGAGTAAAAAAATCTTTCATATGCAAGTAACTCCACTTTCATATGAAAGTTACGGATCCCTTTCCGCTTTCACATGCATACTGGTTTTTTTTGCCTCCACCCAAGCTACGGATTCATTTCTACCCAAACCCAAACTCTAGCATGCTAAATCACCTCCTTCCTACAATACACCCCCCCTTTGTGATTGTTGTGATCCTTGCCTTCTCCTAACCCGCCCAACCGTCGTGCCGCACCCAGTCGATTGCGCCTCACCGCTCGCCCGTAAATCATGACTGTCATTGGGCTAACCTGACCGTTCCAATCCTTTCTTCTAACCCCGATGCTCTTTTGGTGAGCCTTTTAAACTCGAAAACCTAAAACACTTACCCGTAGTTATGATCTAGAAGACCGACTATGACAATGTGGAACTTTCTTGCATAAGAGAAGTCTTTTTTATATATAGAACTTTATCATACTTGTCATTATCGAGTTTGGGTGTTTGGGTGATATAGTGGTTTTGTGATGTATAGATAAGGGAGAGTTGAATTTGGGCAAGCACAAATAAAAACAATGGTGGATTTAAATCATTACAAATTTGGTGTTTTTTTGAACTTGGTGTTATGGAAGTTGTTGAGGATCTTGTCCCGTCATATGTGCATTTCGACGTTAACCAACTCTCCCATCCCATGCGAAACGCGAGGGACTAATCCTTCGGTGAACGCGACGGTGAGCTCACTCCACCATGACAACACAAGCTTTGGTGCGTGGCAACGCGCTCCTGAGTTGTTGGGGTGCTACCGTACGTGGATGGTAACGGATGGCGTAGAACGCGATTCATGTCCGGTGTCTCAGGTGGTTCTCGATGCTACTGAGGCGCCGAACGCTGGATCGGTGGGTTGGTCACGAGGTGATGGACGACGTTGGGATTTAGTAGGAATCTGTCCACTACAACCGTACGTTGCGATATATTCCGCGCGCGCGCCTAGCGCAATCGTTGAACCATCCATCAGAGATGATTGTTTGTATCAGCAGAGGCCGTAGAGGTGAAAAGATAGCTCAATCGCGTCCCGTACATTTCTGCTGTGCGATACCTTCACTCGCGGCCGTCGAGTCGGGGTGGGTGGCGTGACTGCCGCGAGAGAGACACGTGAAGCCGAGAACGCAAAGTGTGGTGCTGTGCCGCGAGGTTTCCGCGTGAGACTGGGCGGGCGTTCGTCCAAGAAGGCGGAAGAAAACGGGAAGGCCGTTGAGATGGGGCTTGACCGGGAGTGGAAGGGAAGGAAGCCACGCGCATGCAAGTGGTGTTCGCTTCTGTGCACTGGCCGTGGCAAGGATCCGCGCCCGCGCGCGGCTCTTTATCGCCTTTTCTTTTTCTCCCGGAATTCCTATAGGCGTCTCCACCTTCATTTTATCCGTGCTACGCATGCAACATACCTGGATCCGTCTCGTAGCTTCTGGTACTGGGTTTCTTCTATCGTGCCATCCCGGAAAGCCAGAACACGGCGAGACAACACGGGAAAGCGGCAGGCAGGGCGCGGCGTGAGTGTTGCGAATCTCTGCTTCCGGCGTTCGTTCTGTGGTGTGCTCACGGCTGCTTGCCGTCGTGATCCATTGCCTTCATTTTATTGAAGGACGCGTTCTTCTCCCTCTCGGGAATTCGCAGGCCTTTACCGCTGCACAGTTGTTGAAGGGCCATCCGAACGCCAGTTCGTTGCGCTCGCGGCAAGCATCGCGAAAGCTTCCAAGTTCTACACCGCCTAGCCGCATCACTGCACGCGAGCCCCCCCCCCCCCCCCCCCCCCCCCACCTTCCCCTTTGCCCTGACGCAGTCACGCCACGTCCCCAACAGTCAGTCCACTGCCTTCTCCGTCTGCTACTAGCGATTGCAGGCCGGGCTGGGGTCCTCAGTTTCCTTCCATTTTCAGAGCAGTTGCAATTGGCAATTCCTCAACTCGCCAGCCAATCCCCGTGCCCCCCCCCTGAAAACCCGGCTCCCATGGACGCCTCTGTGTCCACCCTCACCGCGCTCGCCGTCTTCGAGAGCGCCGTCGAACACGGTCGCGACCGCCTACCGGCACTCTGCCCTGAACCTTTCTTTGATCGTTTCTCCATCGCGGCGCACGGCGTGTGGTGGCTGACGCTCGGTTCTTTCTTTATTCCTTTTCCGTTGTCCATACAGGCGCCGTGAGGAGCGTCCACGGGTACAGGGTGGTCGGGAGGAAAGCCGGGGTGGGGTGGGTCCGATGGGAGAAGTGGGTGGAGCGGGGGTTCGTCCTCTCCCCCTGCGGCAGCCGCGAGGTCGGCGTGCCCGCCGACGCGCCGCGGATACTGCAGGCGGACTGGCGCGGCCGGCCGGCGTTCCGCGAGGGGCAGACGGTGGGCGAGTGGCGCTGCATTGTGGCGTTCGACTCCGTCGCCGCCGTGGCACCGACCTCCCCGCCGCCGACTATGCTATGCCCCATCGGGTACGTACGATCAGATCACATCAGATCGAAAGCGGATGGTGCGCGATGCTTTGATAGCCAAACGTGTCCTTTTCTGTTTCAGTTTTCCAAATTGTTTCTGTTTTGAGGAAATAGATCTGCTGATTCATTTACTTCTTTAACCGAATTTTCTTCTTAATTCACTCACTATGCCGTGATAAAAGCTTTGAATTTTTCCCCTTTCAGGAATCCTCAGCTCAAGTGTCTGCCTAACCTATACAACGACCTGGAAAAGGTATTTCAGTTTCAGAGCGTGGAGAACCTCCCACAGCTCATTCACTCTGACTCCGAAGAACAACAACAATCTACTCATTTGGGTGAACGCGGGAACATTTCTGATGAGGCTGATTATGCGTCTGACTCTGATTCTGATTCTGATGAGGATCCTCAATCTGGTACAAGTGATTGCATCTATTCCTTAATTTGGAAATCTAATAGTGACTGTAGTTTATAGCAATGCTATTTCTTTTTTTAGTGTCACTGATTAACTCACACATGTATTTCTCCCAGTTTGGAGCCATATTTTTTACTACTTTAAATTTCCCAGTAAAATTAACGAAGATGGAGCTTTGGATGACTTGGACATTGGTAGAAAAGTTTTGGCTTGTGCCGAACAGTCTGATTTGTGAAGGGAGTTATTTAACAATCCTGTAGCATGTTGAAAATGATTAACGATTGCTATAAAAATTGTCACCCTATGCTGTATAACTCTAGTTAGGGAATGATACCAATACCCACAGGAGACATGGCAAGTTTTGGGATGCTTTGCTTACTTTGATGTAGTTTTGTTGCTTAGTTTTTAACCGAAAAAGCAGAATCTTGAAGGGATTTATTTTTTGTTGCTTAACCGTCGTGATCCTCTTGCTTCTCTAACCGACGATTCGTGTACGGTAGTAACGGCAATCCATTAATGACTAGCAGTGGACCTAAAAAGACACAGAATTCATAGTTCCTATTATGATGATAGACCGATCAACATTTGAGTTAATAAAGGCAAATTATATCATATATAGGTCATGATAGACCATTGTGGAGAAGGCTAAAAGCTGGAGAGGAGAAAAAATGACTCCCTTCCAAGTTGATGTCTTTTTATGTTTAGCGATGAAGATATTAGAACTTGTCGTAGCTAGACGTGAACAGTTTTTTTCTTTTAATATTGACTGATGAGAAAAAGGAGTTATTGTTGCCACTATGACTCAGTATCTATGTATGCAATAGGATTTCATACCGTTATATCTTCCTTGCAGTTACTCTAAGATATTCTTCTGAGAACTGGACAGAAGGCTAACATGAGGCCAATGTTTATGTTTGTTAGATTGAATTTGTTTTGTCTGTTATTTACTGCACTTGCTTTTGTTATTATTATGAAATATTCATGGACTTTATGACATCTGAATAAGAGTAATTGGCGAAGAAATAGGGCAATAGTTTACTACAACTGCTCCTGTCGCAATTTTCCTGTTTGTCTCTTTAGTCGAGGGACAAATTGAAAGCCCAGTCTGACAGTTACCTTGACTTCTTACTTCATCTGGTATTAACTAAAATTATAATAGCAACTTCATATTCTCAAGATTTATAGCACCTTTTGGAAGTTTGAAGTATCATTGGGTATTTGGGTCGTTTTATGTTTGATAGCTCTTATTTCTTTTCTTTTCTTTTCTTTTTTTCTACTTGGATGCCTAATATTTTCTAATGACAAATGCAGAACCTTTACCACCAGTTCAGAAGTATCAGAGAGCCAACCGGAGGCATATAGCAAGCATTACATTAGCTGATATTGCTCAGTGCTTCCATCTTCCAATCAGAGAAGCTTCAAAGAATTTGAAAATTGGAGTCAGTATACTGAAGAAGAAATGCCGCGAATATGGGATACCTCGCTGGCCTCACAGGAAAATCAAGTCTCTGGACTCCCTCATTCATGATCTTGAGGTATCCTGATAGTATCTGTTTTATTCTTCTTTTCTTTTGAATTCACCGTTCGCGGACCAATGCCTGTAGCAGTTTGATGCAGTTCTGACTTATATACTCGAATGCAACACACCTTTTGTTGTTTCTACAGGGTGTGCTTGACGACCAAACAGGAGATGATGTGCAACAAGAGGAGAACCAGGCTCTTGTAATAAGAGCCCTCACAAAGCGGAAGAGGATCCTGGAGAGAGAGAAGGAGACCATCCGGCAGAAGCCTGCCTCGGACCTGATGACTGAAACCAAGCTATTCAGGGAAGATGTTTTCAAGAGGAGAAACAGGGCTAAAAGAGCCAGCGATTAGAGTGTTTCTTTTCCCTTTTGGACTGGACAGTGGACTTCTAAATGTAATTTAGCAAGTACCTTGAACAGAACGGGAAGTGTGGTATTAAGACTGGTTTTGACCTGATGTGGACATATGATAGTAGATCCCAGATTATGGTTGCTGCTCTCTGTAAACCTTGTTGCTGGTGCTGGATTTCAAGGAAAAAAAATGGTGGTGATGTTGACTGCACTTTGCTGTGGTAAACCGAACTGAGAAACTGCCACTCGGCCACTCCTTTTCTTGGATGCTCCCGGAGATGCTGACGGGCCTGCGCGCGATGGACACGGCCTGCCCCGCGGACCAGCACATCCTGGTGGACTGGGCCAAGACGTAACTGGCGGACTGGCGGAGGGTGGCGCGCCTGGTCGACCGGCGCCTCGAGGGCCAGTACCCGTGATCGAGGTTGTCGTGGCCTCGCTCGAGGAGATCGAGCGGATCAGGTTCCGGGCTACCGGCCCAAGGGAGGCGCGTCGGAGTCTGCGCGGAGCAATGAGCTCGTCGAGAGACGCGGCCTCGAGTCGACTGCGCGCGACGCCCGATTGCCCGAAGCCACCGAAACGCTCCGTTACTGTACTGCATGCTGGTTGCCTCGCCGGCGGCGCGCGATTCCGTCGATTTTGTTGCCTCTGTCGCAGCTCAGAGTCGTCAGCGAGGGTTGCGGAAGCCAGAAGGGTCTGTGCTTACCAGTTTGTTTGATCGTGTTACGTAGATAGCACAAATGTTGGGTTGGCTGGCTCAGCAGGTTCAGGAGGATCTTCTCATTTCCTCTCGCACTCCTACTTTGTCAGATTTTGTTGTACACGCTCTGTATTTTCTGGAGGGGGGAAATACTGTAACTGAAGCTGCCTTGGCCGTACTGCACCTGCACATGTCTGCAAGGCAAGCTCTGATGCATGTGCTCCACGTACGGGCACGGCGTATCACGCTGTTCAACTGTTCACAGCTTCGATAAAGTCGAAAACACGAGTACACGAGCGGCGTCACCGACTCCCTGTGCTGTGCTGTGCTGTCGCGAGTTTGCACTTCAAAGTCGTAATGGCTACGGTTGTTTGACGGCGACCGATCATAACAGGATACTACACCTTTTGATTTGTCCGGACTGCCGGCCGGGACCAGCGTATCATCCGGCACATCACTTCACTTCACGCGCTTGGCAGCTACAGGGTCAATCCGTGCTCATGCATGCGCCCCGCCCTTAGTTTAAGGGCACTACAGCTCGATCGTTTTCCGATTGGGACCGGCTCCGATCGGTTCTATGAAGATTCCCGAGTTTACACCTGAATATTCAGTCCTCCGAACACAACTCACGTCCCAGTCCCGTGCCCATTCAGGCCTTGGTCCCCCCATCTCTGCAGATGCGTGAACGAAATCGTATTCTTCGATCTCTGCCTCCCCGGCAGACAGACCTCATCAGGCGAAAGGACAACTGAACGAACATTCATCGTTTAATGCAGTAATTTACTCCCATCATCATTCCCCTGACTAACGACGACGGCGTCGCATCATCCCCATTCAATAGCCGCGTCGCGTTGAGTTTGGACGTGACGGATCCCCGCGCCCGGATGTGCCTCCAACTTACGGCAGAAGCGTATCGCCTCACCTGGCCTGCGGCGCGTTATCACGGAAGCTTAATTGGAGCCGGCACACACGTCGGAGGACGACGAGGACGCCGGAACAACCGCATGGGTGCAACCTGCTGCCAGCAGGCCGAGGGCTGGCATCGATCACAGAAGGAAGCCGTTCTGGAACCGCGTACGTAGTACGTAATTGCTTTGCTAGGAGCCTAGGAGAAGAACCGGTTTAGGCTCGTCTCGTCCACATGCGGAACGTCAGAATTCAGACCCAAGAGTGAAGACGTCTCTATCCTCTTGGGTTGACGCCCCGCCCCCTCGGCCACTTCGCCTGCTCGCCTCGAGGCTGATCAGGGCAGCATTTTTCTTGAATGATGAATGCAATCTCTGCCTTGCTACGGCCGCTCCCCGGCCTCACACGAGCGCGGCCCGCAGAGACACCACGAGAGTACGTGTCGAGTAACCGTGAGCGGCGGCGGCACACTGTTCATGGCGTTTTTCCAACACGTCAAGATCCACGTCTTCGTTTTTTTTTATTTCTCAACGTTAGGACGGTTTAATTAGTGCGGTATCGTTAGGGAAAACGGAGAATAGTATGATTGATGGGCGACTTCTATACCTTTGAGTTTTAGTAAACAAATCTATCGAGCTAGTTGCCATAGGAAAGGTTTATATAGCCGTTCTTGAAGGCTGTCACTTCAGTACCGGTGGGATTTCATAAACACCTCTCTTCTCTCTCCTAATTGATTTCTTATCGCATCAACATAAATAATAATATGACATACTTACTATTCTATGAAAATAAAACTCACGGTGGTGAAGCGGAGGGAGTAATAAAAACATGTTGACGCGCCGGAGAAACTGGTCGATCGATCGCCGGGAAGAGGGGGGGGGGGGCAGATTGGACGGAGTCCGGATCAGTACGTGTGACGCAATGATGTCGCTGCAGGCAGACTGCAGGGGACCCCGCGACGCTCAACTACCGCGGCCCCGCCGAACACTGGCCGCTGTAGCCCACAAGACCGCCGCCGCGTGTGTGTGTGTACGCAACCACCACTTTGCCCTCTCGTCGCCGAGCGGAGATGTGGCGCCGGGAACAGCGACCGCCTCCGCCGGACGTGGCCACAGGCGCGCCACAGCTGGCCGTAGCCCCCCCTTGCAGGGCCGCCGCTTCGTTTCCCATACATTGATACATAGCCGGGGGAAACCATACGGCTGCGCGGCCTGTGAGCCCACAGCGACGTGTCGGGGTGGTTGTGCTGTGCGCAGCCGTCTCACCTGATGTTTTTTTTACGATAACCACTGTAACACCTTTTATTGGGAAAAAAAGATTCACAATTTTACATAGACCAACGTTTTCTGAGCATAACCTGACAGCGACCCTGTCACCATTCAGGCTTACAGACATACTGAAAATCGTGCAGGTTTCAAGAACAACTAACAGGGAATCAAAAGATACTTAAGGATTACATATGTTTTTAACATCTCGATTTCATCTCTTCACTCCGTTTGCTTTCAGGGTCATCAGTCACTACGGTTGGTAAAAATTGTGACGGAAATTATTACAGTTATTACCCACCGTTTTACCCGTCCCGGACTATATCGTGTATTCGGATCCTTCGCGCGCACTGAGTGTGAACTGCAGGAGTACCTTGCCTACGCTTTTTTTGTGCTAGAGAAGATGCGTCCCCAATCATACCGGTCATCACCTTCTTCCAGACACTCGCAGGCCTGCGGTTTTGCACCTTTGTTCGCTCAAATGGTGGTGGGTGTGGGGATAAGTAGCCAAGCACTCGCACGGGACAAGTGCCCTTCTAGAAAAAGATCGAGCGGACCATGCGCCCCAGCACTCGTTTTTCCTCCACCCCCGGGAGGAATTGGATCCGGTTGTTGATGCGAAAGCGATGCCCCCATGGGTCACACGTGGACCATCAGTTCGGTAGTGCCACTAGATCATCGTCGGCGTGCACGATGGCCATCTTGGGGTCGTTTGACGTTTGTTTGGGTAAGCGCGCGGTGCGTAGACTAGGGCGTCGGCACGAAGAGAATGTTGCGTTCTGTTTGGGTTGCCACCTTTGGGTTGACAGAAGCGTGTTTTTGTTCAGAAAAATACGGTACGCGCTTCTTGGCTGCATTGCACGGTCGAACACTCTGTCCGCGCTCATGATTTATTATTTGTGTCTGTTGGCTACAACTAGAGATTTAAATACTCTTAGTATGTTGGAGACTAACCTCATCGAGCTAATTTTAGTATTATGAAAACCTTATATACTAGCAAGTAATGACCATAACTCCTAAACTTATCGTGCAAACCGTTCACAGTTCCTGGCGTTGGCTAGTTGAATCTACTTCAGGTGATTTACACATGCCAGAAAGTAAAAGCAAATGGTAAAAGTTCAACTCGAGACGAGACTGATTCAGATAGCGGCAGTACTGGTTGGCCGCCAGTTCACCCGCCAGTAACAAAACCAACACGGATAGGATCACCGCCAGGTTGGCCCCACCACATCTCCGCACCCATACGGAGGAATGACCAGCCTCCTGGCTCGCAAACACCGCTGACGCGTGGGCCTAAACGTATCGCTCCAACGGTAAAGCAGCGGCTAGCGAGTGGTGGGCTGGAAATCGGAAGAACGCGCAGAAAAAAAGGGAGGTGAAAACCGGCGAGGAAATCCCGTTGGGCACCCTTGCTGTTCTTTTATGGTTTTCCCTGTTTTCAGTGGAGTGAAAACGGAGCATTCCATTACTTGCCGTATGCGCCATCTGATTTGTTTTGTATGGTATCTGTTTTATAAGTTTGTGTATTTATTATAAAAAATATCGATATATTAACTATAAAAATTTAGAGTAAAATGCACCTAGAGCTCAATGAACTTGTCTAGTTGTACCATTTTCAGATTTTATGGACTTTTATTCTATATTTTTAATTCTATGGATTTGTCCATATATGTCAATTAAGTTTATAAACTTATTCTTTATAGTTATAAGTGAGTGAACTTTTCTAAATGGTGCACTATAGATTCATACCATTTCAACAAATATTTAGACTCAAAGTTAACTCCATCAATTCTTACTGTAAAGGAGTGGCAGGCTACAACCACTTCCGCCGTGAAGCAGTTACAATCACCATTCTTAATATTAACATGTGGACGCGACATTCTTGCCGAAGAGGAGCGATAGGTCTCTACCTCTTCTGGCATGTGTCGGGAGTTTATGCAGAAGGGACTGCAATCACCGTTTCCAGCATCAACATGTGGGCATAAGCTCGCCCTAAAGATTTCTAGTTCTCTGCGCTCATCGTAGAAAGCTACACACACTCTTCGCAATTCAACCATATGAAGCAATAATAGACCATATGAAAAAATAAAAGAGCACATGATGCTTACTACAGTGTCAACCTGAAAAGAGAGCAATAACTCTAGAGAAAGGGAGAGAAAAAAATAATACATGGGATGCATATTTTAGTACCACAACGGTTCAAAACATATCAATGAAGAAGTATAGAGTTGCAGTGCATCACTTACAAAGTTCATGAACTATAACCGTGAAAAAAATTAATGAATCTAAATGATACGGATGAATAAGTTCGTGTATGTATAAATGTAAAATGAAAATTCATGAATCTGTATGGCACAGTTGAATAAGTTCATGTATCTTTGATGTATCTTACTCAAAATTTTATAAATTATCCCTCTCATCTGAATATAAATGTTATAAATAATTAAATGAAAGAATGTTGAATTTTTAGTCTATTGGCAATTTGTAAGTTTCCTTCTTTTAACCCGGCGCACGAAGTGGGCAAGTGGCGCCACGGTGAGCTCGTGGGCAGCGCGGCCTCCCTCGGCGTTATATTTGCGGCCGGGCGGCTAGCTCCGAAAAAGTCCACACCTCCCAACACCAATACCCCTCCCTCCTCGTTGTCTCCCCCAACCCGTCCGTTTCGGCATTTTGCGCTGCCGCGACGGTGAGGGGATGGCCCCCGTCGGGCGCTGGCGAGGGCTCGCCTTCGCTGCGATCGCTCTGGTGCAGGTGAGGAGCCCACTCTCTCTCCGGTTTCAACTGGCACTGGCGCGTGGGGTGTTGGGTCGCGCCGTGGCGGTGATGGCGGTCGCCGCCGCTAGTGGGTCAGGGTTTTAGTGGTGGGGTTTTGGTCGTGCTCTCAGAATTTTTGCCTGCGTGCACCCACCCGTTTGTCGGTTCGCTAATTGCATTCCTTCCTATTTTTTGCATGGTCGCATGGAGGAGCTGCGGTTTTGGTAGCAACGAATTCGTCTGTTATCGGCGCAAATTTATTGCGTGTTTTTGGATTTTCCTTTGCGTTATCATTTGTGCGAGTTGCCATTTCGATGCCGCATTTAAGAGGGTTGGAAGCATTTGAGGTTGGTATTTTTTTCTTCCCTGCAAGCATGACCGAATTTCACTGCCAGTTACTGACACGTGTGGTAGTTTCGAATTGGAGGATTGGAACCGATTGATTTTGCCTCATTGGTGTCCCGGCGTTTCTCCTTTTCCACCCGTTTGGATCAGCAAATTTCGTTCGGTTTAGTTGATCCCGAGTTGCTTGGAGTTTGATTCGATATACTTTTGTTAAGTTCTGGATTTCTCTGTTTGATGTGATACACAGCGTTTGCTAATTTGGTCGGATTTTCTAATTTTCAAGTTTATCTAGAAATTAGTGTTGCACGTTACGTCTTAGATTAGGCCTCAAGGGATCATTGTATAGCGAAATTCCCTTATTTTCTTTTAATTATTTGTTTTCAGAATGTGCTTTATATAGGGCGCTTGAGTTGTGTTGAACATTCAAAATTGCAGTTCTTAGTAGCATTTCGAACTTCTAGCCGCCACAGTTTTTTTGTCCATATATGACTGTAGTTTTTGTCATTTTTGTTTTTAAGTTGCAAGGCCTTTCAGAATCTAGCAAATTTCGTAGCTTAGCCAAAACTCATCCAACCTTTTATATGCATACCCAGATATATTTAAGAAATTTTACACTTCAATATGATTTAGACTTTTACCTTTAACATATATGCTTCTACACTTCAATTCTGTGTTCCTTTATCTGATTTAGAGATCAGGCTGTAACATGAATGTCATTGTTGCTGCAATAGTCATTAGACATGACTCTAGTTATTCATGCCGTGATGCTCCATTGTTGAACTGACTTTTTGGGGCGCATTATTAATATTGTTTCCACAGTTTTAGCACCATTGACAATCATATACTCAACAAGCCACTAGCTGTATTCTAATTTCTATCGAGAACTTGCCAATTTGCTGTTTTTGCTGTCTTGGTGGTATCTGCATTACTATCTTTGTTTGCTACTGAAAAATATTATCTAATTATACATCTAAATTCTGGCCAAAATCTCTCTATGTCACCCCTTGAGGGCTTGAAACCATACCAGCATCACACCATCACTACTCTAATCCAATTAGATATTTTTATACGTAGTTGGTTCAATTTGCACACATTGATGTGTTATTTGGGTTTTATAGTTGCTAGTGCTTTACAAATGCTGCTATAGTTGCTTATTGGTGGGTGCTACAGCTGAAAGGGTAGTATGTAATTACTAGGTGCAAACATAACGGTAGCTGAGACTACTCCTTTCTTGTCCTATGATCTAGTTAGAGATGTAATACATTATGCAGGCATGCTGATTTAATTGTCATTCGATGCGAATGATACTTTGTCTAAGCAGCTGTTTTTTCTTCAATTATGCAGATCAGTTTTCTAGTGTTTCCAATCAGTGCACAACAATCCAACGGAACTTCAAGGTAATTTGTTAGGATGACCTTTGTTCTACTATGTGTAGGATTGGTTAGACCAGCTAATATATGCTCCATTGATCCTAAAATATGCTTGACATGCTTAATGTGGTATCTCATTTTTGTGGAGCCCTTTGTGCTTAGTGCTTAATGTGGTATCTCATTTTCGTGGAGCCTTTTGTGCTTATCTATCTTTACCATATCGCTTTTGTAGGGCAGTACTTGCAGAAGGGTACTGTTCAATGTATGGCATTTGTGGACAAAGAAGTGATGGGAAAGTCTTGAATTGTGCGAATGCAACCAAAGCTGTGAAGGTGATGACATGATCCTTGGTTGCTACTCAGTTTGAATACAATGTAGTAGGACAAACATTGTAATTCTTACCATTGTATAATTTTGTATACCAAATGTGTCATACATGTTTACCAATGATGTTTGTATATTTCCAGCCGGACACTTTGTTTTCTACGAGGATCCAAAGTTTGTGCCCAACAATCACTGGCGATGCCTGTTGTACAGTAGATCAGTTTGACACGTTACACCAACAAGTCCAACAGGTAAATGCTCACACGGTTGAAGTATATGGATTGAGCACTTAAGTTAGCAAATCCCTGTGGTAGCATCTCTTTTATTTCCACTACAGGAATCGGGACTATAGACGACGGCCGGAAACCGTCGTCAATAAGGGCACTACCGTCGTCAATAAGTTATTGACGACGGTAAAAGCTTATAGACGACGGTTTTGAGCTGTCGTCAATTATTAGTCGTCAATAAGTTTATTGACGACGGTAACCGTCGTCAATAAATTTATTGACAACAGCTAAATCTAGCTGTCGTCAATAAACTTATTGACGACAGCTAAATCAGGCTGTCGTCAATAAGCTTATTGACGACGGCCAGGAAACCGTCGTCAGTAACCGTGGCTTATTGACGACGGTTTACACTAGGTCGTCGTCAATAACAATTGCTTATTGACGACGGTTTCTGGTACCTGGCCGTCGTCAATACTAGTGGCTTATTGACGACGGCCAAGTACCAGAAACCGTCGTCAATAAGCTTTTCAATTTTTTTTAAAAAAACAGAAAATCCTGCCCTGGCTTCGAGGCCAGCCCTGACTCGATGGCCAGATCACAGGCAATTAAAACATACATCACAGGCAGGCACAAAAACACTATACGCACGCCACACTACCCTACGCTACCCCGACCGCTGCCACCGGAGTCCAGGAAGTCGTCGTGCGCTCGTCCAAACGCTGGTTGCTGAGGGGATGGAGTTTCCTGAGCCCGTGTCGCCGATCCCTATGATGTACATGTATAGGTAGACAAATTAGAAGTTCACAAATGTGTATATGATTAAATAAACTCATTACAAGTTAAAATTGAGCAAGTTAGCTAGATTTGGCTATGTTTGAGTAAGTTTGCTCATATTTTACTAAGTTTGAGAAGTATGGACTAGTAGTGTTTGTGTTTGAGCTAGTTCAAAAAGTTTTGGCTATGTTTGAGTAAGTTTGGTCATATTTGACTATAGTTGAGTAAGTTGTACCATATTTTACTCAGTTTGAGGATGTTTAACTAGTTTTCTCTAAGTTTAAGTAAGTTTGATCAAATTCAACTAAATTTGAGCAAATTTAACTAGTTGCAGCTATTATGAGAAATTTTGTACCTGTGCTCCTGACGTCGGCCCCTGTGGTAGCTGTATCGGTGGCGGCGCCCACTGAGGAAAGACAACGGGTTGTCCTGTGGCCATAGCCTGCAAATATGAAGAAAATTATTATACATGTCATTTATATATTAGAAACGTTGAGTACATTGATCTGAACTTACCTGCATGGCAGCTTGCAGTTGTAGCATGTACGAGTGTTGATACTCGTCCCTAGCCCGGAGCTCGGCTGCCTGCCTCTCGTTCGCGAGCCTCAGCGCTTCCTGCGTCCTCTGGAGCTCCTCCTGGACACTCTGGAGCTCCAGATCACGGCTGCCACGCCTGCTGGATCCACCCTGCGATGAAGAGGCCCTCGAGTAAGACCGCGCCTCCCTCGAGTCTACTACTCCATCAAAGATGGCCAACCTACACAACGAAGTAAGAGTATTAAAGTTTCGTATCTCGAAGTTAATGAAAGTAAATGAAAACAACAGAACTCACCGGCCGTGAGGTTTACCGCCACCGCTTGCATAGGCGGCTTCAGGTACGATCGGCGAGTTCTGCCAATCGTAATCGTCGCCTCGAAGCCTCCGCACCTCCTCCCCATACTTTTCCTGAAAATACAGAAAATTAAAGTCATCAGAAGTTTTAAAGATAATACAATTAAGTCAACTAAAGAACTCACCAACGTCTCTGTCGCTGTCTGAGAAGACAGCTGATCAGGCTGCGAGGGGTCACTTCCCATGTGACCCCTCCTCCACACCTGGATAGCGGTCGACTCCTGACCGATCTCGCGCTCCTATCGATACGTGTTAGCATAATGGTAGCGATAGAAATTAACTAGAATATAATTCGAGTATCACTTACCATCCGTTTAGCAAGGCGTACGTAGCCGTCCCCGCCAAGACGGTGTTTCCCGTCCGTCCCTCGACTCTGTCGGCGGGTCATCGACACGCCTTGGAAGCCCTGGCTCGCCCAACGAGCACACAGGGAATTGTAGGCGTCCGGACAGGACTCAAGCCACGGTACGCTGACCTGCACACATTTGTTGTTGGATGAAAACATTGATGAAAATTGGATAATGAAGCAAAGTAAAATAAAGAATTTACCTCTGCGTACTGTGCCTCCGTCAAGTACTTGTCCGCCACATCCCTAAACTGCCCCGGCTCACCCTCGTCCGGATGCAACTTATAGTACGCCTTCGTAGTCTGAATGCGAGCCGTTGAAATCGACTGCGTCAGGAGCTTCCTAGCGTTGTTGTTGAAGACCAGGCGAGCGTGATCCAGCTGGGCCTCGTCCTCCAAACGGTAATATTTCTACAAGTAGAAATATACAAGTTAATGTACTTAACATATAATAGGTTCGCATTTAACAAATAGACGATTTGCTTACCATGAATTCATGCCACACATGCTCCTGGTGGTTGCCGTAGGTAATGTCCTGGGCCGTAGCGTAATCGTCCCAAGACGTAGCAGCCCGTCCGTTCACTAGACCGGGGTAGTGACAACGGATGAGCTGGCCCAGGACAGCGTTGACCTGGCGGTGGCGTCCTTGACCCGTGAACGAGTCATCGGCCCAAGACCTAATACACGATTCTCAATTAGTACATATATAAGTGTTAAAATATCTAAACTGATTTGTTATTGATTTACTTACCTATCGCCAACCGGACGAATAACGACCCGATCTTCTGGCCGTGCAGGAACCGGAGGAGGAGCCACGTAGTGGCTCCTCCTGTAACGCCGCTGTGGAGCCGGCTCCACATCAGGCTCTGTGGAAGGCTGTGAAGCAGGGTCTGAATCCTGCGGTGCCGGAAC
Organism: Neostapfia colusana; assembly: GCA_030760725.1. Lineage (NCBI taxonomy): Eukaryota > Viridiplantae > Streptophyta > Magnoliopsida > Poales > Poaceae > Neostapfia > Neostapfia colusana. Next base: position 3,257,830 of record JASWHV010000017.1, read on the forward strand.
CTGAAGAGGATCCGAAGCAGGATCTGTAACAGGCTCCGAAACCTGTGGTGTCTGAAGAGGACCCCTGACCTCTGTCTCCTCAGACGTAGAGTCGTCCTAAAAATTTGAAGATTGGTAATATAGATTTAAGAAAGTTATTTATATAATTTATGTAATTAATTATTCTTTACCTGTCGTGACCGCTCTCGTGACCCCTGGCCTCTGTCGAGGCCCAACAGCTGAGACAGTCTACCATTGCTAGACTGACAGCCCTGGAAAACAGAGTCTGCTCTCGGGGGCAGAAAGCCCCGCGTCCCCCGTCGTCTACTGCTCGATGACATCCTGATGAAAGGAAATTTGATAATGAATTTAAAGGAAAATATAGAAGACGAAAGAAGAGATGGAAGAAACGATACTTGTACTTAATTTCAAAATTCATCAGTATCACGATCATGTACTCTACTTCGTAAACCGGACCATCGATCTTTTGTCATGGTTGTTCGCCGTTTTCGTTTTTTCACATTATGAGTCTGTACATCTTGTGCATCTCCAACTAATTCATCGAGTCGTAGACCAGGCTCAACGACAAAAGAATCCGGCAACTCTTCTTCTTGGTAAACAACATCTGCCTCATCAATGTAACCAGTATTGTCCGGTGTATATAACCGCTCACGAGGATTCACCTTTTGTACAACCCACCATGCACTAAGTTTTTCGCACGGATATTGTAGATAGTACACTTGTTCGACTTGGTGTGCGAGGACAAAGGTGTCGTAGCCTCGTAGTCGGTCCTTGTGTTTGACTTCTACCATGCCAAATTGGTTTTGTCGAGTTCCGTTGTTATTATCAAACCAATCACAGTCAAAAAAGACTACTTTAAGGTCTTTACTCCCGGCAAAACTAAATTCTAGGATTTTGTTTATGATCCCATAGAAATTAGTTTCATGTCCTTCGGCATCGGCGGCCCTCGTCACAACTCCGGTGTTTGATGTTGCCCTTAGAGGACGTTGAGCTTCAAATTGAGTTGAACGGAATCGGAACCCATTGACATCATATCGACCGAAGAGTTTAACTTTAATGGATCCGTTGGACAGTTGTCGCAAATCTTCATGAACACCGACTTGTGTCTTGCACTGTCCAAATATGAAGTAAGAAAACTATTTTATGCTATGAACATAATTACTAAGAGAAACAAGACAAGGAAAACGTTACATGATTTCGAAACCACGTTTGGAAGTTAGGTCCTCCATTTACTCCATAGTGTCGCATTGTTTGTATTTGCTTGCTAGTAGGTTGCTGCTTAGACTTCCAATTTTGTCGATCGAACTCACTAAATCAGGACAAAAAAGAATTATTGTTGTAGATGTATAACACACCACACAAATTTGTATAGATGTTGAACAACCACTTACTGATAAAAATTGTCCATCCCATCTATGTTAGCGTACATGTATAACAAAGCAGCTGTCTTTTCATCTGCTGAAGCATCATAGCTCGTGCCACTACCAACAGTGGTGCCTCTCGTTTGAAAAAGTGAGAGTTCGCTACAAGAGGTTGCTTCAGCCATATTATACCGTAACACCGATGCATTAACATTGTGTTCTTCTGCAAAGTAGACACTTGAAAAGTATCCTATCTCCTGAAGTGTAAATGCTTCGGCGATGCATCCTTCAACCCTTGCCCTATTACGAACCATCGGTTTTAGACATCTGAGTGCTCTTTCAATGTGGTACATCCACCTATATTGAACAGGGCCACCTACTTTAGCTTCATATGGAAGATGGATTAGAAGGTGTTGCATTGGATTGAAGAACCCTGGAGGAAATACTTTTTCCATCTTACATAAAAGCACGGGTATCTCTTTTTCCAACTTCTCCATCATCTCCCTTTTGATTTCTTTAGCACAAAGCTGTCTATAAAAATAGCTAAGCTCGGCTAACACCTTCCAAACCTCATCGTCAAGATAGCCTCGAAACATAACCGGCAGAAGTCTTTCCATGATTATGTGATAATCATGGCTCTTCAAACCAGTAAGATTTCCAGTCTTAACATTAACGGCTCTTCTCAGGCTAGCAGCATAACCGTCTGGGAACTTCAACTGTTTCAACCACTTGAAGACTTCTTTCTTTTCTTTTGGTCGAAGGCAGAAACAAGCTCGTGGTTTCCCACCAGATTCGGAGAGCTCAAGACTTGGTCGGTTACAAACCTCTGCCAAATCCTTCCGAGCTTTTATATTGTCTTTTGTTTTTCCCGTCATATCCAAGCACGTGCTTATGATGCATTCGCCCATGTTACGTTCCTAGTGCATGACATCAATGTTATGCATTAGAATTAAAGACTTCATATACGGTAACTCCCATAGTGCACATATATGAGTCCAATTATGATCCTCTCCGTAACCAACAAAATATCCAGGACGACCTTCATCTGGCACTAGATTATTGAGCTGTTTAACAATTTCCGACCCGTTCAGACGTTGTGGTGGTCCCTTTTTTACAATGGTACCCTTCCTGAAGGCATTTCTCTGTTGCCTAAACACGTGATTTGGCGGTAACCAACGTCTATGACAATCAAAGTAGCATATCTTGCCACCATGAATTAGACGAAAACAATCCGTGTCCGAAGCACATATTGGACATGTCAATCGACCATGAGTGCTCCAGCCAGAAAACATGCCGTAAGCTGGAAAATCATGAATAGACCACAAGTACGCAGCTCGAAGGTTGAATTTCTGTTTTCTATAACAGTCGTACGCTTCGACTCCTGTCCATAACATTTTGAACTCTTCAATCAATGGCTGCATCATCACGTTCAGTCGTGAACCAGGATGATCCGGTCCAGGTACAATAAGGCATAAGAACATGAACTCATACTTCATACAAAGCGATGGTGGTAAGTTGTACGGAATAGCGAACACGGGCCAACATGAGTATGGTGTGGCGTTTGTACTAAACGGTGAGAAGCCATCTGTCGCCAACCCAAAGCGAATATTTCTCGCGTCATTGGCGAAATCTAGATCGAAGTGGTCAAGCGCCTTCCATGCCTCACCGTCCGACGGGTGCACCATCATGCTGTTGTTCTCACGTACACCTTCTTTATGCCACCTCATGTGTCTAGCAGTTTTTTTAGATAGAAACAAACGCTTGAACCTAGGTGTGACAGGCAAGTAGCGAAGCTGCTTCCGTGCGACTTGAGTCATTACTTTTGAACCGTCGTCATTAACAACTTCGACAAATCTCGCTTTACCACATTTTAAGCACTTGTTCTCGTTGGCATGCTCTCTCCAAAAAAGCATGCAATTGTCTAGACACATATCAATCTTCTCATATTTCATATCTAGACCAGAAATCAACTTCTTAGACTGATACATATCTTTAGGCACTTTATGTGGTTGTGGAAGGATATCGCTGATCAATTTGATAAGATCGTTGTAGCAGTTATTGGAGAAGAAATACTTAGACTTAATGGCCATAAATCTAGTCATGAAAGTAAGGAGCGTCACTTCGGTGTGTTCATGCAACGGCTCTTCTGAAGCTTTGAGAAGCGTGAAAAACGCTTCAACCTCCGTTGGAGGAGGATACTCCATCAATTCAGGATTTATAGCATCAAGCATCTCGTCCATCCTATCGACCCCCGTGTTGTCATCCTCATCTGAAACTTGTAAGGGTTGAGAAGATGTCTCACCATGAAAGGTCCACACCTCATAATCTTGCATGAAACCGTATCGACATAAGTGAAACGCCAAATTCACTTTGTCCCAACACTTTGCACCTTGACATTTCGTACATGGGCACCGCACCTTATCGATCTTTGACAATGAAAACGCTCGATCTACAAAAGCATCTGTCTTTGCGAACCACTCATCCGAGTGACCACCAGAACTGTTCTTCCAACCGGTATACATCCAACTACGATCCTCACCCATGTTTGAATCTGCAGTTTAATGTCAAGGAAATTATAGTTACTTTATAATTTATTTATGTCACGGCCCTACATCTATTGGAAAGGATAGGTCCTAAACCCACCCAAGAGTGATCGAGCGGAGCGTGCTCACGACGAGACGCGTGGTATGGATCCGAACGAAATTTCGGCAGCATAACCCCGCTGTTCTCCACTGCACGCCCGAAAATGGTGCAACAGAGAACAACAGGGTTATGCCGTCGAAATCTCGTCTAGATCTAAACCCGCGTTTCATCACATGCCACGCCCCCTCGGTCACTCCCAGGCTGTCCAAAAAGTGACAATTCCGAACGTACACGCCTCACATGCGCAACACATGTGAGACGGGCCCGTTCGAAACGGGTGACGCATGTTGTATAGGTTTACGTCAATCTTTCGTTTTTGAGTCATTTAAAAGAGAGAGAGGAAAGAACGAGAGAGAAGGAAAAAAGGAGAGACAAAGAAGTGGGTCAGCCGTCCTAAGTTATGCCCCGTTGGGGCCTGCCATTATCTTACGACGCCTTTAGGGTTAGCCGTCGTACGTTATACCCCGTTGTAAGTGGTTCAAAGATGAAACCCCACCGTTGGGGCCCGCCGTCCACGCGCGGGAGCTTCCCGTCCTCCGTGCCTGTCTCGACTAATACATTACCACTAAATGAGCCGTGACAGACCCTAAATGGGTCGTGTCAGGCCGGACCGGGCCGAAACCCATTTATTTACATATAGTAACTAATTACACAATCAATCAAAGTATTAATTAAACAATAATCAATTACAATACTAATTAAACAATTAATCAACTAAGGTCGGACGGCGCGGCAGGGCGGGGCTTGGGGCGGGGCCAGGCGGCACATCAGGGCGGGGCTCGGGGCGGGGCGCGGCGAGCGGCAGCGGCCGAGGCGCGGCCAGGGCTCGACGCGACCATAGGAGCGCGCTCGGGACCTGCATCCAGGGAGCGGCGGCTGCCAGAGGGCGCGACAGCGACAGTCGGAGGAGACCAGACGGCGGCTGGAGAAGGCGCGGTAGCGGCGGCCGGAGAAGGTTCGCCTGCGGGTAGAGGAGGCACGGCTGCGGCGTTAGGGGAGAGAGCAGGTGCCCGCCAGGGAAAGTGGTGGGATGAGGCGGCGCCCAGGGAGGAGAGGTCGCCGGCGGAGCGCCGGCCATGGTTGGTGGCGCTGCTGGAATCGGGAGAGAGAAGGGGAGGGAAGCCTAGGGTTTGGCTGATACCATATTAGAGGATGAAAACAGAATTAGTTCATTGATATGGGTTAGGGGTACATATATATAGGGTACATGACTTGACAGACAAGTAGCCTAATGACTAATGACAATCACCCCTAATCCTAATACACATATATGCTAACAATCACTTGGCAGCAATTTACTATACGGAAATAACCATAAGAAAAGTATGTAAAATGAGAAACCAAAAGCTTCCATATAACTGGGATAATAAACAGGATGGGCTCAATAAGTATCGATTCTATGCAAAATGTTAGAACCACAATGGTGTCAAACCAATTAGGTGCATCGTATTGAATGTTGACCAATGCAATCTTTGGGGCTACTTATTGATTTTTTTCCAAGAAGTACAACCAATGTGGGACTATTTCCAACAATAACTAGTTGTGCATTACAACATTTTAAAAAAGTTGAGCGTTACAAGTGGGTGCTTTGACTCAATTAGACAACAGTCTCTACATTTCAGGTATCTAATTACACCTGCATCAATTCTTTGCTTCCTTGACAAAGAATGCAACGTCTGATCGAGCTTCTTTTGGGCTACGCAAGCAGCCAACTCACTGGCACCATCTGACTCAAGGATCAATGGTTGAGGTATCCATTGTGAGACATGCTGAAGACCTAATCTGTAGGGTCAATTTTAACTAACTTACAAGTTGAGCACCGGAGGTTCAGCCTTTTGTATCTCTTACTCAGGCTTATTATGCCGTATGACAAAAATATGGTCTCTGTAACCACGGAATAACGTAACAATGTGTTATGAGACACCGTGGTTACTCGAGCTCAGAGTACATTTTGATGCTTGAGGTCCAACCTAGGCCCGTACTCATGCTTGGCTACATGATTACACGATCTGCAATATTAATGTACTTTTTTAGATAATGGAACAAGAACATTTATATACCTTGGTTTCTAGGAAATCTTACAAAACAAAGACATCAACGAGCCTATCTTTGAGTCTATACGTAGCGTCACTGAGTTCGATCGATAACTCTCGTATGCCCCTTATCAATTTGACGCCATAACGTTGTCTCTCCTTGCTGGTCTCATTGACATGCACTCACTCGCATGGCATCTATGCACAATAATTAATGCTGAAACTTTTGATGATGTCCTTATTAATCTCTCCTTAGCTTTACAGAAGAGGCAAACAAATTGAGTCCCATCGAGATTGTGAAACAGATTGGGAAGAAAAATCGCACCAAGGACGGGTAGTGCTCAGCCCACGAGAGCTTCAGTCCTCGCAATTCGTGTGCTTTTGATACCGTATCGATCCCATGATTTGACTATGTATATTATTTAATCAGTAGTTTTGCAAGAGGCATTGACCTGCCCGCGGCCGGGGGGCGAGGAAAGCGGGGGAGAGGCCGGAGGGGGAGGAGGAGGGGGACTTACCTCGGCGGTGGCGGCGGGGACCGGCGGTGGCGGTGGCGGGGACCGGCGGGGAGGGCGGCGGCGACGAGAGCTCGGCGCGAGTCGGGAGGCGGCAGTGGCCGCCTCCCGGCTCGCGTACGGGTTATATGTCCTGTTATTGACGACGGTGCCTGGTCACCGTCGTCAATAACGCCTCGGGTGGGCCCGAATTAAGTTAAAGACGACGGGCACCGTCGTCAATAATTTATTGACGACGGTGCTCGTTCAGCCGTCGTCAATAACTGTGTTATTGACGACGGTACTAGGTCACCGTCGTCAATAACTCCTCGGGTGGGCCCGAATTTAGTTAAAGACGACGGGCACCGTCGTCAATAATTTATTGACGACGGTTCTCGTCTAGCCGTCGTCAATAACTGAGTTATTGACGACGGCTTTACCTAGCCGTCGTCAATAACATTAAAGACGACGGCCCCGTCGTCAATAAATTTGGCCGTCGTCTATGATCGTTTTTCCTGTAGTGTTCAGAAGTCGAAATAACCTCCCAGGTAGTCATGTTAGTTGTACTAAACATGCTTTGATTGCTCTTAATGTTTAGGAAACCAATCTTTTGCATTATGCATACTTTATATTTCACCAAGAACTATTTTGCAAAGTTGTGGCCAGCAACCATGAATTTGCTGCATATTTTGTTAGTGACAAGATGCATGTTTAACATGAGTTTTAGAGTCACTTCATCAAACATATATCAAGAAGCCTCTGGGACATCATGAACTAACATGCACGTGCCAGCAAGTAGAATCATGTCAACAAGTATATTTTTTTTGCTTGTTGGTCTTTGTCATGATACTTCTGTATGTCCTAATACCTTGTGCTGCAGTTAACTGCTTATATCTACATTACATTATTTGCTTACTTGGATGGATCTAATCCATTTTACACTCACAAACCTTGTTCTGTACCACTCTATTATGGATTTTTTCATTATATTCTTAAGGAGTATTTTCTGAGTCAAACAACTTCATTATTTTCCGAATGCCATGATATCTCCTTGGCATTCTGTATTCTAAATATATGCTCAATAATAAAACTCCATAACATAGTTACTGGTATTTTCAACATTTTGCAGGCTGTTCCATTTCTAGTTGGATGTCCAGCATGCTTGAGGAATTTCTTGAATCTTTTTTGCGAGATGTCTTGTTCCCCAAACCAAAGCCTATTCATTAATGTCACATCTGTAAAACAGGTCTTTCTTTTCCTAGTCCGTCACTTTCTTACAATAACTCTCATGTGACTCAGTCAGCTTTTTTTTCACATGTCTTTTTGCCAACCATGTCAGTATTCAGTACCTTTGGTTAAATAAAAGCATGTGTATGGATAATTCATATGTTTATTCAATTTCACAAACACAATCCCTATACATTTGTAGGTCAATAACACTATGACTGTTGATGGCATAGATTATTATGTAACAACAAACTATGGCGAAGAGCTATATAACTCATGCAGGGATGTTAAGTTTGGTAGTCTGAACACACGTGCAATGGATTTTCTTGGTGGTGGTGCTAAAAATTACAGAGGTTCTATGATAAACCCATTTTTACAGATGTATCTATGACCCAAGCTAAATTGCAACTATGTTTCTGCAAACCTCATTTTCCCTATATTTGACATTTATTTTCGACCTTGAAATCTGGATGCACATTTAAAACATTTTTCTTAATAAGAGAGGCACAGTAAGGGAGGATCCTGATGTGGTAATTTTGTTAAAAAAAGAAATAAAACAGTACTGTACAGTTCCAGGAAAAACCGGTTTCTTTGTTTAATAAGCTATTCCTAGAATGTATGGTAAAATAATAATTTTCGATGCATGGGTTACTTTGTTCCACTTGGAATCATCTTTGAGTGACTCACGTATAATTATTGGCTTTTATACTTGCATTGTAGAGTGGTTTGCATTCTTGGGGCGGCAAGCAAATCCTAATTAGCCTGGGTCACCTTATTTGATAACATATAGATCAGATTTTAGTTGTTCACCTCCTGTGAAGCCTCTGAATTCTACAATTTATTCTTGTGGAGATCCATCTTTGGGGTGCTCATGTGGTGATTGCCCTTCTTCTTATGTTTGCATGGGATCCTTTTTAAACACTGAAACCTCCTGTTCAGTTAAAATGGGCTCTTTAAAGGTAGCTACAACCTGGTTTTCTATATTTATGGTCCGAGTTCAAAAGGGCCGAGTCTAGCATACCATTCTTTGTATTTTTTGTAACAATTTGTAAATCTTGCAGTTCTACATGTGCTAACTCATGGCAAAATATTAGAAGTACATAAATTACTCATGTGTTTGCATTCATGCCTGGATCATGATTCATAAAGTACACTGAAAGTTAACTACGCCAAACAAATGGTCCCATAAAATATTTATTATTATATGTTTTCGGGGCAAAATACAGTAGAGAAAACCTCTACTGTGTTAGTATATATTAGTATAGGGTAAGGCCAAAGAGTTAGCTCAGTACAGCGAGAAAGTCGGCCTGAAAGCTATTATATGTTGAAATGGGTATTAAAAAATAGATGGTTGCTATGGTTTATATTCAACCACATCCTAGTTCTCTTGTAACCAAAACCTTACGAACACTCTAAATTAACACGGTAACTTCATTTGACATTCTTTGTTTCAAAATTTGGCACCGCGGCAATGTTTAGAGTGTCTCCTTAACTGTGAAATCTCTTGAATATTTCCTTAAACTATTACTGCACCAATTAACTTGTCTTCCTTTTGGTATCTACAGGTCAAATGCTTGGACTTCTCACTAGCAGTTGTCTACCTTGTATTATTGTGTGCTTTTTTGCTGTTGGGTTTGTTATACAGAACACGAGGAAGAACAGGCTTCTCACAAACAAAACCTAGTTCAGACAATAAGTCACATTCAAACAAAAATGACAAGAGTCCTCATAACTCCATTCAGGTTCTTTTCTCCCTGATTATCTTTTTAAGGCCAGTGCTTGCTTGCTTAACTAGAGTATTTATTTATTGGTTTTAGGTCCTAGCACGTTTCTCTAGGTTTTGCTTTTCTTTTTCTAGCATATCATAATAACTTCTGTTATTCTAGATAGCACCTCACTCCTTATCCCAAGTTCATTGTCTTTTGTAAATTTCTCTCAACATCAGTGTCGAAGTGTTCGGTCGACACTTCCCCCGGGCCTGCACTGGGCAGCCCACGGAGGTTCTTTTTTCGGTGGGGCTAGTCCCTTGCGGAGAGCTTGCGTGGATGGACGAGTTAGTAAGAGCTTGACGCGGTGAGTTTTACGTGGTTCAGGCCGCCGGAGCGTAAAACCCTACGTCCACGGTGAGCTATGGAGCTCGCTGTATTGCTTGCTGCTCAGGGCCGGAGTCTTGAGCTTGGGGGTGAGTTACAGCTTGGGAGTGTATGGCTAGCGTATGAGTTGCAAAGTGCGAACCCTTGCTATCGTCGCCTACCCGAGCCTTTTATAGTCCAAGACCCGAGCGGCTTACAAGGGGAGCCGGGACCCGACAGGTGGTCCCGGGAAGATTGTCTATTATCTACCGTATTTGCAGTTATGCCGGTCGTTACCTCTGGTCGAAGGCTTCTGAGTCTTCATCTTGCCGCCCTACCCATGCCGCATGCTAGTCGTAGTGGTTGATGACGGTGCAGGCGGCATGGGATGTCCTGTCGCGGTGTTTATTGGCTGGCAGGTTCTGACACCGCGCGTCAGTCTGTGATGCGACTGGGCGCAACGGCACCTGACAGAAGCGTGCTCCGCGTCTCCGCGTCTTGGGAAGACGCGAGCCTTGAATACCTTGTACGGGCAAGGTATGGGGCGTCTTTACGCCCGCTGCCTATCGCTCGGGGGCAGGCAGCGCCGTTCTGCTGCCACGTGGCGGGCCCGGAGCCCTTCTCAAAGGAGAGGGGGGGCCGTTCCGTGGGGCACGTGGAGCCTCCGGTCCTCTCCCCGCGGAGGGGGAGGCTCGGCTCCTGCTGGCCACGTGGCGGGCCCGAAGCTCTCCTCTGAGGAGAGGGAGGTCCGGCCCCGCTGTACGCGTGGCGCCTTCGGACCTCTCTCCCGCGGGGGGGGGAGGTCCGGCTTCTGTATGCCACGTGGCGCGCCCGGAGCTCTCCCCTGAGGAGAGGGAGGTCCGGCTCCGCCGGATGCGTGGCGCCTCCGGAGCTCTCCCTGTGAAGAAGGGCGAGTTCCTTAGGCATTTTACCCTGTGCGCGGGGGTACCCCATATCTCAGGTACCGACAGTGGCCCCCGGGCCCATCTCGGGGGAGATAGCGAGCCCAAGGTGGGACCTCCGTCTCTTCCGATCCGCGCACTTTCTCTAAGTCCCGAATTGACCGCTGCCGGAGCACGAACGGCCGCGGGATCGTGGGAGCGTGTGCTCACTTGATGGTTGCTTTTACTGCGGCGGTTCCCAAGACTGCCACTTCTGCACGTTGCGGCGCTTTCTTCGGGAACCGCCGAAGTGCCTTGTCGGCTCATCTTCTCAGTAGACTGACTACTTGACCCACCGCTTCAGTTGGGCGGCTTGGGTCCACCTTTCATCGGCGCCCGGTCTCGGAGCCAACGAGGTCGCCGATGCGATGTTTCCAGAGGTCTTCGAATTACCTCGAACCATCCCTAGAAAGTTTTAAAAGGGGATCTCGCCCGCATCGCGGCTTCCCTTCGCATTGCGCTCGTACTTCCCTTGAACTCTTGCGCCCCGGCTTTCCTGCCCTTGCGCCCTCTTTCGCCATGGCTTCCAACTTGCTCCCGACGCGCCTCGTTCGTTCTTCCGAGCTCGGGCCAGTGCGCAGGCTGCTGGGCTGGCGCTCAGAAGAGCAGAAACATCGGCTTCGCCGAGGATCTCTCCCCCTGGTCCTGGAAAAGGGGGAGATAGTCTTCTTCACCGCTTATGCTCTGGCGGGGTTCGTTCCGCCGATTTCTTCCTTCTTTGTCACCCTGCTGGAGACATATGGTCTCCAGCTCCACCATCTTTCCCCCAACTCCTTCGCAATGGCTGCTGTTTTTGTCCACTTCTACGAGATGTTCGTGGGGGTGCACGCCTCCGTGACGCTCTTCCGCCACTTCTTTGTGCTGCGGACGACTGGGCGCGGCTCAAAGACTCAAATGGGGGCATACTACTTCCAGCATCGCTGCAAGGACCCCAAGGTCTCCGGATACCTTCTGCCCTTCAGCGCATCAAGGTGGGAAAACTGGAGGGAGAGCTGGGTGGTAGTGTAGACCGACGAGCACGATGGCCTACAACTCCCAACCGCCAGCCCAACCACCGATCGCCGCTTCTGGGAGGAGATCCCTGAGCTGGAGCAGGAGTACTCCCCGGTCTTGGAGCGGATCCGGTTCTTGTCCAACGAGGGGCTGACGTCACTAATGGTGCTGATGGACTTTATGTCACGCCGTATTGCACCCTTGCAGCAGCGTAGCCGCCCAGCGTGGTACTACACCGGCGAGCAGGACTGTACCAGGCTAGAGAGGGGCCCCGGCTCTGACCCTTCCGACGAGCAGCTGAACGAGATGGTGAGCAAGGTGACCGGTGACTACATTCCCAGTGGCGACCCCACCCTTCCGCCCTCTGCCACCCCCCTCTTCTTGGAGCCTCAGAGGAGGTCAGAGCTCCTGCGGAAGATGCCGAACCTTGACGACATCGGGATCGCCGTCCGGCAGGTCGGAGATGCCTTTCGGGGTATCACCATTCCAGGAACCGAGCACTCCGGGTCAGGGCATGAGGCATCCGCTGCTGTCAAACCCTCCCCCAGAGCCGACGGAACCCAAGCCGCCGACAAAGGGAAAGGAAAGGAGCCGGCCCCCGGGCATCTAGAGAAGAAACGCGCCCGGTCTCCTCCGAGGGCGCCGCCTGTGCCAAGTCAGGGTGCCGGAGCTACTTTGCTCCCATCTCCCGGGGGTGCTGGTCCATCGGGTGGCGACCCGAAGAGGCCCCGAGTGTCCCTCCCCGGCAGGTCTCTCCCCAGATAGCGGCCGTCCGAATCAGCCCAAGTACCTCGCCATCCTTCCTCAAGCGGAGGGGCTCCCAGGATGGATGTTGGTGGGGCGACGCCGGCGAGTGTGCCGGGGATCCGGGCGTCCCATTCCGCGACCGTTCCAGCCGCTGGTCCCGGCGGTCCAGCTATAGCCCAGAGGCCAGTGCTGCAAGCCCGTTGGAGCGCTCATGCCGCCCAGTAAGTGTTGCTCTTTCTGGCTTGTAGGAGCAGAGCTCTTGTCTCTTCTCTTATTCTGAGGTCTTCCTCTTCTTGCAGGGACCCTTATCTGGCCGCCTTCAACCGACGGAAGCTCCGCGCCTCAGCACCTGGGGACCGTGGTGGCTCCCATGGCCCCCAAATCGACGGGGCCACCCCCTGCGCCAGCGGGTTCATTCTCCGCGGTGGCCGCATCTGCTCCTACCCGCCCTCCTTCACCAGTCCAGAAGTCCGGTCTTGAGACCGGGAGGGCTGCTGTGGGTGCGCCTGCTGCCCCCCTGGCCCCCTTAGGACAGCGCCCCACCCTGGTTGTTGAGGCGCCGGCGCCTCCGTCGGTCTTAGACTCGTCAGGGGGGTCCCCAGCGGCGCAACTCCTGTCCCCCCTGCTCCGGCGCCCGTGTGGGACGCCCTTGGGCGTGTCCAGACCAGCGCCCGGCAACTCCAATCTGCCTTTGAGCAGGAGCGGAGGGCATTGGCCGGCGAGAGGGAACGCCTTCTCAGCTGGCAGCAGCGGGCCCGGGAGGCTAGGGCGGACCTTGACTCGAGGCAGTCAAGGCTTGAGGCCATGAGTGCTCTGCTTGGCACTCAGAAGAAGGCCATTAGCCGCTTGGAGTCAGAGGCCCAGCGGGTTCGTGCCACCTACCGCGAGGCTCTGGCCCAAGCTGAAGCCAAAGCCAAGGAGCGTTCCGCCGCCGCGGAGGAGTTGCAGCTGCAGGTAGCCCGTCGAGAGCGCGCCGTCGCTGATCGGGAACGCGCCGCTGCGGCCGAGGAGGAGAAGACCACCGCCCGGCTGAGGGCCAAGGTGGAGGAGCTAAGGGCTCGGTCCGAGGAGCTGGAGCTTCGTGAGTCGGCTGTCGCCGCGAGGGAGGAGCAGTTCTCCAAGGAGCGCCAGGCGGCGATGGATCGCGAGCTGGCGGCTCGCCAAGAGGTAGAGAAGCTCCAGTCCTTGCGGACTGCCGAGGCCCAGGCTGTCTGGTGCTTCATTGCCAAGGCGGGGTCCGCCTTGGCTCCTCTTGGTTTCAGCCCTGTGCAGGTGGAGGCTCCGGCGCGGCCGATGTCCGAAGCGATCCCGGCCCTTGAGTCTATCGGCGACGTACTAGGTCGGCTCGAATCAGCGATCGCCGACGAGCTGGAAGTGGAAGGTCGGGGCCTTGCGAAGGAGGTTGCTATGCACGTTCTGTCGTGCTTCCTTATCCGAGACCCTTCCTTTTCTCCGGGGCCGGTTCGTCTAGGACCCGTCGCCGATCGGGAGGAAGCTGCCAGGGCCGAAGTCGAGGACTTAGCTGCCCTCGTGGCCTCTAGGTTTCATCGGGAGTCCGGGGACTCTTAGGCATCTGCCCCGTACTTCCTTTTTTATTTTTGTTGAGTCTGTAGCCCAGCTCGTGGAGCCTTCGTATGGACAGACTCCTGTTTCTTTTTGTGTCTGCATGTCCTAGTCTTCTTCTTGGCTTTTCCTGGCTGAGTCCTTAGCTCCGCAAGGACTCGGAGGCCTTGACCAATCTCGAAGCTCTGCATAGACACCTTCTCCGGGTCCTCACTGTATACTAAGGGTTCCAGAGGTCTCTAGGACCCGCCTCATGAGATCGGAGGGGGGTCTGGGCCTGTTGGTCACGTGGCGGGCCCGGAGCTCCCGCCTGAGGGGAGGTCCGGGCTTGCGGGGCACGTGGAGTCCTCGGGCCTCTCCCCGCAGAGGGGGGAGGTCCGGCTTCTATAGGCCACGCGGCGGGCCCGGAGCTCCCCTCAAGGAGGTGGAAGGTCTGGCCCTGCTGGACACGTGGGACCTTCGGGCCTCGCCCCTGTGAGGTCTAGTTCTTTGATCTTACCTTGGGGTTTCGGTCTTGCGTGATCCCGTAGCGGCCCCCTGGTAGGTGCGTTCCATTGGATGGATGTGCCTACCATACTCCTGCGGGGAGCTGAGGCCGAGAGGTCCTGCACACAAGTAAGGAAAACGTAATTCTCTTTGGGGGCTCCCCCCCCTCTATCTCTTAGTCTTATCTGGCTTACGGTCCCCGTCCACTTATATGGTGCTTGGGAACTACCGTGCGCGAAGTGCCGGGGGCTTGGGGCCCCCCTGGCTCTCGGCCAGTACCTCCCATGCAACCGCCTTTGGCAGGGCAGCAAATGCCGACTAAAGATGAGAATGAGAAGAGGGAGTTGAACGCATGGTGAGCACGCGCTAGCAGGGTAATCATAAAAATTTAATAAGTAAATTAAATGAGTACCAAAGAAGAGCAACGTAGGACAGGTTTCTTTTCATATAAATTTCCATAGGGGGAGGCGGGCTGAATATGTAGGCCACGACCCGCCTCAAGGGAAGCAAGACTCTACGCGCTTGGGGTCGGAACCAGGCGAAGCTGAACGTAGTCCTGGACCATCCCCTGAGGCTTAGCTGCTCCAAGCACTGTTCCTGGACTTTTATGGAATTTATTATAAAAAGAAGGGTATGTCCTATTGTTGCTCTAGGGGTAGAACTTACAGTGGTGTTCTGTGTTCCGAAGGTTCGGGAGCGGGTCCCCATCCTCGGTTCTGGGGAATGGTCCCAGGCCCAGGATGTCTAGCCCCAGTATGGCAAATGGCCATGTGGGCTGGATCATCTGTACCGTCCAAGCCGGTGTATGGATCTGCTTGGCGTGGAACAGACACGCCTGGCAGCTCTCGACCAGCTCGACGGCATCCTGGAGTGTTGCCGGCTAGTAGAAGCCATGCCGAAAGGCTTTACCGACAAGCGTGCGTGAGGAAGAGTGACTCCCACATTCGCCTCCATGGATCTCAGCGAACAAGTCACAGCCTTCCCCCTGGGTTATGCACCGCAATAGGATGTGGTTGGCGCCACGTCGGTAGAGATCCCCCTCTACCGCCATGTGTCTCTTAGCCATACGCACAATCCGTTCAGCGGATACACGTTCATTAGGGAGGATATTGTCTTTCAAGTAGTCTCGGACCTCCGTGATCCATGCATCGGGTCTGACTTGAGCATCTGGATCTTGAGCGCTGGGTTGCACGGAGTCCCCAGTGACGCTTATGATCCTTGGCGGCGTCCATGGCCGCCGGGACCGCCAGCTTTGAGGTGCTGGTCTAGCCCCCTTCATCCGGCTCGGCGGGCCGGGCTGTGGGCCGCGGCAACGTCCTCTCGAAGCCCCCTTCAGGCACAGTGGCTCCGGTGGGGGTCTTCGTTGAAAGGTCGTCAGCTGCGGCCTTGCTAGCGCGCGGTACGTGGTGCAGGTCCAAGGCGAGGAGGTCTGTCTCCACCATCTTGGTTGATAACCAGACTGGGAGTTGCCCTGAGCCAACGACTAGCAAGAAGGATGAGCACTTCATACTTTGCTATGTTGTTGGCTGCCTTGGAATTGAAACGCACCACATACCCAGACTGCCCCCCCGATGGAGTGAGGAACAGTACGCTAGCACCGGCCCCCTACTTTCGCAAGGAGCCGTCGACGAGCAGCATTCAGTAAGGCCTGGTGAAGGCCAGGGCTCAGGGTCCTGGTTCACCGTCTTCGTGGCCCCCTGAGCATGCGTCTACTTCAGCCACAAGTCAGCTAGTGCTCGGCTGATGTCTGCATGACGGGAAAGGGAGCCTAGGTCAAACTTCAGTAGCTCCGTCGCCCATTTGGCGGCATTGTACGTCGCGTGGGGGCTGTGGAGGATAGCTTTCAGCCTAGGGAGACCGCCGGGTGCTTGATACTCGGAGGTCCCTAGGCTGCCTTGGACCTTCCGGGAAGCTCCGCTGATGTCCCGGGAGCTTCGGGGGGTCCCGTTGGGCGTCTGGGAGGTCCTGTTGGGCCTCCGGGGGGGGTCCCGTTGCACCTCCGGGAGGTCCTGCTGGTCCTCCTGGAGGTTGTGTCGGGGATCCGAGGTCCGGTTTGGGCCTCCGGGGTTTCTTGATACTTGTTTCTTGACAGCGAAACAGGTTATGGTGGTATGGGGTCCAGCCACTCTGCGGTGAGGACCACACTCACTTCTGCAGCCATCGCCGTGATGCAGAGCAGGAGATGCTCTTCGGGCTCGGGGGCTCCTATTACGGGCGGGGCCGGATTTACGTAGGGGCTTTAGAGAAGCTTCGCTTTGCTAACCCCGGCATAAACCGACTCGGCGCAGCTAGGGATCCCGCGAATTTCTGGTCTTCGCGCCAATGGATTTGACCCTCTCTGGGTTAGCCTCAGCTCCTCGGCGTGAGGCCAGGTATTCTAAGGGTTTTCCAGAGGGTATACTAAGCTCACATTTGTCGGACGGACGAAGACTAAGGCCAGGTTATCTAGTAGGGACGAACCCTGTCTGATCCTGACAATCAATGCCTTCGACACACACCCCAACTGAGTCTCCCACTAGCTCTCCTAAGGTCTTGTGCATTGCACGTACGAAGGTAGGGAGAGCATTCCTTAGGTCACAACGCATAGGGACATAACAGTACAGGGCGACTACTGTGGTAAAGGGTGCCCTTCAACTTCCCCAGACACAGGGGTCTGGTGGGAACCCTAGTAAGCATTTAGGAAGCACAGCATATCACAGCCTGGCATCGAGTCTACTATTTGGTCTATCATAGAGAGAGAAAATAGGTCTTTAGGGCATGCCTTATTGAGGCTGGTGTAGTCGATGCGCTTCCGGAGCTTCTCGCCGGCCTTCGGGACGACAACATGGTTCGCCAAGCACCGGGGGTGGCGGACTTTCCGTCCTGTCGGACTGGCTGGACGTCGGGAAAGACCTTTAAATAGTGCTCAATCACCTCCCTAGGGATCTCTGGCCTCCGCGACGGCTGTCATGCAGCACAGCGACATTGTGCCAGAGGGGGGCAACGAGCGCGCCTTCCTATTTGCTATCCAGGCCCCCGGCTATCCGGGTGGTCTGGGTGGCATCGACGCTGATTCGGACGAGCCTTGTGGGGACGTCGTCCTCATCGAGGGGTTGCACGCGGGGTGCTGCGGTAGAGGCACGGTGGCGTGCACTTGGGTGGAGCTGGTTTGGTTCTGCACTGCCGAGGGTTGGCGCTCTAGTTGCTGTAAGCGCCTGAAGCTTTTCCAAGGCTAACACTGCGGCAGCACGGTCTCCACAAACCTTGAGGACGCCTGTTGGTGTAGGCATCTTCAAGACAAGGTAGCCGTAGTGGGCTACTGCCATGAATCGGTACAGGGTTGGCCTGCCGATTATGGCGTTGAAGGGGAGGTCAATCTCGGCCACGTCGAACTGAATGTACTCTGTCCGGTAGCTGTCCGGTGCCCTAAAGGTCACCGGGAGGCTGATGTGGCCGTAGGGAATGACCTGTCCCGACCCTACTCCTGAGAACGGGCTCGATGGGGCGAGCTTGGCCATCGGGATCTGCAGCTTCTGGAAGGCTGCGCGACTGATGAGGTTCAGTCCAGCCCCGCCATCCAGCAAAACGTGGTACATCTTCACGTTGGTGATGGTGGGGACCACCACGAGCGGCAGTTGGCCGGCCCAACCATGTTCCTGGGGCAGTCGGTGTCATCGAAGCTGATGGGGGTTCCCATCCACCTGAGGTGCGGTGCTGCACCTGGGAGGGGAGCCACCGACGCTACCGCTCGGCGCAAGGCCTTAGCCATGCTTCGGGACGGGGGGTCAGCGGACCCACCGAAGATGACATAGAGCATCTTCCGGTGCTCATCATCACTGGAGCTGGAGCTCCCATGATTGCGCACTGCCTTTACGGCGTGCTGAAGCTCCTGGAACTCCACCTGGCGGTCGACGCCGTCTCGGGTCTCGACCTTCTGCTTGCCCTCCCTTTGACTGTAGGGTGGGGCATCAGTTAGGGGCTGCTTCCCTTTCCGGAAGCGCTCCGCGAGCTTCTGGATTTCCCGGCATTCGGCAGCGGTATTATAACTGGTGCCATGCACAGGGCATAATTCATCCCGGCCCCCGTCTGGGGCCGGTGATTGTCGCGGCCTCTTATCAGGGCGCGGCCCCCGAGCTCCACTGGGCGCCGCCGTTGTGGCAACGGGGTCCGCGGCTAATGACTTTATCTTGCTTCCCCCTCCGCTCTTGATCTTCCTGCCGCTTCCGTACGAAGCGTCGCCGGATCCCGGCTGACCCCCTGGCATGGGGGCCGGCAGAGAGTGCCAGTTCCGCCCTTCGGCTGCTCTGGCACACTTGTCCGCCAGGCTGAAGAGTTCTGAGACATCGCGGACCTCCCTGGTCGCGAGCTTCTCGAGCATCTTCCTGTCCCGAACGCCTTGCCGGAACGCCACCACCACAGAAGCGTTCTGGATGTGTGGGATGGTGTTCCGCACCTGGGAGAACCGCTGGATGAACGAGCGCAGCGACTCCCCTTGTTGTTGTTGGATGGCGTGGAGGTCGAGCTCCATGCCGGGACGGGTGTATGAGCTGACGAAGTTGGCGACGAACTGCCGGCAGAGCTCTCCCCAGGAAGTTATGGACCCCTGAGGTAGATTCATGAGCCAAGACCGAGCTGGGCCGGTCAAGGCGACGGGGAAGTAGTTGGCCATGACAGCCTCATCCCCTCCTGCGGCAAGTACGGCGGTGGAGTAGATCTGGAGGAACTCCGCCGGGTTGACGCTACCGTCGTACTTCTCAGGTAAGTGCGGGCGAAACTTACGTGGCCACCTCGCGAAGCGAAGGCGGGGTGCAAGGGCCGCACATCCTGCACCTGCTGCTGCAGGTATTGGCGCTGCGAACGCTTGGTTCGCACTTGGCACCGTGTATCCCGGCATGGGCAAGGCTGCACCATAGACCGGGGGCGCTGCTTGCGACGCATATGGTTGTGGCATATGCTGCGCGGCGTATGCCTGAGGCAGGGCTCGCGTGGCGAAGATCTGCCCTCCAGGCTGTGTTGAGGCCGACGTCATGCTGTCGCCAGCCTCATGGTTGCGGCGCCTTTCTCGGCGTCGCTCGAGGTACGCTCGGGCATCCTGGCCCAAGTGGCACCGTTCCAGCTCCCTTCTCAGGTCCGTCGACGGGAGCCTGGAGGAGCTGGAATCCGCCGTTTGCCCGTCAACCGTTGGCGTGCGCGTCAGCGACACAGCCGGTTGACCGGGGCGTCGCCCTCGCCGAAACCGAGGGTTCGCGGCGGCGACAACGAGGCGGTCCACTTCGCGGACCCACTGTTGGGTCGCTGAATGGGGCGCATCCCCAGCAGGTGAGTTGCGCAGCAGTGCTCTTGCTTCAGCTAGCGCACCCCCATGGTGTACGCTCAGCGCTGCAGAAGATCTCACACTGGTCTGAGCCTGCTTCGCCGGAGTCGGCGTTGCCGGAGTCGGCTGCTAACTACCAGCTTGTGCCGACACACTCCGTCCTGAGTGTGTCGACATGTACTCCCCGCTGGTCACGGTTCGCCGTGAACGCGGAGGAGGAGAGTTTGCCGCTGAGGGAAGCTTGGTCATCTTCGTCGGCGGAAACTCGTCGCTCTAAGGGAAAAGCCCCCTACCTCGCGCGTCAAATGTCGAAGTGTTCGGTCGACACTTCCCCCGGGCCTGCACTAGGCAGTCCGCGGAGGTTCTTTTTTCGGTGCGGCTAGTCCCTTGCGGAGAGCTTGCGCAGATGGACGAGTTAGTAAGAGCTTGACGTGGTGAGTTTTACGTGGTTCAGGCCGCTGGAGCGTAAAACCCTACGTCCACGGCGAGCTATGGAGCTCGCTGTATTGCTTGCTGCTCAGGGCCGGAGTCCTGAGCTTGGGGGTGAGTTACAGCTTGGGAGTGTATGGCTAGCGTATGAGTTGCAAAGTGCGAACCCTTGCTATCGTCGCCTACCCGAGCCTTTTATAGTCCAAGACCCGGGCGGCTTACAAGGGGAGACGGGACCCGACAGGTGGTCCCGGGAAGATTGTCTATTATCTACCATATCTGCAGTTATGCCGGTCGTTGCCTCTGGTCGAAGGCTTCTGAGTCTTCATCTTGCCGCCCTACCCATGCCGCATGCTAGTCGTAGTGGTTGATGACGGTGCAGGCGGCATGAGATGTCTTGTCGCGGTGTTTATTGGCTGGCAGGTTCTGACACCGTGCGCCAGTCTGTGATGCGACTGGGCGCAACGGCACCTGACAGAAGCGTGCTCCGCGTCTCCGCGTCTTGGGAAGACGCGGGCCTTGAATACCTTGTACGGGCAAGGTATGGGGCGTCTTTACGCCCGCTGCCTATCGCTCGGGGGCAGGCAGCGCCGTTTTGCCGCCACGTGGCGGGCCCAGAGCCCTTCTCAGAGGAGAGGGGGGGGGGCGTTCCGCGGGGCACGTGGAGCCTCCGATCCTCTCCCCGCGGAGGGGGAGGCTCGGCTCCTGCTGGCCACGTGGCGGGCCCGGAGCTCTCCTCTGAGGAGAGGGAGGTCCGGCCCCGCTGTACGCGTGGCGCCTTCGGACCTCTCTCCCGCGGAGGGGGAGGTCCGGCTTCTGTATGCCACGTGGCAGGCCCGAAGCTCTCCCTTGAGGAGAGGGAGGTCCGGCCCCGCCGGATGCGTGGCGCCTCCGGAGCTCTCCCTGCGGAGAAGGGCGAGTTCCTTAGGCATTTTACCCTGTGCGCGGGGGTACCCCATATCTTAGGTACCGACAATCAGGTATCTGAATGTGACACCCTCATCTCGGGTGTCAGCATATGTTCATGTTTTATGAAGAAGAGAAACATTTTAAGAAAAGAAGGAACAGAGACAAGTATCAAAAGGATAGCCAATAAAGCTCTCCGAGAACACCGAAGGCAACTTCCACGACCAGCAGACCACGTGACGCGTTCGGAGCTCATCCCCGAGAAATTTGGGAGAGGTCCGCCGTTAAACTAGCTACGTGGCAGGCTCGGGGGTCACCTCCGCAATTGAAAAGAGGTCCGACCCTGTGGGATACGTGCTGCCCGCGGAGATAGCCTCTGCGGAAGAAGCGAAGGCATTTTTCATAGGACACGTGTCATCCCCCGAGCTAGTCCTCGCGGAAATAAGAGGGCCAGTCGTGGGGGATACGTGTCAATCTCGGAGCTCATCTCAGAAAAGTCCGGATCTATCGAACACGTGTCGCCACCGGAGCTTATCACCGAAAGGTCCGTCGCAGCTAAACACGTGTCGACCTCGGGGCATGTCCCTGAGGAAAGGAGAGCGGAAAGACCGGCACCCACACGTGGCGTGCGCGGAGCTCGTCTCCGAAGAAGAGGGAGGTCTCGATCAATTGACACGCGGCACAACCGGAGCTCGTCTCTGCGGATGAGGAGATACCAGGCCCGGAGGACACGTAGAGCTTCCGGAGCTCATCATCACCGAGGTAACGAGTTCTGGAGCAGTTGTTACGCGTAAGGACACCGGTACGCAAAAGAAAACGATCTAAAATCCACGATGGTTACCGAAGATAAGACGTCAGGATCTAACAAAGATCTGAATAAGACTTTTATTCGGGATCCGATCAGATTAGTACTCTTCTCTTCCCAATTATAAATAGAACCCAAAACCTCTGGCCGAAACCACGAACTTCTCTTTCAACTCCTGAGCCGACGACTTAGAGCCCTAGCCCCAACTCGCCAAGCAAAACATCGCCGAAGCACAAAAAGGGAGATCATCGGAGGAGAACCAAGCGGTCTGAGGAGGACCCCGAAGACAAGAAGAACGTGAGGTAGGACTTCAATACCACCTTATGACATCATGTTGTTCATCTCTTTGCGTCTGTTCTTCGATTCCTTTCGAACAGAAGCCTTTTCGTGGGCAGAACACTCGATGATCAGTTTGATCTAAAGACAAGATCATCGCCACGTTCATCTTTGATCTGAACACCTCTGACCATGCAAGCCATGCAAGAACACCAGATCAATCTAATAGAACTAATCTTAGGATAGCATGCATGTGCATCATCGCATCTAGTTTAGGGTTTGTGCATGATATTGATTGCTGTGAATTTGTATGCACGTGAATCCTACATAGCAGGACAAACTCAGGAAGCTGTCTACGACGAGCTGCAGCAACAAGGTTTTGAGAATCAAGAACAATCGGAACCGCAAGAACAAGGCAAGTGCTCCTTGACCATGTTGATCCTATGTTTTGGGTAAAACTGTTTTATTTTGCGAAAATGTGTGTGTGCTGAGTCAAACATGATGGGAAACCTTTTTATAGGAGTTTACTAGTTTTGGTTAAACCACCTTTGTCGCCTGAGAAGTTTATGAGTCGGGTATGGTTTTTGCTTTATGCTTCGCTGAGTCTCTGGGATCGGGAAGTGAGATAGATGTGTCTAGCTAACTGCACTCGTACTGATAATAAGTAACTGATGAGGTTAATGAACATGGATCGGAGGGAGATCTAGGCAAGTCTGGGTTTGTGTATGAGATAGCATGAGATGGTGGTTTTACTTGCCGTAGATCTAAGGACCGGTTCATGCATGCACATGCCAGGATAACAGTGCCACCACAAGGCCAAATATGGGTGTGGCTTAGCTGAGTAATTAGGTAAGTTGCTAGAGTGTTATGGACCGTGGAAGGCGCGGGGAATGGGAGTCGAGTGAGGACTGCCCTGAGAACTGCATGGCACAAGAGGGGGCCCGTGGGTGGGAGAATTGGAGATTCTAACCTGCCGGTGAAACCTTAGTGAGTCCATACATCTAGTAACCCCTTTGTAAAGGCTATTTTGTGATCTCTTGACCATACACCGACGGATGTGTACTGATATAATGGAGGTTCTGCAGTCGCCGACGGGTGACGAAATCACAAACTTGTGGGTAAAGAGGTACAAACTCTGCAGAGTTATTAAAACTATCATGATAGCCGAGCTTACGGTCACGAGCACCTGGCTAAACTGCTATGATTAGATGGGATGGTTACTGGGGATGGTTATTGGAATGGTTATTGGGAAGGTTCTTGGTTATGGTTATTGATTATGGTTTGGTTTGGGACTGTGGAGTCCGGGAGATGAGATGGTTGCATGACTGATGGGTCATGACATGAGATTGGTCTCGGTGCGAGACGAGGTTGTTTTATGAGGTGAGATGGTAGCGAATACGAGGAGGTATTCGTGAGTATGAATAAAAGATTGGTTAATATTCGGATGGAACACGGGAAGTGATGGAGGTATGTTGGTAATTTAATACATGTTGGGATTACATTTAAACTTAAGTTGTTGTTTTATCATGGTTTTTACAGAACTGCTTTTCTGCAAATAAACCTTTTATGCCTACCTTATTTATGAGCTGCATATCATGTGTTTTCCCGCACTTGCTGAGTACATCATTGTACTCAAACTTGCATTATTATTTCTTCATCAACAGCAAGAGAAGACTACTATGAAGACCGAGTAGAGCATTATGGCGTGTGATCTGTTCTCAACCTTGCCTGT
Source organism: Neostapfia colusana (assembly GCA_030760725.1). Taxonomy (NCBI): domain Eukaryota; kingdom Viridiplantae; phylum Streptophyta; class Magnoliopsida; order Poales; family Poaceae; genus Neostapfia; species Neostapfia colusana. Next base: position 3,281,831 of record JASWHV010000017.1, read on the forward strand.
GGAGGGAGTAGAGATGGAACCACTTCTGCTTAGTTTTGCTTCCGCATTAGTTTTTGCTTCCGCATTTAAATAAGGACTTCCGCTGCATAGAATTAAGATTTCCGCTGTGAGCATGAGTCCAAGACTCATGAGGTGTTGTAATAAACTCTGTTATTCGTGGTAATATATAATCTGAATTCAGTTTGTGGAACGTATGTGTATGTGTGATGAACATCCTGGGCACACATATGCATTAGTTCTCGGTTCCGTGGCTTTCCACAGAATTGAGGGCGTCACACTGAAGCTACATCCTGTTCCGTCCAAGCGGCCCATCCTTCTTTTATTCAAACTTACATGTCGAGTTTCTTTAGGTTGGATTAATTTTAAAATTGTATTCAAATTTATTTCAAGTTTTTAGTACTAATCCATTCAAAATATTTCAGGAAGCATGGAATTTTCGTTGCTAGACATCCTCTCCTTTTGTTATGTGTATCTGTGCTTGTCCCTATCCTCTTATGCATCGGTTTCATTCGCTTTAAGGTTGAAACACAACCAGAAAAAAGGTATCTGATTTATTAAAATTATTATCAATTTAGCCATTGTCATTTCATAGTATAAGTAATCACACCTACTTTTCCTAGAATAGTCACAGTTCACGATATTGAAACAAATTGGATTTTTGTTTTGTATTTGATAGCTATGGTCCAGTCTATTTGGTGCAAGTACTGTGCTTATATTTTAATGCTCATAATAAGTATTTCATAAATCTGGAGCACAAAAAATGAAAGAAATTAATATAAAAAATAATTTCTATGTACCTTTCTAGAATGATTGCACTTATTGTAAGACAAACTACATCTGTTACAATTCATAAAATATTATTGAACTGAAACATACATAAAAAAGAAACCGCAGATAATTCTTTTGTCCAATATCGATTCTTTTTTGTATCATTGTATTCTTACATCTGAATATATCCAAACATTGCTAGGGCTCTGGTTCCGTTCTCTATGCTCTATCACCTTTTTCATGTAACTTTTCTAAAATGGTAACTATATTGTAAAACCTAACCTCCATGAGATTGAAAATTGTCTTGAATAAAAAAGTTATTAAGTAAATAAAAATATTATAAAAAACTCAACTATCAAAGTGTAGGTTGTTAGTATTCTGTACGGGTTTTTATCTTTAATATTGTACATCTGATGTTGGTCTATAGTTTAAAGCATACATAGAAATAAATAGACAAATTCATTTTCTTATTGCTTTCTATTGGACCAGTCATTTCTTTTAAATAAATCATAAAATATAACCTTGGCCCATAGAAAAGAGTTGGCATAATTTAGAAACATTTATGAAAAACATTCACAAAATTTCCTTTGTAAATTTGAGCAAGCAATTATGAATCTATTTCCATTTCAGTAATAATATTTATCTCCTCTGTTTTGTCAGCTTTGGGTCAGTTCTCGAAGTCGAGCTGCAGATGAGAAGAATTATTTTGACAGTCACCTTGCACCATTTTATAGGATTGAGCAGGTCCGTGTAACTTACATCATTTTTTGTGTTCAATGGACGTTTGTTACACACTGTATTAGCTGAACTTCTGCCATATTGAGCACCCTTTTCCTATGATTCTTTTGACCTCTTATATGTGGCTTTATTTGTCCTGTTTTCCATTGGAAGATGTATATCTAAACAGTGATTTCTGTCGTCAATTATTTTAATTTCAGCTTGTGTTAGCCACTTCTGCATCTGGTGGGTACAAAGCTCCTTCAATTGTAAATGATAACAATATGAAATTACTATTTCAGATACAGAAGAAGGTAAGGAATCCACTTTGTAATGTTAATTTTGGACTGAATCTACGTATGGTTCTCATGTCTCTTTTCACTAGTAAAGATTGATGATCTACACGTGAATTACTCTGGGTCAACAGTATCTCTAGCTGACATCTGCTTAAAGCCACTCGGTACAAGCTGTGCTACTCAAAGTGTTTTGCAGGTGATGATTTTGTAATGTCTCGTATCTGCATCGAATCCAACTTATTTTCTCACGAATATACAGATGTTTTAATTCTACCGTTGTGTTTAATGTTGCAGTATTTTCAGATGGATCCTAAAAAGTATGATGATGCGGGTATAGATCATGCTAAGTTCTGCTTTCAGGTAATTTGTTTCCACCGAAATATCCGATCATTCCATATTTCTTGGTAGTTTGATTGGAACTTTTACTGAAGTCTTGATTGGGTTTGGTAATTCGTGTTGTACTACTTATTGAGACGTGGCTACTATAATCTAATTTATTGGTGATGGTTTTCTTGACACTAAAGGCTTTGTTGGTGCACTAACAGCATGTGCTGTACGTTCCATTGAGTACTGACTGTCATGATAGTTATTAGGTTTTTCATCTTGTAAATTGCGGTACCTAAAAACTTATCTTGGATATTGCAGCATTATACTTCTGAAGAGACATGTTTGAGCACTTTTCAATCACCTATTGATCCTAGTACAATTTTAGGTGGTTTTCCAGGAAGCAATTTTACCGAGGTAATATGCTACTACTAACAACACCTATTTGGCAAAAAAATTATTTAATGTCCTGATATTTTATGCTTTTCTTTTCGAGAGAAAATATCTCACTGCTGTTGCTTGGCAGGCTTTTGCGCTTGTGATAACATATCCTGTGAACAACAAGGTTGAGACAACAGGACAAGAGAATGGGAAGGCTGTGGCTTGGGAAAGAGCATTTATTAAACTTGTTAAGGTTGGATGCTAATTTAATATCCAAGCTTAGGTTGTCAGCAAACAACCCTCCCTATAATAAGCTCTAATAGATACCTGTTCTGTACTATGCAGTCCTTCTGCTTACATTCTTAAACAGTCTGTGACATATTTTGGGACTTCCCCTTTGCCCCTTCTTAGTAAAATAAACCTTTTTTGAGGGCTAGTAAACTAGTGAGATCTCCATATTCTTGCCAAGCACACCATAGATAACATCCTAAGTACACATGACTTACAACCTTATAAGATACAAGATTGTGAAAGAACCTACATAGGACAATGTAATAATCTTCAGCTTTATATGCTCATGACATTGTGGGACCAGATTTTCCTTTCCTCGTAGAGCAAGCAGACTCACCTCAACCCCCCATATGGTTGAAGTTAGCATGTTCTGATGGGGTGTTTGAGGATGTGCCTCTGAGATAGATTTTAGGACTCTTTTCTTTGCCTCACATGTGAGTCCCGTGTTCCAAGTGTCATGGGTATATCTGGTAAAATACCCTAAAATTCAAATTATCAGAGTGGCATAACCCAAAACTGCAATGTTAGTTTTTTACTTTTGTTATCATCTGTATGTACAATACTTCTAGCTAAGTGGTTATTGTATTTTCTTGTTGCAGTTTTGTATCTTTAGTGTTTTATAGCTTTTGCTTTATCCATTGCAAGAAGTTGTGTATCATTTATATATTTCACTTCAGGTAAAAATACATATGATGAAACCTAAAACTATTTTCAGGAAGAAATACAACCAATGATATTAGGACAGAACCTGTCGATGTCCTTTTCATCTGAGAGCTCCATCCAAGATGAATTAAACAGAGAGAGTACAGCTGATGCAATTACAATAGTGGTAAATATCTTACATATGCAAAAATCCTTAACTTTGTGGAAAACAGTAACGTTTCAGCTCTATGCTTATTTGTGTCCTTTGATTGAAATCAGATTAGCTATATTGTGATGTTTGCATATATATCATTTACACTTGGAGATCGTCCTTCTCATTGGCTGGCACTATTTGTTTCATCAAAGGTATGAATATGATAAAATGATCGTTCAACTCTTTGTCACTCCTGGTCGACCTTTTCCTCATTCTTGCATACTTTTAAGAGTAATATATATGAGTTATTAACCTCTCAATTAGTATGTGGATTCTAGATACATGACATATGATTCCCGCAAAATCATTTTATTACTCTTGTCGCTGACCATATTTTTTATGTGTCGAAAAAGGGCAGCCCGGTGCACGTAGCTCCTGCTTGCGCAGGGTCCAGGGAAGGGTCTCACCCACTTTTTCATGTGTATGATCAAATTGAATACTTTAGAAATGGAAAATATCAAATGTTTCCCTAAATGTCAAATGTGACACCATGAATATCATTATTGTTTTTGCTATTTCTTAAATTCTCCTGAAATATCTCACACTTCTACAAATAACCACCTTTACGATTCTGTACAATTGCAGATAATTTTTTTAATACTGGTTAACAACCTTCACGATTCTTTACAATTGCTTATAAACTTTTTAATACTGGTTTCTTTGATATATTTATGAACCTGCACTACTGTTGGATATTTTTTTAATGAAAGTGGCTGACAAGAAACAATACATTTCTAGATATCCTACATAATAGTTTGATCTTGAATTTGTTTCTGATGAGCAAATTTATTAGTCAGATACTGATTTAAAAATTGTCTTGCACTGCGATGCATTTTGACTTGACAAACATTTGACAAGTTTAGATTTCAGGTACTTCTTGGGTTGTCTGGGGTTGTCCTGGTGCTGCTTTCAGTTCTAGGATCTATGGGATTCTTTAGTGCTATTGGAGTGAAGTCAACCCTTATCATTATGGAAGTGATTCCATTTCTTGTGCTGGCTGTAAGTCTTCTGACAGTAGTAACTGATTTGATGTTATTCATGTTGAATATTGAAATGCTACAAGAAGTTGATTTACTATTAGAAACCTCTGCTTAAAATTGGTTTCAAGTGAAACACAACAACAAAGCCTTTGTCCCAAGCACTTTGGGGTAGGCTAGAGATGAAAAATTGGTTTTCCAGTGAAGCACATAAGAGATTTTTTTAGGGGTAAACCACATAAGAGATTGATTGAGGTTGTATGTATCTACTAAAAGGAATGAGCCTCTGAATACTTACATGGATTCAGAACAATTATTTTTACTGCTTATGTTCCTTGTTGTTCCAACATTTTCCCTTTGCTTTTGTACATCTTTATATGTCATACATATTATTCTTAGGGTGTTTGTTGTTTCCTCATATGTGACTTCTATTAGAGTATTTTTTGCTATCTTGAACTTCATACAGTCTATTTCTTTACATTTTCTACTGATGTTGTGACTAGGCCCTTTTACTTTTCCTCTGAAGTGGTTGGACCTTGATTGATGCTACTTTATTTGGTCTCTAGAAATGGGTCTTCTGAATTCTGATTATGCTGCAACTAGATATAGAGAGACAATTATATGCTTAAAAGTTCATGGATGGATGATAGTAAGATGCTAGGCTGTCGATTTGATAAAGAAACTTACAACTGTTATTGTGCTTAGGTTGGTGTCGACAACATGTGTATCCTTGTTCATGCTGTCAAACGACAGCCAGACCAGTCGGCCTTGGAACAACGGATAAGTGATGCACTGGTGGAAGTTGGACCATCCATTACATTAGCTAGTTTGGCTGAAGTATTGGCTTTTGCTGTGAGTGCGATCAATCCAATGCCCGCGACCAGAGTCTTTGCCATGTTTGCTGGTTGGTTTTTCTATACTGGCTTGCTTGTACGCTGCTTCACTTATAGTAATTTTTTAACTGTGTCGTGCAACACTGGCGGTCCTTATGGATTTCCTTCTCCAAGTTACAGCCTTTGTAGCTCTTATTGTATTTGACTTGAGGAGGGCTCACAATGGCAGGATTGATTGTGTCCCTTGTGTCAGAATTTCATCGAGTGTGGCTGCTGGTGCTGGTAGGTAGCTAAGTGGGATTTTGCATTTCCTTAGGACAACCTAGAATGTACAGTAGTTCACGTGACATCATTTTGGCTTTTCCCTAATTTCTATTTTTTCTAATTAATACCTTGCAAATTTAAGGTGGTGATGGCCAGAAGCTCCACTTGCTTGCGAGATATATGAAGGTAAATATTTTGTCACTTCTGATGTTTTTTCCTACTTTGATTTTAGCCATGTTTTAGGTTCTCAGTTTTTCTTATTTTGACAGAATTAATCTCTATCTCTCACAACGTGTAGGATATCCATGGACCAGTTCTCGGTTATCGGGCAGTCAAGTTTGTTGTAATCACTGTGTTTGTAGGATTTGCATTTGCAAGCATAGTAAGCCTTTTTTTCTGTTTTCTTGCATGCATCATGGTTGTTGCTATTCCTCCTCTGAGCCCTCTAATTGCTTCTATCAAGAGATTTATATCTGACCAACATACCAGTTCTTTTACATAGTAGCCAGTGTACTTCATTTGCTTCCAATCATGTTCTCTGATGGAAGTGAGATCAACTACTAAAAGAGATCATCTGTAGTTCTTAGAAATTCTGATGACCATCAATATGGAATATGCTATGCATATGTTACTCTAGTTGCATTTTATATGTCCAGTCATCGGCTAATGCATTTTTTTGCCAAAATGATTAATGGCACTTAGTATACCTTGTTTTACGCTTTTTCCCCTCTTGAGAGACATCTTCTCATGGTAGATTGAAAGTGGTGTTAGTTTACTTCTGCTGCATGGGATGATATTTTTATAGGCTCATTATACGAAGTTCTTCACTAGTGGTTTCATAAGATACATAAGCAAGCAATGAAGAGGAAGAGGGCACTTTGATGTATAACTGATATGAGCATTCTGAAAATTGTAGTTTAGACTAGATAACAGTAATTACCAAAAGCATATGCTAAAAGCATCTCCGAGAGGCCCGTAACATTGACCCAAGAATCTATTTTTGGGACCAACGTAAAAACCCTTAAAGTGGATGGAAAAACATTGTGACCATTTCTCCTCTTCATAACATGCAAACAATATGCACATCTTCTGCATTTTCATAAAAAACTATTGCTATATTATCGCTCACATGTGGCATTTCCTCTGTTCTAATCAGGCATTGTCTACTAGACTGCAACCAGGATTGGAGCAGCAAATTGTTCTTCCACGAAATTCCTATTTACAGGTTTGTGACTACAAGTGTTCTTCTTAGTGCTTCATTAATCACCTTCGTTTTTCTTTTAATAATATGCTGGTTGTAATTATTCTAGGATTACTTTGATGACCTTGCAAAGTACATGAAAGTTGGACCACCGCTATATTTTGTTGTAAAGGGCTTCAATTACAGGTATTCACGGTCCTCCCAAATTTGTTTCAAAGAGAGAGTTTTTTCGAAAGGACATTTCAAAGAGGATAGTCACGTTGCATGCAAACTCGCAAGTCATAAGTTCATGTTTAATATCATTCCAACTCTCATATTTCTTCCAATCTGGTCAATTTTCCATCTTGTATTGATTCTCGTGGCCAGTGTTGCATGTATGCTTTCCTTTTGTGGGAAACAAAATAGTATGCCAAAAAAATTGCTAATTGCAACTTTTATTTTTATTGCTCTTTGCTGAAATAGTTGTTACCATTGCTTTTTGAGATGGGACAATTTAGTTGAGTTTATTTGACCTGCATACTTAACAGACAGTCAAGATTCTAATATATTATATTGTGTTTTCCAGCTCAGCATCAGATCATACAAATCGGATATATTCGATCAAAAAATGCAATTCGAACTCTCTGCTGAATGAGGTATATTATTAGTTACATGTTTTAATAAAGTCCCGATCCTTAAATATTAAGTAAAAAATGATTGTAGTAGCACACTAGGTTTCAGAGGCGACCTTCTTTACTATATGGCTACTCCATGCACACTGGAAATTGAGCATCAGGTTCAGCAGTTCATTTGTTAAAATATTGACTCCATGCAAGACAACTGCTGCAGATAGCAAGACAATCATTATCCCTTGAGTCTAGTTACATTGCCTAACCTGCTGCTTCATGGCTTGATGACTTCCTAACATGGATGTCTCCTGAAGCATTTGGGTGCTGTAGGAAATTTGTTAATGGAAGTTACTGCCCTCCAGATGACCAGGTTATGACTTTTCCTTACTTGGGATACATATTTGTATTGTCAGAGCAAAGACGATTTGTTATCCAAATCGGTGAAAAATTATTTCGCTGGAGAAAGAAAAATGATGATAGAATTAACTAGTAAAAGATTAACTGGTCAATGGTCACACCATGACATTTCTGCTCTACAAAGGTATTGATATTATTTGAAGGGACAAACTGCCAGGCAAGCACAACAAAGGAATATCGTCTCTCTGCCTTATTACTGCAGGATACATGAGGGTATTTTCTAAAGGACTAGCATAAGATGCGTTTGATATTCAACTTGCAACTGTTAGCTACTTTAGGACCTTCTTTTTAGGAATGCCATTCTACACTTGGGAGTAGAATGGAATTATCGTAGGAAGCAGTCCCACAAACTATAGAGTATCTCATCATACTTAGGGTATGGTAAATAACATCTAAAATTATACTTTACAGCCTCCATGCAGTGGAAGTGGAGCCTGCAGTAATTGTACAACGGTAATAACTGTGACCTCTATTCCTTTATCAGTCATTTCTTGATGCTTGTAGTTCCACATTATATGCAATAATTGTACGACTCAACCACAATCCTCACATTACTATATATTTTTTCATGGTAATACATTACTACATATTGCAAGTATAATGTGTCTGATCTACTTGGCATGCTATTGTCTCAGTGCTTCCTACACTCAGACTTGCATAATGGGCGTCCATCCACAACATAATTCAGAGGCAAGCTCCCATGGTTTCTTGATGCATTGCCATCGAGCGATTGTTCAAAAGGGGGAAAAGGAGCGTATTCTACGAGTCTGAATCTCAGTGGTGTGTATGGCACATTATGATTATATCTGCTATTTCTATCTTTTGTAGGATCTCAAACCACATTTGGCTTATAAAGTTCCACTAAGCAGGTTGTGGATTAGGGTTCTTTACAATCCTCTTTTCTTTTTCAGGTTATGAAAGTGGCATTATACAAGCGTCGCCATTCCGAACGTACCACACTCCCCTTAATAAGCAGGTTGTGCATGCCATTCATTATGATGCTCCTCATATTTCGTTTCCAATCTTGCCTCATTTAGATAGCGCTGAATATTTTTCCTTTCTCATTCTAGAGTGACTATGTTAACTCAATGAGAGCTGCCAGGGACTTCAGTTCTAAAATATCTGAAGATTTACAGGTATTTACTCCAGCCCCAGCCATGACAATATCAATGAAATGGTACAAAGTACTGTTGCTTTCTGATATAAATGACTAAGATTTTTCAAGTCAATAAATAGTAAACTACAGTGACTAGATAGTGTTGCTGTCTTGATGTAGTCACTCCTGTGACCTACTAAAAAAAATCGATTCTGCACTTGTCTCTTTTAGCAATTACAGCATGCGTCCATAGAGAGGTTATGTAGCCTTGTTATTACATCACACTGCATTCATATCTTAGTTTTAATTTTAGCAGTTGTGATTCAATTGAAGAGAGAAGAGTTCATTGTACCAGCTGTATTTTTTCAGCTAAGGTGCATGAAATAGTAAATGTCCGGTGCTTCACACAGATTATTCTGAGATTTTTCTACATTGTACCTTTTCTAATAAAACCTCTAATATGTTTCGTTTGTGCAGATGCAAATTTTCCCATATTTTGTGTTCTATATATTCTTTGAGCAATACCTAGGTGTATGGAAGACAGCAATCATGAACATTTGTGTTTGCCTTGGTTAGTTACTAGATTCACAATTCATCAGTTTCCTTTCTTTAGTGTTGTCTTATGACATACTCCCTCCTTAGAGGGAGTATTTGCCACAGAGATCCCTCTTTGTATGCTTGAAAATTTCTACCAGCATAAATCTTGGTGTCAAATAAAAGTCAATTTATCTTAAGTTAGTATCATAATATGAATACACATACACAGCATAATTTTTTGCTGTATTATTTTTCTTATTTTCTCTAGGAAATAATTCATCATATTGTAACAACAACAAAGCCTATGTTGTGTAGGCTAAAGGTGAGAACCACAAGGACCAACAAAAAGAGACAAACAAAGGAAAAAACAAAGGAAAGCATAATAAGGGTTATGGTAAAAAAGGGGGAAACCAAATCATGGCTTGTTTATTTCTAGCTTACACAATCTATGGCTATCTCCTTAATGACTCCCCCAAGTCAAATTTGGTCTTTTTGCCCCTCTTCATATTTTTCGGACATCTTATTATCCCTCTACGCACCAATGTCTCTAGAGGCCTCCGTTGGACATGTCCAAACCATCTCAAACGATGTTGGACAAGTTTTTTTCTCAATTGGTGCCACCCCTAATCTCTTGTATGTTATCGTTTTGAACCCGATCTCTTCTTGTGTGGCCACAAATCCATCACAACATACGCACCTCTGCTACACTTAGTTGGACTTGTCGTCTTTTAGTAGGCCAAAATTATGCTCCATATAACATGGCAGGTCAGATCGTTGTCCTATAAGATTTGTCTTTTAGCTTTTATGGCACCCTAGTATCACAGAGAATACCAAAAGCTTGGTGCCACTTCAATCACCGACTTTAATTCTATGACTAACATATTCATTGATATATCCATCCTTCTGCAACATCATATTACACTGCAAAAAGTTGGTTACTATGTGCTAGTTGATAGTCAAGTTTTACCAAGTAGATCTTATATTAATAGACTGATCCTTTCAATATATATGGATTGCAATATATAAAGTTAGAATGTATTTATTAAATTTACAAGCAACTTTACTTGAATCATGAGTTCCCAGCTTCGTTGCACCCCTGAGCCAGGTTATGGATGTTTTCACAATGCTAGCTGAACAGACTATCAATGCCAAACCCATGCTAGTATTCATCGAACTAATAAAAGGAAATACTTTATGCCAATGGTTTCTTTACTTAATAGTTTTTCTTTTTTGAGTGAACTATCATACAGAGTCATGTTCATGTCATAAAACCTTTATTTTCCATTTTAGTGTGATCAAATTAATTGTTTTACCAAAAATAATTACAGGTACAATATTTGTTGTTTGCTTCATTGTCACTAGCAGGTCAGCGAGCCCATTTCAAACCTGGGCGCCAACTATTTTCAATTGCTATTCCAGTTCACTAGATTATAATATTGCATATCTATCTACTGATTTCAGCTTATGGGCTTCATCAGTCATTTTAATTGTGCTAGGCATGATTGTCTTGGACTTGATGGTATGTTTGATCTTCTTGCAATATAAAAATACTCTTTTGAACTGAATATATTTTTAAATTTGTAGGAATCAACTGCTCCTATTTTCAGTGCTATATTGTGTTTTTGTAGCAATTAGCTGAACCTAGCATGGAAAAGTCATATAACTCAACTATTGGTGAAACCTGTGGATATGTTACCCTCTACTGATGGTACGATGAGTAAATACCATGCTTAAAAACTAATTAAAAATTTATACATAAACCTAACAAAGGCATTCCACATTACAACTCTTTATTGACAGTGAGCCACCCCCTGGTGTTTGTATATGTAAAGCTAGCATAGGATGATAGTCATAGAACAGTTTTAGGTCAAGAGCAGTCATATTGATTATTTTGATTCATTCTGTCTTCAACAATGTTACATTATTGTTGGAATTATTTTTTCTTTTTTTCCCCTAAAATCATTGGCAGGGTGTTATGGCCATACTTGGTATTCAGCTCAATGCAATTTCTGTTGTAAACCTGGTTATGTCAATAGGAATTGCTGTTGAGTTCTGCGTTCATATCACACATGCCTTTATGGTAAGTGCATTGTAGTTATGGAGATATTGGTTCCCAACCTTTTAATTTTTTCTGAATTTTCTGTAATTATTGAAAATCTGAACTGTAGCAAATTGTTCTACTGTTCTTGAATGACGTTATAGTAAAATGCATGTGAGTGTTTAGCGTGAAGATATAGCACGCTATTCAGGTCACTTTTACCAACTGTGTTGCACACTCTTGCACTATAGAACATTTAATTATTGTGTATGAACAGTTGGATCATTTTTGAACATTTACATCAGAATCAAAGTGAATATTGTACTTAAATATACTCTGTGCCGTCTGCATAGATTTGTAATAAGAATCAGGATAAATTCTGCTGTCATCCAACCCAATCATACAAGGATAGAACTGCGAATATGTTTCTGATGTTAACATACTTCTAAATCATTCTCTCTCTGTCTCTCTCTCTCTCTCCGTGATTTGTAAATTGGCATTGGGGACAGAGAAACTCGTGCTAGGCAAGCTCTATCCACAATGGGTGCTTCTGTATTCAGGTTAGATATAAAATTGTTGCTTACATTTCATTAGAGAAATTCCAATCTTCTAGATAAAAATACTGCATTGCTTGTTATATTTTGTCACCAGAGCAGTACTGATATTGTCTTGGTCTAACACACTTGTTGGCTTTTCAGTGGAATCACCTTGACCAAACTTGTGGGAGTTATCGTCTTACGTTTTGCAAAATCTGAAGTTTTTGTGGTATGTACTACTGAATCCGGATTTAGTCCCAGAAATGCTGGTTGAGCTTAGCTTGACACAGCTTACTAATACCCATATGACTACAGGTCTATTACTTTCAAATGTATTTGGCGCTGGTACTCATTGGCTTCTTGCACGGTCTTATCTTTCTACCGGTAAGCATATATCTTTTTTCTTCAACACTCCCGTAAAAAACTTTTGCTAATAAATTACTGGAACTTATAGGTTGTTCTGAGTTTATGTGGCCCTCCCCCAAAATCCATGAAACCTATCGAACAAAACCAGCCACCTTCAGTTTCAACCGAGGAGACATGACGGGACCAGGGTTTAACTGAAGTTAAGAGATACTTGAAGATTGAAGTAGGCCTGTTTGACTCACGTACATACCCATCTCGCTAGGCGCAGGAGGTTGAAACAGTTCGTTGTACAGCATTTCGTAAAGATGAAAGTAATCTTAAAGATCCATATAGATAAGAATTGTGCATAGGTGTAACAGTTACTAGTTAGGCTCAGTTCTCATAACTAGATTAGCCGTTGCTGCAATATAGACCAGCTGTGGAGCTTTGTGCGCGGCAGTCCACTGGTGGTTTTAAGCGCCCATGTTTTGGTACCGTTGATTGAGCTTGTTTCGTCCTTTCACTTGGTTCGTTCCGTATGCTTTTGAAGGGCTATTTTGTTGAGACATGCGAGATTTGCTTTGTTTTAGCCTGAATCTGCCTGTGTGCGCGCGTGTTGTGATAGATGAATCACACGGAAACAAAGACTGAGTATTGTCTCGTCTGGTCGAAACGGGAGCTCCTGACCATATTACTCCCTGTGTCAGATGCATGCGTTCAGTCGCCTCGCCTCGGAGCATCAATAGCGAGGTTTCAAATCAACCAGTCCATGCACGGCAAGGAGTCAAATCCGACAGTGGCAGCGCGGCAGTATCCGCTCGCCCATCATTTATTTACTGACGAAATCCCGAGCTCATACAAGCTTCCAAAACAGATCGTTTATGTACTAGTATCACTGTATTAACAATCCATCCGTACACTAATCATGATCATTTTCGAGCTAGAACAAATCCATCAACCTTCCACGAAGAAGAACAACTAAAACAAAACACTAATCCTCTAATCCATCGGTGATGATCAACAGCTCTACGAGACTACGATCAGGCGCTCCTCCCACGCTGCTGCCCTGCCCCTTTCTCGTCGGTCCTCTGGTGGTCTCCAGGGACCACGCGACCCGATCCCCATCTGCCCGTCCCAAAACCTTTCCTGTGTCGCAATAGAAAGGGCTTCCCTGACAGGTGGAGCCCATCAGAAATCCTTGGCCCACAGGTCAGCGTTAAAGGATGGGGAGCGTTCTATTCCTATCCCTGGACCTGGACCAACGGAACGTCGGAGCGAGCACAGCCACGTGCTGACGTGCATCGCAGCTGGGGTAGGCGACCGTTATACGAGAACGGGCACGGCCGGCCCTTTCGAGCTGTCCCGGATCCGGTTCCTACTAGCCGTTGGGCCTCCCCCCTTTCAAATCCCGCCGCTCCCCACGCACCGCATCTAGCTCAGCCAGGCTTATAGCTCGCCTCAGACAAACCTCCTCCTTTCTCGTGCGTGACGAGACGCCGTCTCCCTCCAGTCTCCTCCCGACGATGATTCAGGGGAGGATGGCGGACGAGAACCGGAGGCCGGTGGCGGCGGCCGGGAAGGCACCCCTGCCCGGCGTCCGAGGTTTGCGGGGGGGGGGGCGCAATCGATTCTTCTTCTCGGATGGCTCATGGCCCTTGGTTCTGATCTCGTGATCGACTTTGCTGTTGGTGCCGCAGAGATGGGGAACCGGCGGGCGCTCAGGGACATCAACAACCTCGTCGGGGCTCACCCGTATCCCTGCGCCATCGCCAAGAAGCCAGTGCTGCAGTAACCTCCTCGCCCAAGATCGTGTCTTTTTTACGGTTCTTGGTTCGGGATCTCGTGCAACAACCCTCGCGTTCCTTTCTGTTCTGCAGGAAGGTCGGCGGCGATGAGCAGAAGCCGGAAGTGGCGAGCCACCGGCCCAGGACCAGGTTCCGACGCCTTGCTGTTTTGTTGCGCCCTGATGTTTTCTGGGTGCTTTGTTCTGATCTTCTGTTCCTTATGTGGTTCAGGATGTACGCCGCCTCCTTGGCGAGCAAAGGAGGACCTGAACATCGGGCGATCGAAACTGATGCGGCACTTGGAGTTGGGCACCAGAAGGAATCCATCGACGATGCCACCGTCGACATGGATGTGGAGCTGTGCGAGTCGACCGGCGATAGCGACATGGTACCTTGGTGATCCGTACTGTTTCCCCGTGACAGTCCTGGCTTACTGTCACGTTTGGTGCTGCAGGACGAAGGACACAAAGACAGTGTGAACGATGAGACGATCATGGACATTGACAAGGCCGACTCAGGGAATCCGCTTGCTGCAACCGAGTATGTTGAAGACCTGTACAACTTTTACAGAGAGACCGAGGTAATCCTCAGACTGCCAAGTTTACTTTTCCTTCTGTAGATATAAATCTCAAATTGACTGCTAAATTTTGCATGAGATAGATTGGGCAGGTTGACAGTATGCTTAAATGTTGAATGATCATGAATCCTAACCTGCAACCAATACTCCTCTTCACATAACAAATCTTGACCGCGGTGTGATTTAGTTTGGAAATATGTTTCTGGCATGGATTAGAATCTTGTCAGTGCGTTTATAGATGTTTGAATGGAAATGATCCCTATTCTGTAGCCAATACCCCACTTTACATATGAATCTTGACTGCAGTATGATTTAGTATGTCTTGTGCAGTTTAAGAAACAGACTTGAATGCTTTTATTAAAAGATGTTTGATTTTAATTATTCTCATGTACGTTTGCCCACTGCGATACAATGGTACCATATGCTGTTTGTACACTTGCCCATGATCTAAGGATGCCTTTTTGTTACCCTCGTACTGCTGAAATTGGTTCCTCTACATCTTCGTAACAGATTATAGTTTTTTTTTCGAAGAGCTGCGCAAATAATAGATTGTAGTCTCCTGAATAAATTGCAGTAATCATACAGGCCGTGGACAAAAAAACTTTTGTATAACATGTACTGATTGAGGAAACAAATTCGTTGCTAGCGCCTGATAGTTATCTTTCTAGTGCTGCAGTATCTACCTTGTCTTTCTATCAATGTGATGCTTTTATACAGGAAAACAGCTGTGTGAAACCTGATTACATGACTAGTCAGGACGACATCAATTCAAAGATGAGAGCCATACTAATTGATTGGCTCATTGAGGTACCTTTGCATACAAGACATGTACCTCATAACTCGTACTGATCATGGGACTTTAATATCTTTATTGGTCTCTTGCCAGGTGCATTACAAGTTTGAACTAATGGATGAAACGCTCTTTCTGACCGTAAACATCATAGATAGATTCTTGGAAAAGCAGGTGGTTCCAAGGAAGAAGCTGCAGCTAGTTGGGGTAACAGCTATGCTTCTTGCCTGCAAGTACGAGGAGGTCTCAGTTCCAGTAGTTGATGATCTAGTGGTAATTTCTGACCGGGCGTACACCAGAGGGCAAATCCTTGAAATGGTAATCCCATTGAACATTTTGTGCCCTTCGAGTCAATCGTTGTAACTGCAAAAATTCATTGTATCATATCTAACTTCCACCATCAGTGTGCCATTAATTTGTCAATTGTCATTTTTAATGATTGTCCTCTTTGCGTACCTTGCACACACCGTCTTCTTTTACCTTGCAGTGTCCATGACCTGTTTATTTTTGTTCTAAGTGTTGAATATTCTGATTGAGCAGGAAAAAATGATTCTGAACACACTACATTTCAACATGTCAGTTCCAACACCGTATGTGTTTATGAGAAGGTTCTTGAAGGCTGCAGATTCAGATAAACAGGTGAAGTATCACAACCTTCTGATCAGTGACGACTTGCACATCAAAACTCTGAAATTGCATCGGTCATAAATCAAACATATAACTACTGAGAGTTGATATAGCATGCAGGCATCAAAACTCAGTAGTTGTATGTTTATTACATGACTGACACAATTTCCTACATGTCACAGCTAGAACTAGTCTCCTTTTTCGTGCTGGAGCTCTGCCTGGTTGAATACCAAATGCTCAAGTACCGCCCTTCGCTTCTGGCTGCCGCTGCTGTATATACTGCACAGTGCGCTATCAATCGTTGCCAGCACTGGACAAGGGTTTGTGAGTTACATAGCAGATACACCAGTGACCAACTCCTGTAAGTTTTTGTTCAGTGACCTTTTGACTGCAATCTATCTCCTGGAATTTTTTATATTCATTCATGTGCTTACGTCCTCAGTGAGTGTTCAAGGATGATGGTAGACTTCCACCAGAAGGCCGAAACAGGCAAGCTCACTGGCGTCCACAGGAAATACAGTACGTTCAAATTTGGGTGCGCGGCCAAAGTGCAGCCTGCGCTTTTCCTGCTCAAGTCAGAAGGGACAACATAGCTGCAGTCTAGCTGCTGGGTAGATTTTTAACATACTCATCTTTCTTAAACAAAGATTGATTTCAACTACTCTGGAAACAAGGTGCATAAACATCGTGCCGATGTTTCACCAAAATGCAGCATATTTCCTTGCAGCGTGCTCGAGATCGTTAGTGCTTGTGATCATTTAACAAGTTTGTTTTTTATTTACTTGTTGTGAATAATGACCTGTAAGTCAGTCAGTCGTTGAGTCATACCGAGGCTAATAATGAATTGGCCGTTTGAGGAATGCTGTTGGAAGGTAGAGAAAAAACATGATTCGAAATATTCATTAATGTATCTCCATTCCTTGTAGGAGAATATGAACAGCTATCATGGTTTCATTTGGCTAGTGTTTATGGCCTGAGGACCAATTCGTGTTACAAAAAACATGGATCAGTAATTGCAGTCAGGAAAAACCTCTTCCCGTGGCCACCCATCATTATTCAGAAAAAAATTCCAACCACAATTGATGTCTTCAATTGCGTTATTCAGGTGTACTTTGAAATTTTGAACGGCAAGGAGACTAGAACAAAGTTCTAGAACTGAAACATCAATTTTAGAATTCATGGATGAAAAGAATTGATCCTGCCCACGTTCAAGGATCGAGGGGCTCGTCATCACGTAGCAGCAACGACCAGAGCATCCACGGCGCCAGACGACATCTGAAGTGAAATCTAAAGAATGAAGTGAAAATTCTTAGTTTTCTGCTTTTCTTAATATAACAGTGATTAAGCCCAGGCTGTTGTAATCTTCCTAGAGTCCTAGACGTCCCGTCTCGCGGCTTCTTCCCGGACCACGCGATCCTGTCCGTCCGATCCCATCTCGCGGCTCCTCGTGCGTGTCCGTTCCGTCCGTGTACGGGAGCGTCTCGACACTACTGTCGGGCCCGACGGCTCGGTGTCGAGTGTTCTCGTGCCAGGGCACAGATGGATCCTCGCTGACCGACAAGGTGGGCCACGGTGACACGCGTCGCTACGCAGAGTACGCCACATAACCCGGCCCGATGGTCTGTAACTGTAAGCGGCCGCCGCCACCGGCCTGATCCAAATCCAACTGAACTCCCGGGCCTGTTTGAAAGCGCATGCGCGACCGGATCCAACGGCTCCCGTGCGGCCCACTAGCCGTTGGCACCCGTCGCTTTCCCTCGTTCAAATCCGCCCCCCTTCCCTCTCGCTCTCGGCGGCCCCAGACAAAGCCCCCCGTCCCTTCGTCGTTGGCGACACTCCAGTCTCCTCCCCTTCCCAATTTGTTCCTCAACGACGAACAAAAACTAAAGCTAAAATCCGCTCCTAAATCTTTCTCCGCTTCCCTCTGTCTCCTCCCTCGAATCCCAAGGCCCAGCCTCCTGTTGTTGTTATTAACGCCGCCGCCGCCGCTCTCGTATGGCCCTGCTACGTGCATAGTGTCCGGCCCGCCCACTCGCTTCTCGCCTGGATCGGAGAGAGGAGCCAGCAGGACTGCCGGCCGATCCGCCTCCTTCCCCCGCGGGTGCTTTTCACGGATCGAGTTGTGCTTTCCTCTTCTCCACGGGGACCGGGGCCGGGGCCGTTTCTTGGATCGAATCTTGACGCGGACCGCGGCGTGCGCCGTGTCTGTCTGCAGATCGCCGGCGTCTCCGCGTCTGGGATCATGGCGGGAAGAGCGACGGGCGAGAACCGGGGTCCTGCGGTGGGGGCCCCCGTGCCCAGCGTCCGAGGTGCGTGATCTGTTCCCCCGTGGGTGCCTGTTCCGCGGCGGCGCGCTCCCCCGTCCTTGCATCTCGTGACTTGCGTTTGGGCTGGTGCAGAGATGGGTGGGAATCGGCGGGCGCTACGGGAGATCAAGAACCTCGTCGGCGCTGCCCCGTACCCCTGCGCCATGGCCAAGAAGCGTGTGCTGCAGTAATATCCTCTCCAAGATCGTGTCTTTTCATGGTTCCTGGGATCAAAATCTTGTTTCATCATCGCGTCCTTTTCGTCCCTGCAGGAAGGGTGGGAAGGGCGAGCAGAAACCGGCATTGGCTAGCAGCCGGCCCATGACCAGGTTAGGACGCCCTACTAACCTTCGCTCTCTCGTTTCCTGGGTGCTTGAATTAACATGGTATTGGTTCGGCGGTACAGGCAACTGGCCGCCTTATTGGCAACCAAAAAGCAATCCGAACATCCGGGGACAGCAACTGATGCATTAGCTATAGTTGATCTCCCCAAGGAACCAATCAATGATAGCACCATCGTCATCAAAGAGGACCCTTGCGAGTTATCCGCTGATATCGACGTGGTATTTGCACTGTGATGATCTACTAATTGGGGTGGATTTTTTGGGGGCCTCTATTTTGGGAAGTATGGTTTCATGTTATGTTACATTCTATACTGTAGGATGATGACAAGGACAGTGTGAATGATGAATTAATCATGGACATTGACAGCGCTGATTCGAGAAATCCGCTAGCGGCAACAGAATATGTTGAAGAGCTTTACGACTTCTATAGAGAAAACGAGGTGATCTCTTGTGACTTCAGACGATGCTTATCATGCTTACATTGACTTAGTCATGGTTCGGTCGGGCAAAAGTTAAATGCTGATTTTTTTTCTTTATATAGGAATGATCAGATGCTCTAGCTACAGATGGCATAAATGTTCCAAAGAACAAAGGCCCCTGCAAAAATTGATTAAGTTAGACTGTAATCAGCATACACTTTACACAAGAGACTGCAATATATGCTTCAATGTGCAAATCGTTCTTAACATGATTAGCATATTTTAGCATGTAAACGAACTAAATAGAAAAAAATGTCACTACATTTGATTTAAGCGTTTCTGATGTCAAACATTTGTTCATTTCACAGATACGAGCAATTTAGTTAATTAGTGTTACTTGTCCTGTGTCATACATTGTAAATGTGGAATGCTATGATGTCTTCATACTATTTCAATACAGAAGTGGATTTTACATACAGGGGTTCGACCCAACCCAGTTAGAAAGTTCAGTGTCTACTGTTTGATAAAAATCATTAAAATTCAGTATCCATGGTACCACTTGTTCTTTTGAAATTTTGATATGGATGAAAGTGGGTTTCTCCATGTTTACTTAACTCTTTGTGTGCTACATATATGGTTTCTTATGAAAATTTTGAAACATTGGTACATGTTGAGTTATGGCATTTTAGCTAATGGGGACGCTAAAACTTAGTACAACCATTAATTCACTACACTGAAGTTATGCAATACATTTGAACAATCTGATTCCCATATTCTGAAAAAGAGCACTTTTCTGGCATGGAACTTCCCATAATCGTTCTTCAGATCAAACATATTTTCCACAAATTATTAGAACTGTTCTTTTGTAATATCCTCAAAATAAACTGCGGTCTCTTGAATGAAGTCGTTGCCAACAGTACTCCTAGAACTAAATATTCAGAACATGGAATATTATATCTTCTCTGTATTACTGATATGATGCTTTATGCAGGCAAACAGTTGTGTGAAACCTGATTACATGTCCAGCCAAAAAGATATAAATGCAAAAATGAGAGCAATTTTAATCGATTGGCTGATCGAGGTATAAAACATTTATGAAACTCTTCATCATAACTTGCACGGATTTAAAACTCCACTGAGCTTAAATATCTTTGATGGTTCCTTGGCAGGTCCATTACAAGTTTGAGCTATTGGAGGAGACGCTCTTCCTTACAGTAAACATAATAGATAGATTTTTGGAAAAGCAAGTGATTCCAAGGAAGAAGCTGCAGTTGGTTGGAGTAACAGCTATGCTTCTTGCTTGCAAATTTGAGGAGGTCTCAGTTCCAGTTGTTGAGGACCTAGTGCTTATTTCTGACCGGGCATATACAAAAGGGCAGATTCTAGAAATGGTAATCCTATTGAATGCAATGAGCACTTCCATTTGATTCATACTAAGTTCTACTAATCATCAAAGTGTAAATTTGATCATGGAATCAGATCCATATATACTACCTTAACAAATAAATTACATTTGCTTACATCCATGTTTCCATTTATTGCATTGTCGCTGCGCCATTACAAAATTGGTCAAATGCAATCTTTTTGAACGAATTTTGTAATGTCCATGACTTATTGATCCTTTTTTACTAAGAGTTGATTCTTCTTATTTAACAGGAAACAATGATTCTAAACACACTAAAATTCAACATGTCTGTTCCCACTCCTTACGTCTTTATGAGGAGATTTCTGAAGGCAGCAGATTCTGATAAACAGGTGAAGAATCACAGTGTTACTAAATCGAATATCATAAGTACAAGCTCCCAGTAGTTCTATGTTGATTTTTATGACTGACATGGTGTTTGTACGTCTTATTTCACAGCTAGAGCTAGTATCTTTCTTCATGCTGGAGCTCTGCCTGGTTGAATACCAAATGCTGAAGTACCGCCCTTCGCTTCTGGCTGCCGCTGCAGTTTATACAGCTCAATGTGCTATCAGTCGTTGCCGGCACTGGACCAAGATTTGCGAGATGCATAGCAGATACACCGTTGATCAACTCCTGTATGTTTGTATTCAGTTAACCTCCTGACTGGGTTGACAGGTTTCTGTATCTTAACTGAAGTTATTCCTTTTGCTGTGTCTCCTTTTCAGTGAGTGCTCCAGGATGATGGTAGACTTACACCAGAGGGCTGGAACCGGCAGGCTTACAGGCGTCCACAAGAAATATAGTACTGACAAGTTCGGGTGCGCAGCCAAAGTAGAGCATGCCCTGTTCCTGCTGGAATCAGCAGGGGCACCAACGTCAACTGCAATCTAGTAGTCTATTCCTCTGGATAGATTTTAGATTTTAATCTACTCCGGAAACAAGATGCTGCAACAAATATCTTGCTAATGCTGCAGAAAAGTGTAGCGGATGTCATTATAACTTTGCTTGTGATCAAGTAACGTCAACTGCAATCTAGCAGAGTCTATTCCCCTGGATAGATTTTAGATTTAATCTACTCCGGAAGCAAGATGTTGCAACCAACATCTTGCTAATGTTGCAGAAAAGTGTAGCAGATGTCATTATAGCTTTGCTTGTGATCAAGTAACGTTATTCTCTGTTTAATGTCTGTGGTTTGTTAAAATGATGGTAATCTACCTGGGCAGTCAGCAATTCCGTTTAATAACGAATTGGTGTTTTGAGGAGCCCTGTTGGTGGAACCATGTAAAGGAAACTGTTTGAAATTAAATGGAGGAGGTTGCTTAAAAATATCAACTTCTACAATATCAAATAAGTAAGCTCTAAAAATATAGTCCATGATCAATCTATTGACAGTAATTTGATGTTGTAAGTATTGATACTTTTTCTATAAGCTTGATCAAAGTTAATACAATTCATATCCACAAGATTCTATAAATTTGGCGTGATCTAGACTTCATAAGGGCTGATCCATGTTTTTTAAAAGCAGACTGATCCATTCATTGCAGTCACACAAGGAAAAAACACGCTCAAACCTTCTACTTTTTAGGTCATACGTCCTTACATCTCCCCAACCGGCAACCAAGACGTATTTTATGAAGCCAATCAAATGTCTTAGTCATCTAGGGAGAAGAGGATTAGATACAGTGAGGTTGTAGCCTAGGATAACTCTTGGTGGGTAAACATGCAGAGCGATTCAGTCCAAGGAACATAGCATAATCCCTCGAATCTACATATGTAACCTTCATGCATTTATCAAAACCAACTCTGCGGATTTGGAATTTGACACCATCCGGGCATTCAGGTGTAAAGATTGAGCGAACACGCAGGAGATCGGCCGGGAGGTCCGACCAGCTTGGAGCCAAACTAGGTCCTGATCCTGCCTGCCATGGTGGTGGATACTGACGCAGCTTCAACCTGTGAGACGGCAGAGTCCGGTCGAGCCCAGTTCGGATCGGGGCAGGCTCTCAAAGTACGTAGCCTCACGGCCCGTCTTGAGCCAGCCAGCCAGGCCCGGCCCGGTCCGCCCTCCCCAGACCGCCACGTCAGCGCCTTTCGAAAGCGGCCGGCCCACTGGTCAGGATGCAGAAAGGAAAACGCGACCCCGCCACGACTCGCGGGTGGCCCACCCTCTTCTCCGTCTTCGCCTCCTCCGGAGTCCCGGCCGGCCGTCTCGCGGGGAATCTCACGCGGAGAGACGCCGGAATCGCTTCGATTCGGCCTCGACGGCCGCCCCGACCCGCTCTACCGCCCGCCGGAGTGACGCGCCGGCCCAGGTTTCCTCCAACCTCCCTCGTTTCGTCCGAATCCTTGACCACGCAGACGCTCCCTCGTGTCGAGTTCGGCTCGGCCTGGCTCGAGCTCCGCGTAGAAACCTCACCTCTACCTCCCCCCCTCCTCTATTCTAGCGGTTGGATATTGAGAGATCTGAATCGAGTTGGTGTCAGTTCCACTTCGCCCCTCTCGTTGGCCCAGGTTTCTGGTATCTTCTGGTGAGGTTGGCCCTGTAGGTTGTCTCATCTGTAGCTGTACATATCTGTATTTGGTTTATACGACCTCCGTGTCACTGGCTAGATTTTTACAGGTGTTTTCTGATTATTTCTTTATTATATGGATTATTGACTAGTGTTAATTTCAATGGTTCACACCTTCTAATTCATTGCAGATAATAGTCTCGTGGTGTGTACTCTAAGGCTTATTGACCTTGAAGCCTGTTTTTCGTAAGGAGGTTTCACTTGGATTGCTGGTCTGCCATCGTTTTATTGTGTTAGGTCGCTGCAATGCAGAGGTGATGTTGGATGATGTTAAAATACTGTGAGAGCATACGGGTTAGAACAAGTGATGTTCACCAGCATGAGGATCAATCTTTTGCTTCTCTTGCCCGTGATGGCGCAATACACCACACCTACATGGGCGACATTGGTTGCTGGATTCTTTGTGCTGCTTTCCCTGTCCCTGTCTTTGTACCTGATATTTGATCACCTCTCAGCATATAACAATCCAGAGGTTTCTAAAATTTTCATCCTATTGTATATCGTCAACACAGTTCTACTTACCATTATTGTTAATTTTTACCATCTTTGTTTCTGTTCTACTTGTACAGGAACAAAAATTTGTACTGGGTGTTATCTTGATGGTCCCTTGCTATGCGATTGAGTCGGTAAGATCTTTAGAACATTGTATGTGCTAAATTGTGACTTCCAGCACCATGCCTGATGGTTATGCTCTCCTTTTTGAATAGTATGTTTCTTTGGTAAATCCAAATACGAGTGTCTACTGTGGCATCCTGCGTGATGCTTATGAAGCATTTGCCATGTACTGCTTTGGAAGATATATTACTGCATGTTTAGGTAAGTTACGCCTTCTCAACAAACACATGTATTAGCGACATTATGACAACCCTGTGTTTCTTACATCAGCAGTTTCCTTTACCTGTGGACCTACATTTAGTGTACGAGTTGGTTAATGGCACTGTCTATGTTGTTAAATTTAAACGTAAGAACTCTGTTTTCTTACTTCAGGGCACTAGGATGAATCATGCTTTTGAACGATGCAACCTTCTGTCCTGAATTACATATGAATTCGTTTTGTATTACCCCTCTGTGACTCTGCTATTGTTGCATCCCAGAACTAGTTTGCTTTTTCCACACGTGCATTAGTATGTAATTCTTCCAAAAATATTACATAAAAATGTAACCTTCTTATCTCATCTATTACACCGTATGCTAAGCTTACTAGCTCCTCGTAAGCCTTAAGTAGAATCTATCACAACAGAGCCATTGTTTGAGTAAAACCATATCTGTTGACAACTTGGTGATGTAATTTACAGTGGCGCACATTCTATTCAAATCATTCACTTGGTACTCTGTTTTGTATTGCCCTGTATGATTTCTATATTGATTTCTCTCCTTTTTGTTTACTTATTACTATGCTGATCAAATGTAGGCGGGGAAGAAAAAACTATAGCGTTCTTGAAGAGGGAGGGTGGCTCTAGTGCTGGGCAACCCCTTTTGCATCATGCCTCTGAGAAGGGAATCATACATCATCATTTTCCAATAAATTTTATGTTGAAACCCTGGAGACTTGGGATACGGTTCTACCTGATAATCAAATTTGGAATCTTCCAATATGTACTGTCACTAGCCTATCTTGAGAAATTTCAAATCAGAGAAGTCGAAAATAAAGCCTAATTAAGTGCTCTGCACCTGCAGGTGATCATAAAGACCCTCACAGCTACCTTATCTCTTCTTCTAGAACCTTTTGGTGTGTATTGTGATGGAGAATTCAGTTTACAATGTGGGTAAGATAGTCCTTTCTGTCTGCTTGTTGTAGCACCACATTTGAGCAGTACATCTTCTATACATTTTGTTAGGTAATAACTATAGTGGTAGAATGGAATTGTCGTGTCCAGCGTCTAAAAGGCGCCTAGTCGCCACCTAGGCATCCAAGCGCTCCGGTCTGGATGCCATGGCCGGTCGACTCGCCTGGAGTCATCGCTGCCGCAGCCCTGCGCTGCTGCCACCGCAGTCCTACACTGCCGCTGCCCCCCCCTCACGGCGTTGCCGCCGGTGGAGAGGAGAAGGGGAGGAGAGAATATTTTTACGGTTAGGGTGAAGAGTGGGGATGAAATTTTTTGTGTATGATCTGCAAGGAGGATTGTTGGATGAGATTGGACGGTCCACATACACCAGACCTACTCCCAGCCCAGCCCACCACCGCCCCGCCTCCCCTCCTTGCCCCGCCTTCCCCTCCTCCAATTCCCCGCCGCCGCTGCTTCCCCTCCTCGGCTCGCCGCCTCCTCCTCCTCCCCTCAACTCGCCGCCATCGCCAGCGGCCGCCTGGCAGGCGCCTAGGCGCCTGGGCGGTGATTTCAAAGACTGGTCTTCATGATACATTTTTCTCTTCAATCTAGGGAAAATATTTCAGGATCTTTCCACTGTTTCCACCAGAAATAAACCTAAACTTTTATATCCAAATCAGTAGTTGATTCTCCTATGTTCATTTGGTCCATTTTTCTTACTATGCAGGTACCCTTACTTTGCTGCAGTCCTGAACTTTAGTCAATATTGGGCCCTATACTGTCTTGTAGCATGGTACACAGCAACCAAGGATGAATTGGCACATATAAAACCTCTGGCTAAGTTTCTCTCCTTCAAATCGATAGTATTTTTGACTTGGTGGCAGGGTGTGATGATTGCAATAATGTATGCTTTGGGCCTACTTAGAAGCCCTTTAGCCCAGAGTTTGGAGTTAAAATCTAGCATCCAAGATTTCATTATCTGCATCGAGGTATTTATCCTTTTAGGTTGAGTTATCTAAAGTTTAGTATGTCCTTATTTTGTGTGGCTAGCTTCTTTAGATATGTGATAGTCATAGCTTTTTCCAGTACAGATGGGCATCGCTTCAGTTGTTCACCTCTACGTGTTCCCAGCTAAGCCCTATGAACTATTAGCTAATCAGCCACCTGGAAACATTTCTGTACTTGGGGATTATGTATCTTCTGACCCTGTGGATCCTTATGAAATCAAGGAAAGCAACCGTCCTACCAAATTGAAGCTTCCACGTTTGGAACCAGATGAGAGAAGCACAACAAACATCAAAGAGAGTGTTCGGGAATTTGTTGTTGGCAGTGGAGAATATGTGAGTTCTATCTTCCTGAGCAGTTCTGATAATTTTCTTTCTTTATGCGATATGATTGGGCTTTAAATATATGGAACCAGTGGATAAATAATTTTACCCTGACACTGTTGCGTGATCTCCGCTGCGCAGACAGGCGCTCCGGCCATGACTGACTCGGTCTGGTCCAGCAGAGGGGCGCCTGGAAGGAGTCCTTGCCATATTGGACCAGGTCTCTAGATTAGGAAAGAAATAAAAGAGTTCTAGTTATAGAATTAGTTGCTGCAGGTTTTAGAATAGAATTTAAGAGTCCTAGTTGGAGTCGGGTTGATTGTAAACCAGGCTATATGAAGCTGTGGAGTCCTGGAATAAATATTATCCCTTCCAAGCTTTTACTCTCCAGCTTCCTCATGTGCAAGACCTTTGTCCTTCCTGCGCACGCACGTACCTGTTCTTTCTTCTCTGTTTGAACGCCTGGGCTGATCTGTCCGGAACAGATCACACCCAGCAAGCAGCAGTACAGCAGATTGTCCTGTGTGTCCAGAAGCCCATGTGCCCTGCTGTTCTTCCATCAGGCGAGCATAGCAGCCAGCTGTGATCTGATATAGGTCACTTCCTGCAGTGGGTACATCAGCAGTTCCACCGAGGAGACCGCTGGATCTCCAACACAGTTAAACATGTTCTGTTTTGTCATGTAATGCATGGATTATATGGGTTAACTATGTGCATATATGTTTGTGAGTATAATTTTCATGCCTTTTCTTCTTTTTCTCCCCTTTTACCATAGGTGATCAAGGACTTCAAGTTCACTGTTAACCAAGCAGTAAGGCCAGTGGAGAAGCGCTTTGATAAATTAATGAAAAAGAATGATAAGCATAAGAAAAGCCAGGATGATAACTGGGTGAGTGCAGCAACACCAGAGAGACCAGTTCGTGGGATTGATGATCCACTATTAAGTGGAAGCGCAAGTGACAGTGGGGTGACCAAGGGCAAAAAACACCGCAGAGTTATAAGCTCAGCTGCTGCTATGGACAGCTGGGGACGTGGTGATCAGGCATCTGATGGGTATGAGATTAGGGGTCGCCGCTGGGCAGTAAAGAACTAACGTTTCTACTTTCCTGGATTGGTAAATATAAAATCATAACAGGTGAAAACAGTGACCTTTTTTCGGAGAACTCTGGCACCGGCAATGTTGTCCCATATACTGGCCGTTGTGGAGCCTAGCAAGTTCAGTCGTCCTGTAGATAGTTGACCCCCCTGATATGCAGTCTCTTTTCATAGCTTGTATTTTTTGGATATTTCCTAGCCGTACATATTGATATTTGGTACAAGGACTTGATGGTTTCAAAAAAAATCAGAAGGAACATTTTGATATATTGATATGGTGTCGTGACATAAGTTCGGATATTGAGCATAGCTATGCCTATGCTCTCCACTGCTCGGAGCAGCCCCGGGCACGCCTGTCTGTCACTCCATTCTACAATAATCCCTTCTTGGCTGGAGAATGTGACGTTCACTTCGGTCAGTACTCGGGCAGAAGAGAAATGTGGTTTAGCAAGCCAATTTACAGCTCAGTCCGCTCCTGATGAGTCTTAGTTGCTTCTTAGCTGGAACTTTTTTGTCCCAAAATACATTTTTAATGAGACACCACTACTCCAGTAAAACTAGCTTATGCTAAGCCGAGTGACGTGGCAGCGCTACTACTTGATTGGGTGCCAGAACGTAGCTGTGCTTTCAGCAAGAATTTCACCAGAGCATACGCATCCACAAACCCTCACACCGCGCAATCAATTTTATCGAAACAAGCTTGAAAACGATGGTGTCCTCTTTAAAAACTCACAACTAATTCAGACCTATCATCACCTTAGCTAGCTAGCTCCATCGCGTCATAATCCCACCCTCGCCTGTCCTGGTCTCAACTCAGAGACATCAAATCGAGATTGATGGGCTGTTTACAGAGCTGTTACTGAGCACAGCAATGAAGCACCCTGGACACCTGTGCTCTGCACATGGAGAGACTTCAGTCCGTGGCCCGTCCGGGAGAATTTGCTCCTGCTGCGGTGGCCTGAATTATGTAAGCCACTCAATAAAATTGCTACTGCTGGCAAATCCAGCTCAAGAATTCAGATTACTACTTGATTGCGATACTATGGACCATTATTATCTGTACATGTTAACTTTGAACTA
Organism: Neostapfia colusana; assembly: GCA_030760725.1. NCBI lineage: Eukaryota > Viridiplantae > Streptophyta > Magnoliopsida > Poales > Poaceae > Neostapfia > Neostapfia colusana. Next base: position 3,310,407 of record JASWHV010000017.1, read on the forward strand.
GTACCACTAGCGAAGCCAGGTTCATTTGCACCTGAATTCAAGACAGCCACCATTAATACCATATGTTAATTAAATTGCTTGAAAATTATGCATGTCTAAGGTTGAGTCACCAAGGTACTCTCTACTCTGGACTGGTACAATGGCTGATACACAGCTTGCTTTCAGCTTGCGTGGGTCTGGAGCTTTAAGCCTGAAGGATTGGACATTGAACCTGAACCACTTTCTCCTTGTAACAGGAATAGTAAAACGGGATTAGTACACAGCTTCGAGCCACCCTGTTTGACACTGCCTATGAAACAACTTACATAAATATGCAGAAGTCGTGTTAAACAATAGCCTTCTGTAACAATTAATTAGTTAGTTACCTCTCATAATGAATAAAAAAGCACAATATAAATATGATCTGCTTTCATCAGTTTTTCATATAAGCTGCTTTTTCAACAACCACAATCTCTACCAAACAGGGCCTAAAACGTGCGCCTCTATCAGCATTCATGGTAAGGATCACAAAACCTTTGTGACGCAACAGAGCACGTAGCGGTATAGACAAAGACAATCTTTGATTCCATGTTGACGTGTGAGACACCAATGAATCTATGTAGGGCACTGCTAGAATCATCATCTGCATCGGCATCCTTCTTACCATCGGCCTCCCATGTGGTGCCGATGAGGGTCACGTGTTCAACGTTGTGGGCTACGGAGCAAGAGGCGATGGCAGGACCGACGACACCAAGGTACGTGTGTGTTGATGAAGGGGTTTCGTCGTCCAACATGCTTACGTTTGGGGTAACGTGTTTTTTATTTCTTCGAAAGGCGTTCGAGGCAGCGTGGGCCGCAGCGTGCAGCGTCAAGGCTTCGCGGGCGACCATCTACGTGCCGGCGCAGAAGATCTTCCTGGTCGGCGCTGTCGCGTTCAAGGGGCCATGTGCTACCCCAAGTATCACCGTGAAGGTACATATAAGCCATCAGATAATACATATTATTAAACAAAAATGGTTTTTACAGGGGTGTTACGAAAATGAATGTTTCTTGAATATACAGGTCATGGGCAAGATTTTGGCGCCGTTATCGAGTGCATGGACTGAGGGGGAAAATGACTATTGGCTCATGTTCTATGGGGTGGACGGGCTCACGGTGACTGGCGAGGGCATACTCGAGGGTAATGGAGAGAGTTGGTGGGTTAACAGATGCAAAAATGTGGTGAGTTTACTGATACTAACAATCTTACATGACTTTCGATAAGATAAGAAAAATGGAAAGCTTTGACTTGACTATTATTTTTTAAAGAAAAAAATACTCGACTCAAATTCAATAAATCTCAGTCTGCTAATCATATTGTCGACTTATATACCTAACTGTTCTTCCTTCTACTCTTCACTTCTACAGGGTTGTGTCAAAACTGCGCCAACGGTATGTAATGTAACTTTGTACGCATTGTTCTTCCCGTCAGCTCTTTCTATGAAACTCAGATTGTCATGCGATAGATGTGTCACTATATTTTATCATCAGGCGCTTAAACTGGTGAACTGCACAAACGTCTGGTTGAGCTACTTCCACAGCGAGAACAGCCCGCATGTGCACATCGAGTTCACCGCGAGCAGGTTTGTCACAGTACAGAACCTGACCATTGTCGCCCCGGGTCACAGCCCGAACACAGACGGTATCCACATTGGACAGAGCGAGCATGTGCGGATCAACAACTCGACGATCTCCACCGGTGACGACTGCATCTCTATCGTCTCCGGGAGCCGCTTTATCAGTGTTGATGATGTAACTTGCGGCCCAGGTCACGGAGTAAGGTAACATATGCAACTTATTATAATATCTCAGAAGTGTTTTAATCCTTAATCTTATTTTTAATTATTATTACTATCTTACATTGATCTTTTGTTTATCATATATAGTATCGGGAGCCTGGGCAAGAATGGAGGAATGGCATTCGTAGATCAAGTCGATGTGAGAAATGTACATTTCATCAACACAACGAATGGAGCCAGAATCAAGACGTGGGAGGTAAACAAGAGTTGTAACCAAAAATTGTGAGAACCAGAAAAAATATGAGTGGAACTCAAATGTTTAATTAGATTGATGGTGTTCTCTCTTGTGACAGGGTGGACAAGGGTACGCAAAGTCTATCTCCTTCACCAACATAGAATTCACCAATGTGGATAACCCCGTTATAATTGATCAGTTCTATATGAGCCAACCAATCAAGGTGCGTAATATGGCCTACCACACACACAACGACGTTGGTTTAATCAATCTACACAAGAAATGCTAGTATGATAATGCTACTAACAATGTGTATCCATCTTCTCTGATCTTTCACTTTTCAGAGCGCAGTGGCAGTGGCAATTAGCAACGTAACCTACACCAACCTTTGGGGGACATCAAGTCGGCCAACCGCTGTGGTGTTTGAGTGCGGCACGAGCAACAGCTGCACTGACATCCATGTTCGTTCCATGAATATCACCGGAACAGGTGGGCGGGAAGTTGTTGCGCGGTGTCTGAACGTTCACGGAGATACCTCTGGGTATATATACCCCAAGATCCCGTGCCTTAATGTACTATCATAATATAGCCTTACTATGACTACAGATCGCGTATCTGCCCTAAAAAAATATTGTAATACATCAAAGTTTGAAACAAAGGTCAGAATTTCCCTCTCTAAGATAAACTAGCCAGAGGTCGGGTGGCTAGCACCTCCAGGTGTGAGGGCTGCCCATCCGAGTTTGATTTCTCCTGAACTCGGATGTCTCACTTCTTCTTAATATATCCGGGTGAGCTATCCCCCGTTCAAAAAAGATAATATCGTAGCTTTGGGTTAACAAACCCGATGGGCTAAGGCTAGCTAGCTCGATCGCTTAACAATCCCGCCCTCGCCTGTCCTGGTCCCAACTCAGAGAGATCAAAGCGAGATTGATGGGCTGTTTATAGACTTGTTACTGAGCACAACAATGAAGCCATGACAGGACATTGGACACCTGTGCTATGCACTTGGAGAGACTTCAGTCCATGGCCCGTGCAGGAGAAATTGTTTCTGCTGCAGTGTCCTGAATTATGTAAGCTACTCAATAAAAGTGCTACTGCTGACAAATTCAGCTCCAGAATTCGTATCACTACTTGATTGTGATGCTATGAATCATTCTTATCTATACGTGTTAACTTTGAATTAGTATCACTAGCGATGTCAGGTTCATGCGCACCAGTATTCAAGAAAAACATCCATTAATATCGTTAACTGGAAATTGCTTGAAAATTATGCATGTCTAATTAAGAGTGAGTCGGTAGGGTACTCTACTCTAGCTTCGCCACTTGTACAATTACAAGTGGCTAGTACACAGCTTGCTTTCAGCATGCGTGAGCCTGGAACTCCGAGTCTAAAGTACTGGACAATGAACCTGAACCACTTTCTCGTTGTTACTGAAATAGTAAAACAGGATTAGTGGGCAGCTTTGAGTCATTCTTTTTTTCTACTCGGAAAGCATTCCATCTCTATTTATTACAAACAGAGATTCACAATTACAAGTTTTTGTCATTCAGCAGATATTATCCATGTTTATAGCTGCCTGGACAACACACATCATCCCCCTGGGGTTTTAACCATATAAACTACAAACATAGTGTTCTATTATACAAAGTCAAACAAATAACTCGTAACATCCAGAAAACCTAAGTAAGTGCACATATCACAATCAACCAAGTTTCAGAACATATTTTTCTTCTTTATGCGCCATCTAAATTATCCTCAGTTAAAATCTTCTCTCAGATCGGGTATGCCAAATTTAGATGCCCTCTTTGTGGCGTATGACTTTTATGGCTTCTTTCATAATAGTCTTGGCGTCCATTTTAATAATATTTTATATCTCTTACGAATATAAACCTGCCCAATACATCATCAGTGAACATGCAAAGAAAATTACCTCCCCAGGGTATTTGATCACCTTATTTTTAAAGCATACCTTATTTTTTTTTAATTTCCATGTTATCCAGCCTATTGAAGCTAAACCTAGAGTATAAACCATTTCACCCCTGGTAATACATTTTTTATCTAATTCCAGTATTGATTAAAATTGTTAGGCCTATTTTTGCAACCAAAAAGAGCTAGCTATAATTCCCGAAACAACTTTTCAGATAGGTACACGTGAAAAATAGATGATTATTTGTTTACAGTTCATCACAAAAACTATAACATTTATTTTCTTTCCATTTCCTTTTTAACAGCACAACCTTGGCTAAAATTTCATTCTTTTCCATTTGCCAAATAAAGGTTTTAATCTTCGGAGAAATCTTTGCCTTCTAGATTTTTTGAACTGAAACCCTGACTCATTGACCTCATCAAATGTAAGTTTAACATACATAGATTTCACCGAAATAACCTCAGATTTAGACCACAACCACAATACCTTGTCTTCCTCACCTGATATGCATTGTTTGTTTAATTTTTCGGCTAAACTATACAATTGATCATGAAGAACAAAGAGTAATGAATGATGAAATTGTAAAATCCAATTATCCAAAGCACACAGAGACAATAATATTTTTGATATGACAGAACTCAAAAAGTAGAGGATAAGATACTAAGCAGATATCATACAAAAATCTTTTTTTCCTATCTCCTAAAACGCATTTCCTACTGACTAAATATATATCTCGGATTTTTATCAAATCTGCCCATACATCAGAATCTGACTGCTTATGTTTAATAAACCCTATAGAACCCCTTTAACATATTTTGCTTTCACTAATTCTTGTCATATAACTTCTTCGGACTCTGGTTTCCACCACCATTTAACAAGTAGGATAATATTCATTCTTTTAGATTCTTAATCCCCAAACCCACTTTCATCTTATTTTTACAAACCCTATCCCATCTGACTAGGTGGTATTTCTTTTTTTACTACCATATTGCAAAAGAAATTTTCTTCTATCTCTCTCCATATGATCAATTATTGTTTTAGATAATAGAAACATAGACATATGATAAATAGGGCTGCTACATAACTGGAGTTAATTAACATCATTCGACCATCCATTGAAAGATTAATTCCTTTTTGTTTCTATTTTTCTAGCTACTTTCTTTTTAATTTTATCCCAGTCAGCAACATGTAATCTAGAAGAAGAGACACGGACTCTCAGATAATTTAGAGAGAAACTCCCTACTTGACAGTTAAAAATGTCATCAAATTTTATTGTAATATTATTGTCCTCTCCTACAGCCATGTCACTTTTATCAAAATTAATCCTAAGCTTTGATATTGTCCATAGATGGCAAGGAGTAATTTTAAATTATAAGGTTTTGTTTATTATTTCTTAAGCACGAAATGGTATCATCGGCATATTGCAGAATAGCTACCCCACCAGATACTAAATTATAATCTAGCTATGTAATTAAGCCATTCTTCTGTGCTATCGACATCATTTTAGTTAAGCAGTCAGCATTAAAATTAAATAATAGAGGAGATAGTGCCGTACCCCCTTATAACTTTAGAAGTGTTTTCCTACTTCCTCATTTATTTTGACATTTAAGATTCCTTCTTCTAAAATACTTTTGATCCGGTCACACCATTTATTATTAAAACCCCTCAATTTCATACTATTGATGAGAAAAGACCAATTAATTTTATCATATGTCTTTTCATAATCTACTGAGTATAATACCAACGTCATTTTTTATCTTCTTACACTCGTGGCGTATCTCATGTAAAGAAAATATTCTGTTCAGAATATTCCTCTTTGGAATAAAAGTCGATTGAGCTTTATCAATAATCCTATGTGCTATAAATTCTTGACTAATAGTCAATACCTTGCTAAACCATTGTATAAACTATTTAACAGACAAATGGGTCTGAACTATTGATTTTTTTCAGCATCTTTTACCTTAGGAATCAAGGTTATTGTTTCAGAATTAATTATGTATAGTTTTAAATTTCCTTTATAAAATTTATCAAAGAGTTTAATAATATCTTATTTGATGATCTCCCAAGTAGTTTGATAAAACTCAATTGGTAATAGATCAGGTCTAGGAGCCTTATTTTTTTTCTATTTTGTCTAAAGCTGCTTTTATTTCACTTTCTTCAAATTTTTGACAAAGCAAGTTATTTTCTATTTCTGGCGCTTTCTCAATACAGTCCCAAAAATCATCTAGCAAATCAAAAACAGTAATATTATCTTTCCCAAATAACCTTTTATAATAATATGTAGCATGTTTTAAAAAAAGATTGGGTCCCTTATATAACTTTTCTCTCATCATTTAATGAGTAAATTGTATTCTTCTTTTTTACCATTTACAATTCTGTGATAGAATCTAGTATTTTGGTCACATTTTAGTAACCAATTCATCCTGCTTCTTTTGAGCCAACCTGTTTGACACAGCTTATGAAATAAGTTACTCACTAAATAAGTAGAAGCTGTGTTAAATGATAGCCTGTAACAGCTTATTAGCTAATTATTTCCCATAATTAATAAACTAAAAAAATACAATATAAATACGACCTACTTTCATCAGTTTGTTCATATAAGCTGCTTTTTCGACAAACATAATCTCTATCAAACAGAGCCTAAATCACTCGCCCCCATTAGCACTCATGGTAAGGATCACAAAACCTGTAGGAGTATAGCACAAACTTTGATTCCGTGCTCACGCGTGAGACGCTGATGAATCTGTGCAGGGCGCTACCAGAACCATCATCTGCATCGGCATCCTTCTTACCATTGGCCTAGTGTGCGGTGCCGATGAGGACCACGTGTTCAATGTTGTAGGCTACGGAGCAAGAGGAGATGGCACGACAGACGACACCAAGGTATGTGTGCGTTAACGAATGGGTTTCATGAAATGTGCTTATGTTTGAGGTAACGTGTTTCTGATTTCTGTAAAAGGCGTTCGAGGCGGCGTGGGCCGCAGCATGCGGCGCCAAGGCTCCGTGGGTGACCATCTACGTGCCGGCGCAGAAGAGCTTCCTCGTTGGCCCTGTCGCGTTCCAGGGGCCATGCGCTTCCCCAAATATCACTGTGATGGTATATATAACTCATTGGCTAATATATGTTATCAAAAGGAAATGATTTTGTGCAGTGGTGTTACGAGAATAATAAATGTTTACTTGGGTATACAGGTCATGGGCAAGATTATGGCGCCGTCGTCTAGCGCATGGAGCGGGGGGATAAATGAATATTGGCTCAAGTTCTATAGGGTGGACGGGCTCACAGTGACCGGCGAGGGCATATTTGACGGCAATGGAGAGAGTTGGTGGGTCAAGAGATGCAAAAATGCGGTGAGTCTATTGATGCTACTAATCTTACATGACTTTTGATAAGATAATAAAATGGAAAACTTTGGCTTAACTATTCTTTTACTCATACTGTTGTTTGATACAACTAATTGTTCTCCCTTCTACTCTTCTCTCTTCTACAGGGTTGTGTCAAATCTGCGCCAACGGTACGTAATGTAACTTTGTACGCATTGTTCTTTCTATATGTTGTTTCTGTGAAACTTGGATTGTCATCTGAGAGATGTGTCACTCTATTTTTATCATCAGGCGCTTAAATTGGTGCAATGCACCAACCTGTGGCTGAGCCACTTCCACAGTGAGAACAGTCCGCAGGTGCACATTGAATTCTCAGGGAGTAGGTCCATAAGGGTGCAGAACCTGACCATCGTCGCCCCGGGGCATAGCCCAAACACGGATGGGATCCACATCGGACAGAGTGAGGATGTGCAGATCAACAACTCAAGGATCTCCACCGGCGACGATTGTGTCTCCATCGTCTCTGGGAGTCGCTTCATCACTGTCGACGGTGTTACTTGTGGCCCAGGTCACGGAGTAAGGTGAAAGTTGCAAGTTATTATAATATCTTAGAAGTCTTTCAAGATTTTATCTTTTTGGTAACTATCAATTTTATTATCTTATATCGATCTTTTGTTTGTTATATATAGTGTCGGGAGCTTAGGCAAGAATGGAGCAATGGCATCCGTAGAGTACGTCGACGTCAGAAATGTCCATTTCATCAACACAACGAATGGAGCCAGGATCAAGACGTGGGAGGTAAACTAAATAAGAGTCGTGGCCAAAAATCGTTAGAACCAGAAGAAAATGTGAGTGGAACTCAAATGTCTAATTTGATCAGTGGTGCTCTTTCTTGCGGCAGGGTGGACAAGGATACGCAAAGTCCATTTCCTTCACCAACATAGAATTCATCAATGTGGACAACCCCGTTATAATAAATCAGTTCTATATTGACCTACAAGTCAAGGTGCGTAATACAGTCTATCACACACGAAATGAGGATGGTTTAATCAATCTATGCAAGAAACACTAGTATGACAATGCTACTAACAATGTGTATGCATCTCCTCTAGGATTTCACTTCTCAGAGCGCGGTGGCGATTAGCAACATAACCTACACCAACCTTTGGGGGACATCAAGTCGAGCAACCGCCGTGGTGTTTAAATGCGGCACGAGCGGTAGCTGCACTGACATCCATGTCTATTCCATGAATATCACCAGATCAGATGGTCGGGAAGCCGTCGCGCAGTGCCAGAATGTTCAGGGAGATACCTCCGGGTACATTGACCCCAAAATCCCGTGTCTCAAATAGTATACAGAGCTACATGTACTATTATATAATGTAGCCTTATCATCACTACAAATCGTGTATGTGCACTAAAGAAAAGATAGTAATACATTGAAGTTTACATTTCTTCTCTCTCTCTTTCTCTCTAAGATCAATGTGGTCGCATTTGGGTTAGCACTGCGGTGGAAGCAACGCAGTATGGTTCTTACAATTGTAAGCAACTTCCTTGCTGGTGGTGTTTAAATGCGGCACGAGCGATAGCTGCACTGACATCCATGTCCATTCCATGAATATCACCAAATCAGATGGCCAGAAAGCCGTCGTGCAGTGCCGAATGTCCAGAGAGATATCTTCCGGTACATTGACCCCAAAACCCCGTGTCTCATATAGTAATCAGAACTACCAACGCAGCACACGATCGAACCCTTGCTTCTGCCTACCGCTCTGGCTTAATTTACCCGCACGAACGCCTTGCTGGTGGCACCGGCCGGCCTGCTGCCCAGCTGGGCGGCTAGTGACGACTCCGGCGATCGGAGCATGGTCTAGGTGATGTTCATGCTGAGGAATCAACGGCCGTATGGTTCTTACAATGATAAGCAACTTCCTTCCAAGGCTTCATATCATTGTCCTAATAAAACTCCATCTATTGAAGCCTTGCTAGAAGGTTTGGGCGCGTCCAGCTAATTAACTACACCTTAATGATGTGTAAAACAGAGTTGTCCCTACGATCACTACTAGCAACATTTTAATTGAATGAAGCTTTCTAGCGCCGAATCAGCGACATTTTTTACCTACGTACATGGTTCGATTCCCTGTCGATCTTTAGTTTTATTGAAAATTGCGATGCTGGCAAATCCAGCTCCAGAATTATGATCACTGTTTGATTGCGACGATGCTCCGGACCGTTCTTATCTGTACGTGTTAACTTTGGATTAGTACACATTAGTAGGCAGGATTGAGCCAGCCGGGGTTACGTGACGCCCGCTGCTGAATGAACGAAAGCTATATACGGCCACGAAGAAAGCAAGAGGAGGGGAAGGGAAAAAATCCGTCACGTCTTAAAGATGCATGGTTGGTTACCTAAAGCAAACTTTGTTCAGTTAAGCATGTCATGACCGTAGTTTAGTGTAATACTGTTCCTACGAGTAGCATGAGGCTCCTGGTATAACTATCGCGCTTTTATAGCCCTGTTTGGCAAAGCTTCTGAACCAGCTTTTTTATAAAAATAAGCTGCGGGTATACCAAACAGTTAGCTTCTCCAGCAGCTTATTAGTTCAGCTGCTTCTCAGAATGAACTAAAAGCAGGATATAAGTTTAAGCTGCTGTTCACCAGCTTTTCATACAAGCTGCTTTTTTAACAAGTTTAAGCCGTGCCAAACAGGGCCATAATTAGCCGGCCCCTGCTCTAGCTCCACCTCCACGGTTCGATCTATAGATCAGGCAATAAGGTCCGGGATGCTAGGGGCATTGGCAGGATGGAGCTTGCTATTGCAAGAGGGAGATGTGGAGGAGGCAGTGAAAAGCTAGGCACATGCATCAGACAAAGTCTCGCACTGCACCAGGGCGATCTGCTTGCAGACTCTTTTTTCTTTTTCTTTTAGGTGGTAGCTAGGCCAAGTTGTGGGTCGGTGCAGTGCAGCAGCACGCAGTGTGTGCTGGCTGTCAACTTTATCCAAGTTGCACGTAACCGGCGGATGCCTGACAGGCCAGCCCTGGTCACCCGATCTGGCTACTGAACACGATCCTGTTACTTTCAGCTGCTGCGTTCGAGCGTGCTTGCTTCGTTCGTCAGTACGCTGCGCAGCCCTGCAGCAGGCGCAGCGGATTCTGTTCCTTGGGTCTTCTTACTTGAGGCATTTCAGAGAGGGCATGTAAAGTAGTCTGTTCTGTACACTACTGTAGACAGTTTTCAGTGTTCTGATGCAGTGATGCGGGCGTACACATAGATGCCTTTGCAATAAAACTGTTGCTCCCCAAATATCCCCTCGTGGTCGTGGCATTAGAAAAAAGGGAGATAGTTCAGTTCAGTTCACTAGTCGGTTGGCCACCGACTTCTGCGCCCCGCATCGCCCTGGAAAATCGCGAGGTAAACTGTGCTTGCGAGCCCCCCAATGCAATGAGCTCCCACATGCCAGGTTCGAGAGTCGAGACACCGCATGACCCAGCGCTCGGTACAAAAAGAAAAACTGACACGGGAAGCAGCAATCTGGTCTCAGCGGAGTTGTTGGCATCTCACTTTCTCGTCTCACACAAGAGCAAGCAAGCAAGCAAATAAATAAATAAATACGAGTCATTGATATATATCTAGTTCCACATATTTTCCTTTTGGTGGTATTGGTCACTTGCAATTCGATCCATCATTGCTCTTTTTGGCGTAACATTATTTCTTTTCTTTTTCAAAAAAGAAAAAAAGAAAAGAAAAAATTGAAACATGCGTGCAGCCTAGCCAATCCCAACAACATTTTTTTCTTTTCCTTCACTGATACTACACTGGTGGTGTCAACCTTTTTGTAGCTAATGATGGCGTTTATCCATGTGAGAACTTCCTCTTTTGTGTGGGGGAGGATCTAGCGGTCAGTAAAGTTCAGCACCAAACCCAAACACCGTTTCCGAGCAGGCCTTTTGCGTGGCGCGCGGAAAGGCGGCGGGGCCAGGCACGACACCGATCCGTTGCTTGCCGGGACGACATCCATCGATCCAAGCACGCCGAACGTCACGTGGACTGTTGGCGCATCTCCTCCAATCCGTTGCGTCCAATGAGTTCGTTCGTTCATTTCTTCCTTCCGTGGTCCTCGATGAGACACGACATGCGTGGCATTTGCCACGTCCCATTGGCAAGCGTCTTGGACGGCTTCAGAAGACGAAGAATCAAGTGTTCGTTTTTTTTCTTCTTTTGTTCGCGGACCTGTGGAAATCAAAATTTTATTACCGGATAACAGAAAAAAAATACGCTATCTCATCCAGGAAATCAGCGAGCACTGAATCGATTGCTCACTACCACTAGAATGTGACGGCAACTAGTGTATTCAAGGTGCCGGTGAAATGATTAGCGTTCCTACAGCGGTCATTTTCGTAATCTCGCCATTACGCGCCATCAGAGCTGGTATGTTCACCCCGATATGACTTTACCAGACGTGAACGTGACCGATCAGTCGGTAGCAGACACCATGATGCTACCCCCCACCAACTCCGCGGAACAAGCTAGATCGATCGATCCAATCCACGCATGGCATGAGGAAACAGGAGACAAATAATACAGTAATGGCCTGTTAAATTAAGTCCGATTTGCCCCCCGAAACCAACCGGCGACGGAGGTTTCAAATTCGAAATACGGTTTGGAGATTCGCTCTGATCTCTCTCCCGTCTCTTTTAGTTACCGAGCCATTTGTTGGTCTCGCGTTATCTCGGTTTCGTCTCTCGCTTGCCGCCTCCTGCCAGTCCCTCGTCGCCTTCTTCCTCTCTTTTCACTTGCTTCGGCCTTCCGTTCCAAATGCTGCCACCCGGCTAAAGCTTCCGCTTCCTCGTCGCTTCTCCCCGGCGGAGGTCAGCAAGCGCCGTCGGAAGGGCGGGAGGAGCGCCAGGGAAAAGAGGAGGAGGAGGACGAGAAAAAGAGGCCGCCGCTGAGCAGTCGCTGCTCGCGCGAGAAGCAGCGCCTGCTGTCTGTCTGTCTGCACAGCGCACGCGCGTGTGGCGTGTGCACGTACGTACGCGCGTGGAGGAGGAGGAGGAGGGGAGTCCGTAGTAGGACCGCATGGGCTCCAGCAGGCGGCGGCGCCACCACCACGGCCGGTGGGTGGTTCCCTCCGTGGCGCCGGCCGCGGCGGCGTTCGCGGCGGCCGGGCTGTTACTCGTCGTTGTCGCGTTCCACTGCTTCCTGTCGCCGCCGCTCGGCGACGGCGGCGGCGAACGTGCCGTCCGGCGCCCGAACCCGCCGTTCCGGGTACGCTTCCCGTGATATTGGGACCATCATGAAATGGCCAAACGGGTTCGTCTCTTCCGGTTTCGTCCTTCGCCTTCCTTACCGAGACCCTTGTTCTTCTCCCTCTTCTGGTCTTCCGGGCAGTTGAACAAGCCGGCGGAGCTGCGCAGGAATTTAATTGGCGCTGTGGACTTCGCCGTTCCTGTGAGTGCTAGTCCTGTGTTTGGTGCATTGGTTTTTGAATTTATCATATGAATTCAGCGGCAAGTTCGTCCAATTCTCGGTTCGCAGAGCGGGGGAAGCAAGCTAGCGGACAAGCTCTGGGAGTCCAAGGCGGCGAGCAACTTCTTCGGCTGCAGCAACGCGACCAAGCAATTCGCCGGTACGCGTTGATTTCTTTTCGTATACGAGACGTTTCGCTGGGAGAAGAATTGACTCTTCGCGTCTGCAGTGTTCTGGGTAACAATAAAGCTTGTTTTCTTTTCTGTATGGTTCGAGATAGATGCCAAGGCCGTGACGAAGTCAGACCGCTATCTGATGATTGAGACGAGCGGCGGACTGAACCAGCAGCGAACAGGGGTGAGAGCATAGATACAAACTGCCGATTGAATTGTGCATCTACCATCAGAGTGTCCAGTCTTTGTTTGGCTATACAATTCGCTGATTAAATTGCGTTGTAGTTTTGTGTTCAGGCAAATTAGCATAGGTGTGCTATCTGAATTCTTGTGTTGGTTACCAGTGTCAGTGCCGATTGTTAGAAAATGCTGAGGCTTAGGAGCGTGTACATCAGAACATGTTACTGTTGTAGTTTCAAATCTCATTCCTTCAAATGTACGCGTCCAGCGCGTACTTGTTACTCATTTACCCCAACTACTCTTTGATACGATTGGCTATCTGCTAGCCACTCCTATACCTCCAACCACTCGTCTGATTGCCCCCCTAGGTGACTGCATCCGTTCATTTCTGTCTTTTGTTGGTATGCTCCAACTACTTTTCGACGCCTTTTATGACTCCACCTGTGTATTTCTTTCATTTGTTGCCATTTGTCAGTATTAGCTTGGCACGTACTTCTTGTCTCTGCCAAAAAATGCTTAAAATACATGGTTAATTCCTGATTCAGTTGATTAATCATCTTTACAAGTTCCACGTACAAGTGCTATCATATTTAGAATTTTGTTTTTGGCGGCAAGCAAGACTCCTTCCTGTTCTGTGTTCCCTATTTATTTGGTACTCCTACTATTTGCGTTTTTGCCTGCTGATCAGGATGATTTCAGAGCTTCTAATAGCCTTAGACTGCTGCTACTTGTTAGTCACTACATATGCTAGCTAAATTTTTAGTAGAAGTACAATAATACTGGAGTACTTTTATATACACGATTTTTCTAAAGAAGTTGAACATGTGCATTCTACAACAGTAAGTGCAAAGGCGGTGAGAGTAAAATGGATTTGCACGATTATTATTTTTGTTAAGAGAATGATTACACGTACAACCCATTTATTGAGCCCCATGTACGACTCCTGTAGCTGTTGGAAACCTGCTATTGCCCTGACCTGCATGAGAAAATAGAGATTTGTGATTGGCAAATTTGGAGCAGTCGTACATAAACCGAACCTTGCAGCCGGATGTATAGCACTGCTCTTTCGTAAAAGAACTAGGGGATAACGTAATGAGGAAGTTATTTCCTTCGAACATTGTTTTGTTTTGTAGCGATGATCTGTCCTTCCGTTTTCCTTTTTGGTCGAGTCATGAATCCTCTATATTGTTTCCCTTCCTTAAATAACGGGGAAGTTCTGCTGCTTATCTGATTTTCAGATCATAGATGCTGTTGTGGCAGCTCGCATTCTTAATGCAACACTTGTCATTCCAAAACTGGATCAGAAATCCTTCTGGAAAGATGAGAGGTAACTATCATTACACTCCCTTGTTTGTTGTAGTAAACTACTCTGTCCTGATCTTCAGTCCTGCATTGCAGTGATTTTGCAGATATATTTGATGTCGAATCATTCATATCCTCACTCTCAAATGATGTAAAGATCATACGGCAAGTACCTGATATGAATGGGAAAACTCTGCTGCCATATAAGATGCGTATACCTAGGAAGTGTACCCCAAAATGCTACGAGAACCGAGTTCTACCAGCTCTTACAAAAAAGCATGTAAGCCCAGTTGTAGTTTGTCAAGTTGACATTTTTAGCTAAAGGTGCTCGGTTCTGATATCATTGTGAACTTCCACCCGCAGGTCGTTCAGCTAACAAAGTTTGATTACCGACTGTCTAATAGGCTAGAGACTGATCTTCAAAAGCTCAGGTGTAGAGTCAATTATCATGCACTACAGTTCACAGACACAATTTTCAAAATGGGTGAAATGCTCATTCAAAGAATGAAGGCGAAAAGTGGACGCTTCATCGCTCTTCACCTAAGGTGACATGGACTCTTTCCTTTTGGATTAAACATTTGTTCTGCAAATGTACTCTAACTATGTTGCTCACATATCGACAGATTTGAGCCTGACATGCTTGCTTTCTCTGGTTGCTACTATGGTGGTGGGGACATTGAAAGAAGGGAACTTGGTGAGATCCGTAAGAGGTGGAAGACCCTGCATGTAAGAGAAGTATTAAAACCTTCATTAGCAAGCTTCTTAAAGCATGATCACTTCAGATTTTTACTTTATAAAACATTTGCAAAATTTACAGGCAAGCAACCCTGACAGAGAACGAAGACACGGCAAGTGCCCTCTAACGCCAGAGGAAGTGGGCCTCATGCTCAGGGCACTGGGATTCGGGAAGGATGTGCACCTATATGTTGCGTCAGGAGACGTTTATGGAGGTGAGGAGACATTAGCACCACTGAGAGCACTCTTCCCGAACTTTCACTCAAAGGAGACTCTAGCAAGCAAGGAGGAGTTGGCACCATTCTTGCCATATTCATCTCGCATGGCTGCCCTTGATTTTATTGTGTGTGATGGGAGTGATGTTTTTGTGACAAACAACAATGGCAACATGGCCAGAATGTTGGCCGGTCGAAGGTACTGTTTTCCCCTTTTTTTCTAGAGCTACAATAATGTCAATGTCCATAGTTGACCAAAGCAAACTTGTGTTCTGCTTTCGTTACATTTGAGAGAGTGATGACTGACTCATATAGTATGGTTTTCAGGAGGTATTTCGGTCACAAGAGGACTGTTAGGCCCAATGCTAAGAAACTTTACTCACTTTTTCTGAATCGAACCAGCATGAGTTGGGACACATTTGCATCCAAAGTTCAGACGTCCCAAAAGGGATTTATGGGGGAGCCCAATGAGATCAAACCCGGTAGAGGCGAATTCCATGAGCATCCTATGGATTGCATCTGTGCAAAAACAAAGGGAAAAACTGAACGTGGCAGGCCTCACTTAGTTAAACGTGCTGGGGAAGTTGTGGATAACCATTCTAGTGATGTGGACCTCGACTGGAGGGATTTGGATTACGGAGAGCATACACCGTTGGGGAGGGATTCATCTCATGAAACAGAATCAGACGATAATCGTGTTGGTGGATCAGACATTCCTGAATTGGAGGACATGATGTCAGACTAGCCAGCCACTTAAAATAGATATGTTCAGAATAGGTTTATTTTTCTTTACTAAGGGTTTGGTGACAGTTTTTAGTGGACAAAAGATGCACATAGTTTATCTTGTGTGTTATTTATAGGTTACTTATAGAAAGTAAGAGTGAGTTTTGCCCATCAAAGAAGAAAGTTCTGGAAGAGCTTGTAGAAAAAACAGGTAATTAATACAAAGATCTTTAACTGAAGAGAAGACATTTTTGACTTAATGTGCTTGGTTCTTTGAGAACTGAAAGTTATGCTCGTTTCAAACTGAAAGACATTTTTTCTGAATGCAGGAGCAAAGCCTTTAATTCAATTTGAGCAAGGCAATTGTACAGTGTTTGATTGGGTCTCAAGTAATGCTGATTAGGACAACTGGAAGATAGATTTTCCTACAGGGGACTTTTTTTCCATATAGCTTGTACCGTTAAATGTTACAATAAGAGTTTACGGGTTTGTAGTCACTATACCTGATTTTTGTTTCGCAACAAAATGGTTTTAACCAATTCTGCGGATTCCTTTGAGATATGTATATAAAAAAGAATTTTGTACGGAGTACAGGTCTTCGTTATAGCCTAGTATGGAATTGCATTAATGTTTTATGAAACATCAGGGCTTCCCCATCCTGTTGGGTTTTTTTTGCCTGTTCCATTGGTTGGCCTGTCAACATTTCAGTCTGTCGAATGTTTTTCCACAGGCTATTTGTAAGCTACGAAAAAATCAGATAATTTTGAGTGGATCTTAATAGCATTATGTGACGCTGCTCGAAATGAACACTGAGAAAGCTTCTTACGTGAATTGGTGCACACGTATTCGATAGAATCACTTTCGCTAATGGTGGAGGGAGATTTTAATATCATTAGATGCCCAAATGAAAAGAATAATGTAGATATGATGATGCGTAGCCGTTCTTATTAAATGCTACCATAAACAGTTTGGATTTAAGAAAACTAGAGCGACCACGACTACATTTTTATTTACTTAATGAAATGTATTTTCTTTTACCTAAAAATATATATAATTCAAGTTTTGTTTGACTACTTTGTTTATTTGTAAGATACTGCTGAGTATGTAGTTATGGCAGAATCATGATGGATTTGGCCCAATCAAGCAGGGTGGAGTCAGGTCTTTCTGGGCCAGGCCGAATCACTGGCTAGGTCTACTTGTCAGTACCCCACGGGCTTCCCTTTTTTCAAGGTCTATTATGTGTTATTTACTTCCGTATTGAGTGTTAGGAGTCTGGGCAAGAATGGAGAAGATGCAGCCGTGGAGGTGGAGTACATTGAGGTCGGCAACGTCTAGTTCATCAAAGCACTGAAACGGAGCGAGGATCAAGACGTGTGGCAGGTGAAGTAAAAGCTACAGCCTTGAACATATGCAAAGAGCAAACTGCAAATGGTTGTCATTGGCGGGGTTTTTTTTGTTTGTTTCTTGCCACGTACACAGGGTGGAGAGAAAGACAGGTACGCCGAATCCATCTCCTTCGCCGGCATTAGAGTTCACCAACGTGGACAACCCCGTGCTCATCAACCAGTCCCATCGAGGCCTCGACGTCCCAGTAGAGGTACGGTTAATTTGTGGCACGTCTCGCTCGCGCATGAGAAACCAAACATTACCGATTATGTATCTTGTGGAAGTCGCGTGCAAGGGACAGCGACCATCAGCAACATCACGTATACCGCCGACCTGAGAGGGGACCTCGAGCCAAGCCAGAGCCAACGGCCGTGGCGTTTGGCTGCAGCGCGGCGGACAACTGCACAGAGATCCATGTCGACAACATGAGCTAGGATCACCGAGCCAGGTGCCGGATACGTTTACCCAACGATCCCTTGTGGTTGTGGACTTGTGGCCTTGTCTCAAATAGCAGAGGTTTTTACATGTACCACCGTGAAATGAAGTAGTAGGTTTTCCGGGTGGGGGGCAGGCCGCAAGCCCAACGAATCCCACGGAGAAAGTTGCCGAGCCCACCGAGAAAGGCCGATTTTCGCGGTAACTTCTAAGTGATTGAGTAACCACACGGGCACGTGACTCTGCGGGTTGCGGTACTCCGGTAGCACGGCCCTGCAGCTGTAGTCGCGCCGACGACGGACTTATCTCTGTTAGGTCCATGTGTTTCCGATCCCATCCCATCGTCGTCAAGCCCTGTTTGCAGAGATCGTGCTCGTTAAAAAAAAATAACTTAGCTAAAAAGCTGATGAAAAATAGTTTATATTCTATTTTTAGTTTATTTTAAGAAACAGCTAAACTAATAAATTATTACAGAAGTCTATTATTTAGCACGACGACGTCTATTTATTTCTGTAAAAAGTTATTTCGTAAGTTTATGCTTATATTATATTTTTAGTTTATTTTGATAAGTACCTAAACTAATAAGTTGTTACAGAAGTCTATTGTTTAGCACGACGCCTGTTTATTTCCGTAAAAGGTTATGTCATAATCTTATGCTTATATTATACTTTTAGTTTATTTTGATAAGTAACTAAACTAATAAGTCGTTACAAAAATTTATTGGTTGACATAACTTATGTTTATTTCTGTGAGGAAGTTCTTTCATGAGCTCAAACAGTGACCAAATCTAATCTTCAATCTGATGGAAATAGAAGATCTTTTCATTTAACACCCATGACCCTTAGACCTAGATGTAACTGATAGAAATTATAATTCTTTATACTCGATACATAAATAATTCTTTTTCATAGTCAATATATAATCTTATAAGAATACAAGAAACGCATGAAAAATCTTGACGTAGATTTGACGCATGTCACGTTAAGAACCCTAGATTTCATTGGATTAGGAATTAGCATTCCTGTCTTTTATAAATGATCGACTATCATCCAGTCAGCAAAGAAAACGGACACATGTCAAAACAACTCCGTTGGTTTAGGGCGATAACTAACGCTGATGTAAAGTTGCCCCCTTCCATTCCATAAAAACAGAAAGAGAGAAAATAATAAACAAGCTGTCAATCGATAGTACCTTATTTGGCACTGCTTAAGAAATAACTTAATTTAACTGTCTTTTAAAATAACTAAAAACAGAATATAAAACACGACCTGCGTTTACTCATTTTTTAAATAAGTTGGTTTTTAACAAATACAATCTGTACCAAAGTCTAGAGCGCTCACCTCTATTCTTAATCATGGTAAGGATCACAAAACCTTAAAAGTTCATGATGTAACTAAGAACGAGTGTAGGATAGACTTTGATTCCATGATCACGCGTGAGATGCTAATGAACCTATGCAGTGCTCTGCAGGAATCATCATCTCCACCGGCATCCTTCTTACCATCGGCCTTGCATGCGGCATGACGATGGCCACCAATGAGGATCGCGTGTTCAACGTCTTGGGCTACGGAGCCAGAGGCGATGGAACGACGGACGACACTAAGGTACGTCTGCACTGACGAAGGGTTCCGTCGAACATGCTCATATTTGAAGTAACGTGTTTCTGATTTCTCTGAAAGGCATTCAAGGCAGTGTGGGCTGCAGCATGTGGTGCCAAGGCACCATCAGCGACCATCCTCGTCCCGGCGCAGAAGACGTTTCTCGTGGGCCCTGTCACATTCCTGGGCCCGTGCGATTCCTCAAGCATCATCATGAAGGTACATACAACTCATCAAATACTGCATGCTACCAAAACAAATTGATTGACTATGGTGGTGTTACGAAAATGAATGTTTACTTTGTATACAGGTCATGGGCAAGATTATGGCGCCGCCATTGAGCGCATGGAGCGGAGGGAGCAATTACTATTGGCTCATGTTCTATCGGGTGGACAGACTCACGGTGACCGGCGATGGCATGTTCGACGGCAACGGAGAGAGTTGGTGGGTCAGGAGATGCAGACATCTCGTGAGTCCACCGGTAATAACATGCTTTACTATAAGATAAGAAAAACAGTAATACCATGCTTTTAATTCTATTTATTGACTGATATATATATAATTGCTCTGCTTTCTATTTTTCCATTCCCCAGGGCTGTGTCAAAGTTGCACCGATGGTATGTTACATACTTTATACGTATTGTTCTTTTTACTTGTATGTAGTTTAGATTGGGATTTCCATATGAGAGGTGTGTCAATATATTTTATCATTAGGCGATAAAACTGGTGAACTGCACCAACCTGGAGCTGAGCCACTTTCGCAGCAAGAACAGTCCACAGATGCACATTGGGGTAACCGCGAGCAGATCCGTGAGGGCGCACAACCTGACTATCATAGCTCCGGGGGACAGTCCGAACACGGATGGCATCCATGTTGGGCAGAGTGAGGACGTGTGGATCAACGACTCAAAGATCTCCACCGGTGATGACTGCATCTCCATCGTCTCCGGGAGCCGCTTCGTCACCGTTGACGGTGTCATGTGCGGCCCAGGTCACGGAGTAAGGTAAAAGCTGCAAGTTATTGTCATATCCCGCGCACGTTCGAAGTTTTTATCATATTGACAATTAACTTTTTTATTTATCTTTTGCTTGTTGTATATAGTGTTGGGAGCCTGGGCAAGGATGGAGCAAATGCATTTGTAGAGTACATCGACGTCAGAAATGTCCATTTTATCAACACAACGAACGGAGCCAGGATCAAGACGTGGGAGGTAAAGTAAATAAGAGTTGTGGTCGAATATTACCACAACCAAAAAATGTGAGTGGAACTCAAATACCTAATTTGACCAGTGATGCTCTTTCTTGTGACAGGGTGGAAAAGGGTACGCAAAGTCCATGTCCTTCACTAACATAGAATTCACCAACGTGGATAACCCTGTTGTAATCAACCAGTTCTATGTCGATTATCAAAAAACCAAGGTGCGTAAGATTTACCATACACAAAACAAGGGTGGATTAATCAATCTACATTAAAAACTTAGTATAACAATGCTATTGACGGTGTGTATGCATCTTTGCTGGTCTTTTACAGTTTACTTCTCAGAGTGTAGTGACAATCAGAAACGTAACCTACACCAACCTTAGAGGAACATCAAGGCGGTTGATCGCTGTGGTGTTTGAGTGCAGCAGGAGCGGCAGCTGCACCGAGATCCATGTGCGTACCATGAACATCACCGGACCAGGTGGCCAAAAAACCGAGGCACGGTGTTTGAATGTCCAAGGTGACACATCCGGATACATTTACCCTAAAATTCCGTGTCTTACATAGTATGCAGAGCTACATGTACTACAATGAAGTAGTTTTACATCACTATGGATGGTGTATCTACAGTTCCGCACTAAAGAAAAGATTATAATACATCAAAGTTTGAACGAAAAGTTGAATTTCTCGAGCACAATGTCGTAGCCTTTAGGTTAACAGACCCGATGGGTCAACGATAGCACTGCGGTTGAAACAAAGCACCGCCGGGCTTGTGGCCCGACGCTGCGCGCGCAGCCGCGGCCGCACGAACGCAAGAGACGCGCTAGGCCTATTTTACGACAGTCCGGCCCGTGCTCACGATTCTTTGGGCCCATGACATGGCCCGCACGATGCCCTCGAACTGTCGACACAACACATGATCGAACCCTTGCCTCTGCTTGCAGCTATGCGACTCTACCCGCACGGACGCCTCTGCTAGTGACACCGACCTGCTGTCCGGCTGGCGACTCCGATGATCGGAGCATGGTCTGAGGAATCAACAGCAGGCGCGACAACGTTTAGGATATATGTTTGTGATAACAGTATGATTTCCACAATTGCGAGCAACTTCCTTCCAGAGCTTCAGATCATTTGGCCGCGTCGAGCTAATTAACCTAGACCTTACTGATGTGCAACAGAGTTATCCATACGTCACTACTAGCTCGCGCCATTTTAACTGAATGAAGCTTTCTACTGACGAATCAGCGAGATTTTTTACCTATATGGCTCAGTTCCCTGTCGATTTATAGTTTTAGCGTTGTTTAAAATAAAGGAGAAAGATAAAATATGATGTGTGAGAAATACTCAATAAGCAACACTTAATGGGGGGTATCAGCGTGCAAATAAGCAAAGATGGTTGCCAAGACACATGACGTATATGCAATTTTATACACCAAAAGATAGTTTCCATAAGGCGCATTTGGTATTTTGGTTGATTCTACACTTTCAGTAACTTTACATACATCTCCACCAAAGTAAACTGATAAGTTCTAGGAAGAACCTTGTATGTAACCAGCTTCTTAGGTAACGGTTCTACCTTTGGACGCTTGGACTGCCGCTGAGCCAATCTAGACTGCTGCTCAACCTTTGGCACACTTTTGGTAACCTTCGACACTCCCTGAACCGCTGGGCGAAGTGGACTCTTTGTTAGATCCTCTCTCAAAATATATCCTTCATGATAATCAGCCCAAATATATTGGATGACAGATTTTCAACGGCACAAAATACGAGTCTGGTTTCTTTTTTCTGTGGCACGCAAGTCCCTTCTTAACCTGGAGGTCACAGTACCTGAACGAGTCACCATGCTTCTTTGACCAATATATCATATATTTTCGTTCCACTTGCTCTTTGACTTCCATCCAGCAAGGAGGTGTTGAAATCGAGATAGGTTTACAGTTTCAACTATTCATGCTATGCTTTTTTTTTTCTGTTTCTCACATTATCTCTTGGCAACCTTGTCCCATCAGCACATGTCAGTACCTCCTGGAAAGCTTGCAACGAACTGGCAGCAAAGGTCTCTAAAGCTTGGAAAACCAGGCTCAATGTTATGTGCAGGTTACTTGCTTCAACGCAATGGGCCTCATATATGTGTACGGTCCGAGGCATATGTAGACTATGCCGCCTTGGTACTAGTGATAACTTCTTGTTTAACTCGTCGGTCTCCTTGTTAATATCCTGCGTCTTCCTTCCCAAAATCTGGGTCCATTTTTCTCTTTCTCGAATTGCTATGATTTGTTCGCTTTGTTCAAGATGCTGCTGCTCCCACAGGTGCCGAATACTAGACACAAGAGCTTGCATTGCACTAACCACATCCTTCTCAGATATCTGATCCATAGCTTGAGACCATTTCTTACAGATAACAAAAACCAATGGAGCACCTATTCGACCCGGTGAGTATGAGGATGCTCCATTACATGCCTCCTCAGGCTCGCAGTTAAGGCAGAGCGCTAACCATCCATTCAGAGCCTTTGCAAAATTCCTTTGTGCATTCACCCAAGAGGAAAAGTTGATGATCCATTTTATCAGCTCTAGCTCAAGCTCTATAGCCAAACCTCGGCTACTTCCACCAGACTCAACTGAAGTCAAGTTTTTTACTTCTGATATCACTTGACACTGAGTTTGGTAGGAGCCTAGTTTCTCTTGCCACATTTTGACAAACCTGGAAAGATATCAATTTGTAAAGGGCCATCATTGAAAAATAAATTGGGGCAAGTAAACGGAGAATTAGAAAACAACAATAAAAAGATTAATTTTTAAATTGTATTCCTGAACATTAAAAAATGTGTGTGTCCTTTCTAGTTTCCAGATCCATTTTGTCTAGCTCTTAGTGAATTATGTGATTATGTCAATAATTGATTTGAGATGTCTGCATTGATCTGTTTAGAAATCCAGTTTAACAGCAAAGTCGAAGAACTGAAAAACATATGAAGCAACTTTCTTTGAGTTAAAGAAGGGACATACCCTACAATCAATGCATTAACTTGTGGGCATAGTTCTTCATCCCTTATTTTATATATCTTTCTAGAAATCTTGGCAATGACACGCACGGCTATTCTTATCTTTGTAGAAAGCTTCCTCAGCAAATTTCGAGTTGTATCGATCTTCTGAGGTTCCGCACCCCTTTGATCCAATAACTTTAGTCGCGTAGAGTTCTTGGCCATCAGTAAGCGCATTTTCTCCTCAGCCTGCATGGGAAATAGAACTCAGAGGGAAAAAAGTAATGTTTAAACAGGATACCCAGGATTCATATTAATGAATATAATCTACCAAACTAAACATAAACATATATGGCTGCATTTTCTGTGTTCTGATAAGAAATAGTTCCAACAAATGCAGCATAAGGTGTCCAGCCAATACGGTTACAAAACTAAAGGATCGTCATATTCTGTAAACACATGATTGAAAGCAAGTGGCATCTCAAACCATATTCACTTGTTCCCCATGTTTCACCAGGTGGCCATAATAAAACTCTACTACTACAGAGCAGAAGAATATTTAACACGTCAATGAAACAAATTGTTCCAAATCTGGCTGTTCGGCCTCCAGAAAGTCACTTCCCATGGAGGCTATCGTCTAATGGACCCTTGGTTATAATGCCCAGACAACCTAAAGTGCACAAAAAACGTTAATACACTACCCTGTAAAACCAATTTGATAGAACTTTAACAGAAACATGACAACATTCATCATAGAAGTAAATTTGAGTGAACAGCCTGTTTTCTTGTAAGTAGAAAAATATGAGTTTGGTTCAATATGTCACAACAAGACCAAGCTTAACAGCGCCATAATTAAAGTATGTTATGTGTGACAGCGCCGCTGCAGTTTAAATGCAGGCTCATATAAACATTAAAACATGTGTTACAGTGTTTGAACAATACAATTGCAACATAACATACATGATTATCAATGAACTTCAGTGGCACGAATTAGCAATATCATAGCTCCAGATTTGAAACCAGTTTATTTACATATAACAAGGAACGTTTTTTATCAAACGACAATACACATACCTTGACCTCACTATACAGCTTCCTCTCCCAGGAATAGAGCTTCTCGAGCGCTGAGGATAGGGTCCACAAGTCCGTCACATTCTCCATTAATCCGACATCCGATAATTCCACGTCTTTGCAACTCAAATGAGACACGGAGATAGCCGACATCATCCCCGATGAAGCTGTTCAGAGAATGAAACGATCAGTGAAAAATGCATTACGCACAAACAGAGTTAGTCAGGACAAGATGTAGCTCACAATGGTAGACTGGGCTGCGTCCTTGGTAGATTGACCTCCCGACTTCGAGCAAGGGCGCGAGCTCTCTCAACGCATCTGCCGCGCGGAGAAGCTGTGCCTTGATTTCACCGGCAGCATCGGCATTGGCACTTCTGACGGTCCCTCGTCGTGGAGGTGCTGGCGTGGGCACGGAGACGTTACGGTGTGCCGGCAGCCTTCGTCGTGCTTCGCCCATTACGTCCTTACGGGCGATAACATTCTCGGGCTGCTCGAACTCAGCGACGCTACTCCCACCGCCAACCGAGCTACGCCGGCTGCATGCACCACCGCTTCCCGGACCTGAGTACTCGCCAGACACCTCTTTCACGACCACAGTGTCCTCGTCGTCGTCCTCCAGGTCCGGGATGCCCTCCTCCTCGCGCACCTCCCGCGAGCTACGGCTCGGCATGTACGCCGTGGCCGCCGCGGACTCGTAGTAGTAGTTGTCGACGCCGTACGAGTCGTAGTTCTCGAACACGTTCAAGAAGTCCCACGAGCTGGCCTTCGGCGGCGAAGGCGGAGCCGATGCCCGCTGCGGCGCCGGCTGGGCGCCGTAGGTGGCGTGGTACTGTGGGTAACCGCTCGCCGCGTCCAACGAGGCCATGTACACACGCTCCGGCGGCCGAGGCGCGCGCTGCGCGATGGCGACCGACGCCGGGGGCGGGCGGCTGCGCGCGTAGTAGAACTGCAGCGAGCCCGCCGGGGTCGGGTACGCGAACGCGGGCTGGGGCGCGTACCCGTATCCGTACGCGTACTGCGGCTGCGGCGGCGGGTGCTGCTGCTCCGAGACGTGGCGGGGAGGCGGGTCGGCCCGTGAGGAGGCCGGCTCGGATCTGGAGGACGACACGAACTGGAGGTGCGAGGAAGAAGAATGGCCGCGCGTAGACGGCCGCGACGGGTCAGAGGACCGCCGCGGCATTCGGTCGCCGCCCTTGCGCTCGGGGGGCAGCGCGAGCCGCGGCGCGTCGTGGGCCAGGCGGAGGAGGCCGTGCAGCGGCTCGGCCACCGAGTCGATGGAGCCCGCGAGCGCCGCGTGCGCGTCGGCGAGCGCGTAGCGGTGGCGCACGGCGGCGGCGAGGAGCTCAGCGCGGGCGCGGCACAGCGCGACGGCCTCCTGGTCGTCGAGCTTGGAACCCTTGCACCCCATCGCGCGCGCACTGCCGCGTCTCCTCCCCTGCTGGCGCAGGCGGACACGCGCACTGTCTTGCAGCACAGCTCTCTCGACTGAAGTGGAGAAGGCAGCGTGTGTAGCGCAGTAGTGCTCCTACTCCTAGTCCGCTCCCATTATGGCGTTCGGTGGCGTTTGGTCGTCGTCGGGCGCGAGGACTGATGGCGCAATGATGCGGTCACGCGCGCCGAGGGAGGGAGAGGTAAACGGGAGCTGGACTGGGAAGCGAGGGAGAGAAGAGATGACCACGACGGCGGAGGCGGGGAGATCGGGGAGCTCGGAATCTTCTCTTTTATTTGCTTGCGCTTTTCTTTTCGCGGGACCTTGTCGTGGCAGCGCACATTTATCTGTTGTGTAGCGGTAGAACTGGCGTGTGGACGGGAACTGGGCGGCCAGCGGCAGCAAACGTCCAACAACCAAGGCGCCGCACGAGGGCGGGGACCCCGTCGCGCGGAGGGGTGGGTGACGGACGGACGGGGAATGGTTGCGGCGGGGTCGCCGGACCGGAGGTGGATTCGTCGAAGCCCGGGCGCGGCGCATTGACGCCAGTCCTGCTCGCTCGGCGGCCTGGCGCACTGGATCATCAACCAGGTGCTGGTGCGTGCCTGCTAGTTGGGGCGCACGTCCCGTCCCGTCCCGGCCTCTGTAGCATGCCGCCATGCATGTCGTGCTCGCCTAGTCGCCTGTCTGCTGGTCCGTGCACCGCGAATGCCGTGCTCTTGAAGGAACAGCGAAAGCAAGGCTTGAGGTAAGGGCTTGTTTTGTCCGCGCTCCACCAGCGAAACAACACTGTCGGCATTCATGCCGGTAGAAACAGTGAGTTCTGTTCGTGTCACCTCCCCAACGGTGGCATTGAATCTGGGCCGTCAACCATGGCATGGGTCACGTCGTGCCGAATTGCTATGCTAGTCTTCGACGCCGCTCGAATTGTTGCGTCAAACATTTGCGGATGGAACTACTGCATAGCATGAAACCTATAAGTACACACGAGAGGATGGGATAAACCTTTTGACGTGCTGTGGAAGGGGTACAGATAACTAAGGTCAGAATGGGATAACCTTTTGACGGTGAAAAAAATGTTTCACTGTCTCATAGAACACAGGAAAAAAAAACTGAGGATTTACTGCAGAGAAGATTTACTTGCGGGTTTGGTTCGAGCTGTCTCCATCACCACTTGCACCTGTTCGTGCAGCTTCGTTCACCTCTCTCACTCGCGCGCGCGCTCGCTCGCTCTGGCCTCTGGGCATGTCTCGGACAGACATGGGGGCCAGTGATATCTGCCATCCCTTTAACTCCATGCAACCACTGGCCAACGGCGCCCATGACACTTTTTCTTGTCCCCTGCTTCAGGTCATCAATACCACGTACTCCTGCCTCCACTGTTCGTTTCAGGTCTCTGCAGCTTTGCCACGGTAGAATTCAGACAGGTGCAGGAGCTCCACCTCCACTTGCCCATATTCAACCACAATTCATCGTCAATTCAGGGAGGGACGTTTTGCAGTACTAATGCCGCTTAGAGACTCGATTACTGCAATACTTCTGTAATTCGCTGCACTCCGTTACAGTTAACCGGGCACATCCTCAGCATCGGCACCTTCCAGTCGTGGAGGGGAGTGGCAGAAAGGTTTGCAAGTCATTCATCCTCGATCCATTTTGTTCACGAGTAAAAGTAATTTGGAGTTGGAGTGAACCTTTGACGTTTTGCTTATGGTAAGAAGACGCTAGTAACGATGCAAGGATCCGGCATGACAGTGAGAGGGTTCGTCGGTCACAAGTTCTTGGTCCAGAGGAGCTGGTGGTGGCACAGAGGACTACTCTATTGTAATACAGCACCACAGTCCATAGTACCTGCAGAATAGTGCTCTTATTCGGTGTGTGATGGTGAGGGAGACGAAGGCATCATAATAAACTCACGTTCCCGAGTTCTAACACAGAATATTATTATTGGGAGAGTCTTCGAGATGTGGCAACCTCCTCCAGCACTGGTAGTGTTTTTTACGATTTCAGAAACCATGGCTGTCTGCTTGACAGACAGTATAGCTCCCACTGAAGCAATCACTCTGTCATGGAAGCAGCGACGCGCTCCTCCACCATGTTTCTCGAACGACGCTGAAGATCGAGTTCGTTCGATCTGAAGCCTCGCGGTGACGTCCCTCCCCAATTATTATTACCACTCGCGAGATCGTAGGCCCCATGAGGCCATCACCACCTAATCCAGGTCATTGTGAGACGATTACTCTATTCAGAGTCATGTGGCTGAAGACCCTACCATGATGGCGCCGTGATTATGTAAATTTAGAAGCCTTTCAGATCACCAGTTGGGAAACACATGGGGGACCCTTCGCACACAGTCAATGCAAATTGGCCTCGACGCAGCAGGTTTCGTTGTGATCCACATGATACTATACAAAACAAACTTCCCCGATCTGAAATGCCCCTGCCAGTGTTTGCCCCACCGACCCTGTTTGGCTGGTGGCCATTTCCTCAACCTTGCAAGAAGTCATGCTCCGTGCACGGGCACTTTCGGATTGGCCGGTATAAGAAAAAAATGTGTAAGTTCATCGCTGAAACAAAGTCAATTCTCAATAAAAAAATAACTCTGTTGCTTAGTGCCTGGAAGACGGAGCAGAGTACGTATATGTTAATCTCGCATGTGTACGGATGACCAGAGCAGAGAGATACGGTGATAGTTCTGCGACTTCAAGATCAATACGAGGGAGAGGTTCACACCAGTTCAGAGCTCGTAGGAGCATAAATACTTGAATCATTCTTGCACTTGGTCTACCATAACTGAAAATACAGGAACAACAAACAGCAGTACTGAAGCAACATTTTCAGGCAGGAAGGAATGCTTGCCCACTTTTGTGACCAGCAAAGAATCATGCTGCTCCACTTCATATTCTGGTGGTCCTTGCACAATGTTTGAAAGCGGTCTCTCATTCAGAGTACAGTTCATAGCATAGAAATAGCAGCAATCAATAGTTGCTGAAATCTGACAGAAATTAAAGGCTCCCCGTTAGCCTGCAAACCACATGCACGCTCGACGCTTTGCCTCGATCGTCTCTCTTCAATCCTACCCCAGCTCTCGCTGCAGATCTCGTAGTCTTTTCCCCTCCTTTCCATTTTTGAGCCTATCTTTTTCGACTCTACAAAAGAAGTCTCAGAGTTCAACATCTCCACCATACTGGTACCATGCTGCTCAAACCTTGATTTGTACAATGACAGCAGTCCAACACAGCATCAGATGTAGGATTGTTGCAGCAGTTTAATGGGGTTGCTTAAAAAAGGATCCAAGACTGTCCAATATTTTTTCGATAAAGACTGTCCAACATGGGACACATTGATGAGTACGAGAACACGATGCAACATGGGACAAAAGGGACCTTACAAGATTGTACTGATGAAAGTGCACGCAAGGCTGTCGTAGTGTCGCACCCAAATTAGTATATCCAATAGGAAGATTAGATATTACACTAGATACATTTCTCTGAATTCGTTGGCTAAAACGTCATGTGTGGCCAACTGACGGTTTTCTAACATCTTACTCCCAGAACTGTACTCGCCTAATGCGCATCTTCTCGGCCGATCTGTAATCATTCTCGCAAGCGTGGCGTGGTTGCTGTCTCACCAGACTTTCAGAGATTCTCTGAAGCCAAAGCAAGAAACTAGTAGGAGCAAAAGCAAATAATTTTGGACCAGGGAAGAAATGATGTTCACAGTCATCGAGACTCAAGAGGCGGGATTGGGAAGCCATGATGCCCGGTGTTGGACCAGTGCGTAATCAGGACGGATAACCATTGGGATCGTGGAGCAGTTGAACGGTTTGCTGAAGCCGTGGAGCAGGGCATCGGATACCCTTAACCATATGAAAGAAAGAATCTTAAACCACTCCATCTTATCAAGATCTGCCTGCTTCTCAGAGCCTCTACACGACCATGATGAGCCGCGTGAGGGCACTGATAGTCGTGAAATTGCAGATCTGTGTACCCTGTCGAGTGTCGTTGGAGCTCTCTTGTGGGATTGGGAGGCTCCTGCCCCTGGCTATGTCCAAGCGATGGAGCCAGTTCTGCTGTACACTTCTTGAATCTCATTATCTGCATACTAATTAGCTTGAAAATCGTCTTCGCCATTTCTTGGATCTGATTTACCGCTACGTTGTGTTGTTACCGCTGACAAAGCGATGCATCCGGATGCCTTCTACTGCATACGTGAATTATTGAAGAACCAAGAAGTCGAAGACCGTGTCCGGATGTGTGTAGTAGGCCTGAACTTGGAACCCAGCATAGGCGTTCTGGGCTCGTATCAGCCCTTTTGAAAAGATGGGCTCGTATGGGTTGAAGTGCAGCATGACCTTGGTCCAGATCGACCAAGTCCAGTCCAAAACTGGGGTAGCACTTCTTGAAAAGTTCAGCCCAATAGGAACGTAATCTGAAGCCCATATCTGAACTGCAACGTCCAAGGTGGCCGAGAGAGGCCTTTAATACGGCCCAGGAAGGAGTGTATGACCAGTGGATGATGCATCGACTGCAGTGCCACCAGTAGAGCGGTGAGGGACATGCTGCTGCCGGATCCGTCCAAACTGCTACACCGAGCCGACAGGGCACGGCCCCGACAGGCACGCAAGCAGACCGCAGAGAGCGTCCATACGAAGCCAACAAAGCCGAGCCAGCAAAGAGACGAAGCGCGCTGCAGATCAACAACGTGGAAGTACCGAGTCCACATCCCGTGTCGAGACGCCGAGGGGGCTCGGGGGAGCAGCCTGTCGGGCACCACCCAGCCAAGCGCTGGCTCGTCTCCGTTTTCATATTCTTCGCCGCTGCCAGTCCCGAGACGCCATGGATCTAACCTTAGCTTCGTTTTTTTCTTTCTATTTAAACACTACTACTTAGTCGCCTCCGCGCATGTGACGTCGCCGCGTTTCGATCTGTTCCGTTACATGGGGGCTCGTCGATCGGAGTGGGTCGCGTGGCGAGCCTGGCTGGACTGGGACAAGCTCTCAGCGCGCAACGTGCGACGCACCGGCGCGTCGCGGATCGGGTCGTTGCTAGCCGCAGGTGACGTGAACGTGGTACCTCGCCCGGTGGCCGGCTGCCATGGCTTGACGGACCGATTCGTCGTATGTGTACGCGGTGCGCTGGTCTCGAAATCGGGTTACTTGAAACTCGTCGCGAACTGCGAGCAGAGCTTGCGATCGACGCAGCTTTGAGCTGAATCAGGGACGGGAACTGCCGATTTGTTTTCCCCACGTCGATCGATTCGCGTCGTGTGCGTCACATGCATGACGACTGGCATTACCACACACGTTTCGCGTAAAGCAGACGCACATGCCGTCTTCCTGAACTGAGGCTCTGGCCCTCGTCGTGAACGGGCAGATAGAGAAAGTGCGGGAGGAATCCACACCGGCTGGTGACCCCAACGAACAGCGCACCAGGGCGTCGGAGCTGTCGACCCATCGATCGATCGAGGGGCGGGGCGGGGCGCGTGCTCCCTGCAATAGCGCAGGCGTCCAGCTACGTCCTCGCGAGCGCGCAACCGTCACCAGAGAAGCGTGTCTCCGGCAAGGAGCAGAGGTGACACGAGCCGGACCCGGCAGCACGTGACCGGTCTGCGAGTTCTGAACTAGATATATTGTTTCCTGCCGACTGCCCACCGTTCCTCGGTGGCCACAAATGGTGTTTGCAATGGCCAAATAGCCGTCCTTTTTTTTTTAAAAAAAAAGAGTGAAATCCATCATGGATCTTAAGAGTTTATTTTATTTTAGCTTCTCTATAATTAAAAAAACAGAACAAGTTTACAGACCTCATATCTACCCAACCTGAGTTATGAACCTAGATAACACGAGACAAGGCCCTACTGCATTTCACTATCACAAACCGACAATAACCATCCCCAGGCGATAAGGCAGCACGCTGGCAACAGTGAATTGGATAATAGTGATGTTACAGCCTCCGATTTTGGTACATACAACCGGTACCGTTTCGGGTGGAGATCAGATTTTCACTTTCGTGGTTTCCTTCTACTTGCTGACGCCATTGTCGTTAGACGACCTGCACCATTCGCATCACGAGGGAAAAGCTGTAAACGCTTGGCCGGGGGATCTCGTGTTTTTCAATCGAGGCGTAGTAGATGACCTGGAGCCATGGACGACCACCTCGGGTTTTTCGGGGGGGGGGGGGGGGGGGGGGGGGGGGGGGGGGGGGCGTTGTCAAGGGAGTACCAGGTATGTTCTGTTTTGGCAATCACCACGAGGCAAAATGAAAATTTCCGATGGCCACAAATTTCGACTTTTTCAATTTAGATCGGCCGATTACGAAAGATGCAGGGCAACGAACAGATTGTCTCCCGGGACGAGAGTTTACTATATGTACAAGTTTTATCCAAACATGCAAACTAGCATAGAAGTTGAAGTTTTGATTCGAACTGGTTGGGGCATCAGAAGCTCGAGCTCAGAATGTTGAGCAGCGAAACTCTCGTGTTCACCAGAGCTCGGAACACCTTCTCGCCGCTGGCCTCGACGTTGGCGATGCACCGTTCCAGGTTCTCGTGCCTCTCGAATGCCGCCTTCCGCGCCCTCTCCTCCGGATTCATGCGGGCCTCGGACCGGAGTCGCGCGGTGGAGGACTCCTCATTGTCTCCGCCGCCGTTCTGCTTCTTGGCAGATCGCCGCTTCGCCCGGGACATCCAGCGGACGAGGTCGGCCACCCACCATACGCGGTGGTGCTTCGCTCTTGGCGCGTCTGATGAAGAGGCGGTGAGTTTCGACGGGACGGTGATCCAGCACGGAGTGGACGCGACGTCGACGCGGGCGGCGGCGGCGGAGTTCGAGAGCGAGGACAGGCCGGAGAAGACGGCAGCGGAGCCGGAGGCCACGGCGACGGTCGCGTCGGCAACCGCGGCAGCGAGGGCCGCGGTGTCGGCGGGCAGGTCCTCCGGCATCGTCGCGGAGGGTGACTTGCCGGACACGGCGCGCACGGCGGCGGCCAGGCGGGGCAGGTCGCGCCCGGCGCGCCGCTGCGCGCGCGACGCGGACGCCAGCCTCGCCGGGTCGCCTCGCCGCAGCGCGGCCCGCGTCTCCGCCTGGAGCGCCGCCAGCGCAACCAGCGCCTGGCGGAAGCTGCCGTGCGCGTCGGCAAGGATGAGGAAGTCGTCGAGGAGGCGCTCCGCGAATGGGGACCGGCCCAGCCGGCGCAGCGGCTCCTGCGCCTGCGGGTGGTGGAGCAGCTCGGAGAGGGAGACTAGCACGCGTCGACCTGCGACGCGGCGGCGGAGACGGACGACACCGACGGCGTGATGGCGGAGGGCGGGGACTGGCCGATCACCAGGCGCAGCGCGGCCACGTCGTCGTCGAGCTGCAGCACCAGCGGGTGGAAGCGGCAGGGGAGGCTGGCTGAGCGGATGCGGTATGCGGCCAGCTTGTCGCTCGCGCTCGCCAGGTCGGTGGTCCCGCCGGGCTTGGGCGCCGGGAACGAGATGGTGCGGCGGTACCCGGCCATCGCGGCTTCCGCCGAGCTGCCGATGGGTGTATTCCGATGCTTCTCGCCGTGCCGGGTGGCGATGCGCGGCGACGGTGTTGAAAAGGTGGGGTAGCAGGACTGGACTGAGGAGGCGTGCGCGGAGTGTAAGATGGCTGCAAGGTGACCGGCATCGCGTCTGCTTATATACAAGCGCCACGCCGGCGAGCGGTGAGCTCGTGCGTGGCACATTGACTGCCACGGAGCGTTGCAGCGGCACGCGGTCAAGCGACGTCCGTCACGTTTGACGTTTCCGTTTAGGCTTGGCACTGGGACCGGCTTGTCAGTGAGTTATGGGCCCAACTCCCTAGGCTAATGTCCAAACCGGTCGTCTCTCAGTTTGCTATTCGAACAGAAGGCTAACACAAGCTTTGCTCAGTTTTTTTTTCTGGCACTAAGATATGGCTTGGTCATCTGAACATTTGCTTAACATGTGCAGAAGAATTGGCGTTGTGGACTCGTCGTTGACACTCGTAACCAACTGCTAACAATCTGGCATGCTGCTAGTGCTGTTAGCAGCAGGTGAGCACGCTAATCTGGCAACGTTCAGCATCACTGTTACACCAACCCGGCAAAACAGAGCGGCCATCAATCAACCTCACCACCTTAGCATCACTGATGCTATGAAATAACAACAGCAACCTAAAATAGTTACAAGATCAGCAAATGCATCTGCGCATGGTGCAGACCGCGAAAGCAGGTAAGGTCCAACAAACTTGGGTCGATACTGACCAGCGTCCATTAATTCAGCTCACCTGAACACACCTTCCAGGCACAATGACAGTCACGGGGGAGTTTCCAGACACCAGACCCAATGCGTGGAAAATAGTTAGGAGCATCATTTCGTGCAGCCTAGAATTGTGCTACAATGTGATAATTCTGTCGCCTAACTTACAGCCCTAGCAACGTTCGCTGAATATGCTCCATCAAGTGGCCTCGAGAACTAACGCTACTTGTAGTATTTCAGAAAAAAAAAGATTCTGCGCTGTGCTGGCTCTCTTGCATGCAGCGGCTGTTTATTCCCCTGCCCACTGAGGTACTCGCAAGCAGGGAGCCATGGGCACACCAGCCAGGTAACCGCTCAGTTCTCCTCATCCACCCGCCACCGCCAGGGAGTCCCGTTGCCAGGCTCGCACACCGTTGTTCCTGCAGAAATGCAGAATTCACATCATCTGATTATCAATAGCCCAGCCATTCTACGCACGAATGCACCGCAAGGCGTGTGCCATCTATCGTACACGTGAATCGTGGGAAATCGTGTTTCTCGAGTCGAGTGACTGCAGGCCTTGCGGCCGTCGGAGGAAGGCGAGATTGCGACGCCCGTGTTGACCTCTGGCTCTTGAACTGCCGATCGAGCAGCTCTCGTCAAGGCTGCCATTGAATATGTGGCTCGTGCTAGCTCAGAAAGCGAGGTGGCGAGTTCAGCTGTTGCTGTACCTCGTGACGACAACGTGTCCTCTTAATTATCGTCTCCCGACTGACACTTTCGGTTCTTATTGACTTGTTGCTGACCTAATTTGATGGATGTTTTTGAGACTTGAAACAAGATGTAGACGCACGTGGCATAAACGTCAGACGACATGAAACGAAGAACAGACGAAAAATAAAGTCAAGTCCAACTGCCCAGGTAGGGGGCTAGTCTTGCTGATCAAGTGAAGAAGACCAGAGACCAACCCGCGTCGTGCTAAAAAGTACTGAAAGACGAGGCATCTGTGGTGCAGCATTGCCGAATGCCAATCATGTATTGACAGTCTAGTGTAATTTAACCCGAAACAGCAACGGCTTTATTGGCCTGTTGTTAAGACTGGAGTAGCTTAACAACACAAGCAAAGCACTGTTCTTTAGATTAGGTCGACAACCGTATCTCGTGACTAGCAGCTGAAAGACAAAGACGCTATCTCGTGATTTATAGATTAGAGCTGCAAAAGCGAAATGAAATGGAGTATGTGCCCCGTCAATTGCGGCATGAGTTCACAAACGGGTATGGTATTCAGATGTTTCAACACGGATGGAGCCAGAATATTAGTCAGATTTCAGATCTGTTGAGGGCCAACCAAGACTAGAGACAGATTCTTGTTCTTTTTGCTAGGCTCTCTGACCCGCAGAGTAGTCGACGCCGAGCGGATATTATACGCTGACATATAGAATCTGCACAACTTTTGGATGTTGATTAAGACTAGCGATCGGATTTGGAGCAGACGAACATTTGGCATATGTGTTAGCATGTTGTGTGACATCACGGATTGGTCCCCTTTAACAAGAATTGAAAGCAAAAGCAGGGGGGGGGGTTTGATTTGATTAGTTTTTGTTTGGTAGAAAAATGCCCCGATGCAGTTTAAGAGCATGAATAATGTAAAGGACTTTGGGTATAAATATGCTACTGTTCTGGAGTTTCTTTTTATCCTCCAATCATTCATGTTAGCGAAGTCACAACAAGGAAAAACAAGACAAAATTTCAGTTTGATTTGATTGGGAAGGATCACGAAATCAATGTGGTGATGTCAGTGTCTGGAGCCGTCGCTTATATAGTTACGTCGTTCATGCACCATGGATCCTATTAGCATGCATAACAAAACCTTGTCAGATTATAAAAGGCACACGTCGTACATACTGACATCCGGGTTCAGAATGATGGCACCGGAATAATATTTTTAGCAATAAAAAAGAACAATAGTTTTAGCTTAA
Organism: Neostapfia colusana; assembly: GCA_030760725.1. Lineage (NCBI taxonomy): Eukaryota > Viridiplantae > Streptophyta > Magnoliopsida > Poales > Poaceae > Neostapfia > Neostapfia colusana. Next base: position 3,346,739 of record JASWHV010000017.1, read on the forward strand.
AAATAAACTAGGGATATTGTTCTAAATTGTCGATTAAAAACCAAAAGGAGTATGTAGATAACAATTTCTGCATGCAGTGAACAATAACCATGATTAGAATTCAGATGTTGAGGCGAACGCTTAGGACGACAGGAATCGCCGTTTTGGTGGGAGATAGGAAGCAACGCGGTGAGGGCCATTTTGTTTACTTACACAAACATTATGCACTGAACGGCTATGCTCTTCGGCGGCGGCTTGTTTCTCATCGCAGCATGGTCAAATCCTAGAAGAGAGCCTCCAGGATGCGTTTGGAGAGAAACCTAAGCAAGTCTTTCTCTTTTTTTTTTCCCGTGAAATATCTGCCCGGACAAATTCAGATGGCCAAATCGATGTAATCCTGATTTTATATAGTACACTCAAGAACACGCCTTATGTAAACACATCAGCTACGCATGCTGTTTATATACATATGTACTACCTTCGTTCTGAAATATTTGACGTAAACTGGCCAGCACTAAATTTTAAAACAGGGGGAATAATTATGTAATGCAGTTTTGTGAATCAGAATCAGATAGCAGTGCATTCTTATGACAGCAAGCAGCACAATGTGCAAGGTAGTCCCTCCGTTTGTTTGCTCATATTTGACGTTGATTGACATGTAGACAGTTCAATTGGCGTCAAATATTAGCAAACAAAGGCAGCACACAATTTTCTGATTCATTTTGAGCGGAAAAGGAGATAATCCCTGATGAAGAAAATGATCACTCGTTTACAGGCCCAGACAGAAGTAGGCCTCATTTATCAATCCCGTTGGTAGTAGAGCCTTTTAACTTGGAGTTCAAGGCCTCCCCAATCAGATGAGACTGTGGGTTGCACGGTGGGCCAGCGTCTCAATTGTATCAGGCTCACGGGATGGGCGGATGGCGCTGGCCCAGGCACACGCCAGCCTCGTTGTGCCTAGGCATTTGTGGAGCTCTTAATTTCTACTCCCTCCGCTACATAAAAAACTGTCGTTTTGGACATGTTCTCGCATATCGAGAAAGTATTAAATAAATTTTCTTTTCATTAATATGGTTGTCTCTTTAATGGCTTGACTGATCTCCTCACTGGTTCCCAGGGCTCTTATGCAGTTTCGATTCCTAGCCACACGCTTTACCACATGTTTATTACGTTTTTTTCACGAGACAAACTCTTCGGTTCTGGTTCAACGTCATTTTTTTGTGCACTCATGGCTTCTGTGTAGAAAGACAATTTTTTGTGCACCGGAGAGAGTGAGTGAATATAAATATAATAATTTGTAATATGAAACACTTTTATTTTGGTTATAGGGAATAGAACAAAATTAAGAAAAAAGGGGGGTATTTGGACAATTTACTCCTATTGAGCCCTATCTGGGCTGGTTTCGATCTAGCCCAAAGTTACTCTGGGTGAGGCCGAGAGGTGGTACTCATTCACCCCTGAATCTTTGAAGGTGAATCTAAAACAGAAAATCTCATTGAAGGGTGAACTGGAGCGCCGCCGCCTCTCCCTGCGCTGAGAATCCGCTACAGCTGGGCTCGTCTATAAATACCTCGGGTACCTACGTACCGACTCGCCATCTCCTCCTCCGCCTCTGCCGGCGAGAAAAACTCGCGCCAAGAGGGACGCGGGAGGGTTTCCGATGGCGGCAAGATACAGCAATGGCGCCCTGGTGCTCCTCGCGTGCGCCTGCCTGTTCATCGCCTCCGCGAAGGCGGAAGCTCCGTACATATTCTTCGACTGGGAGGTCACTTATGGCGAGATCAGCCCCCTGGGAGTTCCCCAACAGGTGCAAAGCTTCTCGCGGTTTAATCTGTAAGATGCTCGCGCCGTTTCCTTCTCGTTTACAGGTCACTTGACGTATGAGTTCTGCGTTTGCGTTTCTCTAGGGAATTTTGATCAACGGGCAGTTTCCGGGGCCGGAGATCGAGTGCCAGACGAATGACAACCTGATCATCAACGTGCGCAACAGCTTGCCGGAGCCATTCTTGCTGTCGTGGTACGATCAGCTCCCCAAACGGTTCCACTATATCCTCTGCTCTCTGTCAATTCCGAGCAGTTTCTCTACGCCGTAGGATTGCACCATCGAATTGTGTAGTAGATGCCGTGCAGCAACGAATTTCAGTTCATCAAGGTTACTTAAACTAGATGTACCATGATGCCGTCGAGACCAAACAAAGCGGGAAGCCTTTTTTTGGCGATGCGTTATGCGTGCAGTATTGGTTGCAAGAGCACTTTAGGCCATGAGGAAGCTCTATCACATATACAAACCTAGAACTTATGTTCTGACTTCTGTTAGGGGCGTTTGCGTTCAAAAGTGGCGGGTAGGGTTGAGATGGAATGTGTACAATGGTCCATATATATATGCGAAACGATAAAGAGTCCAGATTACTTTAGCAATGGGATCCAATCTAAACAGGGCATCATGAAGCACATGTAGGTCTCCTGTTTGTTACGACACTGTATTTCTCCTTCATGACTCATGAGAGATTCTAAATTAGAAAAAGTTGATAGGTTATTGAGCTTAGAAGATTAGTTATGTGTAGAAGATATATTTAGCTGGAGGAGAGTATTTAGTCCGCTTTACCTTTCAGTTAAGATACAGATTTTTCCATCTGTAGAATGTCCACTGATTTGCTTCGTTTCGCTTCTATCGCCAGGAACGGTCTGCAGCATCGCAAGAACTCATGGCAGGACGGCGTGTCCGGCACGAACTGCCCGATCCCGCCAGGGCAGAACTTCACTTACCGCATGCAGGCCAAGGACCAGATCGGCAGCTTCTTCTACTTCCCGTCGCTGGCGTTCCACAAGGCTGCCGGCGGCTTCGGTGCCATCCGCGTCCGCAGCCGCCCGCGCATCCCCGTCCCTTTCCCCCCGCCGGCCGACGAGTACACCATGCTCATCGGCGACTGGTACAACGCCAGCCACAAGGTAATCCGACATGACGCTGGTTCGTGTGAGATACTCCATCGGGCTCAACTTTAGCTTTGAACGAACAGTTATCGGGCTCAACTGATTCCTCGAGATTTGTTATTTCTGTTTATTAGGCTCTGCAAGATGTTCTTGACAGTGGAATGGAACTACCTGCCCCTGATGCTATCCTGATCAACGGCAATGGCCCAGGCGTTGCAAATTTCACGGTTGAGCAAGGTGATTAGCTCCTTCCCATACACATGAACACACGAAGTTCCTGCACCCGTGGCTTACTCTGTTTTGCGTTTTCTCCGTGCAGGAAACACGTACAGGCTGCGTATTTCCAACGTTGGTCTGCAGAACACGCTGAACGTGATGATCCAAGACCACAACATGACGCTGGTGGAGGTGGAGGGCACCCACACGGTGCAGAACACGTACACCTCCCTCGACGTCCACGCCGGCCAGTCGCTGTCCGTGCTGGTCACCGCCGACCGCCCGGCCAGGGACTACCTCGTCGCCGTCTCCACTCGCTTCGCCAACAGCAGCCTCAACTCCACTGCCGTCCTGCGCTACGCCGGCTCGAGCCGCCCTGCAGCTTTAGCAGGGCCACTGCTCACTGCGCCCAGCGACGTGGACTTCTCCCTCAACCAGGCTCGGTCCATCAGGACGAACCTGACGGCGAGCGGGCCGCGGCCGAACCCGCAGGGCTCGTACCACTATGGCTCCATCAACGTGACCCGCACCATCCGGCTGGCCAGCGCGGCGGGCGAGGTCGGCGGCAAGCTCAGATACGCGGTGAACGGCGTGTCGTACGTGGAGGCCGACACGCCGCTCAAGCTGGCGGACTACTACAACATCAGCGGCGTGTTCCGGCTCGGCGGCATCCCCGACGCGCCGGTCGCGGACGACAGCGGGGCGGATTTGCGGAACGAGACGGCCGTCATGGACTCGGACCACCGCTCCTTCGTCGAGGTCGTGTTCGAGAACAGCGAGGACGGCGTCCAGAGCTGGCACCTCGACGGCCACAGCGTGTTCGTCGTCGGGTACGCGCCCCGTTCCAGAGATTCCACCTATCCTCTGTGTGTAAACTCCGTTCCTGACTCTGACTCGTGAGCTTCTCGTAGAATGGATGTGGGAACGTGGAGCGAGCAGAGCAGGGACGGCTACAACCTCGTGGATGCAGTCTCGCGGTGCACGGTCCAGGTAAGGAGCGCTTGCGGAGTTGGGCTTTCGTGCGCACATCGGTACAGGCCTCGGTTAATTGGCCGTTTGATCTGAGCAGGTGTACCCGAGAGGATGGACGGCGATTCTGATCGCGCTGGACAACGTGGGCATGTGGAACGTGAGGTCGGAGGTGTGGGCGCGCCGGTACCTGGGCCAGCAGTTCTACCTCCGGGTGTACACGCCGACGCCCTCGTTCCGCGACGAGAACCCCATCCCGGACAACGCGCTCCTCTGCGGCCGCGCCGCCGATACCGGTGGCAGCAGCAGGAGCCAACCCCGCTCGCGGTTCTAGTAGAAGAGTGTGACCCTACTAGCTCATATAGGCCTATGTATACGTGTTTTGAGTTCGGAGCCAGTGGCGGAAACTATCCATTCGTGTGTTACATATATCGGTATTGTGTTGATCTCATGTTTTTTAGGAAATATTTTTTTTCGAAAACCAGATATTGGCATTCATTTATAAGAAAGAAAAGAGGATTCTTTACAGGATTGCCTGGTCAGATCATATCCATGCGTCTACTCTAGCATATGAGGGTAGAAGCGTGAAAACTTTATCATACCTAAACCCTTAACCTGAGTTTGGTACCTTTGTTTATCATATGGAAAAATCCCATTAACTAGGTTGGTTGGTTGATCTTGGCTAACTGCCACGCTTAAGAATAGTCCCCCACTAGTTAACCAACTAGGGCCCATGCATGCATGATCCATGGGCACACAAACTAAACCAAACAGTTTTGTTCCAAATTTCTCATGCCTATAAATAACGGGTCTCAACCATTTTTTTCGGAAACACCGGCAAGCCGGATTATATTATAAGAAGAAAATGGATGGGAACAGATACCAAGAGTAGGGTGTGTATCCTCTGCAGTACTGCACATGCAGTAGCAGTTACTGACATGTGGGCCCGCATGGCCCACGGGTCCATATGTCAGTGACTGCTACTGCATGTGCAGTAATGCAGAGGATTTGAACCCATGAGACGGACATACTCAACCCCGCATGGTACACCACACACACAGTGACCTGGTCCCGGGCACCATGAGTGCAGCCACAGTTGTGGCTCCGGACCTACACCGAATCGCTAGTTCGTCCTTCATGCCATTTACTATGTCGGAGATGGAGTGTTCCGTCGACTAAAAAACTAGGGCATTCCTACTAATTGGAGGCTCTTGAGGCCTCCATGTACTGGAGGAAAATCTTAATTTTTTTCACGAGACATCTAGCCACATGATTTTAGATAATCCATATCTACTATTATATAAAATTAGACTAAAACTTCCCTAATACATGTTCCTAAATTATTCATCATGCCATTATGAAAAGTCCATGCCGAATACAACCAAAAGATATCTAAATTCGAACTAAAATAGAAATTATAGAAATCTGCGTCAGACTCAAGCATAAATACGTGAAATTCAAAATAAGAGTTATATAAAATTAAATAATAACATGATAATACCTATATAAAGGAGTACATAACAATTACAATTCATTAACAAATATTTATAATAGAGTCTATATAAGATGTAAACTGAAATTCTGAAACAATTTGATTCTCTTTCCTATTGGGCTAGATTGATCCTATGGGATAATCATGTTTAGGTTCTAACAGAGGTGTATCATACACGTGGGACGTGGCAGTAGGGAGGCAACCCCAACTTCAGCGATAACTTGCTCCACATTTGAATTCGACAGACACGAGGCAGAGCATGTCGTTCCCGTAGCCGCATTTGGCTTAGCGAGATCGGTGGCATATAGCATTGCTCGTAATTCGTTTGCTCGAGGCAATTTGAATATTCATTTTCTTGCGCTGAAGTGCTGTTAACTAAATGCGCAAAGATTCACCCGTTGATTGTTTATGCCTCAGCGTCATCGAAAATTCTCAAAAGCAGTGACATTAGCTGCATGCCCTGAGCTCCTAACCGACACGACAAGCGTTCCCGGCCTGGCTCTGAGTTGATGTATTCTATGCTCTCACAATGCCAATTTTAGGCCTTTTGGCTGCGACGCGACGTCGCGGTTCTGCACCCGTGTTCCTAGAGTTGGCGAGTGGACCGAAAATCCAAACCTCTGAAAATGTTTCCTTTCTCCTATAGGCGGGGCGGTTCACATTGTATAAGCTGGCATGCACGATGAGCACCAGCGTAGCTACCTGACTACTACTAAATGCCAGCTACTTTCCACCAATGGCAAGATGCAATTGCAGACTTGTGCTTATACCGTGCGTTTTTTAATTGCCTGCGTGATCGACGAACTCAAGGCTGCAAAGCTAACCGTCTCTGCATTAAGAACAAACATCATATCCTTTCGATTACTTACACGGGGCGAGGGAATCGAAGACGCTGACAAGTACACGCTGCAGTATTTTATGCGCTCCATCGAGTCATTCAGTAGGCAATCCTGTCGTCTTGTTTGGATGTTGCATGTCTATATATGTACACGTACATCGCACCTCCTCCTAACCAATGCCGGCAGCGCGCTGAAGACGCAGACAGCCGTGTCGAGACCAACAAGCAAGCCCCAATGGCTAGCCGCGGCGGGGCATCGTGCGCGCTCCTCGCTCTGTGCCTGCTGCTGCAGCTCGAGCTGCCGCGGGGCGCCACGGGGCCTCTGGTGCCGGCGATGTTCGTGTTCGGCGACTCCATGGTGGACATCGGCAACAACAACTACCTGAAGAACTGCTTGATTGACTGCAAAGCCGACCGCCCACGCTACGGCATCGACTACCTTGATCATGCACCCACCGGCCGGTTCAGCAATGGCTACAACTTGGCCGACCAGCTAGGTAGGTCCATATATGGCATATTGTTCTCATACGTCCGCCTTGATGAGAAAACCGGTGAAATTCTACGAATTTTGCGGAGATTATTCAGTACGTAAGCAGGAAATAATAAACTACTGACCAACCTGTTGCCGATGAACACAGCTCGACTGCTTGGCTTTGCCGAGAGCCCGCCGCCTTTCCTGTCGCTGCTGGAGGAGGGTCGCATTCCGCAGATGATGAGCACGGGCATCAACTTCGCGTCAGGAGGGTCTGGGCTTCTCGATGGCACCGGCCAACATTTCGTACGTGAACATTCACGACGATGCTTCGTGTTCGCTGATGACGCATGCGCATGCTGCTCGTTGCGTTGTTGATCATTCACATCAAGGGGATCGGATCTACATGTGCAGAGGGCTCTGAGGTCGCCTTTTTTTCTTCTCTTTCGAAAGGTCGATCTGAACTCGCCTCGTTTTTCTGCAGTGTGGCGAGGTGTTGTCCTTGACTGAGCAGGTCGGAAACTTCTCGAGCCTTGCTAAAAGTGGGAACCAGACGGTGGCCGACCTCGTCTCGAAATCTCTCTTCTTCATCAGCGTCGGCAGCAATGATATTTTCGAGTACGTAGATGCCCAAGACCCCAACCGTAACGGCACCGAATTCTTGCAGCTCCTCGTTTCCTCCTATTCGAGCAATCTTAAGGTACCAGCAGCTACTCGCAAAAACAAGTGACCTTTTTTTGTTCTCGATTGTAGTAGACAATAAGCTGCCACTCTGTCAGTGTATCATTTTGAGGTGTCAGCGTATCATCAAGGGATTTTCACATAAAAAAAACCGGATCGAATGCTACGTACGTGCAGGGCTTGCACGCCGCTGGGGCAAGAAAGTTCAGCGTGGTGAGCCCGTCGCTGGTGGGGTGCTGTCCGTCGCAGAGGCTAATAGCGAAGCAAACCAAGGACTTCGACAGGTTCGACTGCCTGGCCCCGGCGAACAACCTCTCCAAACTAGTGTACCCCATGATCGCCTCGATGCTACAGGACCTCAGCGCGCATCTGCCCGGCATGAACTACTCCCTCGGCGACTCCATCCGCATGGCCGAGTGGGTCTTCAACAGCACGCACACCCATGAGAACAGTAACCAACCGAAACCTTACAGTGTGATCCCTTGATTGGGAGGATCCTTTAATTGGTGCAGTGTGCTAAACGTTCGGTGATTCTGACGGCTATACTATATATCGTACGTACCCGTTGTTCCAGTTGGCTTGACGGTGCTGGACACGGCATGCTGCGGCGCGGGCGATTTCGGCGCCGGCGGGTGCAACGTCTCGGCTCCCCTGTGCCAGAACCGTAGCGGCTACCTCTTCTGGGACAGGTTCCATCCGACCGAGGCCGCGACGAGGTTCACCGCGGCGGAGCTCTTCGGCGACGCCGCCGGGAGGTTCGTCCACCCCATCGACGTGCAGCAGCTAGTCTCGATGTAATATTACTGCAATACCGATATAATATGTGGTGTGGAAGACGTGCTTGTGTGGCAGAGAGAGATTGACGGCTATAGAGGTTGCGTTGTGCCCGTCGAGAAGTTTAATTCTCGCGCCGGCGTGTTAGTAACCGAAGATTCCTATATGTATTGATGCATGTTGTTGCTTGTCGTGTTCGTCCCTCAAAATCTGAGAGTATATATACTGGCTGTATTATGAGCCATAACGACTGCATATGCATTACCACTTATTTCTTCATACACCGGCCGTGGGTTCTAATGCAAAAGGAAGAAACTTCTCGACTGGTGTTAGCGACGGTGTACAGTTCGCGAACTGGGCCAGAACCATCAGTGTTTGGGCCGAGAATTGAGCAATTATCGGCCTGCTACTAGATAACTGCCAGAATGATCAGCCCGTTTGCATTGTGCTAGCAAAATTGCGCTTCTGCTTGTGTTTTCGATAGTCCTGCGTGATCGACGAACTCAAGGATGCAAGGTTAACCGTTTATGCATTACAGAACAAACAGTATTGCTAACTGGCACACGTCAAAAATAAAAAAGGGACGAATAAATACTCTTTACGTTTCTAAAGAAATCCATTTTTTCTATTTGATATGATTTTTTGACTTTTGATGTGGGCTTAATTATAATATAAACTACAAGTTCATATATTTGAGTGACACAAGATAGTGATAGAGACACTAAATAGGCAAACCAACGCTAATTAGAGTGATTTGGATCACAACTGACTCACTCACTAAATTTAAAGGCTTGTATAGGCAAATTAAGAGTTCAAGGTAGTTTAGGACCAACCACGCACTTCACTCAGAGAATAATGACAGCTTGCAGTGGTATTTCAGTTGTAAAGTTTTGAAAGCTCATCAAACCGAGATCTTGTTAAGTTTGTGCTGAAATATCAAGGCCATGTCCAAAAAGAAATGAATGATTCAAAACGAACTTGAGTAATATTAAGTTCAATTTGCCCTTTTCTAGAAAAAGGAAAAGTTGCCATAGGCTCATGTAAATAAGATTCTTGCCCAATTATTAGTCGTACGGATCACCAGGATGTGGATACGGGTTACCAAACAAATTCTGGCTCACGATCCAGCCCAGCCTATTGGCAACCAAGTAGCAGGCTGCAGCCCACAACAGCCTACCTCTGGAGCGGTTGATCGCTGCCAGCCCATCTTCCCTACACGCCCGGCAGCTTCTGTCCAGTTCCCACGCCGCCGGCCGCCAGGGATCACCGCCCCTCCCCTCCGGTCCCGTCAGCACTCGCCGCGCCCCCGGGCGCGGCGACCGACAAGATAAACATATGAAATCTACATGTTCATATACTGTAAAAAATGTTATCTCAACTTTGATTCCAATCGGAGCCGTTTTTAGCACGTCATTTCCCTGTATATCTTTCATTGTGGTTGTATCTTATTTTCTCTATATGTGCAGATGGAATAGAAATAATCGAGATGCTAGATTTTTCTTAAATAGATGCCCCTAGGAGAATCGCATAAAACACAAGGATAAGACCATCCTCTCTAGATAATATTATGACTGTTCACGATTGAGCATCACCCAACTCTTAAGCACAAAAGGAAACTGAATAAAATCTCTAATCAATATACAAGGCAGCAATTTGCAATTATTAGCCAGGAAACGGAAGATATCCTTCTGGCTCACGCTCTGCTCCACATCCAGCCAAAGATATGATGGAGTTCAGTCTTGTTTGAGGTTTCCTCTGCAAGAACAAACTATTTTCATGACCACCAACAGTAAAATGAGCAGATAAGTCAACAAAGATTAAAGGCTTGCCTTAAATTACTAAAACGGCTCAGTAGGAAGACGACATCACTCAGCAGCCTGCACACAAATATTTGTTTTTTCAATCAGAGATCAAGCATAGCCTACCCCAACGTGTTGGGGCAAAGGCTTTGTTATTGTTGTTGATGTTGTAATCAGAGATCAAGCATGCATAATTCCAGGCACACATAATACTTAAGATGGTGTGCCCCACAAATCAGTAAACATGACGGGGAAACAACTAGCAGAAACGTGTGGGCAAACCTGGTTAAGAGGGTTGTCTGGAGATTTCTTCCATAGTTTCCATATCATGTCTTTGTACTGATTCAGTGTCAGGCCTGGCTTTTCTTCCTTCAGCTTAGGGAGCTCTGCCTCTTGATATGCCTGTCACAAAGATTGTCTCAAATTTTAAGCACGAAAGGTCACATCAAACAGTAGTAGAACTAAATATCTACGAAATATATTTTTGGGATGAAACAAGAGCTACGAAATATATTTTTACATTTTTTTGGTACCAGTGTTTCTTTTCGGAAAATGTTATAGTATATTGGTAACTATTACCCGTATAGTATTACCAACAGCGAAGGGGGGCCTTGGCGCAGCGGTAAAGCTGTTGCCTTGTGACCAAGAGGTCACGGGTTCGAGTCCTGAAAACAGCCTCTTGCAGAAATGCAGGGAAAGGCTGCGTACAAAAGACCCAAATGGGTCGGACCCTTCCCCGGACCCTGCGCAAGCGGGAGCTACATGCACCGGGCTGCCCTTTCTTTATTACCAACAGCAATATATTCGAACAAGTTGCAGATCAGCAACTGATGTATATTCTCATTCTCAAATTGTGGCACCATTTTGAATCAGGAATCATATTAGGCTGTGTTATGAATATTCCATGTTTCCAACACATGGGGACAAGTTAGGAACATCCTAGAGCAGTAGTGCCACGTGCAACATTAGCACAGGTTAATTCGTTATCTCATCTCAAACATAAAGATATTGTGTAATTTTCAAAAGCAGCTAATGACACTGGAACAATAACTACCAGGGATGCTAGACTGCTAGTACTCATCATGTTTACAGACAAGGTTATGCTATTCATCATGTTTACATTCAGGGTTGCGCATCCTAATAACAAGTGACTTGAACCAATGACTATCTTATAAGCAAAACTAGTGGCCGTTCAAGCCCCAGATACCCAATTTCTTTAATTGCATTGTAGTCCAAGAAATCTTAAAGCTAGGAAGCCAATTCAATATAGAGTATAAACAAGATTTGATCAGATTATACCTTGAAGGATGACTTGAGGCGACGCTCGGGATGCTTGTCAGCGGGCAGGGGCTGCGCGTCCACCAACGACATCCGGGCGATTGCCTCGTCGACCGACCTGGCCTCGATGATGGAGTCGTCCCTGTTGGTGTTGGCAACGAGGACGACGCGCTCGTACTCCTCCTCCTCGGCGACGCGCGCGGCGCGCTTCTTGGCGGCCTCGGCCTCGCGCTCGAGGCGGAGCCGTTCCTCCTCGCGGAGGCGGGCGAGCTCCGCCTCGGTGACCTTGGGCGCGGGGGCGGCGACGCGGGAGGCCTTGCGCGCGGCGGCGACGGCGGCGGCCTCGGCCTCGGCGAGTCGGCGGTTCTCGGCCTTGCGGGCCGCAGCCTCGGCGCGCTTCTCGGCGTCCTCCTCCCGGCGGCGCGCGGCGCGGGACTTGGGGCCCTCGGCCTCCTGCCAGTACTGCTCCTCCTTGGCGCGCTCCTGGCGGCCGCGGCGCTCGGCCTCCGCGGCGGAGCGCCGCTCGCGGGCAGCCTCCGCCTTGGAGTTCACGCCCATCTTCTTCGGCATGGCGGGCGGCGGCGGCGCCGATCGACAGAGAACTCCGCAGCCTGGTACGAGATTTGGGGGATTCCGGGGTCGGAAATTGGGCGGCGGTTGGTCGGTGCGGGGTGTCCGGCTAGGGCACGCGTGCGAGAAGCTTATTCTGTACGCGTATTGGTCATCGGTGTCGGAATCAGTTGGATGCACGCACGTATCCCTTCTGTGCTCGGCCGGGCGGTACGATTTCATCCCGATCGTTCATCTTCTGATTTTGGCATTCAGGAATCTGGGTACGGGTACTCTTTTTTTATTCTCTTCCATTGACAGTTCAGGATTGCATACTTGGTAAAGTATTTTCTCTTCAGTGGTGTATGGTTTGCTGACTTGTTCATTCATTGGTTTGCTCAAACGGGTCGAAAGAAGGCAAAATCTTCGTTTGTTCGTTCATACCAAGCCAGTAGGATTCGCAGCAACCGAACAAATATACAAAGGGAAAAGCTCCAACCACTGTCCTTAAACATTTTCCAAACACTCTGAGTACCGGGCTCCGGATCCGTACCGCACGTATGTCATGACGCTGGGTCGATGACCCGAGACGTTGAAGAAGTAAAAAAAAGGCATTTCGTTACATGTACAACGGCATGCCGTCATGCCAGTATGACGCTTCGGCGTCCCGGCCAAATACAGTACCAATACAACCTCGCCTATGATTGAGTAGCCTCTAGCTGCCTGTGGCGTCATCTGTTCCACACACTTCGCGATCACGTCGGCCTCAGACTCAGAGTCTCATTCGATCCAGGAGACTCCCATCATCTTCGCCGCGAACGCGTACCGGTCCGCGGCCTCGTCGATCTGCGACCAACAGAAACCCAGTGTTATTAGCAGCAGAAAACACGACGTCGCGGGGTGCACCGAACTGTCCTCTTCGACCACGACGGGAGAGAGGCTTACGATTTTCTGCGTGGAGCGGCCGCAGCCGTGGCCGCTCTTGCGGTCGATCCGCGCGACGATGGGGTTCGTCTGCGGGCTGCCCTCCTCCCCGGCGCGCAGTTCGTGCTGCAGCGTCTGACCAACGGAACAAGGCGTCATCAGACAGACCAAAGCCGTGGCGGCCGGGAGAAACAGAGGAAAACACACGAGGCACGCACCGCGAGGAACTTGAGCGTGTGCGACGGCACGACGCGGTCGTCGTGGTCCGCCGTCAGCAGCATGGTGGGAGGGTACTGCCACCCGAAGCCGCGCCGGGGGTCGCCGCCGCCCTTCTTCTCCCACGGCCGCCGCACGTTGTGGAGCGGGGAGAATCTGACGAGCCAGTGGAATTCCTCCTCGTTCTCCGAGCATCCGAAGTCGCAGGTCCACGCACGACCGATGGTGAACTTATGGAACCGAAGCATGTCCATCACTCCAACATGAGCCAGAGCACAGCCGAACAGATCAGGCCGCTGCCATCAGCCACAAACCGTTAGTGCTCACTCTTTTTTTTCTCAACCTGCGGCGAGTCGTGACCTGGTTGATGCATCATATGCAGGCAGCTCGAGGAAAGGGAGAAACACTTCTGACCTGGTTCACGCAGGCAGCGACCAGGAGCCCGCCGTTGCTCCCGCCCTCGACGCACAGCCGCGCGGGGTTCGTGTACCCGGCGGAGACGAGGAACTCGCCGGCGGCGACGAAGTCGTCGAAGCAGTTCTGCTTGTTCGCGAGCGACCCAGCCCGGTGCCAGTCCTCGCCGTACTCCCCTCCGCCCCTGATGTTGGCGATGCACGTCACGAACCCCAGGTTCCGCATCAGGACGACGCGGGTGACGCTGAAGTGCGGCGTCACGTTCACGCCGAAGCCGCCGTAGGCGTAGAGCAGGGCGGGGTGTGTTCCGTCGAGCTTGATGTTCTTCTTGGACACGATGAACATGGGGATCCTGGTTCCATCCTTACTTGGATAAAAAACCTAAAAAATACCACATGGTTCTGTCAGACATAACGATGAGGCGGCAAGAATGACAATTATGAACATGCTTCCAGTGCAGGGAAGACACTGTACCTGCTTCGCCTCGAAATCCTTCCGATCAAACCCAGGAACTGTGATTTCTCTGTACACATGCATCTCCGGAGTCTCGGTGCTGACATCGCACCTGTAGATGATCCCCGGGGTAAGGAAGCTCGCGAACTCGACGAACACCTCGGAATCGACTCGCCTTCCAGAGATCCAGTTGACGGTGCCGATGTCAATGGGTATGTCACGAACCAACTCCCCGGTTGCCAAGCTCCTCATTTGCAGGACGTACTTGACATCCGACAGGTAGTTCACCAGGAGCTTGTCGCCGTGGACAGCGCAAGCCGATTCCAGTACAGCCTTGTCGTCTTCAGGAAGGACATCGGTCCATGATCCTGGCTCGCTGACGTCGACCCTCGACAGTTTGTACCTCGGAGCGTCTTTGTTGGTGAGGAATGTGAACTTGGTGTCGTCATTGGCGATGAGTCCGTAGTACGCCTCGAACCTGTCCACGAGCTTGACGAAGGGAAGCATGCCGCCGTGAGCACCCTTCATGCCGTCCAGCCCATGAGCAAGAGCTGAGAGGTCACAGTAGTACAGTTTGTTCACTGGTTCTGAAGTTTCTGAAACTGACAGAATCACATACTGCGACAGGTATCAACAGATGTTCAGATTAGGAATGCTATCTTTGACGCTGTCGACGGTAAGACAGGACAGGTGAGTACAGTTTCTGAGCCGTGCATACCTTGCCATCTTCAGTGACTTGAGGTGTGTATATGTACTTGGGATGCTCGGGGTCTCTCCAGCACAACACGTCGTGAGGCTGGTCTGTTCCCAGGAAATGGTAGTACACTTCGTGGTTGAGATTGATATCAGTCTTGATCCCGGAACCCAGCGCTCCACCGTCCCTGCTCACCCACACACTACCAGCATTAAACAGAATTTATTTGCATGCATCTCGTCAAACAAGCGGTGATGTGAAACACACCGCAAGTCAATCTGCCACTAACCCGGGAGCCGGAAAGCGCGAGTAGAAGAAGCCCTTCCCGTCGTGAGTCCACGCAATGCGCGAGAATTTCACCCAGGACAGCTTATCGGGCAGGTGCTGCCTGTCGCGCACGCGCATGACCCTGATGGTGGTCCAGTCGCTGCCGCTGGTGCTGCTGCCGTAGGCCAGGTGCTCGCCGTCGTCGGTCACGCCGAGCATGGAGAGCGACACCGTGGCGTCGTCGCTGAACGTGTTGGGGTCCAGCAGCACCTCCGGCTCGCCGGCCAGTCCATGCTGCAAAGAAGACTCGTCCCCGTCGCTTTGTTTACTTTTCACCGGAGAGAACGGGACGGAAAAGCAACGGGAAACGCAAGGGTGCTCTAAGATTTGGGACGTAATACTACCTGCACGAAGAGGGTGTTGTGTGGCTTGAGGCCGGGGTTGTGGAAGTAGAAGTAGCTGCCCCGGCGCTTGAACGGCGCGCGGAAGCGCGGGTGGTCGAAGAGCGCGGTGAGCTGCCCGCGCAGTCTGCCCCGGTGGTCGCAGGTGGAGAGAACGGTGTTGGCAACGGCCGCCTGCGCGTCCACGAACTCCTTCACCTCCTCCGAGTCCAGCTCCTCCATCCTGTCATCAACGAGCAGCACACGCGGATCGTTCAAGAAAGGGGGAAAACTATAACTATAGGTGAGCTAGAGAATGAACCAGATGAAGACTCACCATCTGTACGGGTCCTTGACGAGGACGCCATGGTAGTCGTCAACAACGTCGTCGTCGCGGCGAGCCGGAGGATACCGGAGCTGCGGCAACGGCTCGTCGGCGGCGGGCAGGGACCCCATGTAGGTGTGTTTGTGGAGCAAACGCAACGGCGCGAGCCCTTGTATATATATGGCACTCGAACGAACGTGTCCTCAACGACCGGACCGGGCGCAGAAAGTGGAGTAGCGGCACGATGACAACAGAACGCAGCACACCCGAGGAGTATATAGATACGTGGAAATATTCGCCAGGAAGATAAAGTTGATAATATATATACTCCATTTGAATTTGGGAAAGAAATTTATGCAACCTAGAACTCTCTCAGTTCTGAAATAAATGATGTTTAAGATAAAAAATCTAGTTGAATTTAAACTAAATTAGCTGTACTAAATATCATTTAATTCTGAACAGAAAGAGTATTTATTTTGTACTAACACGAGTCGATGGGCAGTGCAGAATGGACTTTACTTGCTCGCGTAAAAGGAAAAGAAGATGCGAGATAGTCGCAATACGGCTGAAGAAGAAGAAGAAGAACGTGAGGCCAGGTAGACTCGCAAGAAACCAGGGATGTCGCCATAGCGGCGTAAGAGTGATGCCATGCACGGGGATGCGTCGCTGTCATACGCGTGCTCGCCACGGGTCACGAGTCGCAGCAGCCTGCTTCGGTGCAGGAACTGCCGTTCTGATTCGTGGGGGGTACTTTGGATATCGAGTCTTGTCATTTTACCGGCAAGATTCTCCTCCGGGTCCGCAAAAATTTTACTGTCAAGATTCGCTGCTGGTTCTACAGAACTTTACCGTCGAGATTCCTGGTTGTACTAGGTGCATAACATATTAATTGTCTCGTCGTTTCCCACTCCTCATAAAAACCTCTTATTCAACAGGTCCACACCACTCAAAATGCTATTCCATGAGTAAGGTATACCGTCTCGTTCCTCACAATGCAAAATGTCTGAGTTTTGGAAGCACTTCATCTTAAGAATTTGAGCATAGAGACTGTTCGGATTGTTTAGGATTCACCAACCTCGCCGAGCCAACATCGGCATGTTAAAGGGTGCAGGTCCCAAAATTTAAGCCCTCCATTCTTCTTCGATCTTGGGCGGGCTTCGCCATATCAGGCCGTGACTAAGCCTCAATTTTGTCGTGGCTTAAGGGTGTTAACAACTCATAGGTCCATTTTAGTTCTGGGCTAGTCCAAGAGGCCTCTTCTGCTTTGGAGATCAATTTCTTTTATACATTTCTCATTCTTTAATCTTATTCACACCGTGGATAAGAACTTAAGAAGTAGGTTAATCACATTTCACTGGTACGAAAAAATATCAAATATAATCATGGAATTCAGCGTCATGCACTATTTGAAATGGGCATCACTTTTTTTGAAAAATAAAATTAAAAATGTGCTTTACTTTGATGTCACTCGAGTGAAGAGAATGGATAATAAATTTTCTTATTAAAAAATCTTTAATACAAAACTCGCCACGTTACCTGGATGCTCAGCACGACGCTCTAGTTCATCCCGCCACGTTTTTCCCTTTCCGCACCTTGAAAACCGGAGCCTCCCTTGTCGTCTCACTCTCCCCCTGCCCCCTGGCAGTGGCACGTTACCGGATCAGAGAACCCCATGGCCATGGACCTCTTCACAAGCTTGCTCTGCTGCCTCGGCACATGGAGCCGACGAGGGCGACATCATCAGCATGGCCCTGATGGCCGCAGCGGCAAGGGCCGCGCTAAGAAGAGCTGCTTACACGCCACCCGCCGGTCCGTCGCCGCTCGGTTCATTCGCAGCGCACGCGTCGAGCACCTCGAGGCGCCAGGACCTCGGCGTCGCCGCTGGTGGCCGCGCCTCCGGAGGATGAATCGAGTCTTCGCCCCGTCATCATCCCCTTCGCGCGGCGTGACGGCCGCCGGGACCGTCAAACCGAGGCCGGCAACAGGCGCTACTGCGACGGCGGTGCAAGTGCAAGTGGAGGAAGAGGTCGGCGACCGAGCTAGCGGCCATGGATTCTCCAAGGAGCACGCCGCGGCCGCTACCATCCAGGCCCACTTCCGCGGCCACCTGGTACGCACGCTACTTGCCGCTCTGCTTTCAAGTCGAACACATTCTACTCGGTTGCTCTGAGCGTTGTCGGTTTGATCAGGCGAGGCAGGCGTTCCGCGCCCTGAGGAGCCTGGTGAGGCTGCAGGCGTTCGCGCGGGGCTCGTACGTGCGGAAGCAGGCCAACGTCGCCATCCGCTTCATGAAGGTGCTCGTGAGGTTGCAGGTCCGCGTGCGCGCCCGGCAGCTTCTCTCGGCACGGCCAAGGAACGACAGGTGACCGAAAATCCATTGAATGCCTTTCTTCTGAATTCAGCTGACGAGACGAGACCTGTACTTCTCATACCTGAGAACCTCTATTTATAAATTCGAAATCCAGTGCCTGAATAAGATGGACACTCCAGTCCTAATGGAAATTGGGATATAGGGTACACCTTTGTGTTTTGAGGGAATGCAGGAGATGCTTGTTTTTTGCTTGTACAAATTAATCATCAGAATTATTACGTACTGAAACTTATTAGGTTCTGTGCACCAAAAGTACGGTCCATAACACGGTAACTAAAGGAAAGAACAAGTGATGGCTGCAGAGACAGCAAAAAGCTCTTGCTCCTCGTCAGCAGGCTGTCACAGCTCAAAACACTCAAAAGATGGGGGCAAGCAGTACCTCACTTCCTCCTAGAAAATACTACCTAGCAGCTAGCGAACGTCGTCAACGAAATCTCTCAGTATGTTGTAACCCATGTTGATGGCATCCTTGAAGACTGGATACTAGGCGCATTCCGGATATTGACGTCGAGCGGCAACATCCGGTACTCGATCTCAAGATCTTTCAAGATCTTGATCATCTCCTGGAGCAAGAGCTCTCTCCTCTCGAACCTCAACCCCATGTCGTGGAAGTTGATCGTGTGGCGGCACCAAATGGAGGCTCTCAATTTGTTTGTGTCGTCCACATCACGGAGTACGACCATGGAACCAGGGTACCAGTGTTCCTTCTTGTTGTCAAGGTAACTGAAAATTTGTAATGACGTGATTGGACAGCATAATAAAAGCAGCACAAAATAACATAACAATCAGACTCTTATCTAATCACTGGAATTTCAGGCATTAGTATATACTTACTGCATTAATCGTTCCTTCATGAGGGCTAGTTTCTCCACTGGTGTGGCGACATGAACAGAGAAGTCAATCGCATCTCCCATGTCAGGACTCCTATAGTAATTCATAATCGGCAAGACGGCCAGCTTACTGTTCGGATAGTACACCTTAAGATTATCGTATCGGAGAAACATTGTTGTCATTATGCTCATCTCCTCCACAACCACCTGGAAATTTGAAAAAGTTCGGAGCCAAGTCAGTTAGGTACTGAAGCAATTTTTTGGATCCAGACAGAGCGACCAGGAGAATGCTGTAACCTGCATTCCATCAACTTCACATCGATCGCCGACGTCAAAAGGATGCATCACAAACAAGAATATGATCGCCTCGAAGACCGTCTTAAGAGTGTTTCCAAATATAAAAACTGTCACAAGAAGCTGCGAGCTGAGGAAGACGAAGAAGCGCGTCGTAGCGATCTCGAGAATGAGAAGCCAGAGCGCAAACACAATAAGACCGACGACAACATTTGCCATCTGGTGGAGCTTGTTCACTGCAGTTTTCGTGTCGTTGAGAGTCAGGGCAAGAGCTTTTCGCTCTCTGAATGCGTTTACCTACAGAATTCACGTGACCGCGATAGCATAAAAAATTTCGATTGGGCACCACGAAATTCCTTCGACGACAGCGAGAGAATCTGAGAATGGAGCAAGATCATTACCACCCAATTCTTGAGCGATCTCTTGCTGACCCTGTTGTGCTCCTGCGCCCCTTCAAAGAGATCCATTGCTTTCAAAGCTTCCTCCTGCCTCATGAAACGCATCAAATCTTGCAAGTATATGTGCCTGCAGAATGTTCAGAACACAGGATTGAAGCATCAAGCTGTCACGTTTCCTTTTCTAAAGCCACCACGTGGAAGATCGTACATATTAGGAGAAAAAGTTTCAAACCAGTAGTCAACAAGAACACTGTACTGAATATTTAAACCTGCATTCGAACTAGTAATGAAGATTTAAATTTTGGCAAAGAAATACTAGTAGTCTACTCGCAGTACTCACCTGGATCCAGGTTTGGCAACATTAAGGAAGATCCTCTTGGCAGCAACCTTGGCCTCGTGCTCGCTGTGTATCTGTGTGGCCAGCTCGTCCTCCTCTCCTGTCGCGTGCTTGATCTGCTCGTCCATCGTTGTCAGCGCCCCGTACCGAACAATCTTCATGAGCCTCTTCATGCTCCACGCAGAGATGTTCTTCTGGCTGAGCCTGTGCAGCTGGTCAATCGATATCCCTTCATCCAGCTGCCGCTCCGTTTTCTGCCTCTGCAGCTGCTTGCTGGCCCCTCCTCCTCGCCTGGACGCGGTCGTGGTGAGGCGCCCGCTCTTGGGCACGGGTCCGGACTTACTCGGGATCGCCGTCCCTTGGAGCTCACTCGGGATGGCCGCCCCCGCGCCCTGCAACCTCTGCACCTCGGCGAGCATGCGGCTCTCGTCCACCAGCGGCGGCCCGGAGAGGGTCTCGATGACGTACTGGTTGAAGAGCGCGTCCTGGATCCTGTCGAAGTAGGTGGAGACGTGGAAGGAGGAGGCGAGCACCTTGAGCAGCAGCGTCTTGACGAGGCGGATGACGGTGGCGACGAGGAGGCAGCAGAGCACCTTGGTGACGTAGGGGAGCACCAGCGTGTGCGAGTGCCGCTTGGCGTTCTTGTCGAACAGAAAGTGCCACGAGATGAGCGCGACGCCCAGCCAGAGCACGTTCCGCACGGCCCGGCGCACGCCGTACACGAAGTAGAGCACCTTCTTCCGCAGCAAGAAGTTGCGCTCGACGAAGAAGACGGCGATGCGGATGACCCAGCCGGAGACCAGGCGGCCGCAGATGAGCACGAACAGGAGGAGCTCCCATTTCCAGAGTTGGAGGCCCGAGAGATTCTTCTTGGACAGCTTGTGTATGGTGAGGCTGCAGACCAGCGCGCCCACGATGACAATCAGGCTGACCCACTCCAGGATGAGGAGGCAGTCCATCGTGTCGCGCTTGAAGTCGGAGGTGAGGCCCTCGTCGACGAACGGGTCGTCCTCTTCGTCCTCGAAGGGGCCCGACTTGCCAATGGGGCCTGACTTCCCAATGAGCCCAGACTTGGCAATCAGACCTGACCGGAGCTGCCCGGACTTGGGTGGCTGCCCTTTCCCCACAAACGACTTGCGATCCCCCTCACCGCCAGGGGCACTGGACGGCGGCGGAGGGTCCATTAGCCGGGAGCGCGTCTTGCTACGCGCCAACAGGCTGGACGTGGACGTCGACGTGCATCGTAACACCTCGCCGGTGTTCCCGTCAGTGGTGTTGCTCTGCTTCCAGTTGTCGCCGCCGTCGTAGAAGGAGGAGGACGCCGACGAGGAGGAGGAGGCGTACCGTTTGTTGGCGTCTTGGAACGAGACGCGATGGTGCTCCCTGGACGCGGAGACGGACGAAGGGGCGCGCGGCGGCCGCCTCAGCTCCTCCAGCTCGAAGTCTGCCGGGTCGAGCGACATCTCGCCGCCGGCCACCGCCTGCTTCCGGAGAAAGTTGCCGATGAGGCGGGTCGGAGGGTCATCGTTCGAGTCGCCGCCGATGCTGAGCGCTGGGGACGTGGGCGACTGTGGCACCCGGTTCTTGAAACTGAACGACCCGCCGTCGCGGGACGCGACTGTCCCTGCCCTGGGCGATCCCGACGACGCGCTCGACCCGCCCCCGGAGCCCGGGAGCATGGCCCGCGGCGTGTTGGCCGTGGAGCCGTAGTTGGAGCCTGGCCCGGACACGTTGGGCACGTGGAGGTCGACCGGGACGTGCGGTTCGGCGTCGATCTTGACGACGACCTCCCGGCGGTCGGCGTCGTTGAGGTGGCGGTCGCGGTCCTTGTCCTGGTCGAAGTCGAACGACCCCGACCGGGACGAGTTGTTCGACTCGTACGACTTGATGCTGCTCTTGCGCTGCGGATCCATTGCACGGGGGGCAGGAGAAGCGACGCCCTGACCGGCCAGAATCAGCAGGTCAGGGACGGCCCGGCTCGTCGGTTATTTACCGGGAGACTCAGCTCGGAACGCGGTGCGGCCACGGACGCCCATGCACGCGCACCGCGCCGGC
Organism: Neostapfia colusana; assembly: GCA_030760725.1. Taxonomy (NCBI): domain Eukaryota; kingdom Viridiplantae; phylum Streptophyta; class Magnoliopsida; order Poales; family Poaceae; genus Neostapfia; species Neostapfia colusana. The sequence goes on from JASWHV010000017.1 coordinate 3,368,675, forward strand.
GGGCGCGCCTTCGATGCAAAGCTTCGTCAAGGCACGACACGATCGCGCGCACGGCGAGCAAAAAGGCAATGGCGCTTGGGTCGCCGGGGACGGCGGCGCACGCGTCTCACTGGAGGCAGGGCCGGCGGTATCTGGCGATGGGAGATCGGTCGAGTTTACGTGAGCCCTGGCGGAGTCTCGCGGGGTGTATATACTGCGGAACGGCGGGCATGCCGCCGGGGCTGTGGCTGTGGAGCATGCCATGCAGACGCGTTGCTCCCTCTCCGCAACCGCCGGGGGGCGAAGTGAAGTTGGGGCCGTGTGGTGGTGGTGGTGTGAGCTCCACTAGCGGTGCCTATTTTTGGGGCGCTTTTGGCCTGCGTCCTTGCCACTGACGTGCACCTGTTGTTGCTGTTGGCCTCGGCCATTGATGCGGTGATCCTCCTCCTGATACCCGTTTCCCTATAGAGCACCGTGGACGACGACGAGAGCAAAGCGTCTTGCATCTCTCTCATGATGCTTGACGTTCACACGACGACGTCAGTTTGGATTGGGTGAAAAGATTAGGCGATCTTGGTATCATGGATCTTGAGCGTTTCAGAAGAGCATTGCGTTTATGATTGGGCGCTGCTGAGGACACTTCGCTATGAATCTGACAAACTCGTGTTGTTCCAAGCTGTGTGCACATCACAGTAGGCCCACCTTTCTCTTTACAGGATCAAGCCCACAGTTTGCAAGGCCCTATGCGCCTGGACCACGAAGTCCTTCCGGGCCTATAAGCCCATACAACTACCTTCAAGGCCGGGGCTCAGGAAAGCCCAAAAGTAATCCACAACCTACAGGCCCACAGATGCCCTATCGCCGCCGACCGCGGAAGGGACGCTACGGAGCCAAATCGACGGTGACGCCTCCGCCGACCACGCACCATACCAACGTGTTTGAAGAAGCTTTGGGCAACGACGGCAACTGCGGTCCGATTCGCGGTTTACTGGTTCCCTGTGGCTGTGAAGCTTTTTGGGCAGGCAATGAGTACTACCTCGCGTTCCCTGTGCCTGACCTCCTGAATGTTGATTGAAGAGTAAAGAAATACCTCCATCTGCAAAGAAATCTCTCCATCTGCTCGGTTCTCATTGCTTGCTTTTGACCTGCACCCCGTGGAGTCTTGCACAGTACTGCTTCTTTCTGAACCACCAGGCCGGAGAACAGAAGAGTTGCCACCGTGCCAAAGAAAGTAACTTCTGTTTTGTGCTAGGGAAGTAGAGACTACTCATCTTGCCTGAGAAACCGACTGTAGTTCTTCCGTAATTATCTAGGTAAACTTACTCAGGAATTGGACCATGGCAGCAGCAGTACTGAAGGAATCTCTGACTCGGTAGTTCTGAATGATGCTTTGTTGGATAGGTACAAAGCCATAGACGACAGTGCAAGCACCACATTAAAGGAAAAGGCTGTGATGGGGCATTTTGGGATTAGGTCGGGAGTAGCTTTTCTAACTTTTTATATGTACCATGTACATGTACCTAAAGTACCATAATTTTAGGATGGTGCTAACGTGAAGAAACATCCATGCTGATAATTTTTCATACGTCAGTCCAACTCTTTTATAGTCGTGCCATCACTTTCAGCCGTCCATTTGAGGGTTATGGAGTCATTTTGCACCCATTTGCTCCATTGATGCTTATCTGTTCGATCGTTCATCTCATATATGTGAGTCAACTAACTAGAGACATATTCAAGAAGGTATTGCACATTACTGCATAGTCGATCAATGCAAGAAATGCTTTTTATTTGGAGAATCAATAATCCAACAACTTTGTACATACATTTCATAAGTCAATAGAAGGTACTGCTTGTACATTTAATAGGAAATAATGCATGAGCAGTTTATTCGCCCAAGTATAACGGACACATAAATCACACTCTTAGCTTCCAATACCTTATGCGTGTCAGCTTGTCCTTGGCGTGAGCACCTAAAAGATGACAAAAGTAGCGATATTTGGCTGGCATGGAGTTGCTGAGCAGAATCTGGTGCATCTCTCTTGTGGGAAATACGTGATAGCAAGTTTGCTTCTGCCCTTCTCATCCGTGGATGGCAATGCAGGCTCGTTAAGATAAGCGTAGGTGCTTCTTCGCCACCTGCACAAGATGGTTATTGGTTTGTCTTATCCCATACGTACTTGCATAGTCAGGATACTTCTCCGAGGACGTTAGCACAAACAGGGGAACCTTGGTATATACATATGAAAACAGCCATGTTGGTACTTCATCGACAGGACACAGTTTTTTTCTGCACATATTTGCTTAAACTTAAAGTATGATCTATTTACTATTGCTTCTTGTTTTATTAGGCTAGATGGTCAGCACGGATTCTCGCTACATATTCTTAATTCTGTCTTTGATAAGATAGTGCTCTGTGCTCATGACCATAACTCATATGCCATCGTGACTAGGAATCCAACCAAGGATTTGGACGCAGTGGGATACAGATTGTTTTCCACACTGCTGGTGCTGGGCCACTATCCAACTTCTAAAGGACGACGGAACTTGCAACTCGGAAAAGGTGAGCACAACACAACCAACAGGGCCACTACAGAAATAGGCACAAAGAATGGATGGCATGATTCTACCAAGAGTTTACCAGTGTTTGATGCCAATCCGTGCCTCGGCGTTGTTCCTGGTGATGACGTCTCTCCCCACCGTCGTTGCCCCGTGTCCTTTGTTCCCTTCCTCGAGAATCTCCCTTATCATCTGCTCAAAGAGCAGGTAGTCCTCCAGCTGGTTCAAGCAATTCAGCCCCAGCAAGCCACATGACCGATCGTAGTAAGACTTGAAACTCAAAACACGGATGCAATACGAGATACTAGCAATTTTTACGGTTGTTGACTCTGATGATTTATCTGATATCGTAACTACCATGAGGAAATTGAGCTGGTAAGGTAGAGATACTGATGAATCTTGAAAAAAGATACAGCCGGGTCAGCTGCGAGAAAACTGACCTTGGACGCCTTTGCTTTGATCCTGGCAGCCTCCTTCTCGGCAGCGAGGCGGCGTTCCTCTTCCTCCACCTCCTTCCTCCTCCAGAACTCCTCGATCTCCGCTCTGGTGATGCTGAACACCGGGCCTGCCATCTTCTTCTTCTACCTTGCAGCTTCAGGAGGAGGAGGAGGAGGCTGACTCGGCGGCTGCGCAGCAGAGGTCGTGTCAACCGGCGAAGAGGGACGGCCTAGCGCTATACCTTCTCCTGCTATCTAACCTTGCAAGTTGTTATGGCTAGCAGCCGGTCAGGGCGTGTCACCGACTATATATACCCCCGATAAATTGCAGGACGCTGGATCAACAAACTTTTTCGAATTATTTGACGCTGGTTGGTTTAATATGCAAAATCATCTCATTATTCACTTTTATTTGACGTTGTTGACTTTTAACATCATTTTAATTATTCATTTTATTTAAAAGACTAGTTCAATATACAAAATCATAAGTACATTTCAAATATTTTCAGTGATAACAAAAAATTATAATAAAATATATAATATTTACTATCTTTTAAATAAGACAATGTTCAACTCAAAAAACCAACTGCATCAAATAAAAGTGAATGGAGGGAGTACAAAGTTACAGTCATAGATGATGAGGTGCATTAACCTGAACTTGTAGTGGAGAACGATAGGTGGGCGGGTCTCGTTTCGTCTACCTCTTCTCAACCATCGGTTGTGCAGTCTCGATAAAGAGGAACGAAGAACAAAGAGAAAGGAAGGTGGTCGGAAGGTAAATAATACTGTAAGACTAGAAGGGCTTGCTAGGGTGTGTGTCGCGTTCCGTCTACTCTTCTCAACCGTCGGTCTTGTCCGTTCAGTTGTCATGGTGTCATGGGGTGGAGGCGTGGAGCCAGTGTGATTTCTTTTTCTTTTTCTGCCAAAACGGAGCCCCTGAAACTGGAGCGGGGTGTGTCCGATTCCACAATACAGAACTGGCGTTTATGTGCACATACACACACACACACACCGAGGCGAGAGATGCATTACGTCCTCCAATGAAACGACAGGAGGTGGAAAGACCTTTCAATAAACCTAAACACGACTTAAAAAGGATGAGGAGCGAGGGAGAGACAAAAGTGAGTTAGTGAAATGGATTTAATTAATAACAGAAGACTGTAAAAAGGCAGGTGCTAGCTTTTCTGAAAGGTGGTTCAGCACTTTCTTTCCGTACCCACCACTAACAAGGATCAAATGAGAGATAACGTCCTAGGATAATTATAGTACACGGTGCATGTATTATATGTGACGACTTGTGATTCCCAGCGAGGCTTTGAGTCGTGCTGTTGATTCTAATCATCAACAACTAGACCGGCCGGCTGCTTCCCGAGACTAGCATCCCCTGTCAGGCAACAAAACACAGTGGTTGCCGGCCGCTGCCAGTCACCGCGGTGGTGCACGGCCGCGGCCGGCGAAAAGTATCGCCGGGGTGCTCTGCTCCCGTTGCTCGGTGATTTGCTAAGCATTTCGCAGGCCAGGATGCGCAACTGGGCCTGGTGCGTAACAAGATATAAGGCTGCACTGGACTCGTGAGCCCATGGCAGAGACCGCGCTGAAGGCTGAACTCGTCCCGGCGGCTTCACCTTGACCGAAAACGGCGCCGGAACGACATGACCGTGCGCCGCAGCCGCTGCTTCTGTATCACCGACACCGGATAAAGAAATATATCACCGGCGCCGCAACGCCCGCAGTAAGAAGAAGGTAGCGTGAACCCGAGGCATTCCATGCATCCTTTACTTTCCCGTCTCGAGACAGACACACAAGGCATAAAGTTGGAAGCCCGAACCAAAAGCAAACAGCTAGCTAGGGGGCATCTGGCTGTTCAGCATCACGCCAAGAGCTTTGCAGCCTATCCTCGCTCTCGCACAAAAGGAGGAGAGCACCCCTAAAACCCCGGCTGCGCTCTCAAGCCATCCGCTCCCGCCGTTCGCCTGCATCGATCAGCTCCCACCGACTCGACGAAAGTCGAAGCAGAAGCGATGGGCAACTGCTTCACCAGGATGTACGAGATACCCATCACCACGGAGCCGCCGTCGTACGGCTACCGGCAGCCGAGCCCCGAGAGCAAGCCGCGGGACGTGCCCGTGACCTCGCGCCTTCCGTCCTCCCGGCCGAACCCGCGGGCCTTCCGTCCGTCAAGCACGGGCACGGGTTGGATGCCCCGGCGGGCGCCCTCCGGCCAGGGGGACACGATCCTGCAGCGGCCGATGGTGAACGTGCGGACGCTGTACCACCTGGAGCGGAAGCTGGGGAGCGGGCAGTTCGGGACCACGTACCTGTGCACGGAGCGCGAGACGGGGCTCAAGTACGCGTGCAAGTCCGTGTCCAAGCGCAAGCTCGTGAGCCCCGCCGACATGCTCCTGGAGATCACCATCCTGGAGCACCTCAGCGGCCAGCCCAACGTCGCCGAGTTCAAGGGCGCCTATGAGGACGCCGAGTGCGTGCACCTAGTCATGGAGTTCTGCTCCGGCGGGGAGCTCTTCGACCGCATCACCGCCAAGGGGAGCTACTCCGAGCGCCAGGCCGCCGCCGTGTGCCGCGACATCGTCACCGTCGTGCACGTCTGCCACTTCATGGGGGTCATGCACCGCGACCTCAAGCCGGAGAACTTCCTGCTCGCCAGCCCCGCCGACGACGCGCCACTCAAGGCCATCGATTTCGGCCTCTCCGTCTTCATCGAAGAAGGTCCGTATCACACACACACACGCACACACGATTCAGTATAACCATAGGACAAAGTACTAGGATATCTTGAAGAAGACGAACGAACCAAGCAAGCACGATGTTGCAAGACAGGACAAGTGATATGCGATTGTTCGTGTTCCATAAAGGTAACACCAGTCAACTTCCCTTAAAAATGCAGGTAAAGTTTACAAGGAAATTGTGGGAAGCGCATACTATATGGCACCAGAGGTATTGAAACGGAATTACGGGAAAGAAATTGATGTATGGAGCGCTGGAGTGATCCTGTACATTCTTCTATGTGGATCACCGCCTTTCTGGGCAGGTGAATACCCATACATCTTCATCCTAGTATACCACAATACTTAAGTTGCGTAGTGCTAAATGCCAAAATTTGAATATCTGAGCAGAAACAGAGAAAGGCATATTTGATGCTATACTGGTTAACCCACTTGATTTGACTAGCGCCCCGTGGCCCTCCATATCTGAAAGTGCAAAGGACCTTATCAGGAGAATGTTAGATAGAGATCCCAAAAGGCGTATAACTGCACCACAGGCTCTAGGTACCACTCTTAACTAGATTTATCATGTATATCCATTTATGGATGTAAATTTCATCAGCATGGTTTATATCCCCACGTGCAGAACATCCATGGCTCAAAGAAGGTGGTGCACCAGACAGACCTATCGACAGCGCAGTCCTATCAAGAATGAAGCAGTTTAAGGCAATGAACAAGTTAAAGCAATTAGCACTCAAGGTAAATCCTCCTTAACAAGAGTAACTAGTACCGACAAGTTGACCGACAGTTTTGTTTCATCATAAGGTAATAGCAGAGAAACTATCACCGGATGAAATCAAGGGATTGAAGCAAATGTTCAATAACATGGATACCGACAAGAGTGGCACGATCACAGTTGAAGAACTGAAGGAAGGACTGACAAAACTAGGATCAAAGATTAGTGAAGCAGAGGTTCAGAAGCTTATGGAAGCAGTAAGATTCCTCATCCTTGTTCAATCTCAGTACAAGTTTATTAGTGTATGAAATATACTTCATTAATCATACTCCAGTGCAGGTCGATGTAGACAAGAGTGGCAGCATTGAGTACACTGAGTTCCTTACTGCCATGATGAATAGACATAAAGTCCAAAAAGAGAAGGATTTGCTCCATGCATTTCAACACTTCGACAAAGATAGTAGCGGGTAAAATTAATCATGTCGAACCAAGAACATAATTAGACTTTATGCATCGTCTTGACAAAGTGTTATGCAATCTTTGTTCATGGCACAACAAATCAACAATTCTCAATAAATCCTGTTGTTTTTCTATTTTTTCCTGGTATAATGCTGATTTATAAAAAGGGAGGTTCAATATAATTACTCAAGGCAGCATTAATGACTGTAGGTACATAACAAGAGATGAACTGGAACAAGCCATGGCAGAGTACGGAATGGGTGATGAGGCAAGCATTAAACAAGTACTGGATGAAGTTGATAAAGACAAGGTGAACATATTTCCTCCCACTAAGTAGCCCTATTTGCACAAAAATAACCATTGCTCCCACTGAATTAGCAGGATAGGAAAATTGATTATGAAGAATTTGTGGAAATGATGAGGAAAGGAAGCCATACCTGAGGCGTCGGTCTGATCTCTTTATGGACAAGGTTGTGTAGATATCTTTCAGCAAATACTGCAAGTATAAGAAACAACTGCAAGGTTAAATCAGAACAAGTTGCTTTGGCAGTTATAAACTGTGTACGATATTGGTATGCACAATTGCTGATAACCAAATATGCAAGGAAAAAATGTCCAGACTTAAACACGGGGCAACAGATATATAAACAGAAGACATATAATATAACCGGCCTGAAAAAAACTGGAGCTAATCCTGTCCAGGCTACTTTCACCAACAAAGTGCATTTGTTGAATCTCCTTTAAAATTACTATAAAAGGGCAGCCCACTGCACGTAGCTCCCACTTGCACAAGGTTCCAGGAAGGGTCCGACCCACTTTGGGTCTTTTGTACGCAGTCTTTTGCTGCATTTCTGCAATAGGCTGTTTTCAAGACCTGAACTTGTGACCTCATGATCAAAAGGCAACAAATTTACCACCGCGCCAGGGCTTCCCTTCTTTCTTAAAATTACTATGATTAAACAAAAAATAGTTAATGCTAGACCATAATATAATGGGAAATGTGTGGAGCACATTTACTGAGAATGATACTGCAAAAAACAGTAGTAGATATTGGAAGGAATAACTGAACTCACTCATTGATAGTGCCAAGGGGTTACATATATAGGGTACAAGCTAGAGTTTAGGAGTCCTCCTAGCTAATGACCAAACTACCCTTGACACACACACAATACACACAGTCTAACAGTAGAAACATAATGGGTATGACAGTATAATTTCTGTTGGATGCTGTTCACCTACAGAACCTTAAAGCCAACAAAAAAGTAGCTAATTTTATTAGCAGGACGTACATAAGATTACCACACTATAGAATCTGTATAAGTTGTGTTGTTCAACAGTTAGTTAGGTGATCCCTTTTTCCATGTAAATGAAAACAAACCTTTGCTATTTTGTATGATGCTGGTGGCCTCAGCTCCTTAGCCTGAAGTCATTATTTTTTCTTTTCTTTTAGAAAGATCTGTATTGAGTTCTTTAGTTAAGAATATGTATACAGTTTTCACAAAAGTATCAAAGACACATTCTCTCAGACCAAAGGTAAGAAGAAAAAATAGAAAGCAAATGAAAAGAGACTTTATTGATATGGCCTACTCATACGCACTGGTCAATATTCATAACAGAAAGGAACCCCCATCACATCAGTGGAGAAAGAACTCTGAGAAAGGGATTTGAGACTTCAGTTCGTTGGCTCTTCTGTTGAGACTTCGCAATGTCTCTATATGAGACTCATCTCCTTCAGCTGCAATTATTTTGGCAAAGTCACCATTACCAAAATAGTCCACCACCCTATTAGCAGCTTCAAGTCCAGTCACAAATGCTTTTTCCTACCATAAAAGTAACATCAACTCAACCCATAAATACATGTGTTTTTTTACCATTGAATCATTTCATGAAGCATTATGCTGACCTTAGAAAAGGATCCATGTCGGTTGATTATCCAATCACCAGCAAGAAACAAATTTGGAAAGGATGTTGATCCTCGAAGCATATACTTGTAAGAACCTACAATTAATGTATTTCTCATATTATTCAAATGAAGTATTCCTCAGAGTGTATAATCAGAAGTAAACCAATACTAGCAATGCACGCATACTTCAAAAGGGATCAAAACTTTATCATGATTCTAAATCCTTATCACAACAAGAAACAGTTAATTTTCAGTTTGCTTGTACAATATAAGGTGCAGTGGTCTAGGTTCTAGCATTACAAATCTATATGACGGACCTGCGGTTAGTGAGAATTCTCACAAATAAAAAGGTAATCTAGTTTTCCTTTAAGTGATTTACATTACATTAAGATCATCTGAGTTCACCTGGCAGATAGTTGATTACAGATCTAGGAGATCTTCTGACCGATTGTTGGATCACAGTAGCACCATCAAAATCTTGTATGCATTTCGTAAGACGCGATGAAGCTTCAGAGATGATATGTTCATCACTTAGGGGTAACAAATGGCTAGCATTAGACTGCAAAAAGGACGCTTGCAGGAGTAAGATACATGCAGGAGGAACATGCTGTATGTTTCCAAATTGATAGAGGTAGCCTTCAACATACAAATTCAGCCTCTATGACTGTTATTGGTTCCTCATAATAATCATCATATACTGAGGTGAGGTCAAAGAACGTCAAGCCAGATGAATCATCAAAGCCAGAACAAACATTGGCGACATTTGGTATTGTGATCTGCAATTAGATTCAATAAAATTATGTTGTGGGGGCAATGGGTAAACTACTACCTTAGTAGGTGAAGTGCTTATTACGTACCTTTTTATCAAACCATAGTCTCACAGAGATCATGTCAATTGTGGACAATCGGAGAAGATTGGCAAATTCTTGATCAGACCGTAGAAATGAGCTAGATAAAATTCACTTTTCAGATCAATTAATTATCGATTTCAAGTTTTGAAACCTATGGCCCCCATAAAACTATAAAAGTACTACTGCTGGTATGTATATGTTTTGTAGTTGGTTGCCAAGTTAGTGAATGTAGTAACCTAAGGACAAACTGCAACCATACACATAATTACCTGTTCGTAATGATGGACTGTAGAGGAGAGAGTCCCATGGCTGAAACAAATGCATCTGCCTCATATACATCCTCACCACATATAACTGAAGAGATGTATCCACTGTCCTTATCTATGCCCATACTAGTCGGAATTTTGTTTGCAACAAATTTTAACCCTTTCAACTCCAGTGATTTCAGCCAGGGAGAGAAAATCTTTTCTTCTACTTCCCCATGGCACAACAAAAAATCAGAGTTCTCCTTGCAATAGGAAAATTATTTATATGAATAAAACTAACATTGGGACGTAAGATGATAAACAATAGAGCTTGTTTGGATTAAATGGGCATTATAAAAGAAGAAAATGTAAAACCTGATGAGAGAGCATATAATAATAAAGCATCCCCAGTGTTGCAGCTGCACGACATTGCTCACCCGGAGCAAACAGGGCAGCCTGAATAGCTGGTTCAAAGACTTCCTTGTAGAGCCTTTGAGAGCAACCGTACATCTTAAATAGCTCTCTTGCAGTCACTGCAGAGGACGATTTCATAAGTAACTTGAAAACGATAACTGGTTAGAAAGACATGCCACACAAGTGGCCAGTGCTCTACTCCAAACTAATTTGCAGATTCGGCCTTTTAAGACAATAGAAAATGAAACTTCCTTACTAGCGTCATACTTTCTCCAAGCAGTGTCTGTGTTGTCAAAGTCAATTACTGGACCAAAGCAGCATATACTTGTTAGGAAGTGAGCTGATTTATAACAGAGATTGAACAGTTGGACAACCATACCTGCAGCTATGACAGGTATTGATGTCAATCTATCCACCAAAGGAAGATTAGGGAACTGCAACAAAGAGTACAGGATATTGTGACTAATTTAGATGGATAAGCAGGTACGCAAAAGAATGGTAAGGAGAAAACGTACTTCTGGGTATGCAAAGACTCCAAAAGGAGCTGGAAGCCTGGGTTGGTTATGAAAAATGGGGAATTTAACCTACATGGTGATCAGAACAATACAACACATGATATTAACTAAAGACGCTAGCATAGCATGATACTAACTAAGCACAGATAGAAATTTCTAAGAATGTTCCCATTAAAATCAAACACAAGTAATAAATTCAACGATAAGTATGTCCTGAATCTCAGTCACAAGAATTATGAAACCTCTGCTGAATCTCACTAATGTCATCTGAATAGGAGTCTTATATCAGGAAGCTACTGAAAAAATGGCAATGGGGCATAAACCCTATTTAATCAGAAACAACCTGGAAAAATAATCCATCGATCTCATGCACATCATAATTTCATGACATTCAAGTTCACGAAATTCATTGAGCAAACAAAAAATAGAGTAGAGAAATTACTGAAAGGCCCTGGGGAGAATAGTACGCTGCTTTATTCCAGTCTGTGAAAGGCGAGATCTCCAGCTCGTCTATCAGAGAGAAAATGTTGCGGTACGGATACCAGAATCCTATGTGCAATGCCATGATAAACGGATTACTTTACTGAATCTGACACCAACCTGAAATATAGTTCTGCTAGTAGTATATCGCAAAATGGAGGTTGAAATACCTCTGAGACCAACCTCCTCCGTTGGGCCGCTCTCCGCCCCGAGAAGCGTGACATCATAGCCCTGATCATTAAAGCAGTTTGCGAATTCAGCAGCGAACCAAATAATCGCGTTTCCGCGTACAGAAATCCACGAACTAGTACAATTCATGCAAGAGCTCTGCGCTCGAGGCGAACCTGTTTGATGAGGTGGTGAGCCGCGGCGAGTCCGGCCCAGCCGGCGCCGGCAACGGCGACCTTCTTCCGCTGGGACTCACCAGCCGGGGAAGATTCCGCCCGGACGGAGGTTCCTCGGCGGCGGCGGTGGAGCCGGCGGGGGAGAGCGAGCGGAGGCAGCCGGCCTCCGGCGACGACGGCCCCGCACCCGCACATTCCTTCCGCTGGAAGCTTCTGAGGTCCAGGAGAGCGAGTGGTCTGGTTGTCCCGGCGAGGTGTTCGCCTGTGCGCCCCACGCACGAGCACGAACGTTCAAGTAGATATCCAGTTTCAGCAGTTAAAGCAACAATACAAATGAGTAAATTCTACAAGCTTGATAAAATCATCATTAAACTACGATTTGACAAGATATTAACATTCTCTCTATTATAAATTATTATTTTGAGCATAATAATTTTAGTTAAAAATAAATTAGTCCTGTTGTCTTTATAATATAATTTAAAAATGAAGAGTACGATATCTACAAGATTGATAAATTAGAAGTAACAAGCTAAATTATCATAACGGCATGGCATACATGTCAGTAACATGTGATTTGTGAGGTTGCAAGTTTACTCCCTCCCACCTGATACATCAGTTATAATGTTTTGTTGAATTTTTGGAGTCCCCAAAGAAAAACTCTCAGTTTCGGCCAAGATGAACTTTTCTTTAATCTACTTATAATATAAGCCAAACATTTGTTGGGGCTTTCGAAAAAAGAAGTTTCGGCCAAGAGGATAAATCCAATTTCACGGCAGAAACAAAAAGCTGGTCAACTGTCACACTGCACGCTCCCTCCACGACAATGGCAGCAGTTCTGCCTGCCCTGCCCCTGCTTGCCCACCTCCTCCTCTGCGCCCATGGCATCACCGCCTCCACCGCCGCGGCTGCGACGCCGCCGCCTCTCCCAGTCCTCCCTGTGCCTTCCTACGCGCAGCTCCGGTGGCAGCTCTCCGAGATGGCCCTCTTCCTCCACTTCGGGCCCAACACCTTCACGGACTCCGAGTGGGGCACCGGCCGCGTCGACCCATCCGTGTTCGCGCCGTCCGCGCTCGACGCCGGCCAGTGGGCGCGCGTCGCGGCGGCCGGCGGGTTCGGTCGCGTCGTGCTCACGGCCAAGCACCACGACGGCTTCTGCCTCTGGCCGTCGGCGCTGACGGAGTACTCGGTGGCCGCCTCACCGTGGCGGGGCGGGAAGGGGGACGTCGTCGGTGAGCTCGCCGCCGCGGCGAAGGCGGAGGGGATCGGGCTGGGGCTGTACCTTTCGCCGTGGGACCGTCATGAGCCGGTGTATGGGGACACCGTTGCGTACAATGAACATTACATGGGCCAGATGACGGAACTGCTCACCAGGTGTGTAAATTATGGTGATCAAGTTGCACAACGGTTGCTATTTGTCACTTGGACTTCTGCAGGTGAAGTACTGAATTTTGGATGCAGGTGGTGTAAAGCTTCGATCTTGACGTGGTCATAAGAGTGGGAACTAAAAAACTAGCCTTCTGGTTGTTCTATGTTTGTTTCAGAATTTGCTGTAGCAGTTGATTAGTTTCCTTCCTGCTTCATTGGTAGTGTCTTTCGACTGGGAGTCACGAGTGCTCAATTGTGGTGCTAGATGTGGAAGACATCTTGTGGCTATTAAAATACAAATGAATTGTCCACCTTTTTTCATCAGCTTTTTGGTGTAACTAGTCGGTGCGTAGTAGTTTAATATAGTATCAGGGTTAGAGGATCTCGAGTCCAAATCCTAGTAGACGTGATTTATTAAATAAATTACAGCTGACTCATATTCCCTTGTGGCCTGATAGAGCATGCACGTGAGGGCAAGTATTAAAGTATAAGTCAATTGTCTATCCTTTTCCATTAGTTTAAGTATTTGGATGTAAATGGTTGGTGCATAGTAGCTCAATAGTGATGTTTCCAGTCGCAACCTTTACTGCTTGATGATGAGACGGTTCATCTTCTTGTTATGCTTTGCTCTAATTTTGGGAAATATAGTCAGCCTTGCGTAGACTGCATATTACTTAGTGTTTGGTCGTATCTATGTTCTCTGTACTTGACATAGTTCACACTCAGCTATATATCCCTGCATTTAGGATAATCTGAAGTCTGCACTTGTACATTTGCAGGTACGGAGATGTTGAGGAAGTTTGGCTTGATGGTGCAAAGGGTGAGGACAAGAAAATGGATTACATGTTTGATGCCTGGTTTGCCCTTATACATCAGCTACAACGAAGGGTAGTTATCTTCTCCGATGCTGGACCGGATGCTAGATGGGTGGGTGATGAGGCAGGTTTTGCGGGTTATACTTGCTGGTCCCCCTTCAACAAGAGCTCTGTGACGATTGGACAGACCATTTCTGAGTAAGTAGCTAGCCTTTCTGATAGAAAAATAATGGCTGGCTAATCTTTTCTATCTTGTTGTGAGAAGTGTTCTGGCGGAGTTTTTTTCCTGAAAACCTGCACACATATCAAAGCAGCTCTGTGTAATTAATGTTTTAATTAACATCCTAATCCCAAGGCCTAGCTGCCCTACCCTGTGCAATCCAGCCCAGCCCAGGTACATAAGATTGAATTGATGAGTCTTCCTCCTTCGTCTATTCATCTGCCGCCGATACAAGGAACTGTGAACATGAAAAAAGGTTGCCGATGTCCCAATCCACCTAGGCAAATCCAATGGACTCTACATATCCCCACTCTCCAGGCTTAATTTAGAGATGTTTGTCAGGCCGTGTACACTGCAGTGTGTGTACAAGTTAAATGTCCACCGTGACTCTAAAATGATAAAAATATTTATAATTATACGGTAAGGAATATATAGTCAGTCTCATAAACCTTGGTACTCATGTTGTGTGACTCATGTTGAGAACTCTGGTCAAAATCTGTTACGCAAAGCAGAAGTATAGCTGGTGCTGCCTCATTAGTATATTTCTGTATAGAAACATTGGACATGAAAAGTTGTATGCATGATGTAACCTGTAGTTGATCGGCATGGTTTTAGGATCAATGTCATTGGCATCTCATTTAGTAATTTAAAAACTATGGTATTCTGCATTCAAGTATTGTTTGATGAAAGAGATGGTTAAATATTAATGTTGTGCATCTTGCTTTTCATAAGTCAGTAGACTGACCAAAAATGCCAAATGTTGTATTGTCAGATATTCACGCAGTGGGGATCCTTTTGGGCAAGACTGGGTTCCTGCCGAATGTGATGTTTCCATCAGGCCGGGTTGGTTCTGGCATGCCTCAGAGAAACCAAAAAATGCGACAACTCTGCTTGACATATACTACAAATCAGTTGGTCGGAACTGTCTCCTCATTTTGAATGTTCCTCCCAATTCATCTGGTCTTATTTCTGATGAAGACATGCAAGTCCTTCATGAATTCACTGAGATTCGGCATACAATTTTCTCCCAAAACTTTGCTGCCAATGCCTCTGTCACAGCAAGCAGTGTGCGTGGTGGGATGGACGATCTTCATTTTGCACCCTCCAATGTGCTTGAAGATAGGATATACTCCTACTGGGCTCCGCAGGAAGGGGAAACCTGCTGGGAAATGTTCTTGGACCTAGGACGATCTATTTCCTTCAACACGCTCCAGCTCCAGGAGCCTATTCAGATGGGACAGCGTGTAATCGAGTTTCATGTGGATATTCTCATAAATAATCTGTGGCAAACAATCATCAAAGCCTCAACAATCGGGTATAAGAGGTTGCTACAGTTCCCAGCCGTTGAATCTCAATACCTGAAGCTATCTATTGACAATGCACGTGCAGATCCACTTATCTCATTCTTCGGAGTTTTCATGGACCCCTTCTCGCCCAGATATAGCTTAGAGAATCATGTCCAACCACCCCGCACAAAGGGTAGGGAGGTTATAATGTTAGGGACCAATCGTGCTGCCGGCAACATGAGTACTGCCGCAATGTAGTGATTGAGAGTACAGTTGTCATGTAAAAGTACCACTTGTGATTTTTCCTGGCCAATTTAACATATCATTTGTACATTAGTTGTGTTTCTTTCGTTCCTTTTGTAATTCGGTGTTCATTGTACCCAAAAGGGGTCGTTCAACAATGAACAGTGTATATTTATATATCTTCAGCCTTGCTAGTGAAAGCAACCTGAAATGGTGTATGGATTTGTCCCTAGACCAGCTGTCCAAGATAACTGAAAGGTGTCCTCAGAAACTTTTGTACCAGTTTCTGTTGAGTGATGGGATAAAAAAAACTAGAGACTTTGCATAGATTAATATGCTGTCTTGCTCCGTACCGTTGTCAATGGTGGGCATGTATGTCAAGGGGAGGACATGGTGCTGCCGTAAATGAAGCAGGTTGGGCGTTGGATTGTTGAACAAGGTATCCATGCTCTTTCCGCGTGTCTTCTGGAGCACTGATTTCGATACATTCGGACATCTGGTTGAAGATCTAAGGAGACGCGGTGAATTCTTTCTGTTTTATAATTATGCGAGAGTAGCAGGTGACCCGTTGTTGACGGCATTGGTTGTTGGTGAAGCTGCCCACAATTTTGAAACCACACCACCAATTGATGCTGTCAGCACAGTTCTTCAGATGCTGAAAGGTGAGAATCAGTGCATAACTTCTATCATCACAATATGCATTATTATATATACCTATCTGCATAAGATAGTATTCCAACACCTCTAAATGATGAACCTTGTGTCCACAGGTATCTATGAACCGCGAGGGATTGAGGTTCCAGATCCTCTACAGAGTGTTTGCACTAGATGGGGTACTGATTCCTTCAGTCTAGGTTCCTATTCACATGTCCCTGTCAGAGCATCCGGAGACGATTATGAGGTATTAGCCGAAAGTGTTAGTGACGGCTGACTTTTTTTGCTGGCGAAGCTGCGACAAGACGTTACCAGCAACAATGCAATGCATGGTGCTTTCATCAGTGGTTTGCGGGAGGCCGCTAACATCACACTCCATGCCAATGCCCGAGCAGCAAAGGCTAAAGTGGACAAAAGTCCATCATCTACTCTGGCGTGTGCTGCTATAATAGTTGACTTGTTTAGGCAGCCAGATTTGGAGTTTGGGAGCTTCTCTGTTATTTTTCAGGTTTTCAAAGCCAGAATGAAGGACCTGGAAGCCAGGATGAAGTACTTGAAACAAATTCTTAGATTGAAGGCAGAAATTCATAGTAGTAACCTGAACAAGGGAAAGATGAGTGGGTGGAGAAGCGAAGACGGGACGGCAGATGGCGCAAGGATGCCGGCGCGGGCCAGGCGGGCAACGCCGCAGCAGTCGCCGATCCGAGCTCCTAACCGAGGACAGCGGGCAGCGCCGGTGGACGAGGCGAGGTGGATTGCTGCAGCTGGCCGCCTGGACCCAGAGGGCCGACGCCGCCGCCGCAGTGATAGCGCCCTTGCTTACGCCAGTTGCTGGCCGGAGCCCGCGGGGCCGCGGGACAGCAGCGCGCGTGCGGCATGGCCTCACGAGCCGTCCTGGTTCTGGGCTGCTCACGGTAGAAGGCCCGCGCAGTGTTTTGCCTCCCGTGTTACCGCCCACGTTTTGCGTCGAGCCTGAGGCCTCGGCGTTTTCGTGAAAAAAGAACCCCAATCTGACGGACTTTCTATAGGCGCCCGGGCGGACGGGACCATCCAGGAAACCGTTGGCCGGTTTCGGTCGCCCTGTCCGTCGATCTACGTGCTGCTGCAGCGTGACATGCTTGTCGTCCGCTGCGACCTTGTCTCGCTCGAACTTGTCACGCACGTCTTCGACGGACTGGTATGGATGGTAATCCGTCGATCGATCGATCGCTCGACGGTACATAACGCAGTGAACGGGCCGTTGCCTTCTCATCATCAGTACCTCTCAGTCCGTCGCACACGTCTTCACGGAATGACGCAAGTCTGGCACGTGCTCAGATTTTCAGTAGCTCAGGTGAGCCATGCACGTGGCGATCACATTGTTGCGTGCTCCGGGTCCGGGTGAGGACAACGGTCCGTTTCACTCGGCTGCTCAACCGGTTGACGGATTACCGTACCACTATCTAGACCAGTGAATCCGGCGCCGATTTTGAACCGGCGTCAGTGCTCCGTATTCAATGTGCGCGTGCATTGAAGTCGTCTTCCCCACAAGTACGTGAGGGGGTGGAGCTCGACCCCAGCTGCTGCCGCGCGCTCGCGTCGGGTCCGCTCGACGGACCAACGGCCCGTGGCGGCAATTTATGGCCGAGAGAGCCCCTGACTGACCCCGTTCCAACTCCACGGCGTCGCCGCTCCGTTCGTGGATGGGGCACGGATGGATGGTTGGATGGTGGTGCGTACTCGGTGCTGGAGTGGCGTTTTCATTTCGAGCCGTAGCGAGAGGGGGGAGGAGTTAATTGCGTGCGTCGGCGCTCGTTTCGGTGCGGCTCCTATATAGCCTCCCGGCTCGCACGTCGCAGCTCTCTGCAACTACTACTCATCAACTCACTGCCGCCGGGTGCCTTCGCGCGGCCCATGTGACCTCACTTATTTCCCTTGTCAGTCCAGCCGCGCTTACCTCAGCTTGTCATTGCCGGCCGGACCGGATCAGAGAGCTCATCCTCGTCTCAGGCGATGGAGGCGGGAGCATGGGCGGTGGTCGTGGCGGCCGTGGCCCTGTACATGGCGTGGTTCTGGCGGATGTCGCGCGGGCTCAGCGGCCCCCGGGTGTGGCCGCTGGTCGGCAGCCTGCCGGGGCTGGTGCGGCACGCCGAGGACATGCACCAGTGGATCGCGGCCAACCTGCGCCGCACGGGGGGGACGTACCAGACCTGCATCTTCGCCGTGCCCGGGGTGGCGCGCCGGGGCGGGCTGGTCACCGTCACGTGCGAGCCGCGGAACCTGGAGCACGTCCTCAAGTCCCGCTTCGACAACTACCCCAAGGGCCCCTTCTGGCACGGCGTGTTCCGGGACCTCCTCGGCGACGGCATCTTCAACTCCGACGGGGAGACGTGGGTGGCGCAGCGCAAGACCGCCGCGCTCGAGTTCACCACGCGGACGCTGCGCACAGCCATGTCGCGCTGGGTGTCGCGGTCCATCCACACCCGCCTGCTGCCCATCATGGGCGACGCGGCCGCCGAGGGCACGCACGTCGACCTCCAGGACCTGCTGCTCCGCCTCACCTTCGACAACATCTGCGGGCTCGCGTTCGGCAAGGACCCCGAGACGCTCGCCAGGGGCCTGCCGGAGAACGCCTTCGCCTCCGCGTTCGACCGCGCCACGGAGGCAACGCTCAACCGCTTCATCTTCCCGGAGTGCCTGTGGAGGTTCAAGAAGTGGATGGGCCTCGGCATGGAGACCACGCTGGCGCGCAGCGTCCAGCACGTCGACCGCTACCTCTCCGCCGTCATCAAGGCGCGCAAGCTCGAGCTCGCCGACGGCAAGCAGAACGCCTCGGCCACGCCGCACGACGACCTCCTGTCGCGGTTCATGCGCAAGGGGACCTACTCCGACGAGTCCCTGCAGCACGTGGCGCTAAACTTCATCCTCGCCGGCCGCGACACCTCCTCGGTGGCGCTCTCCTGGTTCTTCTGGCTCGTCTCCACGCACCCCGCCGTGGAGCGCAAGATCGTGCGCGAGCTCTGCGCCGTCCTGGCCGAGTCCCGCGGCGCCAGCGACCCGGCATTGTGGCTCGACGCGCCCTTCGACTTCGAGGAGCTCGACCGCCTCGTCTACCTCAAGGCCGCGCTCTCCGAGACGCTCCGCCTGTACCCCTCCGTGCCGGAAGACTCCAAGCACGTGGTCGCCGACGACGTCCTCCCCGATGGCACGTTCGTGCCGGCGGGGTCGTCGGTCACCTACTCCATCTACTCGGCGGGGCGCATGAAGACGGTGTGGGGGGAGGACTGCCTCGAGTTCCGCCCGGAGCGGTGGCTGTCGGCCGACGGCACGAGGTTCGAGCCGCACGACTCGTACAGGTTCGTGGCGTTCAACGCCGGCCCGCGGATATGCCTCGGCAAGGACCTGGCGTACCTGCAGATGAAGAACATCGCCGGGAGCGTGCTCCTCCGCTACCGCCTCGCCGTCGCGCCGGGCCACCGCGTCGAGCAGAAGATGTCGCTCACGCTGTTCATGAAGCACGGGCTCCGGATGGAGGTGCGTCCGCGCGACCTCAGGCCGGTCGTCGACGAGCTCCGCGTCGCCGGGGAGTACGACGCGGCGACCACCGCGGCATGTGCGTAGAAGATCGCGCACGGCCAATGCGCGCGCCGAGGTTGGAAAAGGAACAGTTTGGAAACTGCAAAAAAAATATGTAGATACACGAGGAGTCCAAGACAGTAAGTGATGCGAGTAACTAGAGGGTTTGGTCAGGTAACTTAAACCACTTTTTTCTTTTCATTACGTACTATTACCAGCATTATGTTACTCCATTTGGTACGGTACAAAAATATGTAAAGTCCATATCATTTTGATCTGGATGTCAAGATCAGCAAACAAGAGGGGTGAAGCATCATAATCTCTGATGTAACCAGAGATGAGACTCGTCGGGTGGCATGTGTTAATGGGCCGCCAATTGTTGTTGGAGAGTTGTGTATCAAACAAACCGAAGCTAGCTTGTCGTGAATCAATTGATTAGTTTCTGCATGAATTTGGTGACAGGGACTCGATCAGACAGCCAAGGCTAGCTACTCCGCTTATTGCATGGTCCTGCTTGGTGACAGTCGCAGCGTGTATGTTGTTTTCCTCTCAACCACGCACCACGATGGTAGTAGTACTCCATGAACGGAGCTGATGTTGCTTTCCATCTAAGGGTCGTTTAAGAATAGTCCGAGAAGTGCACCGGCTTGCTCGCTCATCTCATTAATCGTCTGAATCCGCGTCGGTGTTTCAATGCTGTTAGTTGCGCCGTTTTATCTGATGCGGAGCTGCCTGCAGCTCCAACGAATACACTGACTCGTCGGAAGCTAATAGAGGAGCATGATGTTGACACTCGTGAGTCGTGACTCGTCCATGCATGTGTACTCTGATGATAAAATGATGATCATCATCACCGGCACTTTTTGTATACCATATGCTAGGGCTGATGACGATCGTTGGTACCACACGTACGTTGCTGCTTAATAAGGTTTCATGTGTTTGGCCTGATTTTAGTAGCATCTGGCCCTGCCCACCAGGAGTTCAGCAGAAGAGAGCATTCACCACCTGGGGTTTGATGAGCTCAAACAACCTTCGACTTACAGATACGAAAGATTTGCGAACTGACCTGGGAAGATTTGGGAAACTGGCTACGATATGGTCTCCGAAGAAGGTCGGGGATATTTGCCCTCTTTTTAAAATTGGAAGAGAAATAAGCTGAGTTAGAGAGGACTTTCAAGTGCTGGAATTTGAGAATAACAGAATGTGTGTTTCCTTCTCCTGGTTTATTTTGTGTGTTACATGATCTTGTCACTAGTCTAGTGTCTTATATGGTAATTCGTACCGTGCACGGTTGGGGCCTACTCGTAGCGGCTAGTGGCGTACAGGAGCCGGTGAATGAACGAACTTTTAAAATGAAAGAACCGTTGCACTCACGCCTCTGTACGGCCTACAGTATGATTACGCGGAATAAATCCTCGAAAGTCTTCCGAAAAGGGACAAATCCCCGAACCCTCGGATCCTCTGCGCCTCCTCCCACACAGACACAGCGTGCCCTGAGCCAGACACGCTCAACGTCGGCCGGCCGCATGTCCCGCGAGCCACAGAAGATCCAGCCGGTACCGGCGGCTCCTCCTCCCCTCCAGGCTAGCGCACACCGGCACACGCCTCGCGCCGCTCGCTGCTGCTGCTGCTGCTGCTGCTCTTGCAGCGCGAACGGAAGCGCTCGCGTTCCGCTTCTCTTCTTCGCTTCCTTTCTTTTCATTTTTTTTCTCTCTTCTCCTCTTCCGTCCTTTTCCGCGTCCCGGGCTTCGGTTTCCTCCGCTCCTTTTGCTGCCCGAGCCCCGCAGGCCGCAGCATCGCCTCCGGATTCCCTCCGGCCTTTGCTCCGGGTTGGTCGGATCACGAAGTTGCGCGGTTTCCGGTAAGCTCCCCCCTCTTCCCTTTCGTCCTGTCACCCTGCAACTGTTCCTGCGTCTGTGGGTCGCTGCTAGCCAGCCTGCTGCTGTGGTTTGGGGCAGCAATTTCGCGGGTGGAGGGGCGACCGGTGGATCTGGAGCGTGCTGTCTGTGCTGAGATCTGCTTGAGCTCGCTCGGAGGGAGAATCGCTTGCTTAAAAGATTGTGCGTGTTGTGTTTATCGTTCCTTCGGTTCGCTGGGCGAGGTAGCTTGGGCGATAACCGATAGTCTGGTGCAGCTTGCTGATGAAATCTGATCTCCGAGTGTGAGTGCATTCAGTGGTGACAACTGGGGTTCGAACTGAAATGGTGCTACGCTGAAGAGGTTGATTCTCTACCTGCTAGTTACTCTTTTTGCAGGATTGTACTTTAGCAGTTCTGTTGCACTATATAGACTTTTTTCTTAGGTAAATTAGGCAACACTCGAGCGTGGACAGCTCTCTCACGCGCGATGGATTTTGATTTATTGTCGTGTCGCTGCTGCAGCCTTACAAATTAGGCATACAATCAGGGAGCTTCTCTAAGATGCTAAGTGTAACACCACGTGTAAATATAATGCTGGGCATGCACTGCCGAATTTCAAACTGAAATGTGGAGAATGTTGTGGAGATTCAACCTTAGCTTGCTGAATTGCTAGATTGTGGTTGCACTAAATATATTTTCTGTTTATATTAGGCAACTAGAGATCTTTCACGTGCGTTGGTTTTTATTTATTTGTCGCCATGTTACTGCTGTAGCGTTACAAGGTAGGTGGCACATTCAGGGAACTTTGCCAAGTGTAACACCACGAAGAAATTTAATTAAAAAACATTGACTACAGGTTATTTCTTTTTGCGTTGGACTGGCCAGTTACATTTTGATTCTCGAGACCATCAATTGTGACTTCATCAACGTGATTTTTTAGGGTTGTAAATGTTGGATTCTAAGAACAACACAAATACATGTTTATGTTGAGTCTGATCATAATGTTGATTCACGGCATACCAGAACCTGAAACTGGAACAGATGAATCATTTTTCATCCCAATACTTCTACAGAAAGTATTTATGTAAACCTGAATACCTGATTGATTTACCCGTACTTGTTCCGAAAAACTTCTAATGACACGTTATTAATGCTCAATTGACCATATTGTTTGTGCATTGTAGCTTTGTGGTGAAGAAGGTGCTACCTGGAAATCTCCAGCACATTGGGGAAGTTAGTTGGTACTATATGAGATCACAAGAAAGTCCCATGCATATGCTCTCGCAATCTCCAGGATATGATAGATCAGTTTAGACAGCAGTGTGGCAAGTACTTAGCTGGGTAGGTACACCTTTATATTCAACATGCCATCATGGTGGGGCAAGTCGTCGTCAAAAGATAAGAAAACTACCAAAGAAAATCTCATTGATACGTTTCACCGCTTGATAAGTACAAATGAGCAAAAAGGAAGCACAAAATCAAAGCGGAATTGTAGACGTGGCAATAATACAGCTGCTGAAAAGGTCTGTCAATCTACTACTGTGTCACGCCCAACATCACCGTCGAAAGAAGTTTCTCGCTGCCAGAGTTTTTCAGCTGATAGGCCACATGCCCAGCCACTTCCTATTCCTGGAGTACGTCCTCGAGTGACACACACAATTTCTGATGTCATCGAGTCAAAGCCCATACTTGAGAAGCGTGGCAAACCACCACTGCTCTTGCCACTTCCTAAGCCCAACCGGCCTCACAAAAGGCCTGTAAATAGTGAGCTTGCTTCGGAAATACTGATCGCTTCTGTCTGTAACAACTGTTCTGCTGATAGTGAGGAAAATGGTGATTCTCAACTTCAGAGCCCAAGCAGAAATGATGCTGAAAATACAGCAAAGGTCACTTCAAAAGGCAATTCAAGGTATGCTCCTCAGACATGCATTATTTATGTGCCTCTTCATTCAAACACATGCTTACGTATCTTTATTCTCTTTCTGAAGTAATGTTAGCAAAGAGCGCCCCGGTATCATAGCTACAACTACAAAGACAAGGAAGGAAATGTCAAAACCAACTAATGCATTTCTCAGTAACCACACACAGTCCACATCACCAAGAGGTGTCATGGCTGACAGTTACCAACCAAATTTACAAAATAGCCGGCCAGTAGTTTTGGAAAGTGCTCCCAATAGTTTGATCTCAAGTCCTTCCAGAAGTCCAAGAAGGATATGTCCCGATCATATTCCAACTTCAGCCTTTTGGGCAGTGAAGCCTCATGCAGATGTTACTTTCCTTGGTTCTGGTCAGTGTTCCAGTCCAGGTTCAGGACAAACATCTGGGCATAATTCAGTGGGCGGCGATATGTCAGCGCAGCTGTTTTGGCAGCCCAGCAGGGGTAGTCCAGAGTGTTCACCAATTCCTAGCCCAAGGATGACAAGTCCTGGCCCTAGTTCTAGGGTGCATAGTGGAAGCGTTTCCCCATTGCATCCGAGGTCTGGAGGAATGGGACCTGAATCTCCAACAAGTCGGCACGATTATGGAAAGAAGAAGCAAACCCACAAATTACCCCTTCCACCACTGAACATCTCTAATAGTTTGTTTTTCCCAAACAACTCGACGCCGACCAGTCCTATTTCAGTACCTCGGAGCCCTGGCAGAACAGAGAATCCACCAAGCCCTGCATCACGATGGAAGAAGGGCAAGCTGATCGGCCGCGGAACATTTGGGCATGTATATGTTGGCTTCAACAGGTATGTGTTTTCCGACATAGGGAATTTTGAATTTGCAGCTTGACTTCACTTCACTTTTGTGTATATGTGCAAGAAATTCTTACAGGTTTATCAGGACCTGTGCTAGGACAATTTCTTGCTCTATTCTAGTTGTAGGCTCTCTAATTCCATACAAATCTTGTTTGGTTTAATGTTGGCAGAAATGCTCATGTTCTATTTGCGTCGTTGTGGCGCAGTGCTGAAGATATATTTGATCTGTGAAAAGTTTCATATGTTAGCTTTTCTTTTTTGAAGAAGGAATTTTAGAGTTTACACTAGACAGGCAGGATGTGTATGCCTTAGGCCCTGTTTTCTCCTAAAGAGCTAGAAACTAACTGTCATTATTATATTTATGGTACTGAGTAAAACCATTCATGACTATTTATGGCAATGAATAAAATGTACAGACGGATTAATGAGTAAAATCGTTCAGGACCATTACACTATATTTCCTGCATAGAACTTGTTCCTGCTGGTAGTTGCTCGCAATCAATCAATTCCTTAGCTATGGTCCTATATGTGGGAGGGGGGACCAGTTTGATAGAGCAAATAGTATTGACACCTGATTTTGATGGTAAAGCAACTCATGATCATAATGGACTGGATATTATCTGTTGTATTGCTTTGTTAAGGAATACCTTATCATACATAGAAGTTGGTTTCTTAGAATAATTGATCATTGTTTTTGAGACATTTTTTCTGGTTCTGATGATATAATATGATGTCTATTTGAGTATTAAGTACTCCTAATTTCCGTCACCATTGTTCCCTATTTTACCTTTTATCATCTATATCAGTGATAGTGGTGAAATGTGTGCAATGAAAGAGGTTACCCTTTTCCTGGATGATCCTAAATCAAAGGAAAGCGCAAAGCAATTGGGGCAGGTATGATACTTAATTTATGCATGCTCCAACAAGCCTGAAATTTTTTATCTATATGTTGTATACTTGTATTGTATATGTTTATTGCCTACCCCAACGTTCTTAGAACAAAGGCTTTGTTGTTATTTATCCCTATTGCTTTATGGTCTTATTATTTTCTGATTTACAGGAAATATCACTCTTGAGTCGTTTACGTCATCCAAACATTGTACAATACTATGGATCAGACACGGTATAAACTGTTTCTTTCAATTATTATCTTCTTACACTTGTTTTTCTTCGCTTTCCTGTAACTCTTCCACTGCTCCTATAACTTCAGAACATTCTGTCTGTAATTTAATCTTTTCTGGTCTCATGCTATTTTCTCTTCAGAAAGGGTATAAAAAGAGTTCATGATGACCTGCCAAAAAAATTATCAAAGTATTTTTTATACAACACTTTGAGATCTATGCATTAACCGTATTATTATGTATGTCCAATACAGGTTGATGATAAGCTTTACATATACTTAGAATATGTGTCTGGTGGATCCATCCATAAACTTCTACAGGAATATGGACAGCTTGGTGAACCAGCAATACGCAGCTACACTCAACAGATACTCTCAGGCTTAGCTTATTTGCATGCTAAGAACACGGTCCATAGGTAGCATTTCAGTTTGTTTTGGTTGCATTTTTGGGCTGCATGTATAAGTGTTGCATATGTTCTTCTTCTGCTTTTATATCTGCTCTTCACAATTTGCAGGGACATTAAAGGTGCTAACATACTAGTAGACCCAAGTGGCCGTGTTAAGCTTGCAGACTTTGGAATGGCAAAACATGTAAGATCGCAAACCATTTGTTATGCTCAGGGCTGTTGCTTGGCCGTGGGGTAGTGAAGCCCATAATCATGTGAGGTAACTAACCGAGGTCTGGGAGACTGGGACTTTGGTGCTTCGGTGGCGTGGCTGGCGAGAGATAGACAGGAGGCAGGAGGAGAAGAGGACAGGGATAGCAAATTTATTCTGTTGCTTCATTAAAAATATTACTGGTACTCTATTTAAATCGAGAAGGGCAGGCCTGGTGCAGTGGTAGAGTCTCTCCACTTGTGTCCTGGAGGTCCTGGGTTCGAATCAGCCTCCTTGCAAAATAAGCAAGGGGAAGGCTGCCTAGAAATTCCCTTCCCCAGACCCCACAACATGTGGGACCTTTCAGCACTGGGTATGCCCTTTTTTTACTCTATTTTTTATCGAGCTAGAATCCGGCCCTAACAACTCAACTCGGAGCAAATGTGAAGCAACCTATTTTATCTTTAAGACAATCATCATGCAAACTATAAGTCCGAGCAAATGCTAAACTAACTTGTTGCTCATGTTCTTGATCCTTCTTGGATTTCCTACAACTACAACTCTGCTTGCTGTTATACACTGCTTGTGGCAAAATTAGGTGACATGGGCCGGTATGGGGACCTTGTGAGAGATAGAAAAGGTGATGTCAGTGGGGTATCTACAACTTACTGATGTTGTGAAATTCTCTTCCCTCTCAAACACTTAGGAGAGTGGTTGACATATAGTAGGGTGCAGCCTTTTTGAGGCGTCGCCTAGGCGCCACCTAGTCGTCCAGTCGCTCCGGAGGCAATGCCTGGACACGTCGCCTCGCCTGGAGGCCGTCGGTCGCCGCCGCCGCCAGTTGCCGGTCGCCGCGCCGGCCTTCGCCGCGCCACCGCCGGCCCTCGTCGCGCCGGCCTTCGCCACGCCGCGCTGCGCCGCCGCCGCCATCGGTGCCGGTGGAGAGGAGTGAGGGTGAAAAGTATTGTGTTTAGGGTTAGGGTGGGGTGGGAGGTATTTTATATACACTGACGTGGAAATACCACCGTTGGATTAGATCCGACGGCTCAGATCGCCCGTCCGCCCGCCCGCGTCTCCACCTCCGCTGAGCAGCCGCCGTACCCGCCGCCTCCGCTGAGCTCGCCCGCCTCCACTGCGCCCGCCGCCTCCACCTGCCGCCTCCCCTCCTCGGCTCGCCGCCGCCTCCGTGCCCGCCGCCTCCACCCGCCGCCTCCTCTCCTCGCCTAGGCGACCGCCTAGGCGTCCCGGCGGCCGGCAGGCGCCTAGGCGTCCAGGCGAGGATTCGCAACACTGGTAGGGTGGGAGACTGGGAGGACGTTATTTTTGAGACACATTGAAAATCTTGCTAAAAGAAAGTTGGTTTGTTTGGAAGTTTTCCCTTTTTATTGTCTGAGGTTGCAGAAATATATTATAAGTTTTAGTGGCCTTTCTTGAAAGGTAAAACGAGTTTTTACTTATCCCCAGGTTAATGGCCAGCACTGTCCTTTTTCATTTAAGGGTAGTCCATACTGGATGGCTCCAGAGGTATTGCTGAACTTTCACACACTTTGATTTCCAATTTATTTACTTTAGTCGTGTGATTATCTTATTGTAAATTTCTGAAAACAACAGACTTACATGTAACACATGCAGGTTATAAAAAATTCTAATGGATGCAACCTTGCGGTTGATATATGGAGTTTAGGATGCACTGTCCTGGAGATGGCTACCTCTAAACCACCGTGGAGCCAGTATGAAGGGGTCAGTATTAGGCTTTCATAAACAGGGGGCGGGGGGACCAAAGCTCTGCTTTTATAAAGATATAATTCCCTTGCTGTACAATATGTATAGCTCAAAAGGGGAGCCCTGGCGCAGCGGTAAAGCTGCTGCCTTGTGACCATGAGGTCACGGGTTTGAGTCCTAGAAACAGTCTCTTGCAGAAATGCAGAGAAAGTCTGCGTACAAAAGACCCAAAGTGGATCGGACCCTGCGCAAGCGGGAGCTATGCGCATGTTTGCTGGGATGTTGCTGGTCCTATTTCTTCCTTCTGGGCATATGTGCAGTCTTTACTTTCAAACTTTATGAAATTCTATGAAAGACTACTATAAGACTTCTGGGGTAATCTAAATGCAACTTATCTATGAATACTGCTACTTGTATTTGCCAACAGATTGCTGCAGTGTTCAAAATTGGAAACAGCAAGGAACTTCCACCAATACCAGATCACCTTTCGGAGCTCTGCAAGGACTTCATTAGAAAGTGCCTGCAACGGGACCCATCTCAACGTCCAACCGCAGTGGATCTTTTGCAACACCCATTCATACAAAATGGAAGTCTGCTCGAGAAATCAGTTGTTCCTGATCCTTTGCAACATTTGGCTGCCATATCTTGTAGACCTAATACTAAGGTACCACCTGATGCTATTTCAGTGATTCTTCAGCTCGAAGTGTGTATCTTCTCAGACTAAAAAGCTATCCATTTGTCTTCAGCAAATTTCATATGCTTCTGTGATATACTTGCAGTCAGAAATTAGAATGTCCTTTAGATTTTCAGCTCTTTCCATTGGCACATCCCTCCTTTTTTTTAAAAAAAAAGGCCCTGGCTTTTAAATGGTACGCCAGCATAAAATTTGTCCTTAATTGTTCGTTTTTGGCATTTGGCATAAAAGGAGATTCTTTTCAAAAAGAAAAGAAACAAATAGTGCATGGAATCCTGTAGACAAACTCTGACTTGATTAGAAACTGAATATGTCAGCCCAATTGTATTGGATCTGAATCAATCCTTCCATGTGGTATAATCATAATTAGATTAGTTATTGAAAATTATTGGGGCATATGAGAAATAAGAAGGGTAGAGTAATGAATGTGGTATTAAAGAATAGACTCAAAAAACTATGCAGATTAGTTTGTAACTTTCTACCTGTTAAAATATGGATAAAGAAGAGGAACTGTTTCATATTCCTGAATAGTTCACTCATTCCTAGATGTGATGTCATTGAATGGTGAGATGCACCCTTATTTGACACTCCTTAAGACCATAGACCGAATTGCATCAGCATAGCTGAGGTACATGCAAACACCGTTACTTTTCGTTAACCTCATCCGCCTCAATCACGAGGCTGCCAAGTTTCAATGTTTCATAAAAAGGCCAAAATATTGCAACACCCTGTGCCAGTTGTCTAGAACCTGAGAAGAAAACTGCCTGGTGGCAGTTGTGAGGACTTGAACTGAACAAATAAACCACGCCAATAAAAACATACACCATTTGGTTACAAATCGTCAAAGGGAACTCATTGTGGTAGACTGGTAGCAATGGTACAAAAGGTTAGAGCAGGGAATTGTGTTCCAAATACTGATCAAAGGCTTGGATCAGCGGTGCTTGCACGGTTTTGGCAGTTTCCCTGGTTGTTTCTGTAGGTGATGATGCTAGCACAGGGTAGAATGTGAATAAAGGCTAAGAAGCATTCATTTTACAATGTGTAGGGATATGGAAATACACAATTTCATAGAAAATTTTCTTTGCGATAATGAGTGTTAATTTGTTGAACTTGTCATGAATATTTGATTTCCTCTAATCTAGTGGCTTGTTCACCATTTGGGGCTTTCCTTGACTTGTAGGCTGCAGTGCAGACAAGAAATACCTCCTTCGGTTTGGAGGGTCAGACAATTTACCAGAGAAGGGGTGTAAAATTATCCTCAAAACACAAGTATGATGTGTCATAAATTATGCTCATTAAGTTCTTATTTTAGATGTTCTGCTCATTAAATTGAGATATACACACCATGAATGTACCAATGTTGCAGTGAAATGGGTAATGCAGTAATGAAGAACCAAAACATTTCATAAAATGTTCCATAACTAACCATACTGTAGCTACATACTGTTACAACTAAACTCTTCTTATGATAAAATGGATTTCTTGCTCGACTTTATTGCATGCTACTATTTATGTGTGAACACCTTTGTGATTTTGTCCCCTAATTCGTATTACTTGCAGTGATATCCATATGCGGAGCAATATATCATGCCCAGTTTCTCCATGTGGAAGTCCTCTTCTAAAGTCGAGGTCTCCCCAGCACACAAGTGGCATAATGATGCCCTCTCCTATTTCGAGCCCCAGAACTACTTCAGGCACTTCCACTCCCCTATCTGGTGGTAACGGTACCATCCCTTTCAACCATCTAAGATATGCAACCTACAGCAGCGAGGGATTTGGGGTCACATCAAGAGGCCAGGACAATCTCTTTCCTAGACAGCATCAAGTTTCACAGGGGCCTCGGGAAAGGGTAGTATCTGAAGCTGACATTCTGAGTCCTCAATTTGGAAAGAAACTTGGAAATGTTTTTAATTTGCGTGAAAGGCTGTCCCCTTCTGAACATATCACTCGTCATGCCTTTGTGGATCACATGGAGCTAAATCCTTCATTGGATCTGACATCTGGCTCTCCAAACCTTGGACTCAAACATGGTAAATAACTATCAATTGTAAAAAAAACAAGTTGGCGTTTTTTGGAGCCTGTTTAGATAACCTGGGCTTCTATGACTATTCAATGACTGGAATTGTATCATAGTATCAGACAGATTGACAATTTCTTTAAAAGCTAATGGTTAGAGATGGATGTGTTCTTTGTTGTCATCGACACAATTCAAGGCGACAAAGGTATGGGCATGTCCCAATTTACAGCTCTTAGTAACTAAATTCAATCATATAAGGTCACTGTTCAACATCATGATGCTTCAGTGTTATACCATGCTAGATGATAGAACCATGTGTGGTATTACAGCAGAAGGGTTAATGTGTCTCATTGGCTTGTATTTTTCGTTATCTTATTTTTATGATGTCTTTGTCCATGAAGTTTTTGATCTATTAGTCACTATAGCCTTTGAGTTTTATCTTTGGTGCAGTAATCACTTTGATAGATTCATTCTCACTTTTGAAACTTAGCTTATTAAACATGATACTTGATGCCTATTGAGTACTTGTAGATTATTTACTCTGAAGGTCATTTCAATTGTATTGTTTGCTAATATTGTTCCGGCAATAACAGATTTCGTCCATTCCTACAAGCAGAACTGGTGTGCTAACAAGTGTCAAATGATGGGACTGTATATTAGATTCCCAGAGACTGAATCATTGAAGAACCCAAAGCAGTGACTCTCCGCTTGTATACCCCTCTTACATCGATATGTGACATATTTTTTCTTAGCTTCCTGTTGCCAATGTACAGAAGGATCTCAACTAAGAGCGAAGATTTTGCCCAGGAGCAACAGTTCATCCCATTCAGTAATCAGCACCCTTTTTTCTTGTTCCTTCACATACCTGATATCTCACCGTGGCCAAAATTGGTGCTGCGAGTCGGCTTAACACAAAGTATTTTGTACTAGTGTTATTACTCAACTAATGAGCCAACCCATTCGCTGTGTGGCTACTATCCAAATTTGTACTAGAAATATGATCCCTAATTAACTGCATGTTGTCCATATCTTATAACATAGGCATTCTGACAGTTTTACTCGTGCAAACTATGCATTGTGCTGCTATTTTTTTTCAAAATAGTGATCGTTGCAATATCATAGTACTGTCTACTTTTTTTAGGCTTTGTTGAATTTCAATGGTTTTCATCTGAATTCCCCCCTTGTGCGTGCTGGTCTTTTTCGGGCTTATGACGGGTGAACTTCTGTCCTATCCATGAAACGCATTTGCGATTTTGCGTAACAGGGAGTACCTGGCGGGCCCATTGGTTCATGGTGATCTGAGATCTATTTTCTACCCGGTCCTGACCACTCTTGTCCGGAGCCGTCCAAATTAAAAAAGATATTGATTTTGTATTCACATTTACTCGATATCTGATTTGTATTCATATTTGATAAAGGCACTATTTGATTCATATTCGATCTGTTTTCACTCCTAACCTCTTTAACCTTGTGGTTTTCTGAGCGGAAGCTGTGAACTCATCTAGTCATCTTCGCTACTACTCACTCTGTTCTAAATTAAATGATGTTTAGAACAGCTAATTTAGTTTAAAATGAACTAGATTTTTTATCCTAAACATCATTTTTCCATAACGGAGGGAGTAGTTAATTGGACAACGTTGATAGACAAGTAAAAAGAGAGCTATCGTGCAATCATACTAGCAACTTCTCAAAATTATACTACTACACGGTGACACTCTTCTTGACGGATGGTTGGGTTGGACTTGGACGACAAGCGAATAGTGGACTATGTGCCCAATCTAATGGCTACAGTGGACAAGCGCGTGCTAAAGAAGAGGATTTGTAGCTCTTGCTTTATGCTCGTAACCTGGTACTTATGGAAGGAGTGCAACACCAGGGTCTTTGTTGACCAGAGGATCTCAACCTTGATCAGGTACTCAACGTTATAAGAGATGATGTGAGGCTCAGCAGGCAAGCAGCGGGAGCATACCATATGTCCAAGTTTTGGCCATGTTAAAAACCGTCGAGTCCCTTAATGGTCTTACTCCTAGTTGTTTCATTTTCTCATAAATTACGACCTCGTGTACCGGCCAATTATACTCGGCCTAAGCGCACTGTACCTGTTTGGCTCGTTTTAATCCCTTATGTTCGAAAAAAAACAATCAGCACGACATGTGCAGGTGCCACGTTGTCGCCACGCTGGTTTTTGTAGCGTTGCGCCGGGGAGAGGAGGACCAGACGGTCCAGACCAGAGCGTCCCCCACACCCATAGCCATAGCTGGCAGGGGCCAGCGCGGCCGGGTGACTCATCATTGTCCTTTGCCGTGGCCACCATCCCCCTTCACCCACAACCTGATTGTCTGGTTCTGGTCTGACGGTACAGGCTGTGCGATTGTGGCTCGCGATGCAATCAATCAATCAATCAACCAACCTGAGAGATTTTGCCCACATAGCTGAACGGCTCTTTGTTTTCGTAATTGCAGAAGGACAGCGACTGAGTTGATGAGCTCGTGACGGTCTCGTTCACCATAACTTAAATTTGCACAACGATGGCGTACACAATTGGGTACTGGAATTTTACAAGCCCGGGTTCTGATGATAAAGACGGCAGCAAACTTGGGGAGAGATGGAACTTCACGGTAACATAGGGAATGCACTGGAGGGAGAGCGCCACCCCATCAGCTGGTGCGTCTTGGCCTGGCGTCCTACCACAGCGGCGGCGGCGGCGGCTTAAGACCTGTTCTTGAACGGGATGGCTCTGATGATCACCTGGTGGTACATGGCTGCCAGGATGGCGCCGACGAAGGGGCCGACCCAGAAGATCCACTGCACGGAAAGACGATTGATGGATGGGGTTAGCACTCTGCGTATTACTACTATTCGTCTCTAATAATAGAGCTTAGCATATTAAGAGTGGACAATGCAAGTCACTCTCCTAAAAGGTAGTGATTGCTTGCTTTCGGATGAGGGCAGGTTTCCACAACTTAATAACCAACAAAAGCTTATCCTAGCTAGACCTTTCTGGATCAGCTACTCTGAATGATTTTTTTTAGACAATGGAAACTTGTTCCAGCCTCTGTCCTCAGCTACTCTGAATGATATATAGTGGTTGGTGACTGTTAACATATTTTAACAAGCAGTAGCTCTCCAGTTTTACAACAGTTAATCAGACTATAGAGTACACAGTTTTCAGTGTAGATCCAGAATTTTTTTCATCAGTTAATCAGATTATCATCTTATACTTCTAAAAGTTAGATACTATATAACTTTGCACCAGAGATAAGGTAGTGAAAACATTTCATCTTTTGAGGAAGAAAGGGGGAGAAAGGTGCTGGTTTTGATTCACTTCACTTACGTGGTCACTCCAGGCGCTCTTCCTGTTGAAAATGATGGCAGCGCCAAGGCTCCTTGCCGGGTTGATGCCGGTGCCGGTGATGGGGATGGTGGCCAGGTGGACCAGGAACACGGCGAACCCGATTGGGAGCGGGGCAAGGATCTGTCGTTCGTCCCACAAAGAAATTAACCATCACCGTGTCTAAGCTTCGAATCTTTTTGATTCCATGAACAAGTAAGAAGAGCCCATCATGTAACGGAACTGGGTCTTTGTGAACACTCACCGGAACGTGGGAGTCCCTGGCGCTCCTCTTGGCGTCGGTGGCGGAGAAGACGGTGTAGACAAGGACGAAGGTGCCTATGATCTCAGCGCCGAGGCCGGAGCCCTTGGTGTAGCCCGACGCGACCGCGTTGGCGCCGCCGCCGCTGCCCATGTACAGCGTCTGCTGGAATCCCTTGACGACTCCGGCGCCGCAGATGGCGCCCAGGCACTGCATCACGATGTAGAAGACCGCCCGGGTGAGCGACAGCTTCCTCGCCAGGAAGAGACCGAAGGTCACCGCCGGGTTGATGTGTCCACCTGCAGTGACGCGAGAGCATAACCATGAGCAGCTAGCTAGCGTGCGGAAGAAGCCGAGAAAAAAAAAGAGAGGAGGAGGCCAGCTCCAAAAGCAGAGAGGCGAGGCGGCGTGCAGTACCGGAGATGCCGGCGGTGCAGTAGACGAGGACGAAGATCATGCCGCCGAAGGACCAGGCGATGCCCTGGATGCCGACGGTGGAGCACTTCGAGGCGGACTTTGAGACGCCCATGACGGTGAGGATGCTGATGTAGAGGAAGAGGAAGGTGGCCATGAACTCGGCGATGCCGGCGCGGTAGAAGGACCATGACTTGAGCTCGCCGGGCTCGAACAGCGGCGCCGGCGGGGGGTCCTTGTAGTCCTTGTCATCGGTTCCCTGCGCCGCCGTGCCGATGGGCTGGCGCTCCGAGTACTTGTTCGCGCCAAGGCGGACGTCCTCCTCCTTGCCCTCCATGCCTGCTGCCTCTTGCTTAATTAGCTGGCTAGCTTACCCTGATGAGCTGAACTGAAATGGCCTTGTGCTTGTGGTGCGGGCTGGGCTGGGGAGGGAGTGAAGAGTCTTATAGCGGGCAGCAGCAATGGCGTGGCTTGGAGGTGGTTCTGGAAGGGGTGGGGTTGGGTGCATGAGGTGACGACGACGGCGTGGGGACGGTGACAGGGAGGAGGGGAGCGGGATGGTGGTTGCGCTGCTGCTCTGGCCTCATGTTATCTGCAAATATTTGAGGTTCAATAAGCATATCCGGGTTTCAAAGGTCGGTGTCATCGAATTAAACTTATTAACAGCTACTTTTCTTTGAACGAGAACAACCAAGTATACCCCACAGTAAGTTTGAAGGGGTCATTGGTTAATGCCATCTTACAAACAGGTTTATCCGAAATCAGACGCATGTTGTGAGAGGAGAAAAAAGCAGGACGTACCTGCAGCGTTGCACTTGTATCCAGATATCGACTGTTCAGTTCCCTGATCCACGTTATCCTTGTCACCGCCTCTATTCTTTTTGGTAGTCCTTTTTGGCAGCCTTCATGCCCTTAACAGTACAATTAGTTGTGTAAGCTATTGTCGTAAGTATCGTTTTTCTTTCACGTGAAAAACACATTTTTCCCGCTGTCGCCGATGTCATTTCGCCTCGCAGATTTCTCGGTACCCAATACAGTTTTCTTTCAAGGCAAGGACCAAATGACGGTGCCGAATTGAACGAGGTGATGTAACATGCACCTAAATCAGTGGGCTTGCACAATAAACCTCCCTTGCTCCGGGTGTCCAAAGACATGGAGAACCGTCCATCTATCTACAGGGTACAGCAGCCTGTAATGGAAATATCAGTACTACTACTAGATGTGGCCCTGAGAAGTATCGCATGGATCTCCCGATGAAGAGAGAGAGCCTCGAGCTTCTCGGCGCCGCCTGCAGCTGCAGGTCGTGCAGGGTTTCAGTGGCTCCAGCAAGTTGACGCACCGCTATCCACAGCTGAAGATGGTGGGGGTCTTTACACCTAGGAAAGAGGACGATTGGGACCAAAATTACCCCAACTAGTCGAGAAAACCGTGAGCACCCACGTCCCCTTTGCCTTTCGGCCTGCCGCCCCTTCTACAGCTACAGTACGTACTGTACTCTTCAGAAGCAGTAAAACACAAACACAGCGGCATCTCCAGCCTCTTCCTTCAGAGGCAGTGAAACAGCGTGCAGTTATCCTCGCCGCCGCCCGTCCCGTGGCGCAAGCGGTCGTCTGAACTGGCAGAGGTATCCTATCACCTCGCCGTCGCCACCGGCCATCTCGCCTGCACCACACAAGTTGCAGCAGCGAGAATTCAGAAGCCTCTCGCCGTCCAGCTCATCATTCAAACAAGCACACTACCGGCCGCCAAAACGTAAGCTCGGTTTCTGGTGGTCGGTTTTCGTTGGGCGCCAACGTTGCTTTCCGACGCCTGCGACACCTGATATTCTCTTTTATTCTTCTCCCTCCCTAAGGCCTAGCTAATTGATTAAGCTTGTGCTCATGCGATCGCGTCCCTAATCATTGGTCGGATAAGCCAGGCCCGGAAGAGGAACGACACGGCAGTCTGGCGAAGCCGCGAACGAGCTCGTATATAATAAACAAGGCTATCTCGATCGGAACCGCTGACGAGCGTTATCGTCTCTCAACCACCGTCCTGATCGCAGACTTGGGAGCTTGTTAATGACGATAATCCCGGTGTGCTCTGTCATCGGCTGCGCGATATATAGAACTATTTTTTGTGGTCGCGAGCACCGCCAGGGCGTAAATAATATTAGCTCTCGGGGTCATGACAGGGACGTTACGCATAATCAAGTCGGAGATGATGAACGTCGGTCGACGCTCGTTTTCTGCTGTGGCTACTGTGTGTTTACCGCACCTGTTTACTCCTGAACTCGAGCGAGCAGCGCGGAGAAGAAGGGACTTCACCCCCACAGATTGACGGAATCGAGGCAAAACAACTCGCGCGGGCCGGCACACGAAAACCTGCTGCACCCCTGGTCGCACCACTGCTGCTAGATCAGGCAGGAAAACGATGACGAGGAAGAGCTGACGAGCGGCGGCCTGTGCGCCGTGTGACATACCACCAACACCATGTCACACGTTGTGTCCTTACCCGGATACCGCGATCGAATCGTGAAGCATGTGACGACAGCTCAGCACGGCGTCCTCCCCGCCCCCACGCTGCGGCCTCAACCTGTCCCGTCGTTCACGGCGGACGTGGAGAGACGACGGCCAACAGCTGACGGAACCAAGCAGTTGGCAACCCGTGGCGACTGCCGTGCTGCTGGCGCCGAGCAACGAGCAGTGCTCGTCTCTCTCGGCGGAATCAGGGGGCGTGCGAGCGCGACCAGCAACGAAGATGACACGTATAAGATTTTTAAAAGTCTTTTTATGAAAAGTCTAGATGTAAAAGACGTCTTTTTAAAGGACTGACGCGGTTCCTAATTACTTTTCGTCCTTCCGCGGCCATGTGGACGACGGCCCATAAAGAAATAACAGACCGCAGCGACCTTCACGGCCCATAGGCTTTTGCCTTACCGAGGGAACGTGGCCCGTCCAAGCCGGCAAATGACATCAGTCCCCAGGCCCCGAGGGGGGAGGGGGATCTCGGAGCCGAGGCGCCCAAGATCTCCGTCAAACTACGCAAACATGTATGCTATGTGTCAGTGGTTCAGAAATACTAATGTGACCCGCGAGTACTGAGTATATTAGTATAGGACTAGACCAGGGACCGGGGATGATGGATCGATCGTGCCGCCATGAGGAGGGGCGCCAAGGTGAACGGCAGTGACACGGGGCCACGATACGAACGGTAAATTTTCTAGCGGACATTAGTCAGGGCCCGCTCAAAACGTATCCCGATTCGATACGGCCCGCTCAAAAGTATCCGCAGTTCCTCTCAGCCCACAAAGAAAATTGAAGTGGCTGTGGGCCAATTTATTTTTTCGAACGCCGGAGGAGGGCCTGCGAAGAATCTGAAAAACGAAACTTAATTCGGATTAAAATGAACGGAATGGAGAATCAAACGAGCATGAATAGTTTTTGTTTAGAAGGAGAGTGGCATCAGCTGATTGGCTCTGTACGTCTAGGAACACTCCGTCCGTGTGCATAGTTCTTGCAGACGAGAATGCCACGACACACAAGGCGCTAGCATGCAAACACCACGGCGAATGCCACGATGTTCCTCGGCTAAACCCGCGATTATCTGAATTCCCGCGGCAATTGCCAGGCAAATCATAGGTGGTGAGAGTTCCGAGGCTGATCGATCCAGCATGCCCGCCCGTGCGCCATATAAAGCCCATGCCCGAGCGCGCAGCGATGCAGCTCAACAGAGCAAGCCAGCCATGGAACTCTCCAAGCTCTCCCTTCTCCCGTTCCTTCTCCTCGCAGCCGTGGCCAGCGTGACCGCAGACGAGCTGCGCACGTTCATCGTCCACGTGCAGCCGCACGAAAGCCTCGTGTTCGATACTCCAGACGACCGAACGGCGTGGTACGAGCAGTTCCTGCCCGAGGACGGCCGGCTCCTCCACGCGTACCACCACGTCGCCAGCGGCTTCGCGGCCCGGCTGACGCAGCGGGGGCTCGACGCGGTCTCCGCCATGCCGGGGTTTGTGAGCTCCGTCCCGGACCAGACGTACGCGCTGCAGACGACGCACACGCCGCAGTTCATCGGGCTGGACGCGCGGCTGCAGGGTGGCGCGGGGAACGACACGTCCGAGCGTGGCGCCGGCGTCATCATCGGCGTGCTCGACACCGGCATCTTCCCGGAGCACCCCTCGTTCGACGACCACGGCATGCCGCCGCCGCCTGCCAGGTGGAAGGGGCGCTGCTACTTCAACGGCTCGGCGTGCAACAACAAGCTCATCGGCGCGCGCGATTTCACCACGGAGAACGTCACGACCGCACCGCCGGTGGACGACGCCGGGCACGGCACGCACACGGCGAGCACGGCGGCGGGCGCGGTCGTGCCGGGCGCTCAAGTGCTGGGCCAGGCCATGGGTGTCGCCGTCGGGATGGCACCCCGCGCGCACATCGCCATGTACAAGGTCTGCCTCGAGACGGGCTGCTCCGTCTCCGACATACTCGCCGGTATTGACGCCGCCGTGGCCGATGGCTGCGACGTCATCTCCATGTCACTTGGCGGGCCGTCACAGCCGTTCCACCAAGACCCCATCGCCATCGGAACGTTCGGCGCGATCGAGAAGGGTGTTTTTGTCAGCATGGCAGCAGGAAACTTCGGGCCGGGAGGCAGCACTCTGTCAAACGAGGCACCATGGATGCTCACCGTCGCCGCGAGCACCATGGATCGTTCGATTCGCACGACGGTGCGGCTGGGGAACGGCCTCCACTTCCATGGCCAGTCGACCTACCAGCCAACAGACTCGGCCGCCGGGTTCCACCCTTTGGTCTACGCCGGAGCGAGCGGGAAGACTTTCGCTCAGTTCTGCGGCAACGGCTCCTTCGATGGCTTCGACGTGAAGAACAAGATCGTGGTCTGCGAATTTGGAGGACAAGTCCCAAGGGTCCTCAAAGGCGAGGTGGTAAAAAGTGCCGGTGGCGCCGGCATGATATTGGTGAACCAGTTTCCCCAAGGCTACGACACGCTTGCTGATTCGCATGTCCTCCCCGTGTCGCACGTCGACTACGCTGACGGCGCAGCCATCAAGTCCTACATCAATTCCACGGCAAATCCCATGGCACGGATCGTCTTCAGCGGTACAATACTCGGCGAGTCGCCGGCTCCGTCGATCGTCTTCTTCTCCTCCCGCGGGCCGAACAGCCAGGACGCCGGCATCCTAAAGCCCGACGTCACCGGCCCCGGCGTGAACGTGCTCGCCGCATGGCCGTTCAGAGTCGGTCCACCTTCCTCGTCGCCGCCTCTCCCTGGAACCACCTACAACATCATCTCCGGCACGTCCATGTCAACGCCGCACCTCAGCGGCGTCGCGGCGTTCATCAAGAGCAAGCATCCGGACTGGTCACCGGCGGCGATCAAGTCGGCCATCATGACAACCGCCGACATCAACGACCGCTCCGGCAACCCGTTGCTCGACGAGCAGCACTCGCCGGCCAGCTTCTTTGCCACCGGTGCCGGCCACGTCAACCCGGTGAAGGCCACAGACCCCGGTCTAGTATACGACATTGCACCCAGTGACTACGTCAGCTACCTCTGCGGCATGTACACGAATCAGGAGGTGTCGGTGATCGCACGCCGGCCGGTAAACTGCTCGGCCATCACGGTGATCTCCGATCGGCTGTTGAACTATCCGTCGATCTCGATCACGCTCCCGACAGCGTTGAACTCGACAAGGCCGGTGGTTGTTAGGCGCACAGTGAAGAACGTCGGCGAGGTGCCGTCATCGTACTACGCGGCCGTCGACATGCCAGAGAGCTCCGTAGCCGTGGTCATCTACCCGGATAGGCTGGAGTTCACGGAGCCTAATCAAGAGAAGGCCTTCCGTGTACTCGTGTGGCCAAAACAAAGCAACGTGAAGGTGGTTCAGGGTGCTCTCCGGTGGGTGTCGGACACGCACACCGTGAGGAGCCCCATCTCCGTCACCTTCGCATGACAACATCGGTGCGTTTGCGCTTCCCGCACAAGCACAAATTGAATCATTGCTCGGGACTCACGTCCAATAAACGGTCCACAGACAGCAGCACTGTGGTCATATCATTTAGGCCTTCGGCATGGTACGCTCAAATGGTCCGTTGGGCCACGACCCATCTTTTTTTTTTCCAAAGAAACCCCTTTATTTTGTCACTTGGTACGTACAAGAATAACAGATTGTCAGCTGAAAGGAACATGATAAATCATGAATGGTTCGGTGTTTTATGAATTCCACTTTTTTAGGAGTGATGTCAAATAAATTAAGAATACATGAATGGTTCGGTTCCGTGTAATATTTCATGATCAAATTCAATTAAGTTAAAAAAATAGAAATTAGCAGAAAAACAAATTGAATAGTTATGATACAAATAACAGTATAACTATTTATAATTTATACATCAAACTTGATTTCAGTTGAAAGATATGAAAGGGGCCAAATATAGCCGTCTCGCACAAGGTTACACATATACTAGCAGTCAAAAAAACGACCTTGGCAGCTAGCAGCATGAAGCCAGTAATCTGTCCTTTGGTGTCGCACCGAGAATATGCGATGCCGTGCCAACTTCCATCCCGCTTTTATTTATGCAGTCCACCACAAAACTCTGTAAAACAAGATATATCTGTGGTTGTGGATGCTCTGTTCACGGATTGGAGTCGAAACCCATGATTCCCCGGTGATCTTACCTGTTGCCTCTTCGCTGCGTAGTTGTGCTATATATACTGCTGGCCATGGGCAACATCACGATCTGCTGCAGCCACATTCCTAGCTGACGCTCATAGCCCCATTCGTCGTCCCAAAATCCATTCGGCGATTCCGAAGCGACCATCATGTCCACGTCGTAAACTCAGTCTTGTCTCCTTGAAAGCACCTCCCAACACGGGCACGGCTAAAAAGGTTCTGTGCCACGGCCAGATCAAAGCCGGCCTTGCCTGCAGGTACAAGAAAACTTCAATGAATGAAACTTTAGTAATTAGATAATTAACCAAGCAGGTCTTATATAATGGCCGTCCTCGCGAGCATGTTAGATCAGAGAGATCCAATCATGGAAAGCTTCAAGCCCCTCAGCTTGCTTCCCGTTCTTCTCTTTACAGTTGTCGGCGCTGTGGCCGGCGATGAGCTCCGGACGTTCATCGTCCACGTGCAGCCGCACGAAAACCACGTGTTTGCCACGGCCGATGACCGAACAACGTGGTACAACTCGTTCCTCAGGGAGGATGGCCGGATCGTACACTCGTACCACCACGTCGCCAGCGGCTTCGCTGCACGGCTGACGCTGCAGGAGCTCGACGCGCTTTCCGCCAAGCCGGGGTTCGTCATGGCGGTGCCGAACAAGGTTTACAAGCTGCTGACCACGCACACGCCGAGCTTCCTAGGGCTGGACGTGCCTCAAGACGGGAGGAAGAACTACGGCTCCGGGTTCGGCGACGGCGTCATCATCGGCGTGCTCGACACCGGCGTGTTTCCAAACCACCCCTCCTTCAGCGGCCACGGCATGCCGCCGCCGCCGGCCAAGTGGAAGGGGCGCTGCGACTTTAACAGGTCCGCGGCGTGCAACAACAAGCTCATTGGCGCTCGGTCGTTCGAGTCGGATCCGTCCCCGCTCGACCAGGACGGGCACGGCACGCACACGTCGAGCACCGCGGCGGGAGCACCGGTGCCGGGCGCCCAGGTGCTCGGCCAGGGCCTCGGCACGGCTTCCGGGATAGCGCCCCGCGCACACGTCGCGATGTACAGGGTGTGCGGCGACGAGTGCACCAACGCCGACATACTCGCGGGCATCGACGCGGCCGTGGGCGACGGCTGTGACGTTATCTCCATGTCCATCGGCGGGGAGACGGAGCCTTTTTACCGGGACACCATCGCCGTCGGCACGTTTGGCGCCGTCGAGAAGGGCGTGTTCGTCAGCATGGCGGCCGGCAACGACGGTCCAGGCCCCAGCACGCTGTCCAACGACGCGCCGTGGATGCTCACCGTCGCGGCGAGCACCACGGACCGTCTGATCAGCGCCCAGGTGCGCCTCGGGAACGGCCTCTCGTTCGACGGCGAGTCGGTTTACCAGCCAAACATCTCGACCACCGTCTCCTACCCCTTGGTCTACGCGGGCGCCAGCTCAACACCGGATGCCAATTACTGCGGCAACGGGTCGCTGGACGGCTTCGACGTGAAGGGCAAGATAGTGCTGTGCGACCGTGGCAACGACATTGCGAGGCTCGAAAAAGGCGCCGAGGTGAAGAGAGCCGGAGGCTTCGGCATGATTTTGGCCAACGAGTTCCCCGATGGGTACAGCACCCTCGCCGACGCGCACGTCCTTCCAGCTTCGCACGTGAGCTACGCCGCTGGGGTTGAGATCAAGAAGTACATCAACTCCACGGCAAACCCGGCGGCGCAAATCTTATTCAAGGGCACGGTCCTCGGCACGAAGCCAGCCCCGGCTATCACTTCGTTCTCGTCGCGTGGGCCCAGCCCCCAGAACCCCGGCATCCTGAAGCCCGACATCACGGGCCCCGGCGTGAGCGTACTCGCGGCGTGGCCATTCCCGGTGGGTCCTCCGGCGGCGCAGGCGCAGGTGTCCCCCGGCCCGACCTTCAACTTCGAGTCCGGCACGTCCATGTCGACGCCGCACCTCAGTGGCATCGCCGCGCTGATCAAGAGCAAGCACCCTGGCTGGTCACCGGCGGCGATCAAGTCCGCCATCATGACAACCGCCGACCCCGCTGACAGATCCGGTAACGTAATCGTCGACGAGCAGCACGTGCCGGCCAACTTCTTCGCCACAGGCGCCGGCCATGTCAACCCGGACAGGGCCATCGACCCCGGCCTGGTCTACGACATCGCCCCCGCCGACTACATCGGCTTCCTCTGCGGGCTGTACACGAGCAAGGAGGTCTCGGTGATCGCACGCCGCTCGGTCGACTGCTCGACCGTCACGGTGATCCCGGACCGCATGCTGAACTACCCGTCGATCTCGGTCACGCTCCCGTCGTCGACGACGAACCCCACGGCTCCGGTGGCGGTGAGCCGCACGGTGAAGAACGTCGGGGAGACACCGGCGGTGTATTACGCAAAAGTCAACCTGCCGGGCGCTGTGCAGGTGAAGGTCACGCCGAGCTCGCTGCAGTTCACCGAGGCGAACCAGGTGCAGAGCTTCACGATTTCCGTGTGGCGAGGACGACAGAGCACCCCCGCGAAGTTCGTGCAGGGATCGTTACAGTGGGTGTCTGACAAGCACAGCGTGAGGAGCCCCGTCTCCATCTCCTTTGCCTGATCGTAGCTAGGGTTCGAATGCTCCATCGACATAACTGTTTTACTTCTGCATTTCTGCGTATTTCCGTCTTGGCTGTTCCCTTTTGCGCACACGCGTTCATTTTAGATATTGTTTGTTTAGTAAATGCAAGGGTAAAAGTAATTGTAATACATCATTATTGCATTTGAAATAAGCAAAATACACGGTTTATTTGGTTCAACAAAGTAACAGGATGCAAAGTGTCAAGACCCACCTCTTTGCGGGGCCCACTTGTGTATCTCGTATCAATCTCTGGATCAGTAGTCGGTACGCACAATAGAATAGATCAAAAAACATGCATTACTTCAACCTTAACATAACTTTTAAGGTCTTACAGACAAGTCTTTAATTTACAAGTCATTGGCCTCGCAGGGCCTCAAAAGAACGACAAACTAGTGAAAGGCAGCGGACTAAGTGGCTACCATTCCCCTCAGGCAGCCTTGGGCGCAGGACTAGGCCTACTCGTCGATGTATTGTGCTTCATCCTCCATCTCCCTCTCTTCCTATGCTTCTGAGGGTCGCGAAGAAAGCAAGACTGAGTACGGAAGGTACTCAGCAAGCCCTAACACTACGCAAGGGAATGTGTTTCATGCTAGCGTTATAACAAGGAAGGGCCATATGGCTTAGGATTGCCGAAAAGTATTCATGCAGGGTCTTCTTTGAAGAAGATTTTACAAAGCAAAAGAGGCAGTTGTTTCTTGCTTTTAGTTGGTGGGACCTGGGGGAGTTTGAGCCCCATCCCGCCAGTTCCCTAAGTTTTAACCGAACGTTCAAGCCCACGGCTTTACTAGTTCTCGGCACACAGCCGAAATCGCCAAAACACGGCAAACACGGCCACCCATCACACCAAAGAACACACTAAGGTTAATCAAAAAGAGCTCGGTGCATAGTGTGCCAATACCGTGGCAACAATTATCCGGATTTACACTCTGCAGAGGTTGTACACTTTACCCACAGG
This sequence comes from Neostapfia colusana, assembly GCA_030760725.1. Lineage (NCBI taxonomy): Eukaryota > Viridiplantae > Streptophyta > Magnoliopsida > Poales > Poaceae > Neostapfia > Neostapfia colusana. Next base: position 3,413,445 of record JASWHV010000017.1, read on the forward strand.
TCAAGCTCTCCTAGCAAGGGAGTAGCATAACGTTCGCCTCATCTTCCCCGAGTAACCCCACAATCACACCTCGGGACGCACCCAGGGGCTATTCGGGCAATTACGCTCCCAGTCGGACCACGAGTAATGACTCCCCCGTGTCTTTTCCTAGTCCCCCGTGCCCTACTGGCCGCCAGGTGGCTCATGTGGAAGTCATCAAGAAGGTAGAGAGAGTTTTGCCCATACAGGTTCTGTGGTTGTACGGAATCACTATGACAAGATCATATGAACCGGTCTTGGTGAGGCGGCTCCGTCCATGTCCACGACAGGTGGACTACATCGAAGCACACACTACTCATTCACCAATCCCACCTCAACCACCCCTTTTTCCTACTTGATTCCACGCAGGTTGTATGGCACCATCCCCAACCCATTTTCTAACTCACACCACCAATACACCTTTCACACTTTTCGCAAATCCAATGATTAATTGTAGTGAGACGCGATGCGAACATTGCAAGGGTCCCTAAGCATTCTACTTTCAAGGGATTACGCACGTCATCACGTTATATTGTGATGACAGGGCCTTAGGGCGTCAAGGATGAGTTGACAAGGTCATGGAAGGTTCGTGGCACATCGCAAGTCAACCACGTGACTACGCGACCACTAGCCAAATGGGTCTTAGCTACCACAACGTTTAAAAGTAGTCACGAAAAACATGCATAATGAAAGCAGGCTAACATGGTGATTTCGCAAATTCATAGGAGCAATAATGATCAAGGGAGTTAGAGCTTGCCTTCGAAAGCTTCTAAGAACTCTTCGTAATCCGGGTCTTCGAGTTCCTCGTCGAATCCCTCGCTCGCTATAGTACGTAAATTGTTCAAGTTAGCGTCGAATCCAAAGGATTGCAAAACTTAGGTACTACCTCAGTAAGGTGGTTGTAGGGGTTTTAGGGGGTTGTGTCTTTGGCCGGGGGACTCATCCTATCCCCGTTTGCCATTTACTTGATTATTTGGGTTAGTGCAAGTACTAGCAATTAGCAACGCTTACAAAAAAATGGTTTTTAGCCTTAGAGTTTTACGTACTTGCGAATGTTCTTTCCAAGTTTTTGTGTTCACTTATCAGGTGTATCTAGCGCTTTTCTCTACATGTAGCGGCTGACCGGCGGGGCCAGGACCTCACAGGTCACTGTTCCGTGGCACGGGACTTGGTCCATAGCTGCTGGCCCTCCGGTCCACATGGACCGAGTCCGTAGGAGCTCTATCAAGCGTGCGGTGAGCTGGCGCCCGTGGGGCGCTAGGTCAGCGACCACATCAGCACCTTGCCCGTGAGGCCCTGCCACCTGGCTGCTATGTGAGTGGCCGGTCAGGGGAGGTTGTCGGCACGGCGAAGGCGACCAACGGCTAGCCGGTGCCGCACTTTCTTGGTGGGTTTTTCCAACTTGGCTCATGCCGGAAGTATACATAGCGTGGGGAGTCTAACGGAAAGGTCCTTAGGCCACGGGGGTCGCCGGAGAGGCGGTGGCAGTTCGCCGGAGATAGCGGCGGTGGTGGCCGGGTGGGTTGGTTTGCTAGCATGCCGCGCCACGTGTACTCCATGCGCATGCCATAGAGGCGCCACCTAGGATTGGGCAGCGGGGTGGTTGCCGGCGGCTAGCCGGAGCCACAATCCTTTCGTTCTCCGGGACAACCAGCTAGTGGTCGGGCCTCTACACATCGTGAGGAGTCCTGTAGGTGGGGTGTGCAGCTAGGACGACTGTCGGAGCGTCGCTAGTGGCTTTGCCGGGGTATGCGGGGACGGCGATGTTCTTTGAACTCGCTGTTACACATGTTTTCCCTCAGCCTAGCGTGTTGGCTACGTGCGCGAGGGTGCGTAGGTGCTGCGGGGACCTCGGTTGGGTCAATGCAGCCCTCAGGAGAACCGACGACACACCATGGTAACGGCGAGCTCGGTCTCGCGTGGTTAGCCCGTCTCGGCGACTTAAAACACAGAGTATTGCGCGGAGAGCTATAGGAGACCACAAAGATGCTGCTACACTAAGGAGTCGAGGTGTGGGGAGCTCACCGTGGACTCGGGAGGAGGCCGGAGTTGAGGAAGAAGGCGCTGTTCTTGCGAGATTTTGGCGCCGACGACCCTTCTTCTTGCTCAATCGGTGCTGTGAGCTCGGTGGTGGGCGTGTGAGGAGGAACTGAGGAAGGGGGCGCCCATTTTATAGCCGGGCGAGGCATCTCGGTGTCCAGCACGCGGTGGGGGCGCCTGGCAGCCGCATTTGATGCGGAATCGCCGGAATCCGGGGAGGAGCAGAGCGAGGAGACCCCTGGACGCGACGCGGTGAGTGTTGAAGACGGTGTGGGGGCGAGGAGAGGTGTCCCGTCACCGGATTTCCGACGCGCGAGCGAGCGGCCGACCCCGAGCCTGCTCGATTCGGTGTCAAATCGTCGGGATCTGCGGTGGCGCAGCGGCGGACGTCTGCTTGGTGAGGCGTGGCGTGGGGGCGGCGGCCTGCGATGGGACGGGGCGACGGGTTTCTGGGCGGCGGCACGGCTGCCCTGGCAGGGTCTCGGGAGGGCGGTGGCGAGAGGTAGAAGAGAGGGCGCTGCGGCGCCTGGGGCTGGGTCGGGGGAAAGAAGGGGGCCGCACGGAGGGGAGAAAGGAATTAGGCCGGGCCGCCGGGCTGCGCTAGGTGAGGTAGTTTTTTTTTGCCAATTTTGTGCCCGTTACAGATCTACCCCACTTAAATGGAATCTCATCCTCGAGATTCGGTTACCTCCTCAAATAGATGAGGAAACTCTCTCCTGAGGTCGTCATCTCGTTCCCAGGTAGCTTCTGCTTCGGTATGGTTAGTCCATTGGACTCGGCAGAATCGCACCGCCCTCGTGCGCGTCTGCCGGGTGATTATGTCTAGGATCCTTGTATGCAGCTCTTGGTATCTTAAGTCCGGCTATAGGTCCATTGCGTCAGATGATACCCGTTCCTCAGGTACTCCCAGGCATTTCTTGAGTTGTGATACGTGGAACACGTTGTGGACATCAGACATGGTCTCTGGCAGTTTCAAACGGTAGGCTACTACTCCTATTCTTCCGAGTATTTCAAATGGTCCGATGTATCGTGGGGCCAACTTTCCCCGTATCTGGAACCTTCTCGTTCATCGGATAGGCGACACCTTGAGGTATACAAAGTCCCCCTTTTCAAAAGTGAGCTCCCTTCGATGGGTGTCTCCATAGCTCTTTTGTCTCCTCTAGGCTACCTTGAGGTTCTCTCTGATTGTGGCCACTCGTTCCTCTGCGTCCTTAATTATGGCGGGCCAAAATACGATCGCTCCCCAACCTCTGACCACATCAGTGGTGTTCGGCACTTTCTTCCGTACAATGCCTCGAAGGGTGACATCTGTAGGCTGGCATGGTAGCCGTTGTTGTAGGAGAACTCTGCGAAGGACAGGCTCTTCTCCCAGTCCCTTCCATATGTTAGAGCACATGCACGTAGCATGTCTTCTAGTATCTGATTTACCCGTTCAGTCTGACCGTCCGTCTGCGGATGGTAGGCGGAACTGTAATCCAGTTTGGTGCCAAAAAGCGCATGCAAACTCTTCCAAAAGTGTGTCGTGAACTGGGAGCCACGATCCGACACTATCCGGCTTGGTACTCCGTGTAGTCGGAGTATGTGGTCGATGTATAGCTATGCTAGTTGGTCTCCACGGTGGGTCGTTTTGACTGGTATGAAATGGGTCACCTTCCTCAGACGATCCACGATGACCCAAACAGAGTTGTTTCCCTTTTTCGTCCGTGGTAACTCGGTTATGAAATCCATGGCGATTTCATCCCCTTTCCACACTGGTATGGTTAGGGGTTGTCGCAACCCCGCTGGCCTCTGATGCTCGCCCTTTACTCGGTGGCAGACGTCGCAATGGGCGACAAACTCTGTTATTTCTCTTTTCATGGCCACCCACCAATACTTTTCCTTTAGGTCCTGGTACATCTTGGCGATTCTCAGGTGGATGGAGTATGCTGAGTTGTGGGCCTCATCCATTATCAGTTGTCTTAGCCCGTTCGCCTTCGGCACACATATTCGGTTCTCGTACCATAGGGTCTCGTGCTCGTCCACTCGAAACCCAGGGGCTTTGCCTACCCCTGTCCGAGCCTTTAGTGTACGGATTTCCGCATCCCCCCGTTGGGCTTGCCGAATTCGGTCCTCCAACGTGGGTTGTAGGCATAGGGTGCCCAGATACCTGTTGGGTGCTACGTGCAGGTTCAACCTCTGCATTTCCGCCCTCAGGCTTGGTTGGCGGGTAACAGGCCTTATTGTGTTATAGTGAGCCTTCTGGCTTAGGGCGTCGGCTACTACGTTAGCTTTTCCGGGGTGATACTGCACTTCGAGGTTGTAGTCCTTTATCAGCTCCAACCACCTTCGCTGCCTTAGGTTTAATTCCGACTGGGTGAATATGTATTTGAGGCTCTTGTGGTCTGTAAAGATATGACACTTGTTTCCGATCAGGTAGTGTCTCCAGATCTACAGCGCGTGGACCACAGCTGCCAATTCCACGTCATGGGTTGGGTAGTTATTTTCATGGACCTTCAGTTGTCTGGATGCATAGGCGACGACTCAGTCATCCTGCATCAGCACACACCCGAGTCCTTGTCGGGAGGCGTCGCAGTATAGGATAAAATCCTTGTGTATATCCGGCAAGATCAACACTAAGGTTGCGGTCATCTGCTTCTTTAAGTCTCTGAAGCTGTTCTCGCAGGCGGGAGTCCACTCAAATCTCTTGTCCTTCTTTGTCAACTTGGTCACGAGTCTCGCAATTTTGGAGAACCCTTCGATAAACCTCTGGTAATATCCGGTTAGTCCAAGGAAGCTGCGTATTCCCGTCACGCTGGTGGGCTGCTTCTCGTCAGTGACTGCCTCGACTTTAGCTGGATCTACTGCCACTCCCTCGGCCTCTATGATGTGCCCGAGGAACACGACCTGCCACAGCCGAAATTCACACTTGCTGAATTTGGCGTACAACTGGTGCGCTCTTAGCCTTCCCAGCACTATTCTGAGGTGTTCGGCATGCTCCGCCTGATTTTTCGAGTAGATCAATACGTCGTCTATGAAGACAACGACAAACTTATCCAACTCTTCCATGAATATCCTATTCATTAGATTAATAAAGTAAGCCGGTGTGTTGGTCAGCCCGAACGGCATTACTGTGAAATTGTACTGTCAGTAACGAGTCACAAAGGTCGTCTTCATGATGTCTGCGTTCCTGATCTTCAACTGATAGTAACCAAATCGCAGATCGATCTTAGAAAAGTACTTCGCCCCCTTTAGTTGGTCGAACAAGTCATCGATCCGCGACAAGGGATACTTGTTCTTGCTCGTGACCTCATTCAGGGATCGGTAGTCGATACACATCCTCAAGCTATCGTCCTTCTTTTTGACAAATAGTACGGGAGCTCCCCAGGGCGAAGAGCTAGGTCAGATAAATCCTTTATCTTGCAATTCTCCGATCTGCGCCTTTAGCTCGACTAGCTCGTTGGCTGCCATCCGATACAGCCTCTTGGCTATCGGTGTCGCCCCAGGTATCAGGTCGATCAGGAATTCGACATCCCTATCCGGGGGCATTCCGGGTAGTTATTCTAGGAATACGTTCGGGTATTCACTTACAACTGGCACTTGCTCCAAGGGTGTTGTTTCCAGACTGCACACTAGGGGTTCCATCCTGAGCTTACGGGGTTGGCATGTCACGGTAATCCCGTCACGGTTCGTCGCCGTGACCTTGCGGTCGGCAGATGATATATTCTCTTTATGTCGTGCCAGCCAGTCCATTCCAAGGATGACATCTATGCCGTCCGACTTCAGGACGACTAGGTCTGCTAGAAATTCTACCCCACTTATTTGAATCTTAACCCCCAGGCATCCGAGGTGGCACTTTATAGTGGCCCCTGGGGATCTGGTCTCTAGTGGGGTTTTTAGCCATACCGTGGGCAGTCCACTTTTAGCAACGAAGTTGGAGTAAACAAAGGAGTGCGAAGCCCCAGAATCAAATGGTACCGTGGCGAGGGTTGAGTTGACCAGGTACTCACCTAGTACGACGTCTGGAGCATCCTCAGCCTAGCTTGCGTCGATGTGGTTCACACGACCGCGTCCGAAGGACTGAGCTCGGTTTGCGGTCCTGACGCCTGCGGTGGGTTGCGCCTGTTGTTGGACGCAACGGTCCTTACTCCTGAGTTTCTCACGGGCATCATTTGGTTTCCTCATGAGCAGGCAATTTGCGATCAAGTGCCCCGAGTCGCGGCAATGGAAGCAAGCCCTGCCGGCAGTCGTCGTCCGAGTTGTGTTGGCATTGCCCTGCTGCGGTACATTGGTGCTTGGCAGCCGGTATTGCTGCATTGGCTGTTGTAGGTTGGACCCCGTGGTGCGGAACTGCATTGTGGGTTGTTGTCGTGGCTTCGGCGGGAAGCTAGGCCTTGCCCGTTGGAATCGCTCTTGCTGCTTGAACTTCTGCACCTGAAACTTCGTCTTTCGTTCCCCATCTAGCTGGGAACGTGCCTCTTCTAGTAGTGTGGCCCTATTCATGAGGGTGTTGAAGTCCGGGTATATGTGTGTGAAAAGTTGGGCTTTCATGACACCGTTCAACCATTTGCGGAAATGGTCTTGCTTCTTCTTATCACTGTTGATTTCGCTACTGGCGTAGCGTCCTAACTTCAAAAGCTTCTTGATGTATTGGTTGATGGTCATGGCTCCTTGACGTAGTGCACGGAACTCGTCTGCCTTCATTTCAATAACTCCTTCGGGGATATGGTAATCTCAGAAGGCTTGCTGAAACTCCTCCCAGCTTATTGTGTCAGGTTCGGCCGCTGCTTCACGGTAGTTGTCCCACCATTCCGCGGCAGCTCCCACTAGCTGATGGGAGGCTAGCATTACTCGCTCCTGGTCTCTGGCTGCGGTGATGTCGAGTTTCTTGCCTATGTTGCGCAGCGAGTCTTCGGCTGCCAACGGGTCCTCGTCAGCGCCGTCAAAGACCGGGGTTCGAAGTCTCATGAACTCCGACATCCTCGAGGGCGGAGGCGCCCTAAGGCCTCGCTGCCCCTGCATTGCCTGAGTTATGGTCTGTAACATCTGTGTCTGTATTGCCATGACTTCGGCCAACGTAGCCGGTGGTGGTGGAGGCACCACTTCCTCCTCCACAGCTGGCACTTCTTCGGGGTTGATTTCCCCAACTCTCTCCGGAAGGTTGTTTGCCCTATTGGGTTCACCTCCTCCAAAAGTTGCTACCCGTGGGGCCTGGATTGGTGCATGGCGTCCTGCTCCCTTGCCCCTCCGGGCGGGTATGCTTCGAGGTGCCCGCACCACAGGTGCCTGAGCCCCTTCGGCAACGCGCTCCTAGTGTGCTTGAACTCTGGCGGATCTCTTGGTGGCCATCTGGGGAAGTAAAATTTTAAGGAAGTTTAGTTGTTGCTTTATTTATTATTTCATGTTTTACGTGACCATATTCTAGTATGAAGGTTTGCTAACTATGTTCATATTTTACTTATTATTATATTATTATTATTTCCCAAGAGGGGTGCCCCTCGTCTTAGATCTTGCCCATTTCACTCAATAGAGTTTTATCACACATACCGGAAGTCCCTTAAATCCCGACAAATCACATCATCATTACTAGAGTACAACCATCACATGGTACAACACATAGCAGGTCTAGGACCTTGCAACACACTCACGCCACATCTAACGATCACGATGCTAATCATCCACTAACACGGGATACATAACTCACACTATGCCGGGCTACTCATGGTACTACAGGCTGTTGCCTACTGTGGTGGGACTCGTGAGGGTACGACGTCTCCATGCCGTGGTCCTGGCGCCACTCGCGCCCCAAGTCGATCCCGTCGTCGACCAACTCCTCAACAGTGAAGGGGAACTGTCCACCGTCGTGTCCTGCGGTCCCCTGACTAGGTCCTCCACAACTAGCAACCTCCTCCAGTATCTCGACGGTCGAGTCCTCATCGTCGCCTCCCTGCGGGTGCTCGTCCTCCTCTGGCTCGTCTCCGGTGTCGTCGTTGGAGTCGTTGTACGTCTCTGTGCTCCCAGTGCGTCCTCCACGCACCTGCTCTAACAGTCGAAGGCTCTTGCCTCGCCGAAGCGTCCAGCGCCCGTGGCTATAGTGGCCCGGACGGAGGGAGTCGCGTGGGGTACAGCTGGCACACGCATCGTTTGTGGGCCACTCTCGTGCTGCACGACCAGGGTGCTCTTACGAGCAGTGATCCGGACTCATGCTCCTCCGGTGCGAGCTCCGGCCTGGTACAGTAAGTCCAACTCCCTGACGTGCGCTGTAGTCCTATGGTTGAGCTCCACGCGCAGAGCCTCGGTCACCTCACAAGCTCGGTGCGGCCTCGTTTAGCTGGGCCTGCAGACTCCTCACTCTAGCTTCTGCGTCCTGAGTGCGAGCAACCTCTGCCCTTCACTCTGTGTGGGCGTCCTCGCAGCACTGGTCCAGGGCGTGCAGGTATCTGGCGGTCTCTGTCAAGGTGGTGTCCTCCACGGTCCTGGTGGGTCCCTCCAGTGTCGCAACTCGGTGCCTCCAGACGTAGCTGTCCTCACGGCGCACGGGGAAGTAGCGGATGGGCATTGGCCCAGTCCGCTCCATGCACCTGTCACTGAGCTCCAACAGTGCCTTCCGTGCAACGGCTCTAATGGAGTCTGCATAGCGGGCTCTGGTGAAGGTGAGCGAGTAGGGTTGCACTCCGTAAGGTCCTGACGCCTCAGTGACGTGGACCTCTGCCTCGCAGCGGAGTGCACCGTCCTCCTCATACTCCCTCCAGCGGTAGCACGGAAACCTCGTGTAGCTGAGTCTCTCCAAGGTGCGGATCAGCACCTGCGGGAACCCAGTCACGTCCTGGCAAGTGCCCTCAGACCAGCCATCCATGTGTCAAGGTAAACTACGGGTCAGTGTTGTTTTGACAAAAATATTTTTACATAAGAGTGAGGTAAGTCTCATAAAAGGTAGGTTTTCGCACATAAATTTGGAAAATACGTGTTCCGTCGATGTTTCGTCTCTATGGCTTCATCCTACGGCCAAGTACGGCTCTAATACCACTCTGTCAGGACCCACCTCTTGCGGGGCCCACTTGTGCATCTCGTACCAATCCTTAGATCAGTAGTCTGTATGCACAATAGAATGGATCGAAATCCATGCATTAATTCAGCCTTAACATAACCTTTAAGGTCTTACAGCCAAGTCTTCAAGTTACAATTCATTGGCCTCGCAGGGTCTCAAAAGAGCGACAAACTAGTGAAAGGCAACGGACTAAGTGGCTCCCATTCCCCTCAGGCAGCCTTGGGCGCAAGACTAGGCCTACTCGTCAATGTATTGTGCTTCATCCTCCATCTCCCTCTCTTCCTCTGCTTCTGAGGGTCGCGAAGAAAGCAAGAGTGAGTACGGAAGGTACTCAGCAAGCCCTAACACTACGCAAGGGAATGTGTTTCATGCTAGGGTTATAACAAGGAAGGGCCATATGGCTTAGGGTTGCCGAAAAGCATTCATGCAGGGTCTTCTTTGAAGAAGATTTTACAAAGCAAAAGAGGCAGTTGTTTCTTGCTTTTAGTTGGTGGGACCTAGGGCAGTTTCAGCCCCATCCCGCCAGTTCCCTGAGTTTTTACCGAACGTTCAAGCCCACGGCTTTACTAGTTCCCGGCACACAGACGAAATCTCTAAAACACGACAAACACGACCACCCATCACACCAAGGAACACATTAAGAATAATCAACAAGAGCTCGGTGCATAGCGTGCCAATACCGTGGCAACGGTTATCCGGATTTACACTCTGCAGAGGTTGTACACTTTAGCCACAGGTCAAGCTCTCCTAGCAAGGGAGCAGCATAACGTTCGCCTCATATTCCTCGAGTAACCCCACAATCACACCTCGGGACGCACCCAGGGGATATTCAGGCAATTACTCTCCCAGCTGGACCACGAGTAATGATTCCCCCGTGTCTTTTCCTGGTCCCCCGTGCCCAACTGGCCGCCAGGTGGCTCATGTGGAAGTCACCAAGAAGGTAGAGGGAGTCCTTCCCATACAGGTTCTGTGGTTGTACGGAATCACTATGACAAGGTCATATGAACCGATCCTTGAGTTGGTGAAGAGGCTCCGTCCATGTCCACGACAAGTGGACTACATCGAAGCACACACTACTCATTCACCAATCCCACCTCAACCACCCCTTTTTCCCACTTCACTCCACGCAGGTTGTATGGCACCATCCCCAACCCATTTCCTAACTCACACCACCAAGACACCTTTCACACTTTTCGTAAATCCAATGATTAATTGTAGTGAGACGCGATGCGAACATCGCGAGGGTCACTAAGCATTCTACTTTCAAGGGATTACGCACGTCATCACGTTATATTGTGATGACGGGGCCTTAGGGCGTCAAGGAGGAGTTGACAAGGTCATGGAGGGTTTTTGGCACGTCGCAAGTCAACCACGTGACTACGCGACCACTAGCCAAATGGGTCTTAACTACCACAACGTTTAAAAGTAGTCACGAAAAACATGCATAATGAAAAACAAGCTAACAGGGTAATTTCACAAATTCATAGGAGCAATAATGATCAAGAGAGTTAGAGCTTGCCTTCGAAAGCTTCTATGAACTCCTCGTAATACGGGTCTTTGAGTTACTCGTCGAATCCCTTGCTCGCTATAGTACGTAAATTGTTTGAGTTAGCGTCGAACCAAAAGGATTGTAAGAACTTAGGTACTACCTCAGTAAGGTGGTTGTAGGGGTTTTAGGGGGTTGTGTCTTTGGCCAGGGGCCTCATCCTATCCCCGTTTGCCGTTTACTTGATTATTTGGGTTAGTGCAAGTACTAGCAATTAGCAACGCTTAGAAAAAATGGTTTTTAGCCTTAGAGTTTTACGTACTTGTGAATGTTCTTTCCAAGTTTTTATGTTCACTTATCGGGTGTACCTAGCGCTTTTCTCTGCATGTAGCGGCTGCCCGGCGGGGCCAGGACCTCACGGGTCACTGTTCCGTGGACCGGGACTTGGTCCATAGCTGCTGGCCCTCCGGTCCACATGGACTGAGTCCGCAGGAGCTCTATCAAGCGTGCGGTGAGCTGGCGCCCGTGGGGCATTGGGTCAGCGATCACATCAACACCTTGTCCTTGTGGCCCTGCCACCTGGCTGCTATGTGAGTGGCCGGTCAGGGGAGGTTGTTGGCGCGACGGAGGCGACCGGCGGCTAGCCGGTGCCGCGCTTTCTTGGTGGGTTTGTCCAACGTGGCTCATGCCGGAAGTCTACATAGCGTGGGGAGTCTAACAGAAAGGTCCTTAGGCCACGGGGGTCGCCGGAGAGGCGATGGCAGTTCGCCGGAGATAGCGGCGGTGGCGGCCGGGTGGGTTGGTTTGATGGCATGTCGCGCCCCGCGTACTCCACGCGCATGCCATAGAGGCGCCACCTAGGATTGGGCAGTGGGGTGGTTGCCGGCGGCTAGCCGGAGCCACAATCCTTTCGTTCTCCGGGACAACCAGCTAGTGGTCGGGCCTCTACACATCGTGAGGAGTCCTGTAGGTGGGGTGTGCAGCTAGGACGACTGTCGGAGCGTCGCTAGTGGCTTTGCCGGAGTATGTGGGGACGGCGATGTTCTTTGAACTCGCTGTTACGCATGTTTTCCCTCGGCCTAGCGTGTTGGCTACGTGCGCGAGGGTGCGTAGGTGCTGCAGGGACCTTGGTTGGGTCAATGCAACCCTTAGGACAGCCGGCGACACACCATGGCAATGCCCGAGCTCGGTCTCGCGTGGTTAGCCCGTCTCGGTGGCTTAAAACACAGAGTATTGCGCGGAGAGCTATAGGAGACCACAAAGATGCTGCTACACTAAGGAGTCGGGGTGTGGGGAGCTCACTGTGGACTCGGGAGGCGACCGGAGTTGAGGAAGAAGGCACTGTTCTTGCGAGATTTTGGCGCCGGCGACCCTTTTTCTTGCTCAATCGGTGCTGTGAGCTCGGTGGTGGGCGTGTGAGGAGGAACCGTGGAAGGGGGCGCCCATTTTATAGCCGGGCGAGGCATCTTGGTGTCCAGCACGCGGTGGGGGCGCCTGGCAGCCGCATTTGATGCGGAATCGCCGGAATCCGGGGAGGGGCAGAGCGAGGAGACCCCTGGACGCGACGCGGTGAGTGTTGAAGACGGCGTGGGGGCGAGCAGAGGTGTCCCATCATCGGATTTCCAGCGCGCGAGCGAGCGGCCGACCCCGAGCCTGCTCGATTCGGCATCAAATCGCCAGGATCTACGGTGGCGCACCGGCGGACGTCTGCTTGGTGAGGCGTGGCGTGGGGGGCGGCGACCTGCGATGGGACGGGGCGAGCGGGCGGCGGGTTTCTGGGCGGCGGCGAGAGGGAGAAGAGAGGGCGCTGCGGCGCCTGGGGCTGGGCCGGGGGAAAGAAGGGGTGCGCGCGGAGGGGAGAAAGGAATTGGGCCGGGCCGCCAGGCTGCGCCAGGTGAGGTAGTTTTTTTTGCCAATTTTGTGTCCGTTACACAAAGCCACTACCGGTTCAATGAAGGAAATATAAAAAAATCTTCTTGTATCTATGAAAAAAAAAGAAATACGTGCATGTCTGAGAGAATACATTTGGACCCGATCTGATACTATATATGGCATAGCTGTCCACCTTTGAATGGGAATCTTCTGCAGCTCCAAAACAGAAACCTGTCAAAGCCCATCACAACCGTCTCTAGTTTGTACGATATTGAAAGCCCGAGTTGTGTTATCTTCTCTATAATCCAATGCAATGATTAGCAGTTCTTACGGTAACTAGAGTTAAATCGATGTCCAGGCTGTATTTATCCTGTAGATTTAAAACCCGAAATGAACTCATGGAGAGACTCCAGTACGCCACCCACTGCTTGCATTCCGAATCTGAAAAGGCGTGCCCCTCCGTGGACCTCACGTCAGCCGAGATCCCGCTGGCACGACGGAATGTGCCGACGAAGCCGGGAACACCTCGTCATGATCCACGATCCCCTTCGTCCCATCTTGGACGTCCGTCTCCCATCCCACGGCTCACGCCAACCCCCACGCTCTCCTATCCGCCTCATCTGCCCAGACCAACCAACTAGCGAGACACGCACCCCGCCCCCGGTTTGCCAAGCTAGAAGAAGCTGCCTCTCGCTCTATAGTCTCTCGGGCGAGGAGGGCGCTGTCATGTGGGCGCCGGGCTCGCCGGGAAGGCTGCCGGTGATGGACGAGTGCGGCGAGGACGGGGACGCCGACATGTACGCGTACCGCCGGACGCGCGGGGCGATGGCCTCCTGCTGGGGTCGCTTCGGCGTCGCCGCGCTGTGGCGCGGGCTGCGGCAGCTCAGCCTGGCGCGGCGCAGGGGTCGGCACGGCCGTTCCATCCTCGGCGGCGGCGGGCTCAACTACGACCCGCTAAGCTACGCCCAGAACTTCGACGACGGCGGCCCCGATCCGGACTTCACCGCCAGGTTCGCGCCCGCGCCGGGCGCCATGCCGGACATCGCCGTCCGTTGACGCGCGCGCGCGCTCTTCTCTCGCCGTACGTGCCATGCGCGCGCGACTGCACACGGAGCTTTTACCACTGCTAGCAGCGCGCGCGCCATAGCAAACCGGTATAGTAATCGCTCCATACGGCACACGTCTTCACTCTTCAGTTAGTTCAAATGTACATATACATGCCTGATGGATGAATGTTACTATACTACTGGTAGATCTGTTACAGCTTAATCTTGTTCTTTCTTCAGATGAGATTGGTTGCTGCGGCGTCGTTGCCCAGTTGCCAGGATTCTTGTATGAGCTGTAATAATAAATATTTTTGGTCATGTCACACGGCTATCTATGTTCTGAAGTTCTCGAGCAAATATTCAGTCGCTCTGGATTTTTTGTTTCCACATGAGAGTGCATCGATACTCGTTGAAACTTCACGATTGCATCGAGGAGATTCCTGCTGATATTATGGCCCATGCAGTTGGCGACATATGTTGCTGTAACAATCATGCTACTTGTTTGTCCACTATGCTGACTGCCTGAAAAGGCACTTTCAAGATCGATTTACCCCCAGCTCCTTCCTTAAAATTTAGTAGTTTCTGCACAAGCAAAAGCAGTGCCCAAGAAGTGAACCGAACGGCCAAACACTATGTGCGGGCCCTACCACGTCACCGAGGCCCCCAAAGTTGGGCCTACCTGCTCGTCCCTTCCGACACTCCCAAATTGAAATCGCTGGTGTTTGTTTGTATTTCATATCTGTTACGATAAAAAAAATTGAAATCGCTCTGCTCTGCTCCGCTCCGCTCCCCTTCCCTTGCCGGCCGTGCCACTCTCCACTCGCCTCGGCCACGCGCACTCCGAACCTCTCCATCCATGGCGGGCGGGTCGCTATCGAGAGGCCAAGCTGGACCCTCGCCCAACAACCGCAAGCGCAAGGCCACACCCCTCTTCTCCGCGGCCGGTGTAGATGACGAGGGGGAGGCGGAGGGGGAGGACATAGAGGAGCTGGAGAGGGAGCTCGCCGATCTCGACCGCCGCGTCCTCGAGAACCGTCGCCGCAACGCCAGGCGCTTCCTCGACACTGCCGCATCCGACCTCGCCGCGCTTCGTCCGCCCGACGGCCTGGGTACGCCCCCTCTGACCCCCCTTGTTCTAGCGCTAGGGTTTTGGGCTGATTCGCCCCCTTTCTGTGAGGTTAGTGCAAACCTGTGCTTCCATAGGTTCATTATCTGCGCATTTATCTGGGGAAATACTCCCTTCTTCTGGTTTCTGGCGATTAGTGGTGGATAGGCCACGCCCTGCAGTGTTGCCTCGTTAGATTTTGGGGAAGATGGGGGGGAGGGGGGAGTGCAAGCCTGCTATTTCTATTTACAACGGGATAACTTTGAGAAAAAGGAAAATATGGATGGGTTTCAGCTTTCTTTCATCACGAATTGCTGATCTGTATTCAGGAATCAATTGCTTACCTAAGGATATAATATAGGATCTTTTTATTGTTTGGGGCGCAATCTTAATATGGCAGCGACCGCTTTTCAGTTGTGACTGTTTATCTTCTCATTGCAACTTTTTTACATATCCTGGGATCTGTTAGAAAGAAAAAACCACAATAAACAATGCCACTTGCAATCTGTTAAATGATCCCAGAAATGATGTAAGCAGTTTCGGAGTGCATTGATTTGGTCTATACTCATGAAAGCTTCAGGTATTACCACCCCTTTGTGTGACTAAGTTACCAACTTCAAAGTATGCCTACAAAGGTGAAAACTTATAGTGTTACCAGGCCATTAGGTGGTGTCACCAGCTCCCAAATGTACCATTACGTGAGCATGGAAATTTTAAACAAAAATATGGATGGATAGAGTATGCCATCATCTACCAACAACAACAATCAAGCCTTTATCCCAAGCCAGTATGCCATCATCTACCATCATGCAAAATTTAAGATGTAACGAAACTTATGTTTGTTGCATATCACATTTTTGCATGATAGGTACATGCTCTACCTATCCATGTTTTTGGTGTAAATCGTTTCCATAGTTTTCTTTGTTTTTTCACACACTTCAATTGTGTATTTTATTTTGAAGTTGGTAACACGTTAACACTAGATATGTTCTCCCTCTAAGTGCACGAATATGGATGGATAGAGCATGCCATCATCTAGTATCGTTCAAAATTTGAGATGTAACAAAAACCTATACAAGATGCAACAAAAAGGGAAATCATTAATCAACAAATGAATTGTTGCAGGTTGCAAGCCAATATTCATGAGCCAGTTTCTCTTTTTGTTGCATATCACACAAGTTTTTAATAGAATTAAATGTTTCATGATAGTAGATGAGGGCGCGTCCTTTCGATACATATTTTTAATGGATTTTCTGCGCATTTGTGGAAGTCAATTTTGAAGTTGGTAACACTGCAATGCACGGTGACACACGAGGTTTTCTTGTTAGCTTATTTGGATTAAGGGATAGGGGAGTAGGATAGGGTATAGGCCAGGGGTGGGTTAATCTTAGCGCTCCATCTCTTCCTATGGAAGATTAGGATTATCCTACCCTATATCCCAATCCTGTTTTCTGTGCACAGTTCTGTTTGAGTAACAACTAACCTTGCATCAATTAAGATCATTATGACAAAATATTTGTCTATTGTTGCCTCTTTAAGGTTTTTTGCTTTCTGTTGGCACCTAGCAAACTGAATCTCCTTATTTTTATTTGGGTAACAACTGGTCTTACCTCAATTAAGTTTGCTATGAAAAAAATTATTTGTCTAATGTTGACTTCTTTATTTACTGTTTCTCACTCAGCTTTCATAACCAAGTACCAAACTCAATAACATGAAGTTGGTATTTACAGGATTCCTCTTAATAGTTACATAATGCTCGTTACCTCTTTGTTTATTGCAGATGTTTCAGCAGTCATGGAACCATCAATAGTTGAAAATGATGAACAGAAGCTTGAAAAGCTAAAGATCATCAAATGTAAGTATGAGGCCAATGCTGCTGCTTTGGAAAAGGTCCTTGAGAGAATAAATGAATCCATTGCTCAGAGCGAGAGGTTGGAGAATTTGAATGTGAATATACATCCTGTTTTTCAAAGAAAATGGTAAAGTTGACGCAATGTGCATCAGACTGTTCTCACCCCTTAGCCCTTAGCATGCCAGGTTGATTACGCATCGTTTAGCTCAGATTGATTCCTGACAAGACAATCATACTAGATGTTCGATGTACTCTGTTCTCTAGGTGTATTTAATCAGAAAATGTACTTTTGTTTGATGTGATTGTATATTTTGTGTTGCTATGAAATATCATAGCAGTACCATTTACAGTTTCTTCAGGGAGATTTGTACCGTCTATCAAAAAAAGGGAAACTGCTCTTACGCATTTTCAGTCGTTCTTTATCTCGCAATATGTGCTGTTTTGACTTTCACTTGCCTTAGTGCGTTGACTACACTAGTGATGTTCTGATTTGGAGTGGGGAGAGAGCTGGGCTGGCAGCCTAGAGTAGCATCGCACAACTAAAGCTTTTTTTCTCGCTCCTTTTCTTTCTTTCTGTTTTTCTTCTCATACCGGTATTTCAAATGTAAACACGCAGCAGAATTTTGCAACTCATTAGTTAAGCAGATTTTCAAAACGAGCTAGAAAGCAGGAATAAGAAGCCAAGCCAAACAGGGCCGACGCTAGAGAAAAACGCCAACGTTTAAGATTGAAAAGATCCCAAGTTCTTGCTCGTTTTCTCAACCCTCTTTCATATAGTCATATTGCAATGAAATGTTCAAAACTGAAGTAGCAGAATGGTTCGGCTCACAACAATTGATGTCACATTTTCCATGCCGCCAGCCACATGTTACATTTTGTTGCCGCGTGTTCGTAAATAGCTAAACCATATTGAAATAACAACAATAATAATGAGGGTATAACTTCTTATGAACCTCTCAAAGCTTGGGTCTCGGATTTGATCCTTGTGTCTTCTCCTTCCTGATCAGTGCCTCTTGGGTCAATGACATGACAAGCTGATAATTCGACAGGAGGATCACAATCAGATCAGTCGCAACAATGGGTGCAGAGCAGCAACAGAGTCGAAGCACTAACGAAACAGCACGTGCATACCTCTCCTTGCCGGTTGAACATGCGCCCGGTAACGAAACCCCGGCCACCGTGAGCAGATGGGCTCTCGATCTGTGTTCAAGGACGCAACAATGATCTCAGCACCGCCATTGAAAGCTTATTTGATATAATATCAACTGCAATATACAAATCAAAAGCTTACCACATACAGCAACCAGTCGTCAGCCTTAACAGGCTTGTGGAACCAAATCCTGAAGACCAGTGACAAGCAGCATTAATAAGGGAAACAGTAATTTGATGAAGAGAAGCACGTGGCGTTCAAATCATAATATTGATTGAAGGTAACTGGAACGTACGAATGATCGAGACTGAGCGAGTATGTCTTCAAACCCTTCTCTCGATGAGGATTTAGGCTGACACCAGAATACAGTAGATCCGAAGCATACGCTACAACACATCTGTGGTATTGCAGACTAGTTTTATACCAAAGTACATTTAATATATAAGTGACTGAACGGTGATCAAATGACAAACCTGTGCAGAGCTTGATCATCTGAAAGCTTCCCTCTAGCTTTAAACCAGTAGTTTAAGCTGGAAAATAATTACAGGCATTACTGAATCAGGGAAAAATCTACTGAGCATGTATTACGATTAATAATATTTCCTATAGTTAGGCCAAGATCAAATAAAATGTACACTGAAATATTAACAGATTGTGCCCAGGGAAAAGACAGTATGCGACACCTTGGTTTATTTTGATATGTCGAACCTTCACAGAACCTAATTTCTATGGGCCAAGGCTCAAACTTTTTCTTGGCAGCTGTGTTCCTATATTGCCTGCAGATGGTCAAACAATCAAGATTCTGCCGCACAGTAAGTTATAAGGAGATGCATACTATTGAAATTTCCTAAAAAGATTTAATCTTATGTCATAGATATATTATCCAACTTGTTGCATTAATACAGAAAGATAGATCCACTTAAATTAAGCTTATAGAAAAAGCATGTTCTTTTAACAGCGCCAAGAGAGTACTTTCTAAACACTATTATTTTCATGGTTAAAACGATGAATAACCTGAGAAAAAACATTAATTTATGCTAGCAAATTACATTGGGAAGCGTGGGTCAGTAAGATGCCTTTCTCGGATCTCCTCCAAATTCATGAGCTGCATTCAATCAATTATTAGTGGTGTGTTGTTTCTTCCACAGATATCTATGTAAAGCTAGAAAATCCTTGCCTGTTCTGGAGGAGGAACATCGGGCATGCTTGCAGCTTGATGCTCAAAACCCAATTCTTGCTTCTGCAACAGAATCAATTGAACAGTCAGACCTCATTCTACTTCTGCATACTCACTGACTTCATGAGGTTAGCCCTTTGCGGTTCCTACATATCCCAAACTAGCAGATCAAACTTGTACCATGAGACATACTTATCCATGGACCATAAAAAAATAATGCATTAATCAAGTTCGATACATAGGATTATAGTAACTGTCTGCTGATGAGGATATAGCATAAGTTTGTGTTATTTTTCAAGAAGTTCGATTTTAGTAGGCTATGTGGTGAAATTGCATTCTTGTCACAGTGATACAAGGATTCGTTTTTCTCCCAACTGTTCATGTTTTCCTTTCAACAGCATTTTGTGTTAGAAATCTGATAACAGTTTGGACTGATGGTACAGTTTGGAACAAGCAAACAATTGAAAAATGACAATCATCTCTGGTAGCATGTCATATAAATAATTTATTTTGTTCAACAAAGATTCCAATATAATTGGTTATAAAGATTTGCATCACAAGGATAATCACCTGGAAAGAAGCAATCAAAGTGAATACAACTTGGCCTTTCTGCTTTGCCTCCACTTTTCTGGTGGCAAAGCTGGATCCATCACGTGCCCGATGAACTTGATATATTATTGGCACTACGCGAAGTACAAATAAAATAAAACAGTGAACATCAAATTTCTTTGTTCGATAAAAAGGAAGGTGCATTAAGAATCCCTACTCCCAAGATTACTAAAAAGCCAGACAGTTTCTACGAGCTTCAGACCAACTGAACTTCTACAGGTGTAGAAAAACTGACTGTATCATGACATTACAATATACGAATAGAAATATAATAAATAGAAGCCAAACTATATTTCTTCTAGGTTGGTCACGCTTTCTGTTATATAATGTATTACTGGTTTTCAAATTACAGTTGGTCTGCCATATTAATTCCAACAAAAGGAGCACTCCACATAAGTTTAAAGAATCTTACAGTTATTGTCTCCAGCAACAAGAAAAATTGCATGCAAACTATGCACCAATTTTAGACAATCAACAGTCTTGGATGCTGCTGCCAATGCCTTCATGAGAATCGAATGCAAAAATGATTAAGGCATGCTGAAAACCTTCACTGAGAGTTCTAAACATAATACTAGAAGGAAATATATATCTATGTAACAGTACGAGAAAGAAAGATTAATTAACTGTCTCTTTCTCTGAATTTAGATGCATTTCTACAACAACAACAAAGCCTTTTAATCCCAAGTAAATTGGGTAGGCTACAGAAGTACAGATGAAGCACACAAGTACTAGCTAAATCCAGCAAGAAAAGCATAAAAAAGTAAAAGGAGACGGACAAGGGGCACACAGTTTAACTTGACAAGGGGGTGTGTGTCATTTTGTTATTCATTTTTCATTGTGTTGCATTGGACTATCATTTTAATCTATTTAATACAATTACATGCAGTTCTCCTCTATGCTCAAGAAGCAAGGATATTTGTATTCCAAAGAAACATGCACAGTAAATTAGCTTATTGTCATCCCAAACTACTCAACAACACAATTGTTTAACTTGCATTTCATTGTAACTGTACTAGTGGTTGCATGGAGATGTTCTTACACATGAACTGAAAACTGAAAGTTGAGAAATCATGTTTAAAGAAGTTTCCTTTTATCATTTACACCATGATTCATAAATCTCTAATTGAAGATAAAAGGTCGATCAAGGCTCATTGGAAAAAGGAAGTGGCCAAACACACATATTTGTCAGATTAAGATGACATCAAATAAGAGAGGGTGGTTGAGAAGTACCTGTCCAATGAACTGCCCTCCAAAAACTTGCCTAAATGTAGGAGCTTCTGGCAAAGTAAATCCACGGAAGATATCAACCTAATAAATAGATAAATGAATTGAGGTAAGAAATACTACGAATTGAGGTAGCAACATTTTTCATGTTCGTCCTTTCAACTTGTAAACCAGAAATCAAACCATGCACAATTTGAAATGTCAAAATCTACTACTCCCTCCATTCCTTTTTCATTTGACACTGGTTAGTTCATTTTTGAACTAATCAGCGTCAAATAAAAAGAAACGGAGGGAGTATTAGATTCATTCCTTTTGATACATAATGTGAATCAAAGGACATGACCCAGGTGAATCTAAATTTGCAATGTTAATATTGAAACGACAGTAAAAACAGTCTTTCTTAAATCTAATTGGTGCACACTTGCGCTGACAAAAGTGTCAGAGAACTACGAAATTGAAGCTTTAGCACCTAATAGTGCCGGTACATTGATCAAACAGTAGCACCATACCAACTGTACTGCATTTCAACTTACCTCTAGTGGTTCTAAGTGCAAAATTTGTTCCAGGAAAGAATGGGTTTCAGGTGTCTCCTCTGCATTCCAAATCGTTCTTGGTTTTAGCAAATGTCCATATTGATTGGGCATTATGAAGCAGGTCAGCTGCAAGATATGGACACCTATAAGCCAATGCATTCGGGAAAGTAAACAGCCAAGTATAACTACAGAAAGGGTTCCTTCAGCTACAATAATGTCAAGTAAAAACATGGAACCTTTGATAGTGCAACGACATTTACTTGATGATCAGAACTATTTGTCCCTGCAAAAGGATACAAACCATCAGTGATTAAAGAGGAAATTGTTGAATAACTTTATGTCCTTCTCTACAGGTTATAGAATGTGTTAGAAATTACCATAAGAAAATCATAATAGGAAAACTCTTACCGTAACCAAAGTAGTCGTACTTATGTAACACATAATCTGGACGATTCGCTTCTTCTGTGTTTGCGGGTGAGGAAACTTCAGCCTTCAAGATAATGAGAAAGTTGTTCAGGTAAAACCCCAAAACAATTACTGCTAATATTAGCAACAGCCTCTGTCCCTATTCCTATTTTGATAGACCACAAAGGTAAATGTAGTTGCCACATATTTTCTTGGACAACAGGTGCGAGAGGAAAATAACAGAATGAAACGACAAAAACTGCAACATACAACAACAGCAACAACAAAGCCTTGTAGTTACAAGCAAGTTGGGGTAGGATAGAGATGAAACACGCAGAAACTAGCACGAAAAGTAGAAAAGGGGAGTATATAATCGAAATAAATTGACAACATAACTCAAATAAAAAGGTCAGTGGAAACCGATAGCTTAAGTCACGGTTCTGGTGGGAAAGAAAAATGCAATAGAGTAATAGGGACATAAATTGCCTTAAAACTATGGATCCCAGTGAAAGTCTTTCACACAAACACCAATCAAATGACTGTTATTACAAAATCTATAAATGATAATCCTCCTATGCATTACACGAATTATTTTAAAAGGAAAAGCCAAGCCAAAATGTTATATTTGAAATGAGTACTGATATGTATACAGAGCAGGGGCTGTTATGTTTTTCCCCTGATAGTTCTGCTCCTGTGCAGAATCAGGTAAGTGTCAATATTGGTGATGGGTGTTAACCATGAAGAATAAAAGTACTTCCATGAATGCTATCTGCACCATCGCACATTCAGTGGAGAGCATAAATGCTGAACATGGGTGGAAAACATATGGATATTTGGTGAAAGCTTAGGGTACATGTCTATTTAACTTCAGCACCTAAATGATAGTTTATACATCGCATGTAATGTAACCATATTACGTAATAAAAACAATATGTAAGTTTTACCTGACCATCCAATATGATGTAAAGGCCATCAACAGGTTCACCTTCGCGAGCGACATAATCACCAGGTCCTACGAACAAAGTACAAGCATCAGAACCAAACATAACGTTAGATTGAGAAACAACAGAAATCACATTGACGCCACCCCGTATTCAACGCTAGCCAAACCTTACTAACGATCAATTCAAAAGAAAAAAAATCTGAGCAGGTCCATGAACGGAGCAGGCACCATGGGTCAAACGATTAAACGTTATCAGGTCATCGGGACTTAATTTTACCTGTAATGCCAGATACGAATCCGCACATGTTCCCAGCTACGGGTATACAGTTGGAGGATACGTTCAGTTACGAAAACACATTCAGAGCGTCACTCAGCAGGATACAAAGCACTCACAATCAAAGCAACTTTTCCAGCCTGTTTGCGTCAAACGCCAAAAACCGGACAAATGAGCGATCGATCAGGTACCTACCGTAGTGCTTCACCTGGACGGCCTCGGCGATCCTGCGGATGGAGGAGCCTGGGAGGCACTGCAGGAGGGGCACCTGCCCCAGGAACTCCGTCACTGCACACCAATGGCAACCACGCCCGAGATTAGCCAGGATCGCTCCCGAATCGGGCAGGCTCCGCGCTGGCGCGGCTTTACCTTCTTCCCGATCCATCGGCAGCGGCGGAGGTGGAGGCGGCGGGCGACGGGAAAGCGAGGCGCGCTGCGTTTGAGGAGGACTCGGGCAAAGGAAAAAATCTCGGATTTAAAAGCTGGGGGGAAGAGATTAGTTGGGCGGGGGTGGGACTCGTCGTGGAGAAGGAGACGAGGGAAAGAAGTAAGAAGAGGACTCCGCAATTCGTTCGCGTAGCTTGTGCGAGTCGGACAGCGATGGTGTTAGACCCACAAGTCAGCATCCGTGGGCTTGAGCTGCTGCTGGGTTTTGGGTGCATTCCAGGTGCGGCTGGGCTAGAGCCGGCGTCGTCGGACCGAATTGTCAGCAGGTGTTCTGGAAAAATACTACTCTATTCGGTGTAAAAAAAATGTCATTTTGGACATATTTTCGCATACCAAAAAAGTATTAAATAAACTTTATTTTCATTATTATCGTAGTCACTTTAATAGTTTGACTGGTCTACTTCACTAGTTCCCAGACCTCTCATGCAGGTTCAATTCCTAGCCACACATATTAACACGCGTTGATTACGTTTTTTCACGACACAAACTCCTCGATTCTGCTTCAACATCAATTTTTTGTGCACTCATGGCTTCTATGTAGAAGGACAATTTTTTGTGCACCGGAGGGAGTACGCAGTATTTCTATTGCCTGTGGCAGAATAAGTGTAAATGAACTTATACAGCTGTGTCATTCATGTTCATAAAGTTTTATTTTATATATCTAGGTTCATGAATCTGTACATCTATGTTATTTAGATTTATTAATTTATTTTACAATTATAGATGCATAAACTTTTTAAATAATGTATTGCGAGTACATACCAGTTTACCAATGTGGTTCGAACCGTTGAGATCCTCATATATCCATCTCACATGTAACCCTTTTCTCTCTCTCTCTCTCTGCTCGAGCAATGCTACCTAGAGAAAATTATCAGGGATGCTGCTATTTTTTGAGACTAACATCGTGGACTATTTCAACTTTTTACACGGTATATTACCCTCTATCAGTTCGGATTGCAAACAACGTAATAGACTACAAATTTTTTGAATGAGCTCGTGTCTGCATGTTGATGCTGGTAATAGTGACCACAACTACTTATGTACGGCACACCATAGAAGTGTCGCAGTCCGCTGCTCCTCTTTAGCAAGAACTGATGATACTTTTACTCCAGATTTAAATGTTCGATAAAAGGCTATAAATATTGCACCCGTTAGGATTCGAACTCGAGACCTTTGGCTCTGTTACCATGTTAAGCTACTATACACCGAGTGATTGACCCCAACAACTTAAGCTGATGGGAAAAGATGGGCAATTCACTTATATTTCAACATGTTTTAATATAGCACACCATTTAAAAAGATCATACACTTTATTATTGTAACGAAAAATTCATTTATCCAATTGATACATATGAACAAGTTTATAAACCTAAAGACACAAAATAAAAGTTTGTGAATCTGAATGACGATTAGATAAATTTATTTCAGAATGGAGAGAGTATAGCTCTGGTATATTTTACTCATAAGTTAATATTTGTCAAGAGTTTAGCACTTGCCCACAACGGACTCCTCGAATCGTGATCTCGACCCATATGTCACTGCAACCGTTGGATGCCCGTGGTATTTGATCCTGTGTTCCTGATAGCTTGATCGGAACGTCAGGCAACATGTTACACATGTATCGTAAGCTCAGTAGAGCAATATAGGTACTATGGCTGTATCCACGTAATCACAATACAGTTGTCCTTTTCTAAGCGCGATACCGGCATAAAAAAGTTGTACATGTGAAAGGGCATAAAAAACCAAGCAGTTGATGTAAGCTCAGGACCATTCAATCCTGATATACTGCACTGCTTGGTCTGTTTGCAAGATCGATGCATTACATTTTAGTTATATTAGAGTTTTAAATACCATATATTGGTACATCGTGCTTGCAAAGCATCATTCCTCGATCAGAATCTCCATATCCATGTCAGATTCTCTACCCCTGCGACCAACAGCCTCACCATTAGCAAGCCTCTGCAAGTCAACAACAGAAAGCTGATCAAGCCATCTGACAACGTGGTTTGCTGCCTGGAGCTCATATGCAGGATGCCGGCTCGCAACAGCCACGCACCTCATCCCAGCATTATGCGCAGATTCTGTCGTCAAATGTGAGTTACCAAGCACAAGACAAACATCTGGATCAAGACCAAGTTGCTCTGCTGCGACCTCAAACATCTCCCCATCAGGTTTTCCATGGCAGAAATCCTCTAATGCAACTATAACATCGAAATAGCCTTGCAGACCAACAGTTTTGATCCCTTCTTCAAGGCTTGCCCGCATGCGAGGAGAGGCAATTGCTATTGGAATGTCGAAATCCACAAGGGTGTTCAAGAAATCGAGAACACCTTGTTGCAGCCTGTAGTGTCCACCTCGGAGGGTTTGATAAATTGCGTCTTTGCGTGCTACCAGCCTTTGAATTTCCACTGGATCTTCCGACCAGCATAATACTTCTGATATAGCCTGATCTGTTCTCATCCCTTCAATTTTCTTTAGCACTTCATCTGGAGGGAAAGACTTTGCCTCTTCGAGTGATAGAACATACCAAACCCGGGGCTCCAAATCTGGATCATCATTTTCCACAACAACTCCCTCCCACTCGAAGATCACACCAAACCGGTTACCACTGACCATTTCTTCCTTCTGTTTTTTCTTCTTTGAGGCTGGTCTTTTAGCGATTTCTGGTTGCATTAACAACCAGCTAAGGTTTTCAGGGAGCCTATAAACCAATTTGTAAAGCTCATGTGTATGGGTGTTCCTTTTGATGTCTGTGGCATATGGCTTCAAACGTGCCCTCTTCACACTGATGGCTTTACCCAAGTACTTTGGAACTGAATGCATGGTAGGTGGAAAATGTGGGTTCTTTGGCAAGCATCTTCTGTAAATTGTGTGCTTGGGCTGGTGGGTGGCTCCGAATAAGCTCATACAAAAGATCATTTCCTCCATGACCTTATCTGACACTTGTACTGAAGTTTCAAGTTCTTTGCAGAAAAGCCAGTTCAGTACATGTGCGACTGACTAATCAATGCTGACCAGAGATAACCCAAACTTCACCTGCGTTAACAACCACAAACATGGCGTAAAAACATAACACCTGACAAGGATTTAAGAACAAAAGAGGTGAGGCGTCATCAATATCAATTGACATATCCATCAAACTAACAGCTCAATCTCAGTAAAACTCACTTCAGTGAGAAACCAGAGAAATCTCCGAAGGGTCAATATTTTTCTTTTCCGTTTTTTGCTAGCTAGATTGGTATAGGCATTTGATTTGTTACTTAGTTCTCCCTCTGGCATCATAGTATTTGTCTATTTGACATCTAGGGAAAAACATATATGCAGAGGAGGAGAGCCCCACTTCTGGCAAGCATTTCTACAGATCGGCTACCTACAGTAAACCCCCCAAAACCTAAAGATGCCTTTTACTACACGAATCCCTCTGCATTTTAGGTGTACTTTCAATGTTTCCCTTTGGCATAAAAGGAGACATAAACTGAAGTGTATCTGCTCGACCTAAGCAGAGGATACCTCTTGAAATGATAATAAAATAGCTGTTCCGGAAATCTAACTAGACATTACCAAATGATACGGTGATCCAGTAGGGGCTGGCCCTCCTGTTGCATATAAAAAATGGTACGGTAAGCAAAAAACACAGCTATTTCCGAACGGTGAAATGTGAAGCACTAACAAGAGACAATCTTGCAACCGAAACATCCCTTTCCGTCCAATGAACATCAGTGAGGAAAACAAGAACTGAGAGAAAAGAAAAACAGAAAGCTTATTCATTGCCTAAACAAAAAGCTACTCCAACTTTAGAAGAGGACTATATTGACCTGAGGGAGAAGACGAGAAGCTGCAGCTGGAACAAGCATCGTCTGGAGCTGGGAGTGGAGGAGGCGCCACCTTAGCTCTTGTCCCTTGCTCTTCTCTCGGATGGTTGGCGATGAGTCCCCAACCGGATAGACGAGGGACACGGGCGGCTGCTTCTGATTGGTGTTCTCTGCGACTGCCCTTTCTGAGTGCCAGGTGGGGTTCGAAATATTTGGGCTTACCTGTCAGCGACAACAGCGCGGCGGGACGGGAAGGAACGGTGAGTTTCGACCTTCCTTCCCTATGGGGCACGGTGTCGTCTGTTCACCTTTCTTGGGCGGCATGCGTGCCAGCACTGTGGCACTGTCCCAGTAGTGTCAATCGGTCCATGGAAGGTCGTGTCAAACTTGTTCCAGTTATTGCGACCAGTCGATTAATAAGAGATAAGAAAAGCAAATCATACGTAATTTGCTGTACAGAAGCAATCGGCGCTAGATGTCCAGAGATCTCTATTCTGTGTTAACTGAACGAACCAAAAGCTCATGCTAATACGTTGCGTCTTCGGCCCAGAAGGAGGAACGAGGAAGAACTTTACGCACACGATGTGTTTGTGTTCTATAGCCGATGCTTGTTCTTGCTTAGCAACTGTCAAGATTTCTGACTTCCTGTTCTACGCTCCCCTCATTTTTCTCTGTTTTCTTCCCAACCTCGCTTAACATGTGGACCCTGCTCCGTCTGGTCGTCTGGAGTAAACTGGTGAACGATTGTTTTTGCAGGCTCCTATGGTTACCGTTGCAGTGCTACTGGCATTTGTTTCATTTTGCTATTCTGCAGCTTAATTGATCAAAATCAGGTGGTTGTTCAGGGTATCTACTAGAACCAGAGTCTAAACGCCCGTCTTACCTTTCACTCCCCTGTTTTGTTTTACTTGACGTTCAATGTTAGTTTTATATTAATCATCATGTCTGAACATCAAATAAAATAAAATAAAATAGGGGGAGTAACGTTTTTGTAATGGCTGTACTGCACCACTACTACTACTACTAAACAATATCGCTTGAGGGGGACAAATCCAGCAATGCCGGCTTCCATTCTCCTCGGGGTGAGGCAGAGTGCTCGATGTTGACGAAAGCAAGCGCTTTCCGGGCAACGAAACGGGCCTGTAAAGCCGGAGCTCGTGATTGGGCCCTCGCGGCAGGTGCCGAAACAAGAAGGCCCATGCGGAGATTGTCGAGACCACGCCTGCGCGCGATGACGTCAGTTTCTTTACCGGGCGCAGGCGAAACGCCTATTTAACTGTGCGCCCGGCTCGGCTTAACCCTCCTCCTCCATGGTTCGCCATTTCCACCCAATTCCGAAGCCTCGGCCCTTCCCACGCCGGTCGGCTCCGGCGGCGCACGCGCAGGCCCAGCCCTGGTCGGCGACCTCTTCGCGGGCCCCTGATCGCCCGCCCGCTCCGCCGCGTGTTCCACCCAGCCGCCGCGGGCGCCGGCGCCGGCACCGCAGCAGCCGCCCCCGGCTCACCCCATCGGCGGGTTCCGATCCGGCCGCGTCGGGCGACATCTCGTCGCGCGAGTATTTGAAGCGCCGCCTCCGTGGAACGACGCTCCGATCTCTGAGGTGGGCACCTCCGGTCGCGCGAGGCGAATTCCATTGGTCCCGATGGCTGCTTTACGGCCGCGGCGTCCCAGATTCGCCCTGCCGGCTCCGTCGAAACCCTAGATGTTCCATTCCTCGCGTCGCGTATGCGGCCGGATTACAGCGGTTTACGTCGCTAGGTTATGTTTTGAATCCGTCTATATAGGAATTTGGGGTCAACTGCTCCCGGTTCATTGCGGAATTAAACCCGATCGGATGATTGATTGGTTCATCATGATCATTTTCTGAAAAAATCGACGATGAGCTTTGAAAACTTATTTAACCAATTTTGTTCGGATTCAGGGATTTTGATACATAAACAAAGGTGTCCTGGTGGAAATGAGGGGCTACCAGTATGAAACCAACGTAAGCTTTGTGTTCATTTCATTTTGTTTAGTTCCAGCCAGTTATGATCCATAAGAGCAGTAGGATCACATTATAGGCGGAATTAATATACAATGGGAATGTAGAGCTGGTTCATTGAATCGGGAAAGAATTGCAGATCACAATTACTTTGTTGTGATATGCTATGACTTCTTAGATATATGTACTAGCTGTAACTTCTAATAAACGAAGATGGGGCTGTAGGATTGGCAATTAAGAATCACCCAACGTTCCATTCTCTTCGAAATGATAACAACTATCTTATAGGGTTACCATCGGAAACTCGAGGATGAGTATGAAGATGAGTACTATGATCAAGAGGAGTATCAAGAGGAGGGTTCAGGTGCTGGTGAGGAGTATGTGGAGGAAGATCCTCCAGAGGGACAGACGGAGATACTTGAATTGAGAGAACGATTGAAGGAGCAGATCAGGCAGAAGACCCAGGCTGCTGATGCCGGCACAGCTGGCCGGTCATCTTCTTCACATAATAGAGTACCTCCAGCCAGAGACAAGTATGTAAGTTTATTTTGTTTACTGTACCTGTTCCACCACATATCTGAGCAGATTTTCTTTCTATTTGTGAAAAATTGCATTGAGCTTGTTCAGATTATCTGTGTTACTTGTCTCTTTCTGTAATATCTCCTGCTTTAGAAAGTTGAAAGTCCAATTGATAATTTACCCTTTCCCATAAACTTTAGGCAGCTGGAAATTAGAGTTTCACTTTAGCAGTGGTTACCTGAATTAAATTAAGACAGGTGCCTATCAGTACTCTTGGACACCTTTCCTTCTCTCTATTTTCTGAGATAGAAAAGGCTACCATCACTTATGCAGCTCATTTGTTTTCATTTGTATTTCCTGCCTTTACTGTCATTGTTTTATATATATATATTCAAAATTCTTCAACATTTGTAACTTTTTTGGTGTAGATTTGGCTCCTTCTTTGGGCCGTCCAAGCCAGTGATTTCGCAACGAGTTATTGAAGAAAGAAAATCATTGAAAGAACTGCACAGTACAATTGCAAGAGATCGAAGACCTTCTGGAGTATGTAACACTACATCAAATTATGATCATCATTGAATCAAGATTAAACAAATATTAACCATAGTGTTGTTCTTATGATCTCTGTAGAGGGATGCTCCATCATCATCTAAAGTGCAAAGTAAAGGAAATGGATTTGAGCATAAACCAAAGATTGTCAATGAGGTATAAGAATTTATATTCACTGCATGTTTGCATGTTTTCTACACTGAACCTGAATTGATATATTCACAACATAGCAGCTGCACTTTGCAGGCAAAGAGGAAGGCTGATGCACTTAAGGATAACCGTGATTATTCATTCCTACTCTCGGATGATGCTGACCTTCCACCCTCTCCAAAGAAGAAACCTGCAGCTAGACCTTCCTTAAATCAGAAGTCTGGTGAGCTTGATCTTTGATTTCATGAAGAAACGGTTCCCTTGTTTTTTCCATATGAAAACTTCCGATTGCCAATTTCTGTATGAAGATCGTGAGATGGTGCAGTCAGCAGTAAAGAGGAAGGCATCAACAAGTCAACCTGCACGGTTGTCAAATGGGTATGGCTCTAACAACACATTATCAGCTCAAAGGCATGCTGAAGCTAATATAGATTCCACGAGAAAGCACGCTTTGTCAAATAGGGAAAGGGGTGTTTCACGTGACAAGGAGAGGATGCATAGTATTATAAGAAATGGATCCAATGAAGCCAATGCAAGCAAAACTACAAGCCAGAAGCTTCCAAGCAAGGGTTCTATTGCTACTAGGCATCCTTCAAAGGATGTGAATGATTCATCGAGGAGTAGCATACTCTCGAAACACCATTTGTCAGAGGTCAGGAGACCACAATCATCGCAAAGTCAGAGGATACCTCCATCTGGTCACAGACCACAGCATTCTTTCCATGATCAGAGGCCACGTCAGTCAGTGCAACAGAGGCCAGAGCAGTCATCAAAAAGTCGAAGGCCACAGCAGATGTCTCAGGGCCAGCGACCACATCAATCGTTGCAGAGTCAAAGGGTGCAACAGTCGATGCAAAGTCAAAGGCAGCATCAATCTTCACTTATCGAGAAACCACAGCCCTCACAAAACCACAGACCGCAGTCGCAAAATTATAGACCTCAGACATTGCAAGGGCAAAGGCCTATTTCTTCGTATGGTCAGTATTCGGAGCAAAGAAGAGTTCAATCTAACGATCGAGTAAAACTAGTGGAACGGCAGATTCGACCTCCCTCGAAACCTATGGTAATATGCATGAGAATCTGTGTGGTGTTTTTATTTAAACTTTTCAATTGTACACCACATCTTTGGCTTCTATATGGGTGAAAGTGAAATCTTGGCCACAATTGCCGTTGTTTCTCATTTGTTTCTTCATTTTGTCCCTCTTTGTGCTCACAGCCTTCTCGCCCCATCTCTTCCAATGGAATTCATGATGATCATGCAAAGAAAAGGCCAGTAGCGAAAAGAAGATTTGATGATGATGAAGACGAGGAAGACCCACTTGCAATGATCAGAAGTATGTTCAGGTATTGTCCTTGATAACCGTGTTCTAACTTGCCATCATTGTTGTCCAGAATGGGTCAACGTTATTGAGTTTCTACCTCCTACCTTGTCAAACTGGGCATACCAAGAACAATTCTATGTATAATTTCGTTAATGCTGCTTAAAGATCATTGGGCTCTAATTTTGGCTTCTTCAGGTATGATCCTAGTAAATATGCTGGCAGAGATGAAGATGATAGTGACATGGAAGCAGATTTTGCTACTATAGAAAGGGAAGAGAAAAGAAGGTATGAATTTTCTCTCTTATTATACTATGTAACATATATCAATTTGAAGAATTAACCATCTATGTTAATTTGCCATCTTTTGTAAGAAATAATTGTGCAATCTTTTGCACTGGTTATGCACTGATACTTGCAGCTTGGCACAACGAGCTATTTTGTTAGTTTGTGCTGATTATTATGTCATTCAAATCCATGCGGTGGTGAAGTTCCTGTGCCGTTGTACATGCAATGGTTTAGAGACCGGTGGTACACCATGAATGCACTTCCAAACATTTGAATGTTGTGCGACTTTTAAGCTTTCCCTGTCTTTACCTTCTTGCTTCCTTTTAGCGCGAGGATTGCAAGGCAGGAGGATGAGGAGCAGCTCCGCTTGATTGAGGAAGAAGAGAGACGTGAGCAGGAGAGGAAGAGGAGAAAAATGGCTCGAGGCCGATAATAGCTGATTATCACCGATACTTATTTCTGGATATCATCACTGGAGGCCTGTACACAAGCTATGATCAAACAGACTGGCACCTAGCAGGCAGTTCAGATGGACTGGTGCACAGCAGAGGGCACTGATTGCTGCCGCGCAGATCTCATGAGACGAATCAAGAAGTACGGCAGGTGGGCATGTCTTGTGCCTAACCGTAGGATAACAAGTCGTAGTTGCTCTTTGATAAACCGACATGGACCTTACTCTCCTGGGGGTGTTCATGTTGAATTTGCAACGTTGTAGCGCCTCATCACATTGTTTGACTGTACATGATTTGTTCTTTTAGCAACCTAAAGATTTGGTTGTAACAGTGTTGTAATAAACAATGTATTTTTGATTGCCAGATAGTATAATTTTGTCTGACAGGTTAGCCATCAGTTGAGAACTCCCTCAGTTCTTAAATTATTATTATTATTAGAATAACAATTTTAATTTAATTTAAAACTAGATTTATTGTTTTAACTACATCAGTTTGAGCATAAGGAATTTTTATTTCAATAGTAAGCTTTGGTATACGAGCCGTACTCCATCTTCGTAGCTGGGCAACACTATCGGAGGAATCTCCAATCCGATCCGTATTAGTGTCCGTGTTCGTCTCCGACTAAGATGTCCGACCACAAAGGCTTCAATATATATGTTTGCGGGAGCTCATGGTTTTAAACCCATCAAGGGTTCCGTACCTCTCGTGCCGTCTTTTTTTCCGTCTTCCCTATCAGCGTGAACGTCTAAATTTGCGACTTGTCGACATGGAAGGAGGAGAGAGATATAGCGTGGGGGCCAAAATCAAGTACCCGTTGGGGTTCCGGTTCAAGCCGACGGACGAGGTGCTGGTGGAGTTTTATCTCCTCCCCAGGCTGCAGGGCAAACCGACCGTGCCCAATGACGCCATCATCGAGGCTAACGTGTACGAGTGTGACCCGGAGATACTGATTAACCGTAAGCACGGACATGCCCCTCCACTGTTGATCGTCCTCGTCTTCTTTCCTCTGTGTGTTATTATTTTTGCTGCACGCCTTGCTCGCCGGCTTCTTTGCAATTCCTAATTAACGGCGGTGATATTCCGTCTCTGACTACCCGGCCGTCGCGTTCGCATGCAGAGAGGTACAAGGACAGGGGCGAGAAGCGCTGGCACTTCCTTTCGCCAAGGACCCGCAAGTACCAGAAGGGGGACAGACCGTCGCGACGCACGGCTGACAACCGCGGCCGATGGAAGCCGTCGACGGGCAAGTCGAAGAAGAAACAGGAGGGGGAGGGGGAGGAGGAGGATGAGGAGCACGACGAGGAGGACGAGGACGACGAGAACGAGGACGAGGAGGAGAACGAGGAGCCGGAGGAGGAGACGAAGCTCTGCGGCAACGGCGCGATCAAGTTCTGCGTGACCACCCTCGCCTACCACGTGGGCCCGCCCACGAACGAGAAGAAGACCAAGTGGCTGATGCGCGAGCTCACCGTCCCGGAGTACGAGATCAAGGTCGACAGCAGCGTCCCCGGCGGCTGCACCACGGTGGTAGGCAGGCTCGTCTACTTGCTACTACTCGTCAACGACGTTGCTCGTGCCCTGTTGTACAGTGCTTTCATTTCGCCGCCGATTTTCTGGTTGGCGTAGTTGCAGGTAATCCCGGCCGGCCCTACTAACTTGAGCTTTTACTCGTCGATGCAGCTGGACAGGTACGCCATGTGCAGCGTTTACATGAGCCCGTTGAAAAAATGGTACAAAGACAAGAAGGGAGGGGCCAGCACCGCGCGCGAGGAGACGGCCGGGCCGGCGCCGGAGAGCGGTCAAGGGAATGCGGCGCCGACGACGCTGTCGAAGAGGCAGCAGTGGCAGGTCGGCCGCGCCACCGCGACGAAGCGGGCTCGCCAGCCGACCCGTGTCCCGGGGGGACCGCCAACGCCGACGCGTAACAATAATGGCGGCGGTGCCACGGGAGTACTGCCGCTTGGAGGCGGACCAAACGTTGTACCTGCTGGACAACAGACTTCAATAGTCCCGTGGCAGCCGGTGACGCGTAACGGCCGGCAGGGGCCAGTGCAGCTGCCACTGCCGCCGATGTACACGCACAACGGCTGGCCGGTTGCGCCGGTGGAGGGGCTGGCGGGATCGAGTCTACGCCCGCCGGTGTCTGCCCACGACTCCTCCCTTGATCGGGCCAATATGGTGACGTGTCCCCCTCCCCCCGCTAGTTTCTTCGGAGACAAGATGGTGATGCGTCCCCAGTATGGACTGGACCTGGCAGCCCGCCAGACGTTTCCGCCGCCGCCGCCGCCCGACCCGCAACCTCAGTGGCAGCCGCTGGAGGTGGATATGGACGACCCGAACACCCAGCGGGCGGTCTCGCGACTGATAGCTGAGATGAAGGCCCCCAAAAGCGCGTCGTCCAGCGACCGCGACGCGGCGCAGCAACAGGGTCCGGCGGCGTGGAGCTTGCCGCCGCCGCCGCAGCAGCAGCAGGAGCCAACGTTCTCTGCCGGTGCCGATACTCATCCTGCACGAGCCAACGCCACGGTCCCTCATCCTGGCGACGGTGGCCAACGACACCAACAGCAACAGCAGGAACGCAGTTCATCGCTTCCAGTAACAAACATGAGCGTTCCTGGCGGCGCGGCGGCGCCGGCTTCTTACCACGCGTCAAGCAAATTACCAGTGCGTCGGTATATGCAGATGGAGAAAGCGACGCCGAGCAATATTTTGCAGGGTTGGCCACTATGACAACCATGCCAACAAGCGGCCACTGGACGGGACGTTAGTTTTTCTTTTCTTTTTTTGATTCCCTTTGCTTTTCAAGCAAGTATATACGGCCTTCGGTTCTAAGATGATCGCTTCATCTCATCCCCTTTTTAAGGATGAGACGACACATGCTATTTTTGTTCAAAATCTGTACATTTTGATCGGTATTCCTTGCACGTTTATTCATGCCGCAACACGGTCTAGCTAGGCTCCCAAACTGGGCCGTAGACAGGGTACGGGCACGGAAGACAGGCTGGGCCGCACCGGGACACTCCTCCATGGTTAATAGCATCGATCATCCTAGCGCTGACCAGTACCTTGTCATGTCAGGCTGGTTCAGGTACAAGATTGTACAAGCACGCTTCGAGAGAAGACCCAAAACGCTTTATGCTGAGGTCCTGTTTAGCACATATTAACCTTGTTTAAAAATATTTTATTTTAAAAGGTGATAAAAACAGCTTAATCTTATATATTGCTTTTATTTTATTAAAAAAAAACTGAACTAATAAGACGCCTGAGAAGGCTACTATTTGACACACCTTCTATTTATTTTTACAAAAAAATATTTCATAAGCTGTCTCAAACAACACGAGAACATGTAGAAACTGAGAGATGACATGGAACGGCAAGACTTTTTTCATCACTGCTCCGGCGATCGACAGTGACAGTTCCCCGTGCCGTAACAAAGCCGGCGCGCGGCTCGCCGGCTGAAGGCGCCGTCGGACAAACGGCTAGTTGACCGCCTCATGGACGGCTTAGAGACGTCGTGTAAACTACTAGCAGCGACGAGTGAAAAAGCGTCGCAACATAGAAAAGGCATCGGGTTCGTCTCCACGTCGCACTCGTTCTCTCCAAAAGGTTCAATGCCGCATTGCGCCACCGCAGATCGTCCCCGGCGGACGCCTTTCGTCACCGCTGACGCGCGGCGTCGACTACGAGCTTTTTTCCAGCAAAAATGCCACGCGGCCAGGACAAAATCGGCAGCCCCCCACGGCCCCACCATCAAGGCCACGACGCTGACTCCAACGCTTTGACCAATCAGCACCTCGTTTCTCGCGTGGGCTCGCACGTGTCGTTTGTTCAAGTTGCAACGGTATGGTCGTATCTCGCGTAGCCACACGCCGAGATCCGATGCGATGTTGTCAGATCAAGTTGCGTTGTCCACACATACACCCCAAAATTTGCTGTGTTGCGATCATCAAACAGTTCCGTTTCTTCCTCGTAACTTCCTCGTCAAAGCGTGGCCGCTCAGTGTACTTCACTCTTAGCCTCATCAGTTTTGCATTTACGAGCTGTGTTCCAGTCTATTCCGCCGGCACATGCATGGGAAACTTGGTTCAGAATATGAAATATGTTGGTTGGCAATTAAGCAATCCAGTTATGTGCACGGAATACTTTGGAGTTGCCAGGCTGACATGCTGATCGTGATAGGTGTGGAATCTTCCACCATAGCTCACTTGATCTTCCACCATAGCACACCTTGCATACATATACCCTGCTCCCACCCTTCAGCGAAACAGCACGGCACGGGCGGCGCACAGCGGCAGGGAGAGGGAGCCACCAAATGGAGCCAATCGCCATCGTGGCCGTGCCGTTCCCGGCGCAGGGCCACCTGAACCAGCTCCTGCACCTGTCGCTGCAGCTCGCCTCGCGCGGCCTGCCCGTGCACTACGCGGCGCCGGCGGAGCACGTCCGCCAGGCCCGCGCGCGCCTCCACGGCTGGGACGAGAGCGCCCTCCACCGCGTCGGGTTCCACGAGCTCGCCATCTCCGCGTACGCCTCCCCGCCGCCCGACCCCGCCGCCGACTCGCCGTTCCCCTCCCACCTCATGCCCCTGTGGGAGGCCTACACCGCCGGGGCGCGCGCCCCGCTCGCGGCGCTGCTCGACGGGCTCTCCGCCTCGCACCGCCGCGTCGTCGTCCTGCACGACCGGTTGATCGGCTTCGCCGCCGAAGAGGCCGCGCGGCTGCCCAACGGCGAGGGGTTCGGGCTACACTGTCTGGCGATGTCGATGCTCGCCGGGAAGATGGACGCCGGGCTCCGGCTGATGCGCGGGCACGGCCTGGCGTTCCGTGCCGCCGACGAGTGCGCGACGGAGGAGTTCATGGATTACGTCATCAAACGGTCGAGGCCGTCGAAAGAGATCTCGCCTGGCGCCGGCATCCTGGTAAACGCCTGCCGCGCGCTCGAGGGCGAGTTCATCGACGTTGTCGCTGACAACCTCGCCGCCGATGGGAAGAAGCTATTCGCCGTGGGGCCGTTGAACCCGCTGCTCCAACCGGGCGCGCCGAAGCAGAACAAGCCGCGGCACGAGTGCCTGGCTTGGCTGGACAAGCACCCTCAGGCGTCGGTGTTGTACGTCTCGTTCGGCACGACATCGTCGCTCCGGGCGGAGCAAATCGCGGAGCTTGCAGCAGCGCTGCGCGGCTGCAACCAGCGGTTCATCTGGGTGCTGCGCGACGCCGACCGCGGCAACATATTCGCCGAGGACCACAATAGCCGGCACGCGGAGCTGCTGCTTGCCGAGTTCACGAAAGAAACCGAAGGGAGGGGGCTGGTGGTCACCGGGTGGGCGCCGCAGCTAGAGATCCTGGCGCATAGCTCCACGGCGGCGTTCATGAGCCATTGTGGCTGGAACTCGACCATGGAGAGCCTGAGCCACGGGAAACCCATCCTCGCCTGGCCCATGCACTGCGACCAGCCATGGGACGCTGAGCTCGTGTGCAAGCACCTCGAGGCCGGCATGCTCGTGCGCCCCTGGGAGAAGCACGGTGAGGTGGTACCGGCGGCGAAGATACAGGAGGTGTTCCAGAAGTTGATGGCCACTGACGAAGGGCGCGCGGTGCGGCAGCGAGCAATGGCGCTCGGCGAGGCCGTCGGCGCAGACGCGGCCGTAGGCGGGTCGTCACAAAAGGACCTCGAGGACTTCATTTCTCACGTCACGAGATGAACTTTTGTCCTGTTTGGTTCCTATTTATTTTACAGCTGTGCTATTTTTGTAAGGAAGGACATAAAGGATTATACACATATCAAGCAGAAAGATGGCTGTATAATTGGAATTACCGAGCATATATGAGTACAGCGACTGGTAAAGAGTGAGTTGATCGGAAAGTAAAGCAGCTTCGCGGTTCAGAATGTAGAGCGGGATTCAATTACTCCTGGAATACAGCTAGCAATTCTAGCATGACATGTGGCCAGCAGAGGGCAGACCCCTCCGAGCCGGCGCCCGGAGCTGATCTCCGAGCTCACAATTCTAATTTTTTAAATTAGAAATGTTGTTAAGACAACATTTCTAATTTAAAAAATAAAGTTGTCATCCTAACAACAATAATTTCAGATACCGTCTAACACCATCTTTTTCCGATTTAAAAGCTATAGGAAACCAATACGAAAAAACGCGTCAAATACATACTTGGATGTAGAGACTAGAATGTTTTCATTTGAATGATGAATTAGACTTTCCCTTTTTCTAAAAAGTGAAGCTGAGAGAAATTTAATTTTCAAAATAAAAGAAAAAAACAGAGAGAGAAGAGAACCACGGTTGACAGACGAAGAATGAGCATTTACTGGAGGACCCAGATCATGCCCCGCCCAATCTAAAAATTTCTACGGGCCTATTATTGAGCTTGCATTTTCTGTCCGTTCAGCAAAATTTCCCTGTACAATAGCCGAAGAAATTATCGGCCTGCACTAATTAGATCTCAATCTTCTCTCTTATCTGTGGTACTCACATTATCTACATCATGTGCCGTGGTTTTTTGAGTCTATTACCCCAGAGGCAAGCGCTATATAAGATCAGGTGCAATTCTTAAAGAGCAGCTAGTGATCCGGCAGAACAAATGTAGACATGCATAAAGTTATCATCGTCAAGCCAAAGAAATGGCGATTCAATGTGTCTTTTTTCCGCGATCTCAATCAAAGACATTCATAAGGGTATCCAACAGAGAGCATATAACCGACACAACATGGT
Organism: Neostapfia colusana; assembly: GCA_030760725.1. NCBI lineage: Eukaryota > Viridiplantae > Streptophyta > Magnoliopsida > Poales > Poaceae > Neostapfia > Neostapfia colusana. The sequence continues at coordinate 3,452,438 of JASWHV010000017.1, forward strand.
AATTCATTCAAATGGAATATACAAGTACAGAGTACATGGAAGCGATGTAGAGTAGCCGTACTGCAACCTCTGAGATCCGGGGCGCTATTTTATTGACAGAACATTATTATAGTTTTTAGCGCTTAGTGCAATGCGGGGGTACAGATATCTCTACAGATTCCAGACAGATGGTTTAAGAGCTCCCAAGCAGCTTCTTGATATCCTTCTGCAGAGATAGAAGCGACAAAAAGTGTTAAAATGACATCACGGCAGCCTAATGGAGTTGTTTTTTTTTAAAAAGCTGCCCAATGGAGTTAAGCTTGTGCAAAGCAAATGTCATATTGCAGTGGTTGTAGCTACCTCAATGCTTAGAGGAGAAGTGGTCGGAGCATAACGATCCACGACATGCCCCTCTTTGTCAACCAAGAACTTGGAGAAGTTCCACTTGATGCTGTCTCCGAAAAGGCCGCCCTTGCTGGATTTTAGAAACTTGTATAGGGGCACAGCATTGTTACCATTCACATCAACCTGAAGGGTAATAAGAGCTTAGGATCAGTACTACTCCACAAGAACAGTTAAACTTGGGTAGATACCCTTAAAATGATATCTACCGGTGGTCAAAGCATGTCCACATCATCCAGCTAATCAGGACAACCGATTTGTTTCACATTGAAACAACTAATATGCGTTTCCCTGAGTGAGTAGAAAACCCACGTGAAGTTACCTTGTCAAAAATGGGGTACTCAGCCTTGAAGCGTGTGCAGGCAAACTGGACAATCTCCTCGTTGGTGCCTGGCTCCTGACCACCAAACTGGTTGCTTGGGAAAGCCAGGATCTCAAAGCCTATCAACCACAATTTGGCAAATTGTACTTAGAGGTTAGCAACAAAACAACTGAAATTGTTTAAATTAATAGGTAAGAACACACAAGGAATGGATAAAGGACACACCTTGGTCCTTGTACTTCCCATAGAGCTGGGCAAGCTCAGTATAGTTGGAGTTAGTTAAGCCGCTGAAACAATCAGGCACAGAAAATAATTAGCACTGAACAGAACATAGTTTTCTATGTAGCAACCAAACTTTGATGTCAACGTCAGACAATGAGATAAGTAAACCACTTATTTTACACAACAAACATCAAGTAGGCACAATGATTCCGAATAGAAGACGCACCACCAAACTTCTATTTAGGCTATTTTTGGCAGTCCAATGTCAATAGCTGGGATCCAAATTCTAGCTACTACGCGCCAGCAAAACTGGAGATGGCAGAGTCTAAATTAAGGGAAGGAAGAGAGCGGGCTATGCAGGTCGGTTCTTACCACTGGGATGCGACGTTGACGATGAGAAGAACTTTCCCCTTGTAGGTGCTGAGGTCAACGTCTTTGCCGCTTGCATCCTGCACACGCTCCAAGCAAAACGCAAATGTCAGACGCCTTCTGTCGAATCGACGGTCGCAGAAACTACTCTTCAACGAATTCTGGACGGTTTTCTCCAGCAACGGGCTAACAAAATTCAGTCATTCAGCAAGCCAACCAAAAGGGACGCTGCAAAATTCAGAGTTTCAGATGAATCCCCTCTCGGATCACCGGAATGAAACTAAACTAGGCACAGCCAACGAGTCGAGCAGGCTGAAAGGCTCGGGCCTCCGGTCCCGGGGGATCCACGTGAAACAACGACAGGGTCCTATCTATCATATACCCCAATCACTGATTCGAAGCATCACGATATAACTTCACAAGCGTCTACGGCTGGTAAATCTACGCTGCGAAACGGGAAGTTTCGAGGGAGACGGGGATCGCGAGTCAGGGCTGACCTTGACGGTGAAGTCGTGGACGGAGGTGGCGGACGACGCGGCGGCCATGCTGAAGCGAACGGCGATGCGGAGGTGGCGGCGGACGACGGAATCGGGCGGGTGGCTTGGAGGCTGGTAGCGTGCAGGCAAAGCCGAGAGAGAGAGAGAGAGAGAGAGAGAGAGAGAGAGAGAGAGAGAGGTGTGGGGCTGTGGGCCGGGACGACGAGACGTCACCGGCGGATTTATACGGCCAAAGCCCGCGGGCGTTAGGGGTTGGGGCGATAGAAGCGTGAACGCGTCGACGTCGACGGACGGGTCACGGGTGCGGAGGGAGGGAAAGCTTGCTGGCGCCGCGTCCGCCGCTCCCCCGGGCCTGGGTCCCGCCACGTGTGGACGGAATCGCCGCGGCGGTCAGCTGGCGCGGCCGCGGCTGGTTTCACACGCGGGCGGGCCGGATCGTCCGTCCCCCGTCTCGGCTTCGGATGGGCCGTGTGCGAAAGCCTTTTGGAAGAGCCTGGAACATCCATCGGCCGGGCCCGTGGACGTCGATTTGGACCCAGCCGTACGTGTTCCGTGATCCCGTCCATCACCTACCGTTGCCACCGGTTCTTCCAGACCGCTGCAAGAATCAAGGTGGTTTTGTTGAGCTCGGCATCGACTTTCACGTTTTCTACAGCAGGAAGAGCTTGGATAGAGCCTTTTCACTATCAGCATTGAGTTCTCGTTGAGTGCACCGTTCATTTTGAGGTCTATCCTGCTTCTACCTTCTCCCGTGGTGATTAGCATGGCTCCAAAGCCAATTTCTTCCGCTGCATGCAGTTGATGCTTAGAATATATTTTTCCTTGATCTCCTAATCAATCAGCTTCGCTTCAAGACCAGCATCCTCAACGGTTTCCCTAATTTCCTCCTCCTGTCGAATGCCCTTTGGAGCTCACTGCTCGCCGGAGATCCCTGCCGTGGCCGAAGGAGGCGAAAGTGAGGGCGCGCTGGGGGCTGGGGCTGGGCAGCACCGCAGCAGCGGGTGGTCGCTATTCCCCGGACCACCCTGAACTGCCAGTATTACCGGGCCATCCGCTCCTGAAGAGAGTGGAGTGATAAAGCATAAGCCCGTGGGGCGAAATGATGCACCCAGGCCCAAGCAGCGGATGGCCCGACTCTTCCACCGAGGCCCTGAAGCGAAACTCGCCGCCGGAAGTCGTCCTCGTCCTCGTCCCCCACTCCGGGCTGCCGCGGAGTGAATTAGCTGAGATCCATCTGGAGTTGGACTGGTTCCTTCTTTCTGCTGGTAAGGAAGCTCTAGCTTGCTTTGGATGTATCGTTGGGTCCAGTTTTGCTGTGCGGGTTCTTTTCCCTGTGGCCAGTAAATCTGCTTAGAACCTCTGATGGACAACATCAATCCACCCGATTTGTTGCGCGGTGGGGGGGGGGTGATGGTACCAGTTTATTTTCCAATTTTTCGGGGGCTTGCGGCTGAAGCCGTCTGCCCTTGCTCCCTTGAATCCCTGCTATAACAGCAGTAGGACTTCTCCGAGGAAGAACGGCGGTAGAACTGATGTAGCTGAAACGACTTGCTAGGCCTGGCCTGATGGGAAGCAGAGACGGCAGCGGTGGTGTTCACAGCACAGAAGGCCGAGGGTATGCTGCAGACATCGATTCCATCAGGGAGGCGCAGGCCCGCATTGCGCCGTACGTGCACAAGACGCCCGTTTTGTCGTCCACGTCCATCGACGCCATCGCGGGGAAGCAACTGTTCTTTAAGTGCGAGTGCTTCCAGAAGGCGTGAGGATCACTGGCCTATGTGTTGTTCAGCTCTGGAAGTGTCCTGTATCTGGTACGTGTCTGACTGTTCAATCGGGGGCATGTTTTCTTGTGTAGAGGTGCATTCAAGATCCGAGGAGCTTCAAATTCAATATTTGCGCTTGATGATGAGCAGGCATCCAAGGGCGTGGTGACACACAGCAGGTATGGTGGGTGCTAGCTTCAGTTCAGTGTTCTTGTTCTATTTTTTTTGCAAGCTATCTGAATAGCATAGACACTGACATTGATATGATGATTCTTCACAGTGGGAACCATGCAGCTGCCGTGGCCCTGGCTGCAAAGCTCCGCGGCATACCTGCACACATTGTTATACCAAGAAACGCACCTGCTTGCAAGGTTGAGAATGTTAAGAGGTATGGTGGTCAAATTATCTGGAGTGATGTCAGCATGGAGTCGAGAGAATCTATTTGCAAAAGAGTCCAGGAGGAGACGGGTGCTGTTCTCATTCATCCGTTCAATAATAAGTATACCATCAGGTGAGTTCTGAACTTGCAGAGCTTTAAATTAGAGATGCTTCCTACAAACATTTTATTCTTAGATAGAAACCACTGTTGGCAACGATAAGTGGATTTACTGCATTTGACTTCATTGAGGATATGGGGGTGCACAACAACAACAACTTATCACGTGAATTTATCTTTTTATTTTGTGGGCACAGCCCTTCGCCCGAATGAATATCTTGTTTTTGTAGACAAAAGGAAAAAAAAGGGCATACCCAGTGCTGAAAGCTCCCACACGTTGTGGGGTCTGGGGAAGGGAATTTCTAGGCAGCCTTCCCCTTGCTTATTAGACAAAAGGAAGACTCAGCTTTATTAAACACTACAGATTTCATGAGGGATTGGGGTAGAGAAAGGAATGGATCTTGAGCATCAGCTTATGGGTGCTACCAGACACAAAAAGCACCTGAAGCATGAAAATACGATGGAAGTATTAGTCCCTAAGGCAGCGTAGGGGCAAAATATTACCTAATGGATGCAGTTCATTACTGCTATGCATGATTAATCTTGGATCAATCCGTCTTCTCAACAAAGAACAGCTTGGTTCCTTTATGTACATTGCCATTTTTCACAGCATTGGTTCTGAGAACTCAACGTTGAAATTTGTGATGATTTTCCAGTGGTCAGGGTACAGTGTCTCTTGAACTTTTGGAGCAAATACCTGGAATCGATACGATAATTGTTCCCATTAGTGGTATGTAGTTAACTAACTTTTTTATGATGTAGGACACTACTTTCAAATTTGACACTTCATATACTTTTGGCTGAATTACAGGTGGTGGTTTAATTTCTGGCGTGGCCCTTGCTGTGAAGGCCATGAACCCTTCAATACGTATTCTGGCAGCCGAACCAAAAGGTGCTGATGATTCTGCCCAGTCTAAGGCTGCTGGAAAGATCATCACATTGTCTTCGACAAACACCATTGCTGATGGACTACGAGCTTTTCTTGGTGACTTGACATGGTAAGCATTAAAAGATTTATGTTGAACATATAAGTGGCACCTTAACATAATTCTTGATCCGTCACATGGACTTTGTTAGCAATGTTAGTGCTACTTGGGTAATATATCTTGCTATAAAGGTTTGTATTAATATCCTGAAATGTTCTGCATCACAGCCAATACTCTGACTTTATACAGTTTGGATATGTGCATATGCCTGCATGTAAATTCCATTTGCGGAGTGTTAATCAATGATGTTTGCCGTAGAAAGGAAACTTCATCAAACACAAAAGTTCTGTAGTATTCTGTAGATCATAGAGGAACGCATTTGCAACTTTTCTTTGCATTTGTTAGCTTGATATGCCTACTTTTTCTCAGCATTCATCATTGACTACGTCCTATTTTATCTCTGTACTAGGCCGGTGGTGCGTGACTTGGTGGATGATATCATCGTTGTGGATGACAATGCCATTGTGGACGCCATGAAAATGTGCTATGAGATACTGAAGGTGGTTGTTGAACCCAGTGGCGCAATTGGCCTCGCAGCAGCCCTGTCTGACGAGTTCAAGCAAAGGTCTGCTTGGCATGAGAGCAGCAAGATAGGGATAATTGTTTCTGGAGGCAATGTTGACCTCGGTGTTCTTTGGGAGTCACTCCGCAAGCGGTGACGAGTGGAACACGACCATTGATACGTGTACTTGAATTTCAAAAGTACAGAGTTGACATTGTAATTTGTACATTTGTTACATACTGCTCCCAATTAGTGTTGCTCATGATGTGCTAGGCTAGCTGCCCAACCCAACCGACGGGAGAGCCGTAATCGCGCATGCCGGGCGAGCGCCGCGCACGAAGGAGGGGACGTGCTTGGTCAAAGGCTCTCTCTCCCTCCTCCTAACGTGGCGGCATGGACGGTTCTCTCGTTTGCTATATCTGGCCTTCTCTCTCTGCTTGGGCTTTCAGGCCTAGCTAGAAACCATTGCCACCGTCGTCCGCCGAGCCCGGCTGTGTGGAAAGAAGAGACACCCATCAACCATGGTGAGTGCGATCGAGGCTGCTGCGTGTGTAGTGTAGACCGATGCCTTTCACTCTAGCTTGATCTCCAGGGCAAAGCCCATGTGTGCATGCATGGTGATATGATCAATGCCGTACATGTGCCTGTAATATAAGATTTTCCGTTCACAATTATTGATCGTTCTTGTCGGGAAATGGAAACGCCTTTGCAGGCGAACTCGGCGTCTGGTATGGCCGTGAGCGACGATTGCAAGCTCAAGTTCCAGGACCTCAAGGCGAAGCGGAGCTTCCGGTTCATCACGTTCAAGATCGACGAGCAGACGCAGCAGGTGGTGGTGGACAGGCTGGGGCAGCCGGGCGACACCTACGACGACTTCACGGGCTCCATGCCGGCCAGCGAGTGCCGCTACGCCGTCTACGACTTCGACTTCGTCACCGACGAGAACTGCCAGAAGAGCAAGATCTTCTTCGTCTCCTGGTGAGTAGTAGATCTGCGCATGCATGCATGCATAACCACCGGCGGCTTGGCTGGCTGGCTGGCTGAACGCTGACGGTCTCTGGCCAGGTCCCCGGACACGTCGAGGGTGCGGAGCAAGATGCTGTACGCGAGCTCCAAGGACCGGTTCAAGCGGGAGCTGGACGGCATCCAGGTGGAGCTGCAGGCCACCGACCCGAGCGAGATGAGCATGGACATCGTCAAGGCGCGAGCGCTCTGATGATGAACACACCGTGCCCCGCCCGCGGATGAAGCTAGGCCGTGTTTCCCCATCATATCGGGTCCTGCCTGCCTTGCCTGTACCGGCCGTACGTGTCGTCGGTCCCAGTCAGAGTCCTCTTACTCTCTGTGTAAACCACCCTGCTAGATCATTCGACTCCTTTCTGTGTTCAAGGTTCAGACGGCATGCCGATTCCCAATCCTGTAGTCGCTAGAGCTGGGAGTTGGGCGGGCCATTTTCGGGCGGGTCAAAGCCCGACGGGCCAGCACGGCTCAGCCACGAATTAAGCTCAAAATATATTCGGGCCAGGCTGTTGGTGATATGTCCAAGAGACAATGATAACAATTCGAATAAAGGCCTGATAGATATTTGATCCATAAGAAATTAGGGTACTAATGAGCCTGTGACCTAAAAGCCCATTAACGCGCCTATAAATATGAGGGGTAGGGGTAGGGGTAGATTACTCCACCACATAACAGCCTCAGCCGCCGCCCCTCACAGGCCATACGGCGAAACCCCTGTCGCGCGCGCGGTGCTAGCACACTGACGCACGACGTTCCTCCCTGTACGTGTGGACTCCGTGGAGGCGCTGCTGTTACTGCTGCGCTGATCGGCTACGGTGACGTGACGACGTTCCTGTGATGAGGAGTCAGGAGGGGACGAATGTGATCGTCTACTTCTCCTACAACGACGCGCATCTACGATCCGCTGCGCTGCGCGTCTAGTGGTAACGATCCATGACCTTCTTACTCGCATGTTTCCTGAGTGATACGGTCAAATTGTTAGAGTAGCGCATCGCCTATTTCCCAACAGTGGTATCAGAGCCAGGTTGCGTAGTTTTTGGTCTGGATCTTAGATGCGATCTACTGCAGAAAAATTCATATGATGAATTTTTATTGTTCGGCTTTTGTGGTTTGGAATTGATTAGAGTAGATTGCCATCATATGACTAAATGATTAGTTCGTGCCCCTTCTCTGCTGTGTGCGCAACCTGTCCCTACCGGCTGGAATCACCATCGGGACTAATAGTGTACATAGCTAACAGATTGAGCCAACAGATCACGATCATGTGTCGCGATTTTCTCGTGGATAATAAGTCGCAATGAAAATTGAGGCATTCTGAATGGCTCAGATTTGGGTTGATTTGATCAATTCGATGAGATTTTCATAGTGATTTCATAGATGCAATCTATGTAATTCTGTTTGGTGTCTGCTATAGTGACATCATTAAGTTGTTTCGCGATAGAAATCGTTCTACGCTTAACTTGTTTTTTAGGGAATGATGTGAATGATATGGCCTTAAGTTGTCGCCCTGTGATGCCTGATCTCTCATGTAATTTATTTGATAGCTATTAGATGTATTAGGTTCTTTTATATTTATTGAGAAACCTCAAGCATGATGGCGATGATGATCACCATAAGAAGGGAGACATAGCGGTGTAGATCATAATAGAGACCACTATGATCCTAAAGGCCATATTATTCACAGATATCATATGATCGTATGCCTGTGATATTTTACTATTCTTTCCATACTTTTCATATGGTGGATGTTTTATCATGATAGAATAGCTTCCCTCGGAAAAGTTGAGTATTTGATGCCGTTTACCTATAGCTGCACCTATGTTGTTTTGATCGTCGTATGGTAGGTTTGCCAAAGCAAAATACCGTCATCTATCATAATGAATAGGGTGAATGTTGGACATTCACATGCATAGTATTGGTTTACTCAACAAAGCTATCAAAATGGTTTTGGGCTTTATGGCATACTGTTGGGAGCTGGGGCATTGGATGTCACCCAACAAACAAGAATCATATAGAGATAAGATTAATAATGTTTGTTTACCTATGTGACTAATTTTCTAGCAGTGAAGCCAAAGCTCACTACAAATTAGTGAATATAGATCTTGGACCACCATATGTCGTTAGAGAGAGGAACGATACTCATATAGTGGTGGTGTCTTTTATTAAACCGTTAATAAAAGATTGATACATAACATAGTGCTAAAACCTTGCATATTTATTTTCTATTGTAGATCATGTCTGCTAGTAACAATTCTGATTTCAATTTACGATTTGTGCTTGAGAAAGAAAAAGCTCAATGGAACTAACTTTATTGATTGGTACCGCAACCTGAGAATTGTTCTCAAGCAAGAGAAAACTAAGTATGTTCTTGAGCAACCATATCCCAATTACCTCCTCGATGATGCAAATGCCGCAACTCGCAGGACTTATGAGAAGCACTGCGATGATACGCTTAATGCAAGCTGCCTCATACTTGCCACAATGTCCCTTGATCTACAGAAACAGTATGAGCATACAGATGCTTATTCTATGATTCAGTGACTACGTGGAATGTTTGAAAACCAAGCAAGAGCTAAGATATACAACATCTCAAAGTCCTTGTTCTCATGCAAGCTGGTAGAAGGTAGCCCGGTTAGTCTCCATGCAATCAAGATGATTGGTTACATTGGGATTTTGGACAAATTTGGTTCTGAACTCAAGGATGATCTGACTATTGACGTTATTATTCAGTCACTCCCACCGAGCTAAGAGCCATTTATATTGAATTATCAAATAAATGGCATGGAGAAAACGTTTGCTGAATTGCATGGGATGCTTAAAACAGCCGAGAAAAGCATTAAGAAAAACACCACTCATGTGATGATGGTTCAAAAGGAGAATAAAAGGAGGAAGCGTGTGACGCATACTAAAGGCAAGGGAAAGGTTCTCAATGAGCCTTCAAGCTCAAAGACAAAGGGTAAATCAGACCCTTCTCCTAATGATGAATGCTTCCACTGTCATGCTAAGAGGCATTGGTCTAGAAACTGTAAGAAGTATTTGGAGGATAAGAAGAAGAAAAGGAGTGAGACTTCCACTTCAGATATAAATGTTATAGAAATCAATATTGCTACATCTTCTAGTGAATCATGAAATACCGGATCAATGATTCACACTTGCAAATCGTTGCAGGGTCTAAGTGAGACTAGAAGATTTGCAAAAGGCGAGTTGAATGTTCGGGTCAGCAATGGAGCAAAGGTTGCTGTCATAGCTGTCGGAACTTATCACTTGTCATTACCCTCAGGATTAGTTTTGGAATTAAATAATTGTTATTGTATTCCTTCTTTGAGCAAGAACATTATATCTTCTTCATGTTTGAAAGAAGTTAATGGTTATGAGATTATAATAAAGAACAAATGTTGTTCTATTTATTATAATAATATTTTCTATGCTTAATGTCCATTAGTGAATGGATTATATGTTCTTTATCTTGAGGATAAAACAGTCTATAACATTAATACAAAAACGGCTCGACGAAATGATCTAAATCCCACTTTTATTTGGTATTATCGCTTAGGTCATATAAATGAGAAACGCATTAAGAAACTCCATAAAGATGGTTTGTTAAGTTCATTTGATTTTAAATCACTTGACACATGCGAGTGTTGTTTGCTTGTGAAGATGACCAAATCACCCTTCACTGGTAAAAGTGAGAGGGCAAGTGACTTGTTAGGACTTATACATACTGATTTATATGGACCAATGAGTTCGGTAGCTAGAGGTGGTTTTCAGTATTTTTCATTACTTTTACCGATGACTTTAGTAGATATGGATATGTCTACCTAATGAGGCACAAGTCTGAATCTTTTAAAAAGTTCAAAGAATTTCAGAACGAAGTACAAAATTAGTTGGGCAAGACAATTAAACTTATAGGATCTGATCGTGGGGGTGAATATTTGAGCCATGAATTTTATGATCATTTAAAACAATGTGGAATTGTTTCACAATTGACTCCACCTAAAACGCCTCAATGGAATGGGGTGTTCGAGCGGAGGAACCGAACCTTATTAGACATGGTTAGGTCGATGAAGAGTCAAACTGATCTTCTACTATCCTTTTGGGGTTATGCTCTTGAAACTGCTGCGTTTACACTAAATAGAGTCTCAACTAAGTTTGTTGAGAAAACACCATATGAGATGTGGACCGGGAACCCGGATTGTCTTTCTCAAAGTTTGGGGATGTGATGCTTATGTTAAACATTTGACATCAGACAAACTTACTCCCAAATCAGACAAATGCTTCTTTGTGGGATATACTAAGTAAACCAAAGGATATTATTTTTATAATAAAACGGAGGGTAAAGTGTTTACTGCTCGCAATGGTGTCTTCTTAGAGAAAGAGTTTCTTCAAAAGGAGTTAGTGGGAGAAAGGTGCATTTTGAAGAAATTCAAGAAATATCTGAAAATGTTTTGGCACCCTCTAATCCTATACAGGATGTACAAGATGTTGTACAACCACTTGATGAAGCATCATCCCCACGAAGGTCTACAAGGATACGTCGTGCAACTGAAAAGTTGACACTCCTAACCACGGAACAACAGGACATGGTATTGTTGGACAATAATGAGCTTGTGACCTACATTGAAGCAATAATGGGACCCGACTCTGAGAAATGGCTTGGATCTATGGAATCCGAAATAGAATTCATGCATGAGAATCAAGTTTGGATCTTGGTTGATCTAATCGATGGTGTGAGAGCGATCGTTTGCAAATGGTTTTCAAGAAAAAGGCTGATATGGATGAAAAAGTTCACATCTATAAAGCACGATTGGTGGCGAAAGGTTTCAAACAAATTGAAGGTGTTGATTATGATGAAACATTTTCGCCCGTCGCTATGCTAAAGTCTGTTCGGATTCTCCTAGCAATTGCTGCATATTTTAATTTTGAAATATGGCAGATGGATGTCAAAACGGCCATTCTTAATGGGGTCTGACTGAGGATGTGTACATGACATAACCTGAGGGTTTTGTCGATCCTAAAAATGCTAGAAAAATATGCAAACTTCAAAATTCCATCTATGGATTGAAGCAGACATCTCGGAGTTGGAATCTACGTTTTGATGAAGTGGTCAAAGGGTTTGGTTTCATCAAGAAAATAGAAGAACCTTGTATTTTAAGAAGATTAGTGGGAGCACACTTATATTTCTGGTCCGATATGTAGATGACATATTGTTGATCGGAAATGACATTCTATACTAAATGATGTTAAATCCTCATTAAGGAAAAGTTTCTCAATGAAGGATTTAGGAGAGGCGGTGTACATTTTGGGCATAAAGATCTATAGAGATAGATTTAAAAGACTAATTGGATTAAGCCAAGACACTTATATTGACAAGATATTGAATCAGTTCAATATGCAAGATTCTAAGAAATATTTCTTGCCAATATCACATGACATCACTCTAAGCAAAAGTCAGTGTCCTTCGACGCCTGATGAGAAAAAGAGGATGAGAGTGATTCCTTATGCTTCGGCTATTGGATCTATCATATATGACATGTTGTGTACGTGCACAGATGTATCCTATGCTCTAAGTGTTACGACCATGTATCAATCAGATTATGGTGAGGCTTATTGGACAGTTGTCAAAAATATCCTTAAATACTTGAGAAGAACTAAGAATGTGTTCTAGTGTTTGGAGGTGAAGAAGAGCTCGTTATAAGAGGTTACACCGATGCTAGCTTCCAAACAGACAAGAATGACTCTAGATCGCAATCCGGTTTTGTGTTCTGCCTCAATGGAGGGGCGGTGAGCTGGAAAAGTTCTAAGCAAGACACAATAGCAGATTCAACGACGGAGGCGGAGTATACTGCAGCTTCTGAAGCTGCAAAGGAAGTTGTTTGGATCAGAAAATTTGTTTCTGAGTTGGGTGTTGTTCCTAGTGCGTCCGGACCTGTGGATCTTTATTGCGACAATAATGGAGCCATTGCATAGGTAAAGGAGCCTAGATCACACAAAAGATCCAAACATATATTACGACGCTATCACCTCATTCGAGAGATTATCGACCGAGGTGATGTGAATATATGCAAGGTGCATACGGATTTTAATGTGGCAGATCCGTTGACAAAGCCTCTTCCACAATCAAAGCATGAGGCGCACACGAGATCTATGGGTATTAGATACTTACATCAGTGATCCTAGTTTGTACGTTGGAGACTTGTGTCATAGCTATGTTTTTGTACTATTTGAGTAACTATTTTCACATTGATCATCAAGTATGTGACTTGTTCGTGAGACTCTTTGTTAATTATAATGTTACTCAAAATGATCCCTAGTCTACATCGTTATATGAGATAATGATAGTACGCAGACTAGCACATGTATTAATTGATGATCACGTTTCATGGATCATAGATATGGAGATTTCAAATTAATAATATGAACACATGTTAGTGAACATGGTGTTGGATAGACCCATTCTGAGACACTGTTGGGATTGTTATTTACATATGTGTGATCTTGAGTGATACACCTGCTACATTCTTAGACCTGAGATCGCCATTGTTTCTCATTATGTGTTGTTGTGCACTTTGAAACTATCAAACGCTACTCCGTAACTGGGTGGTCATAAAAATAGTCTTCAGGTACATGATGAAGCATGGAATGAGATGTGTGCGAATCAAGATGGGATTTGTCCCTCCTAAATAATAGGAGAGATATCTCTGGACCCCTCGAGATAGTTGGATTGGAAAGTGCATGGCCATGCCAAAGTGATTAAAGAGTTAATCATTATGACTAAAAGTTAGTCATAGATTGAATCCACTATTTGATCGAGTGAATGGTTGAGCTATCACAAGGATGACACGTATCTCGCCTTGAGCTTGATCGGTATCGCGTGGCAAAGGAATTAGCATGTGAATATATCTAGATTCAGCCGATATGATCTTTATGTAAATTCGGGAGTCAGTATATCCTGCTAGGTACCTCTACTGACTTGTGTTTAAAACGGTTTTCATTCATAACCGACTGTAAATGAATCTAACGGGTCACACACTTGGGTTGGAATATTGAAAAACTTGGTTATATGATTGTCTCTAGTGCAAGTGGGAGATTGTTGATGATATGCCCAAGAGGCAATCATAACAATTCGGATAAAGGCCTGATGGATATTTGATCCATAAGAAATTAGGGTACTAATGGGGCCGTGACCTAAAAGCCCATTAGCGCGCCTATAAATATGAGTGGTAGGGTTAGGGGCAGATTACTCCACCACATAACAGCCCCGGCCGCCGCCCCTCACAGGCCACACACCGAAACCCCTATCGCGCGCGTGGTGCTATCACACCGACGCACAGCGTTCCTCCCTGTACATGTGGACTCCGTGGAGGCGCTGCTGTTACTGCTGCGCTGATCGGCTATGGTGATGTGACGACGTTCTTGTGACGAGGAGTCAGGAGGAGACGAGCGTGATCGTCTACTTCTCCTACAACGACGCGCATCTACGATCCGTTGCGTTGCGCGTCTAGTGGTAACGATTCATGACCTTCTTACTCGCATGTTTACTGGGTGATACGGTCAAATTGCTAGAGTAGCGCATCGCCTATTTCCCAACACGGGCCGGCCTGACACGGTATTTCGTGTCGTGCCTGGGTTCGGCGTCTTCGGGCGGCCCGACACAAAAATGATTTTCGCGCCGTGCTCGGGCCGGCACGGCCTGAAATAAGCCCATCGGCCCGGTAAGGCCCGAAAAAACATGAATCTTTTTGGATTTTTAGATTTTTTTTGGATTTTTTGGATTTTTAAAGTTTTTTTGGATTTTTCTATTTTTTTCGAGTTTACAGAAATTTTTAGATTTTTTTTGAATTTTTTGGATTTTTTCAGATATTTGGGCCGTGCTCGAGCCTGCCCCGGCCCGAAATTGACCCGTCGGGCCGCGGGTCGTGCTCGGGCCGGAGATTTCCAAATTCATGCCTGCCGGTCCGACCCAAAATGGCCCGTCGTGCTTTCGGGCCACAGGCCGAATCGCTCCGAAGCACGAAATTTCCGAGCCGTGCCGGCCCGACTCCCACCATTGAGTCGCCGAGGTATGTGTATGTTTGGCGTGTCCACGCCTGGTAATCTGTGTGTGTGGGCGACACTCCGTGTAGGCAGTGGCGTTTCGAGGAGGATATATATAGCGAGGAAAAATTGTGGTTGCCTCTTTTCTGTTGCCAGGTCGTTTCGTTGCCGCCCAAACCCCGTACGTACTGCACCGCGCCCAGGTCCAACCGAGAAGCCGCGACCCGTGAACCCACCCCGCGTCCTCCTCCTCTCCCCTTGTCAGTTCATCCGCCTCCGCTTCCGCTTCTCGGATCTCGGCCTTGCACCTGCGTCACGGCGGCTGATTAGATGCATATTGCATCATACGCCAGAGCACGTCAGCATATGCAAAGTGGAAACCACGAAATGAAAAATCTGCATCCTTGTCAGAAAAAAAAGGTTGTGAAAGAAAAACTCTTTTTAAGGAAAATACCCAACTTGCAATATTTTTAGCTTCTTCTGAGAGATTCGAATATCCAGAGATTAAATATTACATGGAACTGTCGGGCTTTGTACTCTGATCATAAACAATTTAGAACATTACAAGCTGAGGGAATTTTATCGGCAAGTCCAAAGGATTGCGGCAACTGTCAGGCAAAGGCAGATTCCATGCAACGGTTGTGAAGGAGAAACCAACTTCTATTGGGTCCTCCTGATCTTTGAAAATGTGCCAGTCTCAGAAAAGTAGGTGCTTTGAGTTCCACTTCCAAGAACGTTTCCTTGAGCCTGTGGATTTGATAGCTCTATTCCCTGCACGAGGAAATATTGAAAACAGAGATGATGTGATGGCACGGACCCTTTTATGTGGTTGATGCTTCGGATGTAAACAAAGTAGAACTACAACAACAAAGCCTTTGAACAAAGCTGAACTGACGAAGTAAAACTTTAATGATGTTAAAATGCACAAAACATTAGCGTGGTCTATCAAATCAACAGAATTTGCTCAAAGACTCATGGTACATATTGTGGAGCCTACAAAACTCCATAGTCCATGATTTTCTTTAGGTATAATATAGCCCCTGATAAAAAGGCTTTGTTGTTGTTGTTTGTGAATATAACCCCTGATTTTGCCGCAAAAAGGGTACAACATGGAAGATGTGCAGTGGCATGGCGTAGAACTAATAAGGTACAGCAACTAACTAGAGACATCAACATGACTGAAAATAGGAGCATCCAACAGTTAACAAAGATGGAACATGAGAAAATGATATGCTACCTTAATCGTGTCCTAAACTCCTAATACATGAGCAGGTTAAGAGGCCCACAACAAGACAAGCAGATAAATCAAGAAACAAGACCTCACCTGGACTGGTGTAAACGCCAAACTAGACGTCAGCCCTGAAGTTGCACCGCTGCTACCATAGCTCTTCTCCTTGAATCTGATATTATACAGTCAATTCAGATTACAGTGCAGGTGAATAAGAAAAATGTTGCAAATAGAAGCAACATTGTGCAGATATGTAACATATTTATAAGAGCACATTATATATAATGACTACTGGGCTACTGGAACTGGTTCATAATCATTGTGGCTGTTAGAAAGAATGCTATGCTGTCATAAAACGTAAAACAGGAGCAATTTGCACTACGCTATCATCTCATAGTGTTGAGTGCCATGTTTATTGTAGTGTAAATGTAAAAGTGCCTACGAACAAAAGGACACAAATTATCATACTGGAGAAGGAACAGAGATATCATACTTTTTGGCCACTTTAGCAGCAAGTTTGCTTTGAGCAGCTGACACGCGTAGCTTGCCACTTCCTGCTTGTCCAAGCATGCCATAGCCTTCCCCCAAGCCATCACCTGTGACAGCATTACAGCAAAATGTGATTGCATCAAAAACGCAATTGTTTCCCAGCTTAAGGCACACTAAAACCATACAGCAAAAATGACACCAACATAGTTACATCAAAACTGACTGACCTAATGAACTCTCTTCTGGAATCCCAAACTGCATTCGATTTGCAAGCTTCATCATATCAGTCTGTGCATATCTGCAAAATCATGTCTCACAAAATAATAAGTTAATAAATAAAAAGGTGTGTGCCATTGTTGAACATACTGTTATGGGTAGTAGCTGGGCTTTTATGTGCTGGCATGGTACTGTAGCATCCCGTTACCGTAGCAGTGGCTAGGGTTAGGGTTTTAGGTCTCCTCTATATGAAGAGGATAATTATGTACTCTAGAGGCAAGCAAGAAAATAGATCCTAAATACTACTCAGAGCCTCCAAGGGAGGGCAGGTCAATAAATCTATCTTGCTAATAATCCTCTCATAATTCCAGCCATAACACATACATATTGTGCACAGAAGATATAACACATTACCTTTCTTTCATCTTTCGAAGCCGACGACCCCCTCTTTTCTTTTTAGGCTCGGAGTCCGGAACGGGGAGGGGCTTTGGAAGCTTTGCAGGAGGCGGTTCTTGCCACTTCTCAATCTTCTTACGAATTTCTTCTAGCAAGTTCCGGCCAGCTTTTCCAGTTGGATCACCTCTAATTGAGTCAATCCTTGCTGCTAGAGTTGATTTTGCAGCAATAAGTCTGCAAGCACGAGTCCTCAGAGCTGGAGGGGTGCTCTGAAATACTTCAGTTTGTTCAAGGTAACCAATGCGAAACTGAGATGTGGCAGTAGAAAATCCAGCAAGATTTTTCCTCTTTGCACCAAGTAACTGAACATTACATGCTGGCATTTTTGCGAGTGCTCCCAAACCACCAGCAGTTCCCATCAGTTTCGAGGCAACAGCACTCCCAACAATGGCAGAAAGGTTTGGGGCAATGTAACCCATTCTGCTCTCTACAAAATCAAGCACTTTCTTCTTTGCAGCATCAAGAGTAAGGGCTCTGTCACATGCTTCAATGGTTTTCTCCAAATTTTCCTCAAAAAGAGGCTTCCCAGTTGTTGTTGATGCTGTAACTGACACGACCATTATAATTGCAGAAGGTAAAAGCCCTTCCAGATCTACAAGTGTTATATCCATCTCATTTCCAATTTTCTTCACAACACGGGCATAATCAATGGGATGATGAACAAGGGATTCCAGTTCTGGAAACTTCAACTTGTACTTATCACGTATGAAATTATGTATTATGATGATCTCATTCTCAATGTCTACTGAAAGAGCATTGCAATCAACAATAAGCTGGTATTCTGGATCCTCCTCCAGGATGAAACCTTGATTGGAGAAGTCGGTGCCTTTCTGAAGTGCATCTTCGACTTTCTACAAACAAGAAGATGGTTACTGTCACACATGGGAAGAATTAAAACTTTCATGATGTATATATTCAAATATTGACCACGTCATATATGTGTCTCTATTGCAACATCAAATGTACAAAAAATCTTTCAAGTACACTTCAGAGAGAGGGGGCGAGAGAGTCCTGATACATGTACCAATGCTTGAACAAGATACATGTTAAACAAGTAACAATGCTCTGGCGCAAAACACTGTGCAATACATGTTAAACAGGTAAACAATGCCCTAGTGCAAGACATTATGCAATCTAACGTAATTGTTCATTTTCCCTGACCAGTGACCACATAACCGATATTTTATGATGGGAATATTAATAAATCGCAAGCAAAGAAATATATAAAGGAGAATCTCATCTTCAAGAAATCAGGGATGAGTTTGGTCACATACTTGCATTATGTCATTATACCGTTGAGTCTTCTGCAGCTTTGAGACACTATCAAGATCATCATAGTTAAGGGACTCAAGATCAGGCATAACATCATCACCATCCTCCTCCATACCCACTGCCTCAACGTTGTCTTCTTCCTGAAAATTTTATAATAGGTCAGCAAATCTTGCAGGAAATAAAAACTAGCACATTTAGTAGCATGGAATAGAAATGAACTCACAGGATAGGCCTCATTGTCCGAGAGTTCGTCAAGATCTGCTAGAAAAGAATCAGCAAGGCTGGCCTGTAAAACAGCACCATATGAGAAAACAAGATTGATGGCAATGGAAGGGTAAACTTGGAATTATAAAACTGGATGTTGATTTGGAACAAGATACTCAACACGAGATGGAATGAACTTACCATGATCTTGACCGAAGTTCTCTTCCCAGCGGCAACAGCTCCAACACTGGGCTTGGCGGGATAGGCTCAGATGTTGCTTCTGCTCCTGCTACAACCTAGGTGTACCCTTCGACATTCTGCACTGAACAGGAAGACCATATCAGCCTAATATGTAATGGCAGGACATGGACTGAAAAGGCTGGTAAAATATCCTTGAAATGGACGGAGCTCGCCGGGAAGCCGAGTGGCCAATAGGGCGTGAGGTAGGGCGACCCCAGTGGACAGACAGCTCCGGTCCCCAGCCCAACTAGAGCTCCGGCCGCCAGCCCCAGGTCGTCAGACACAGCTGCGTGGCATTGGTTTGGTGGCGACGCTGACTGCCGCTTCAGCTGTTTCGAGGGGCTACCGTTCCAGGAAGAAGTCCCCATCCCCGCTACATTCAGCCTAGATTTCAACTAAATGAGGAAGAGAATATTAGAGGATTGGCAGCTCTCACCCGGAGGAAGAGGATTGGCCGCACGAGACCGAGCCTCTGCTAGCTGCTTGGCTGAGGCCGCACGAGCCGGCCGCGAAGAGGTTGGCAAGGGGCGTAGAGCCGTCGACTGGTGTCGTCGCCGGGAAGAGGAAGAAGCGCGTTGCGAAGCTTCGATTCGATCAGTTAGGGCGCAGCGCAGGAAGGGGAGGGGGGTATTTCCGAAATTTCCTCATGAAAATGTGTTCGTGGAGTGGAGGCAAGCCTGTCCGCCTACTGGGCCGGACCGCCAGGCCTTGTTGCTTTTGGACGCGTTCACGGAGGCCTTTAATGCCGGCCCAGACCAACGAGGAGATGGTCTAGGCACATCGAGCAGCAGGACAGTGCTCTAACCAGTCGTCTGTGTGGAATCGTCGATCGGCCCGGTCATCGATGGATCGAGAAGGCTCGGTTCAGCCCGTTCATCATGAAGCTGATGCCGCGCCGGCCTCGTCGCTCTCCGTCCACGAAGACGAAGCCTTCGTTGTCGTCCAGCAGAAACTCGTGGCCGCGGACACGTCTCCGCACGCAACGCAGCATCGCGGCCCGGGCTTCGCGGCGTGGATGGCGAGCCCGATCGGCCGTATAAAATCCACGAGAGCCGGCTTAGGGACGCGTGTCGTTGTCTGCTGTCCTGTGCCTGCTGCACTTTTTCTTTTTACATGAAAAAAAAAAAGAAAATTCAGCGGCTGTTCGCTTCATCAGATAACGAGAAGAAATAGTTTCCTCAGGCACCTTATCTCCACGTGTAGCACAATGCTTATTGTATTCGTCGATGGAAGCTTGCAGTACAAAACAGTTTTAGCAGTTGTACAGCACGTAAATTTATATAAAACAACCGATGGACACACAAGTCATCATGCATCCATGCCTGCTATTCCCGGACCCCGGTACATATAAATAGCTAGGCAGAAGGTTCGTTATTATCTCCCGGCCAGCAGTACGTCCCGGCAATGGCGCGGCTCGTCCTGGAGCCTCCTCCTCCTCTTTCCTCTCCGTCCTCCCACGTCGCCGACCGTCTCTTTCGGAGGCTGATGCTCTTCGTCTCGTCGCTCGTGTGCGGGCACGTCGCCGTGGCCTTCGTGCATCAGTAACGGTCCCGCTGACGTCGACATCGACCGGGTAAATTAAAGAGACAAGAGGAGATGATGATCTCCAGGTACGTAAGGCTATCTATCGTCTCCAGAGTTCATCAGGCCGCGTCGTCTCACCTACGGCAAGGGCTAGCTAGAATAGCCTAACCGAATCTGGAAGCGTCTCCATGATGCCAGCGTCGTCGCTCAGCCGCAGCAACCGGACATAAAATTTAGTAGTACGTACTAGCTGCGATCCGGCCAAAGAAAACTAAGGCGTCCGACCCACGGTTCTGTGTGTTGCGGGAAGGAAAGGAATCACGAGGAATATCCGTGTCCTCCAAGAGAATATCCACTGCCTATATCCGCTTATTATGCCGACGTCTATTGTTAGGCTTCCGGCTTCCGCTCGATCGCCGCCGACAAAATCTGCAGGCACGGCAAAATTAGGTGGGCGTCATCACCCCCGGCCGGTGGGCGGGGATGAACAAAGAAATAAGTATATTTTTTCATTTATAAAAAGATAATTTGTATCCAAATGGAGCCTTGTAGATGTAGGGAGCAGAGAACAAACACCGTAAAAAGCCCGCGGTATAGTATAGGTTACTGAAATGAAGACAATTACCCAAAACATAAGCCCTTAATCTTTTAAGCAACCTGACACGACAAGGTAGACGGCTGCCGTGACTCACCGGAGAAGGACCAGATCCAGCCAGGTAGCACACCCCTCTCCCTCTGGCTCTGTTCGAGTTCGACACGGCCTGGCAAAAGCTTTGTCAACTTCTATAAGGGCCAGTGACTCCTTCAGAATTAAGCCACCACGTCCGAGGCGCTCAGAAAGCTGTGCCCTCCGCGGTCCTCGCCCACCCCACCACGCGCCTCACGGCTCCCAGCGGCCGAGAACAAGCGCTGTTCCCTCGCTCGGACGCCTTCAAGGCCAGCGGCGGCCGGCGCTTCGACTCGGTTGAATGGTACGCGCGTCTCCATTGTTTAGTGCAGTATTGCGGGAGTCTATTCGATTTGTTTCTGCTTGTATCATCCCCCTATTCTTCGCGTTCTGAAACGTGCGATCCTTTGGTTGCCTGGCTTTCTTGGCCTGCTACCGAGATTCCTTCAGTATCGTGGCTATCTATATCTTTACTTCTACGGTTCTATCCGACGAGGCCTGCAGATATGGTACCTTCCCTTTCTAATTTGATTCTTTTCATTCTGAGCTCGAGTTGGGATGAGCAACAGTTGAAGGAATTCCGTTCGTCTTTCCTGCCTATATATCTAGCTCATATCCAAGCTATTTGGTCAATTCGCCTGGAAAGCTCGTTCCTTTTCCCTTCCGTTTGGTGATTAGCGTCATTAATCGAATTGCACTTTTAATCTTTGCCATTCATCTGGATATTTGACGTGAAATTTGACCACTTGTATTAAGCTTTTCCCCAATTGTGCCTGTATCAAGAAACTGCTTTTTTTCCTTTTGGGGGAATGCGTGGCAGGTGTTTTGCCCTTTCGTTATAGAAGCAGACATAGTTATTTGCATGGATTGGGTAACCTAGCTTTCTCGCGAATGTTTAAAAAGTATAAAAGGAAAACAGCATTGAGGCCATGGCGATCTCAGAGTAGCTGGAGCGCCTTCCATTCCTCCATGTCTGTCCAAGCCATCTTGAATCGATGGCAGATACATATTTTGATACTCTGTTTTATTACTACTTACTTTTGCAATTACTTTCTTGTTAACGGAAGATTACTTAATTTTGTCTATATCTATTTGAATAAAACAAAGTGCAGCTTTAAAACTAACCATGGATAGGTCAGCACCGCACCTACTCATACAAAAAAAATAGAAGTAGCCATTGTATATGTTATTCATGTGGTTGCAAATGACGAGCAGCTTATTTTCCTTCATATCTGGGATTCCGTTGTGTCACATAATATGAATAGTTGTGGCCGCTCTTGTTAACTTTGTGCTGAACAACTATGCTCCAGACGTTCCCCGTTTGTGTCAAGTTGTCAACTCTGACGATTGTGATGTCTGCTCTACTTGGCCTTTTCAGACAACACCTTCATCAGTGAGGCGATAGTACAAGTATCCAACAGCGTTTTTGTGGCCCGAGTTATATTTGCAGAGAAATCTATTGGGGCTCTCAAGTGAGCAAGAAAGGAAAATGTGTAGCAGAAAGCCCTTGGGAATTCAGCTTTTTGAATATTTCCAGGGGAGTCCTATCTCTTTCAGAGGATGCCAGGGTCTTGTATTAGTACTCACGTTCTTATCATATGCTAGCTATCATGCCACTAGAAAAACCACAAGCATTGTTAAGAGTGTTCTTGATCCGAAGACAAACCTGGGTATGCTGCATTGGCCCAGTCATCTGTATATTGAAAAGTTAAAAGGTGCAGAGAACAATACAGCTCTTTCTAGTGGTTGGGCTCCGTTCAATGCTGAAGATGGCACCGCATTGCTTGGCGAGATTGATTTGGCTTTTCTTGGTGTATATGCATTGGGCATGTTCTTTGCTGGCCATTTGGGCGATCGAGTCGATCTAAGGATCTTGCTGACTATCGGAATGATCGGAACTGGATTGTTCACTGCTGGTTTTGGTGCTGGATACTGGTTCAATATACACAACTTCTACTACTTTCTGGGGATGCAGATGATTGCTGGCATGTTTCAGTCGTCTGGATGGCCTTCAGTGGTTGCAGTAGTTGGTAACTGGTTTGGCAAGAGCAAGAGGGGACTGATAATGGGAGTTTGGAACGCTCATACATCTGTTGGAAACATATCAGGCTCTTTAATTGCTGCTGCAATGTTGAAATTTGGATGGTGTTGGTCCTTCGCAGTTCCTGGTGTCATGATTGCTCTAGTTGGACTCGTGGTGTTCCTGTTCTTGCCCGTTAGTCCCGATGTGATTGGAATTGAAGAGGGCTTGACGGACTCTGAAAAGTATAACGTGGACACTCCTTTGTTGGAACGACGCTCGGATGTAAAAGAAAAGGCAGTTGGATTTTTTGAGGCGTGGAGAATTCCTGGTGTAGCTCCTTTTGCCCTCTGCCTTTTCTTCTGCAAGCTTGTGGCCTATACATTCCTGTATTGGCTTCCCTTTTATATCAGCCACACAGGTTCGTCAAGTTATTTTCTAGCAAAATCTTGTTTTTTCTTTATTGATGAGAAAGATGTTATCTTTTGCTTCCTTAGCAGGAGCAGAACGTTTTGTTCAGTTTTTTTCTTACTAAATATAAACCACCAGAGGAAGTGACACATAATTGTTCGGGTATTTGCTAGAGTAGGGCAATATGGTACGACCTGGATAATTTCAAATTATGTAGTATTGAGTATGTTTCTATGTTTAGACTCTGATGGATGTAGAAAACAAGATTTTGTTGAAAAGTTCTGGTGATATTTAATTTCGCCTGCGGCCAGTCTCATGGCAATCTAAATTGCGGGTTCCAAATGGTAATGTTCATTGGCTTACAATATTTATACTGACATCACCAATCTGCTGCATTTTTCAGCTATTGGCGGAGAATATTTGTCAGTCTCCTCAGCCGGGGTACTCTCAACTCTGTTCGACGTGGGTGGCGTTGTCGGCGGCATCCTCGCCGGCCACATCTCTGACCGCCTGGACGCCCGGGCACTGACGGCCGCGAGCTTCACCTTCTCCGCGATCCCGGCGCTCTTCTTCTACCGCGCGTACGGGAGCATCTCGCTGACCTGGAACGCCGCGCTCATGTTCGTGACGGGGATGCTGGTGAACGGGCCCTACGCGCTGATCACCACGGCGGTGTCCGCGGACCTCGGCACGCACAGCTCCCTGAACGGCAACTCCCGCGCGCTGGCCACCGTCACGGCGATCATCGACGGCACGGGGTCGATCGGCGCCGCCATCGGCCCGCTGCTGACGGGGTACATCTCCGGCAAGAGCTGGAGCGCCGTGTTCACGATGCTGATGGTGTCGGCGCTCGTCGCGGGGCTGCTGCTGTCGAGGCTGGTGGTAGCGGAGATCGCCGCCAAGACGGAGTGCCGGAGGCCAGCCCCCGCGAGTGGCCTGCCCGTGTCCTCCTCCTCCTCCATGGATGAACCTTAGGCTGTGTAGATGGCTGTGTTTCCGTGGTGAAGTGGAAACTGCGGGCGAGCAGAGCACCTCTGATTTTAACCTGAGGGGCAGGTGGCTTTGTGTCGCAGAAACTCTAAGACCTTGCTCCTGGCTGGTGGTGTTATGCCTGTGGTGCATCATGGGATATGTATATGGATTCCCGGATTGTGGTGGATGTAATTGTATTGGGCGGATAAATGTGGATCATATTAGACTGTAAATTTTCACAGATTGGTTCTTCGTCTTATCCACCCGGTCAGTCTGTCGAAGGGAAGGACATCATCAAAAAGCTTCAGCAGGCTGCGGCGCAAATATGCGTGAATCATTTGGATCCGACAACAGGTTTTCAGTTATCTTCAGTAACTAATCGCAGGGGATGAACTCGTTTTTGGGTAAATCTATCGATCACGTTTCCTCTGGTTTGATCGCAAAGCAAGTGATGGCATCGGTTGTGGACCGTGCGAGCGGAGGCGTCATGGGAGCAGCGACCTCCGGGAGGGACGATGCCCAGAACGCGGCGGCGATCCAACGACTAACCACCGTCAGATGCCGTCCCTCTACCGCTGCAGGCCAGGCATCGCGAGACGGGTGGCCGATCACGGAGTTGCCCTGTTCGGCTCTTGGGCTTCGCTTTCCTTCTTGTCAGTTTTTATTTTCCTGCACCTTGCCAGTACAGTACTATGTCAGTAAGCAAGTGATGTTTTTCCTCGCTTCGGTTTTATAACTGGTGGCTTGCGGTTCAATGTACTACGACCAACTGCCTGTGGTACCAATAGCGTTCCCGTATACCATACCAACGAGAAACGTCAGGCTGATCAGGCAGGAGAAACGTAGCATGAACCAGAATCAAATTTTTTGAAAACGACGAAGAAAGACACTCCTGTATTTTTTTAAATCATTATGGTCCAGAGCTTTTTCAATACGATTTTTTGGATCAAAATTTTGAAAATCAGCAGTATTACCCCTTTCAAATAAAATCAGACAAACCGGTGAGACAAACATGGCATGGCAATGTGCCTAGCGGATTTCTCCGTTCGCTATCGTCTTGACCTTGCACAACCCAGCCGACGTTGTAAACGGCACGTCCTTGTAGCACGCCACAAGCTCGGCGTTGCTGTGCAGGTCTGAAGCCAGTTTCTCCCAAGTCTTGCTCTTGCCACTAAGAGAAGCCTCAGGCTCTCCCGAGTACCCAGCAAAGCTGACCCGCTCACCCACGGCAGCAGAATCTGGTGGTTCGACCAACTCGACCTAATTACAGAGTTAGCACTGTCACACATCAATATCACTGGTAGTGCATTACAATGACACAGTTCCAAGCTGAAAGAATAAAAGGGTTCCAAATAAATTTATGAAAATGAACAGGGATTGGAATTGGATGTCCTACCCTCGTATGGTCCTCATTTGATGCAGCCAAAACCATCGCATGTGACTTTATGCCACGCATTGCCACCGGTTTCAGATTGCAGAGAACACATACTTTTCGGTTCTGCTCATTCGTAACGATGGATAAATATTCAAGACCAGTGGTGCATGATATCAGCACAAGAGCATATGTAGGAAGACCAAATGATTCAAAAGAAAGAGCAACCTGCATTTCTTCGAGCGGAATGAATTTGACAAGGCCGCTAACAACTGTTCTCGGTGTCTCCTCTCCAACATCAATCTCCTCTACGTAAAGAGAATCGGCATCTAGATGTTTCTCTGCTTTTTTTATGAGCCCCACCCGAATATCCAGCTTCGCAATTGAAACATCGGCATCTGCTGTCTTTGATTTTGAACCACCAGATTGTTTCTTCTGTTCCTTTTTTGGGACTCCATCTAGATCAGAAACGAGAAGAAACTGAATAATGACTTGCTGCATTCAAAATATATTGCCAGGAAAAGTAAATAAACAAGAGTTGAAGCACTTCAAAAAGGATAAAAAAGGGTGACATCATCCACGTGATGAACAATCTCATCATAGTTCTCACAAGAAAAATTATAAAGGGACTAATTCAACAATGTTGGCCAACAAAAAGGGTTCTGGTATCCCCAAACATGCAGCAAAAGTTGTTTTTCCTTTCTGATTCCAGTCAGCACCAAAAAAAAAAGGGCATACCCAGTGCTGAAAGCTCCCACACGTTGTAGGGTCTGGGGAAGGGAATTTCTAGGCAGCCTTCCCCTTGCTTATTTTGCAAGGAGGCTGATTCGAACTGATTCCAGTCAGCACCAAAGAATAAAAATATCCAGACAGATACCTGATAATTTGGAACCCTTGAGCTGCTTAGCCACTTTGTTGGCTTCCGCATCAGCTGCTGCTTTTGAGCTTCTCTCAGCTTGGCTGCCTGCATATTTGTCTCTATATGCACCTACTTCATCATCTTTCTGCATTCATTGCAAGTTCAGATACGTAAAAGTATGGATAACTGGAAAAAATATTTCTAAAAAGCAAATGCCCACCAAATCTTTAAATAGAGGTGCAGGTTTTCCTATTTTGTGTCCTGCTGGTACAAAATCCCAAGGACTTTTTGCCTTTGCAGTATCTCCTTTCTCTTCACTGAACGACAGATCTTCTGCAGGCAAATTTAATTGCCTTAACACCTTACAGTGAGAAACAAAACATACAGTAAGATCCATAAGAAGAACACCATTCAAAGATAATCCGACAAGATTCAGAGGCAACTAGGATCATACTTCACTTGAAAAAGAGGGCATGAAAGGCTCTAGCAGACAGGCAAGGAGATACACAAGACCAATTGAAGTTTTCATCACAATAGCACAGGATGCTGGATCTTCCTTGTAAAGTTTCCAAAATTGGCTCTCCTACATTAATTGGGCAAATAAAGATAACTCCGTATCACTAGAGCCTACAACAGACTGAATGAAAACAAAGGCAAAAGAGGATTTACCTGCAGATACACATTTCCCTCACTAGATATGGACATCGCACACTTCAGTCCTTGTTTCAATTTAACCTAGCCACAGAAGGGCCAACACAATGTTCGTGAAACCTAGTAGCTGGCTAGCAAAAACAAAAAACTAAACATGCTGAGTTGTAACTCGATCTGGTATTCTGGTTCATATAAACTGTTACCTTTTCCATGGCATCAAGATATTGTTCAACCCGTTTGTTAGTTTTTTCCAATAGAATCTTTGTCAGTGGATGTGAGTCAGCATTGGGAGCATCAGGTACAATAGAACCATATCCAGCCCCTACAAAAACAACAAAACGAGATGACATAGAAGGGTGGAACAACTGATAATGCCCAAGACATAACAGATGACCCATGCAAGACAGACTAACCAGCTGGTTTTGCGACAAAGCTTAGCACACGATTGATGAAGTTCCCCAAGTTATTCAACAACTCACTGTTCAGTTTGGCTTGCAAATCAGCCCAGGTAAAAAGTGCATCTGATGCCTGAACAAATCAAATCAACACGTCAATAAAGTACAATGTAGTCCTGTAGTATCAAAACTTTAAGATCAAATAAACCAGTACTACCTCCGTATTTCTTTTGTTGATGTTATAGAAAAAGGATCTACACTAATTGCAGTGCAAATCCTTTGTCTGAAACATACACAAAAGAAATATAGAGGGGATTACATCTGTACTGACCTCTGGTCGATTCATAAGCAGGTAGTATCGCCATACTTCAGGAGGAATATTTGTATCCTTTGCATCATTACCAAAGACTCCCACACCTTTACTCTTGGAGAATTTTCCTACATGTGAATCAACATTTACTGATTTCTAAAAATATATTTGTTTATTATCGGTATATACAACTACTCATTTCTTCTGAATATAATGGCATGCAGCTCTCCTGCCAATTGGAGGGAAAAAACGTGTACTGTAGATGCCTTCACATCAGAATCTCTTTTATTAAGCACTAGCAAGATTCACAAGACTCAAAGGGCCCAGCCAGTGCAATAGACATGTATAACATACCAGCATGACATTTGGAAGAAACCAATTAAATTGTATTTTATCAGAAATCACAATTACATTGAGGGTTCACTACAAGTTTGCAACAAATGGAGCATAAGAGAAACATGTCTCAAGACAAATGCCAGGACAGCAAGGAGAATAGAAAGACAATTGATAGTATTATAACACCTTAGGCAACCATGTCGCATGAACATCAGTCAAGTTTCATGGCACTTATCTCTTGCTGCACGAGACCAACAAGGAAGTAAATATGCAAAGGAAAACAATTTGATATTTGATGCAAAATACAATTTGGTTCAATCAAGACACCAAATGTCTTCTCCAAAACCCAGGAACTCCAGTTCAAGTAAATTTAGCATTTAACATGTACTAGTAACATAAATGGACTGCATACGGATCAAATAGTATGTACTAAAATGTAACAACCATAGCACATACCTCCTTCATAATTTAAATACTCGGTAACACTTATTGTCTTCATCATTGTCCACTTTTCCCCAGTTCCAATTAGTGTCGAAGGGAACATGATCTGAAAATTGCCTTTATAAAATAAGAACTTCATAGCAAAAGCACCGATGTCCAACAATACCATGTGTAAACACCTAACGACATGAAAACTTGTTGTTGCAATCCTCAATACGAGTGTGGGAAGTAATGTGTAACACTTTTAACAAAAAAGATTAGCATATGATAAATGGTAAAAGCATTAACTCTTGTGGTTGCAGTCCTCAATAGGAATGCTGGAAGTACATAAAAAGACATTTTTTCAAGAAAAAAGTTCACGTATGAGACCGATCAATTATTCTCATTCATCCAGAAATTAGAGTTTCTTACGTTCTCACATATGAACCAATATAAACCAAACTATATGGAGGATTCTACCATCACTAACGAGGCACGTCAGATAGACCATAAACAGGAAATCTTGAAACCATAGAAACATTATGAAAGAGCAAAAAACATTTACTAAGCATAGTCATCATGTCATGCTAAAATCCCAAAAAATCTTGAATGGTTAAAGAAAATGCTTACAGTGTTATAGGCCTCTTACCGTGTGAAATGGCACATTATCCTTGCCCATGAACTGAAACAATTCTACATTATCAGGATCCTTCCACCACTTCTCCCAATCAGGTGTGTAGCTTGCCGTGATAGAAACATAGCCAATAGGTGCATCAAACCAAACATAGAACACCTGAAAATAATTTTAAAATTATAATACCAGATAAATGTAACTGTAGATATTTTTCATGTCTGAAACGCCCAAACCTTGTCTTTATATTTTTCGTGTGGAACAGGAACTCCCCATTTAAGATCTCTTGTTATACAGCGTGGCTTTAGTCCTTCCTTCAGCCAAGCATTTGTTGCTTGAATGGCATTTTGACTCCACATGCCAGTTACTGAAGTCTCATTTATATAGGTTACCAACTTGTCATTCAATTGAGGGAGCTCCAAAAATAAATGATATGTGTCACGAATACGTGGAGTACTCTTGCAGACCTACAAGTAAAGCCGGACGACAAGAAATTTAAAATTCAGTGTTATGACACATTACATGCTTCCATCAATTATGTTGATAGATCCCCCCTCCAAAAAAAGAAAAGAAAAAGGCAGAACACAGTAAGTACTGGACATCTTACCTTACACTTAGGTTCAATTAATTCAGTTGGATTCAACATTGTGCTGCATATTTCACACTGATCACCTCGTGCTGGTGCATTACAGGTTTTGTTTGGGCATATTCCTTCCACAAGCCGGTCAGCTAAAAATCTTTGACACGTATCACAGTAAAGCTGCATAGCAGATAACTTTTCTGTAACATAAAACAACATGTGAACATGAACATGGTACAACAGCGATAATAAGATGTACCTGCTGCATAGTATTTTCAGTCAACCAATTATTTTCCATCAATTTATGGAAAATTGCATGGCAGACTGCTGTCTGCTCAGGAGAGCACGTCCGCCCGAACTTGTCAAATTTTATATCAAACCACTTGTAGACCTCATCATGTATCTTGTGGTACCTAGAATTTTCAGAAGAGGGAGCTGGCTGTGAAGTACTTTATTTACTTTATGTAATATATGTAGTTTTGAGGTTTCCAACAAATGCATATAGCATGTAGCAAATCAGTTGAAGCAAGCAAATCAACTGATAAAAAAACAATTATCGATTTGGCCCATAGATTGCTCTGCATGGACGCTTTTAGCTCTCAAACATCATAACAGCAAGCAGCTTGCATTGTTACTTTACTAACGAATACTGGGCACCAAAATACGAAACCTAGCAAGACAGTGCCTACTGAGTTGTGAGTTCTCAACAAAATTATCTATAATCTGCTCACCAGGCAATTCACCACGCGCCTCTGCAGCTTGTCTTTGACCTAACCCTCCCAGTTCAATAGCTGGAACATATCCATATAGAACGAAAACGAATCCTCCACAACAGCGTATCAGACTTTCAGCAAGGAAGCGCGGGAAATTGATATGGAGGTTTGCTCACTTGTCGCATATCTCCTTGGGCGTGCATTTCTCCTCCATGGCTTTCGTCTCGGTGGCTGTCCCGTACTCGTCCGTCCCGCATATGTAGATCGCGTTGTACCCCCGCAGCCGGCAGTATCTCGCAAAAACGTCGGCGCTGAGCACGCCTGCGCGTCCCACGAACATCAAATCGAATCCCCATCACACGAAACGCAAACGCAGAGAAGCAGAGGAATAGTTTGAGCGGATAAGGGATGCTCACAGCCGATGATGTTGCCGAGGTGGGGGACGTTGTTGACGTAGGGCAACGCGCTGGTGATGAGTATATTGCGGCGGCCGGGGATCGGCAGCTTCGGCGGTGGCGTGGAGGACCCCATGGGAGCGGAGGTTTCACGGCAGGAAGGCGGCTCAGCGATTGTCTGTGCGGCGGCGTGTCGGGGCGCGCGGAGAGGAAGAGGATTGAGCTCGTGGGACCAAAACCCTATGTGTGGGCCCACATGTCGGTCAGGTGTAGTGTAGCCGGACATGTGGGCAAACGGACTGCGGTCGAGATCGAGAATGTCAACTCGAGTCGGGCATCTAGGCCCAGTGAAAATACTGGGCTCTTATATGGGCCTTTGCCGGGGAACTGCGTTTGGTTCAGATCGTTCTTCAAACACAGGCTGGGCTTGTTTGGGCCGTAACACGGGCGCGTGAAGTCAGAAACACAGGTCTTTTCCTTTTTACGAATTGTTCTCCCCAGGCCTTTCGATTTTGTTCGTGAACTTATAGATCAACCTTTTTCCGAAACATTTAGCGTAACCTTTCAAAAAGTCATGTAAAACTTTTCTCGAAATTTTCAACGTACGGACAGGTCTCACCACCACCAGCAGCACCACCAAGTGGTTGAAGCCAACGCGTACGCGCTCATATATAAGAAAATGTGTGAGCCAGCTCTTCAACTTGAGTTCATTCAAATCGAATTTCGATGCGTGACCGCCACACTTAATTGTTCTTCGCATATGCACGGTACAGCGTGTACAGTAAAAATGCTTAATCAGCTGCGGTCACAAGCTCAAGTAGATGGAAGAAAAGCAACGACGACATGGGACGCACGATGCCATTATCATATCTGTGGCCTCGCTGCACCGGCGAGAGGCCACCGAACAGCAGCCTTGTTAGTGAAGCCGGCTCGAATATGTTCTTCCTGCATCAGATGCCCTCGCCAAAGCACGTTCGAGCTGGACACGCATTAGCCATAACTTTGTGGGTGTTTTTCTCTTTCACGCCCGAGGTGAGTGGTTTGTTCGCCTCTTTTATTTAACCGCCGCGTGACCTTATCCCAGCGTGTCCGAAAGCAACTGATCTAGCAGGCGCATTGCCAGTAGGATAAGCGTCGGAAATGGGCTTTGCGATCTCGAAGGATCTCCTGCTCCCAGTCGCGTTGTAAAATGATGAGCTTGACTGCTCAAGTTTGCATCCTACGTTCATCTGCCTGTACGCATCACTCATCAACTCGTTTGTACCAGAGAAAAAGGCTGCTATAGATAGCTCGTCCTGCGCTCGGCCAGGGAATGGAATGCCCGACGGGGCGAGCATCCGCGTCCTGGTTGTGATTTAGGCCGAAATTCATTCAGGTGACTGAAAAAACGGTGGGCAGGACGGCATCGTCGCCCATGCTCTGCTGCCTTGGGTTTCCACACGCATAAACATGATTGGACGCCGCACCAACACTAACTAAACACAACACGCCTGTCCTTGCTGCAGTACCCTGCTACTGTTCCGGCCTGCTAGCCTTGCTTGCCAACCTCACCTCACCTCACCTCACCTACTGGCTACTGGTCCAGCCCAAGCAATTCGGAATTCGGACAGCTCTGCAAAAGCAAAAGCTCGCGACCTCGTGCCCTGCCTGTTCGAGCAACGCTCGCCTTTTCTTCCGCTAGCTAGACCGCTAGTACCTACAAGTACTACCGATGCCGCAGCTACGCTCCAAACAGCCACAGAGAATAGAGTGGAGATCGGTGGTTAAAGCGACGCGAGGTCCCGACACACGCTACCCACCCAAATCTCCGTTTTGTTGCCACGCAAATCAATAACTGGTCGCGTCATGCACGTCCACGTACCGATCCGCGCGCTTAGCGGTTTGTCCCCAGCGACTCATCCCCCGCACACGCACTGCGTGCGTTACACGACCAGACGAGCCGGAGCTGGCCGCCCCCCCGCTCTCCGTGGATCGGGTCGCTTTCCTCCTCATCTCCAAGCAGTGGCGAGCCGCGCCGCGGCACGCACCGGACCAGCCACTTGCGCGCGGCGGCGGCCACCCTTATCTATCCCCGCGCGCTCTTGCCGGCCGGGACGAAAAGTAAAAGCCGACGTGCGAGAGCGAGCGCGCGAATCGTCACGACGGAGAAGGACGAGGCGCCGAGCCCGGATCACACGACGGAGCGAGCAGCCCGCGGGGCGTCTCCGCCCGAGAAAACGGCCTCCGCCGCGGCGGAAGACGCCAAGCGCCCCGCACCAAGCTCTCCACGTTCTCGTCGTGATCCGAGCGGCCGGGTGCAGTGCAGGTGTATACAGTGATAATGGCCGAAGGAGGGGCCGCTGGACCAGGAAAGGAAAGGCGTCGCGTTTGCACGGCGAAAGCAAAAGGGGGATAGGAACGTACGGACAGGGGACCTGTTGGTTCAATCGTGTGGCGAGAGAACGAGAACAAAGACAGGCACTCAACCGATCGTCGCCCCGCCGCGGATATGATCTTCTCTTCGTTTCCATCGGTGGTTGCGGTAGTACCGGTTATAAATAAATAAAAAAAGCCCAAAACTTTACAAACTTTACAGGAGTTGACCTGGTGGTTAGGTTTAGATTTGCAGTCCATTCTATGTGGGCCTAACCACCCCACTGGCTTGGTAAATTAAACTATGTGTATATCCTATAATCAGGGTTTTCTGAAAACTATTGGAATTACAGTTCTCTGATGATATATTACCTGTTTAAAAAGGCATGGCTAATATTACTTATGAAAAATCATGCTACTCCAAGTGCACTTGGCTAGCAGTCAATAACCGGTCTATGTTGTAACAAAAGGATAGCAGCACTAGATACCCTCAGGACCACATGAAGTGAGTGACAGGAGAAGATTGAGATTGGTGGAGAGGCGCGCCATGTTTCAGAGGTGCTGAAGAAGGGCAGGAGTGACAGATAGGGAGGTTGGGCCCCTGCTCCCCTGGCTTTCTCTTGCATAGCTTTTCAATGAGCATAATGTCTACTTTGAAATGCAGGATTTTCTTAGCAATTTTACAGTAAAAAGCAGGATTAAAGAAAAATTCCCGCGATTCAAAGGAGGTCTAAATGTATTCTTGGTCGATGGTGCTACGTACGCGATTCAAAAGCGTGTTTTACCAGGTGCACATCAACCAAACATTGTTAAATATTACCTCGGTTTCAAATTATTTGACGCTGACTAGTTCAATTTTTAACTATCCAACGTCAAATAATTTAAAACGGGGAGAGTATTAGTATATTGTTAGATTCAAGATTTAGTCGATATATACTATTCTATTTTGTTATTTGAAAATAGAACGATACCATCAATTTCTACCATCTCAATTATAAGAGAATTATTTGCAAAACTTTTAATAGTGATAGAGGTAAAATACTACTATATCCCCCTTTTACATCTAAGCACCCATCATTCATCTACCAGATTAACTGCAAAGATTTTATCCTATCTATAGAATCCTTTATATCTTGGAATAAAATTTGAACTCTTCTGTCCTGACAGAGGGGGTAGTTATGCCCGGAAAATACTGCACGAAAAGTAGAAACAACACCAGATGAGAACAGACAGATCTACTGGTATGCCGTAGTAAGAGCTAGCCATATCAACAACGTCGGTCGCGAGTGATATGGCAACGCATGCAAAGTTTTTTTTCTTTCTGGCCGCCCAACGAGGCAGGCTTTTCTTCATCGTCTCTTATCTAACCGACCCCAGCCCATTCCTAGTCCACGTCACTTTTATTTTGCTTCCTTTCCCTCAAATTCTTTCATCAACATCGCTAGAGTCTTTTTGCTCGCGAACTTTGACACGCAAATGAGACATATACGTGACACCGTGGGGTTTCTGCACTTTGCTTTTGGGAGAGCAAGTCCAAATACATCGCTTTGCAAGCTTTGCATGCTTCGTTGGGATGGAATTTGGTTGGCTCGAGTTTCGTTCTCCACAGTGACAAGCACTAGTTTCCAATCCCCTTACATATTTCTGGCCCATTTGGCTCCCCGGTGGCCACACGTAGTTACCGCAATGCTGCATTAAACTTGTACTTACTGCTATGTATAATCGGACACTATCATTTCCAGAGCTTTCGAGCTGGCACGGTGCCAGTCTATAACAGTATCTGACACTTTCTATGTGCAAAAGTAATGTAACCTTCAAGGTTGCATCATCAGTGCTCGCTAAACACTGTACTAGTAATGCAGATGTCTGAAACCTGTTAAGCATGTTCATACGTTCCCTTTCATGATCTTGTCCTGCTTTCTCCCTTCCTCACTGATAATTGGTGAGCTAAAAGAGAGGTACACCTGTAGCTTTGTTCTCGTCATGATCATGGCTAGTGGATCGACGTACATGCTCACGCTGCAACTTTCCATTTTAGTTTGCTTGGAATTATTTTGCAAGGCGAGGCAGCTTATGCGTGAAGAGAAATTTAATAGTATTACTATAGCCTCATGAATCGTACGTATATCTGCACCGACCATACGCCATATGTGTACACCTCATGAACATACATGCACCTATCTTATCTTCAGTTCTCTGCTTTTTTGTCCTCCTTTCTCAAGAAAAGTTTGTATTATTACATCTCTCTTTGCAAGAATGCAAGGGGAGGACTCATCCGGCGACGGGAGGCTTCACGCTACGTGGAACAGTCTCAAACGCCGGTTACGTGCTGAACGTGTGCACAGGGCTCTGAACCGTGTTGCAGCCCCCTTTACACTGCATACATATTATTCCTGACCACTTTAAGATCCTGCTGGCTTCTCTCTCTCTTTTTTCCTTCCTCTCGGATCGCATGACCAAAGGCGTAATATTTTTCTTCTAAAGACTAAAAGTATGGATGTATTGTTCTTTGATAAGGACAACTGAGCTCTTTTCCATCGGTACCCGATTGTGTTATGCTCACCTTACGCCATTTAATTTCTTTCCCCTTTTTTATAATTCTCCTCAAGATCATTTGGTACACCCGTCTGATCTGTGTGCGCTAGTGTTGCTAGTAGTAACATTTTGAGCTCTTTTATTTATTCATTTTTGAAACCATGCGTTGCGTGTTTTATATTAAATAAAGGTACTCTCCCTGTTCTTAAATATTTGACATTAGGACAGATTATTTAGTTCAGTTAAACTAAAAATCCTGTCCTAACCTCAAATAAAAGAGAAGAGGAGTACAAGACTCTGTCAAGATTTCATGTCCTTGATATTTCTGTGCATCCCTAAGGGCTTATTTGGATAATAAGAAATAGAGTGGATCGAAGTGTAATGGAGTGAAAAATAAACTAATTATTACAATCCCCTCGTTAGAGAGTATTTAGTTATACCCCAAACAAGCCTAACGCACCCACCCGCTCCTGCGACACAGTCTTGTTCGACGCGATATGCTGCGGCCCCTGTGGGTTCGCGGAAACGACACGTGTAGTTACCGTCGCTGAGACCTGTTTGGTTGGACGCGCGCACGCGGCCCGTACGTGACGACCTGCGTGCATCGACGGTGGTCTATCACCGACACATGGACGGGCGCGTAAGAATGGTCCTGATCCCATCGATTCATCCGTCGACCACACGACGATGATGACGGGGGGAAGATCTCTTGGGCGCGGGCAGCAAGCAACATGGCCGGGCCGGAGCACGCGTGGCGATGCTACGGGGCTACGTGCCAGTGGCGTTTGCCCCCGTGACGTGCCGTGCCGTGCCGTGCGTTGCCGGAAACGAAGCTTAGCGAACTAGCTAGCGCCGCCGGGTGCTTTTCCCGTCGCGCGACGCCTCCGTTTTGTCCGTTGCCCCGCGAGACGGGGAAGGCACAAAACCGCAGCACCCGCGCCGCACGCAACGGGCGAAGATTTGATCCATCCTTTCCTTCCTTCCTCGCCACGATCTCCGACGCGCCTGCAGTCCTGTTCCAGGCTGCGTGAGCGCTGAGCACGGGACAGAGCCTGCGGGGGTGGGCCCGGGGCACCGGCGTCACCCCGAGGCGATCTCGTGGGCCTGTCTGACTGGCTCGTTCCTGCTGCACCGCCGTGCAGTGCTCCTCCTCCGGACACGCCACAGGTAGGGCGGTCGCTAGGCTGCGCTGCGCGTCACTGCGCCAATCGCGTCGTGGCGCTCCGTCGACGTCGAGTACAGTTGCTCGCTGAACTCGCCGGCCGCGCCAGCCGGGAGAGCAACCGCACATCCCGGGGTCGTCAGCCCAGTTCATCGCCCTACTCGTGGTCCGTTCGATCAACATTGGCGGGCGGGAGGTTGAGACCCGACCGACCCGGCCGGCTCGCGGTGTTACCCAGGTCCAAGCGTGCGTGCGTGCGTGCCGTGCCGTGCTGTTGGCCAGGAGGACGAGTCCAAAATCCCATGACTGCACAGGGACAGGGGGGGGGGGGGGGGAGAAGATCGCCCGCCGGGTGACCGGTGGGAGGTGACAGATGAGATGAGAACCATGTTGCGCAACAGCGGTGTGGATGTGGTCCTTGTCGCCTTCGAGGGGTTGGGACCCCTCAACTCGCGTCGCACGGGACCGGACCGGTGGTGCAGCCAGGGCTTGCTCGCTGTGCTGTGCTGTGCTTTGCCCAGTTGCCCGTGTCGTGTGCAGGGGTGGGAGAGCGAGAGGCCGGACAGCGCCACTCCACTATACGTGGGCGGGAGCACTGCGCGTCTCCGCTAGCTAGAATGCGTAGGAATTTCAGTGAAATTTCACAT
Organism: Neostapfia colusana; assembly: GCA_030760725.1. Lineage (NCBI taxonomy): Eukaryota > Viridiplantae > Streptophyta > Magnoliopsida > Poales > Poaceae > Neostapfia > Neostapfia colusana. The sequence goes on from JASWHV010000017.1 coordinate 3,490,087, forward strand.
GAATCGATTTAATCCCCACATGGTTGGAAAGGCCTGTATGATCTCCCGCCTTGGTTTGCGAAAGAAAAAGAACCTTTTGTTTACTTGCGAGGCTCCGCCTCCGCGGCGGAGACTTGAACCTGGCTGGAGCCGTGAAAATCAGCTAATCTGGCTGTATTTTTTCTAGTAATAAAACCGTTTCCTTGGTCTACAATACACTGCTGAGAGGAGGACAGGTTGTCTTGTTACAGATCAAAGCAAGCTCCCAACATGCTGTAATTTACAACCCATCTGACGGCAGCCTCTCCTCGTCCTACGTAAAGACGGCAAGCAAGCAAGCAAGCACGCGACTTTTTTACCCCTCCCAGCACCAGCTGGTGCATGCATGGCCATGGCCTTCCCGTCCCGTCCAGAGTGGCAAGGCGACGTGTCGTGCTCGTGCATCTGCATGCACCAGGCAGAGGGGGGTGAGACTGAGACGGGAGGCCCCAGCACCGGGAGGGAGAGGGAGGGAGGGAAAGAAAGGCCAGGGAGCAGCTTGGGTACGTAGCAGCTTAAACAAAAAGAAATGCTCAAGCCTAGCCATCACGCTTTGCTTAAAGAAACGGAGCTGTCAGCCTCATGATCGGGTAGCACGTTCTCATGCATTTTGTTTACTCCCTTAGCGTCATGCGCGAGCAGACAGGGAGCTAACTCACCCATCACACCTGTAACATGGCGCCCTCTGCGTGCGTTTTTTTCAAATCCTAGATTTGTTTGCAAGCTTCAAGAGAAAACAAAGGAACAGCTTCTGAACCTGGTAGACCGACGCCTGCGTATTTTTTTTTAAAGCAGGGACGGGACGGGAGGGGAGGGGCCAATCAGAGGACAGGAGATCATCATCGAGTCGAAATGAATAGGGCTCCGGCACGCGGGACGGGACACCGGCCATGTGCGAGGCGAGGTCAAGCCTCAAGAGGACGAAGAAGAGGAAACGAGCGCTGCTGCGGGTGAAGTGAAAGGCCGGTCCGTGACGAGGAAACGCCCACCGAATTACTAGTCGGCAACAGGGCTCAGTAGTAGAGTACATCGCAAGTGCAAAGTATTTATGGACGAAGGAACGAACGGTGCCTGCACCGGACCACATGGTGGCCAGTGGGTGGCTGATGGGGCGACCAGCGGCCGGATGCGGTGGTCAGTGGGCGGCTGATCGGCCGTTCGATCGATCCCTCGTCGTGTTCGGTTCCGGTGCCGCCGTCACGCTGTGGTCCAGAAGACCAGGCTCCAAGTAGATTTGTACAGCTGAACAAAACTCAGTTAAGTAGGAACACCAAATGTAGGGCAAAGCACGGTTGATGTGTCAGGAGCAGATGAGGGCAAGGAACAACGAAGAGGTTCCTATTGCGAGGGTGACAGGCATGTTAAAGTTGCTCGCCAGCAATGGCAATTTCTTTTTCTTATTCTAAATAGGCAGTTACTTGTATCTGTGGTCTGAGCAGAGGCGATATGCAACAGCCGTATGCGAGCAGATTGTTTGTTCGGCAAAAGGATAGCGACACCGATCTCGAAGGGAGCAGTAGTAGCACAACCGTGTGAGATGTCGTGCGGGGCGGCTGCACTGTATTTTCAGGACAGATGCTAAGGTCCATTCATGTTACCACCGATACTTTGAGTTTTTTTTTTCCAATGCTATGTCACGCAAGTCAAACTGCAAAAAGGGCAAGGTTTTAATTCCATGATTTTGTGCCAAGGATAGTTCTATTCATCAGGTATTCTGGTGCCTTTTGTTTTGCAAGGATTGAAAGGACAAAAATGGGATCAAGGAATTACTATAGACGCTACTAAAAAATTAGTTCTATGAAGCATATATAGATAAACAGCAATTTCTAACTGCTTGGGAGGAGAAATAAAACAAGATGCCCTTGAGTGCGACATGCATTGCTGTGAGTTTACAATATTATAAAGCTGCTATCGTTAAGATAGAAAAACCAAAATAGCAATCGAAAGGGTTAATCCCCTTGCAAGCTTGTCTAGAACCATATAGCAGTTACAGTTCACAGCAAAATTATCAATGTCATGCTATATTCACATTTTAGCCTGCTACGGAAAAAAACAGAAGGGCATGGAAACTAAAACCCATGTTACATCTCAAATATTGTGGCAAGTAAGCAAATAAAGAACCGTGCCCAGTGCACATCAATGGGCATCCTTTATATGCCATATTTCTTTCACAGAAATAAAGCCTCATCCCATCATAGGCCTTTTATTTCAGAATCATCTAGCATGGCTGCATGGAACTAGATATCAAAAAGACCCAGGGGAATGGGCAATGACCCAGGGCAATAACTATAATTCTAGCATGATGAAAAGTTTAACGGTAGCCTACCCTAACTTTCTTGGGAGTTGGGACAAAGGCTTTGTTTTTGTACTGAAAACTTAACGAAAGGCCTGATTGGTAATCAAAAGATTATTCAATAAAATCGAGAGCAAATTCTAATTCTTTTTAGTTACAACATTTTGGATACAGCAACAACACTTGAAAGACAAGCACATGTCCAAATCTCATTTGTTACGCACCTATAGAATGCCATAGCTTTAGGTATTCATTCATCAATTTATGACCATCAGATCACTAAATTGAAATATCACCATTTCAGTTCTAGTGACAGTCTTGTTTCAATCTACTGCTAAATGACAACCAGTGTTGCAACTATATGATAATCTGAAGATAGTTTAGGGTTTAAATCACAGCCACAATGAATGTCAAAAGAAATAGAAAGCATCCAAGCAACACTAATTCTACACCGAATGATTGTGAAATATGCCAAATTATCATCTGGCTAACTGTGAAGAGTGCAAGAACAGCATGGTGAGACCCTAGATCGACTTGTTACATTATAAAGACCCACACCAAGATTGCTAAATTCATTAGGACTAGCTAATAAACAACAGCGATAATGCAATCAGAGGAGTGCAACAACCAAGACAGTAGTTTCATTGCAATACAAAATGGACATCACTGGAGTTAAACATGCCTGCAAATAGTGTAGGTATGATCAGCACCGCCATGCCGAGATGGATACAAGCTCACCACGCTGCCAGTAGAGTGCTAGACCCATTCCACATTTATCCACATGGAAGCCCCGCACCTGCACTCGCTTCAGGAGGCAGTCAGCTTGTGCCTCCGCAAGGTTGCTGAGGGGAACTGGAGCAAATCCAGCAGATGTAAATGCCGATTGCCAAGCCATTGCCTTTTCAGCTCTATGCCGCCCAAGTACTGCATCCTCCACTCTCGGTTGAATCAGAAACCTTTCGATCTTGCTGGCAGCATCAGCATCAGTTCCAGCGGCATCAAGTGAGTCGAGGAGGAACATACAAGACTGGAAGCAATTCATGAAGTGCTGCGAAAATGGCAGGTCACCCCGGTCATTGCCATGGTCAATAGCCACCACAATCTTAGGAGCAAGCTGTTTCACCAACTGCAGAAGAATCGGGAGCGGCGGTGTGCGCACAGAGCAGCCTACCGGGAGGCTAACTGCAACAATCTCATCCGGTGTAGGAGCAATCAATCCTGTGGGATCAAATGCATCAAGATTGATGGCGGAGAACTCAAATGGAATGCCAAGATCAGCCGCAAATTGCGATAGGTTGTCCTGAGTAAGATGCAGCTCAAATGGGTGGTGGGAGGCACTAGAGACAAAGGCTGTGAGCTTAAGCATCGGTAATGAGACACCCCCCGTGCCTCGGCGGTGCGCGAGCTCCTGCAAGAAGGAAGACCACTGGCCACCAACACCCAGGTCGAAATCAATTATGCGGATACAAGAAGCAGTTGTACAGGCGATCTCATCGAGAAGCGCCTGGGTGGCGGTGAAATTGGCAAACTGGAGCACGGGAGAGAGGTCAGAGAAGGACTTGTAGGCGGCGAGCTTGAGGACAACGTCGAGTGGTGAGGTGAGACGGGTGGAGCCGTTGTGGCCGTCGGTGAGCGCGAGGAGGGCCTCCTTGAGGTAGGAGGCGGAGCGGAGGAAAGGCTTCCCAACCGGGGGAAGCTGTTGATTGAGCCGCGCCAATATCTCTCGCGCGCCGATGGAGTTGCCGACCTCAGCCGCCTTTGCCGCAGCAGCAAGCTCGTCTAAAAGCTGCTGCTGCGCCGCGGCGGTTGTTTTCATCGCGCTCCGCTGCGGTTGCAGCGAAGGCTGGAGCTGGAACGGCGCGGTGGTGTGCAGTGCTGGGAACGGGAGACACTGCGGCAGCGGCGGCTGGGGCTGGTTGTTGAGGAGGAAGAGGTTGTCGGGCATGGAATGGTGGCGCTTCGGTGGCGGCGGTAGATGCGGCTGCTGCTGATGGTCAGGGAAGGAAGGGAGCGGCATGAAGAAGGAAGCCGCCGGCGTCGGCTGGTGCTGGTTGAGTAGTAGATTGGTCGGCTGGACGCCATGAAGAGGGGGCTTTATGTGCGCGCCGTCGTGGAAAGGCATGCTGGTCGCCGGCGGCGGCTGAAGCGCCGCCTCGGTGGGGAGGAGGCCGAAAGTGGAAGTTGCCTTGCTGCTGCTGCCACTGCTGCTGGTGAGCGACCTCGCACCAGGGGAAGACAGGTCGGAGGCGAGCGCGCCGGCGGAGGCGCCGCCGGGATGATGTTGCAGGGAGAACCCGAGTGGGTCCGAGGCCGGGAACCCGAAGCCGGCAGCGTTCCCGAGAAGCTGGAGCTGCTGGAGCCCCGGCGCCGGCGGCTCCATGTCGCCGGGGGCCGCCATGATCCAGTTGAGGAATGTCTGCTCCTGCCCGGCGGCCGCCGCAGCGTCGCTGAGCATGGCGTCCCAGCCCTCCTCCCCGGAGAAGCCTACGTCGAGGCTCCCCGGTATGGGCGGCAGGTCACCGCCGCTCCACTCCTCCTTGCCCCCGCCGCCGCCGCCACCGTGCTCGCTGGGAGCCGCCCATTTGGTGGAATCGGCAGCGGCGGCGGCGGCACTGTTCTCCGAAACCGCCGCCACGCCGGTGGAGTCCGCAGCGTCGGCGCCCAGGGACGAAGACAGCGTAGATATCGAGTTGGGCGGGCCGGGGCTCCGTCTGCAGTCCAGCACCGACGTCGGCTCGACCAATCCGCCGCCGCCCTTGTCCGCCGGCCAACAAAGCGGCGCCTCTAGGGTTCCCGCCCCGTTCCCCTCGGCACTGAAGGGCGCCGCCCTCATCTACCTACTCGCGCATAATCGCGCGCACCCTCTGCCGGCGAGATCTGGCGCGTCAGGCGGTTCCTTCTCGGTGGTGGAGCGCTTGCTTGCGCGCGTGGGCGGGGAGGAGGTGGGGGCAGCGAGCGAGCCGGGGCGCGTGACGGTGCTCTTGCCTGCCTGTTGCAGCCGCGCTAGCTAGCTCTCTACGTCTACTACCTTCTCTCTCTCTGCTCTCCGCGGGCTCCGTGCTTGCTTGTTTCGTCGCCGGGTGCGGGCCTGCTCCTGCTGCTCCTCCTGTTTCTCTCTCTCTTCTACCACTGACATGGTCCCTGGATGCGTGCAACATAAAAAAGGTTAAAAAGCGTGCACCCTCCTCTCGCCATCTATCTTTCCCCGTCCATACTTGCTTTTGTTCTTCGAAAATCCTAATTTTGAGTCGACTGAAAATGAGAAAGTTTTAAATAGACGAAGAGCTAAATTTAACTCTTTAGTTTTATGGAATTTTCCGTAACTTTAGACTAAAAAACAATTCGGGAGAGGCGATGGAACTGAGGGTGGACAGTGCTGAGGCGGTGCAATGAGGTCAAGAGCCACGAGGTAGCGGGCGGGGCTAGCGACACAAGAGTTTAAAACCGTTAGTGAGACGGGGGAATGCGAGGTGGAATGGACGGTATGGATGCCGTTGGGGACGGTCAAAGTAGGGCGGGAGGCGGGAGAGTGTGTTCAACCGATGGCAGATCGGAGTTGAAGACGATTTGACGACCGTTGATTGCTGATCCAATGGCTCGTGTTTATCGATTTAAACAAAGCGGTATTTCAATCTATTGAAAAATATCACCTCTTGTTTTTTAACCTAGTCCCGTATGTGTTTTCCTTATTTGCCTCTCCCCTCCATTCTCGCTCGCATGGAACGTGTTTTCTTCTATCCAGTCGGTTTTGTCGGTTTTCCAACAGACTTAAACCTTGATCCTCGTATCCTATTGATCATTGGTTCTATAGATCTTTTGACGGTTAGTTGTTAGATATGAGATTCTGTTCTAATATATTTAAATATACTCATTTATTGTATTCTAAATTTCTCCACCAAAAAATATTATTCTTACTTTACGGTGAACTATAAAAGATTTGCTCACTCTGCTTGTGCTTGTCATACTTATATGTCCTGTTTTATACTACCAAAACATAATATGTACCTATTTGTCAATCAACACTACAACACTATAGAGTATAAATAGTGTTAGCCTAACTTTGGAGTAACACTACTGTGTAAATTTACAGTAGAGGAATGGCTAAAAACAACCTCATGGGAGAGGAGGATCACGAATGACTCGGTCCCAACGATGTGCTTGTTCATCATAATCTTCTTGTATATGGATTTGAAAGACAGTATCTAACTTTTGGAGATCAGTGGCAAACAAAACAGTACAGGGCCTCATGGTTTTCAGCACCCTCCCATTTCTGTTTGGAAATCTGCATGCCTTCACAGTACCACGGTGATGGGCCGCGGCCCACGGTTCTCGGTTCCTAGCCCCACTCCCCCCCCCCCACCTGCCCGCCCAGCACGACCCGACTAGAACGCGTCACCGTTGGCGCGCGGCGGCACGTCACGCCGGCAACCGCGTGCCGCGGACCATCCATCGGACCGTCGCCCCGCCCCGCCCGCAGCGGAAGAGGCCGTCGCGTCGCTTCATGCCGTGGCGGGATGCATCCAGGAACGCTTTCGGCCGGCGGGTGGCGGCGTGAAGCGGATAACGTGCCTCCGCTCACGTGTAGCGTCCTCGATCGGGAGGAGAGGCTGACGCCGCCTCATTTTTCCGCAGGCACGGCCATGGACGTCTGGGATCGCGATTATGAGATCTGGTCTTTTCAAGGACAGCCCGAGCCGTGATTAGCAGGCGCAGCAGGGACGATTACAGTGCGCGTTAATGACGCGCCCACAAATAGCCTCGTCTAAGCAACACTGCGACCACGCCCACGCGACATCCAGAACCAGTACGGCTCCATTCACGCACTGCTACAGGCTAATTCAGTCGCCTAGTAGAATAGTACTACTAGTACTAGAAGGTAGGCAGGCACGACCGCAGCAGGGGACGATTCACGACGTACGCGTGACTTGACCGGACACGACTCCCTGTCCAGCTTTTACAGACAGGCTGTACAGTACCGTAATTAGTCTTCGTCGCTCCCGTCCAGTCCAGTAGATGGATATCAGCATGGACCCAGGGAGTACAGTGGTAAAAGACACGTCTTGGCCTGGTTTAAATAAGCGGCGGCCACCTACCCCACCAGCCTCCATTGCTTGCGTTCCAACTTTGCAAACATACTGTATGTTTTTTTTGCCGAAAAGAGAGAGAGAGAGAGAGAGGAAGAACCAGCAACCCCGTCTACGTACGCGCTACCGCCCAAAAAACTCGTCATGTTGGACCGGCCAGATGACGAGCCGCGACTGGGTTCACTGAGCACAGTCGTTTTCGACAGTTTGAACCAGATCGACATTGACCGGCTGGCTGGGTCATTAGGTCAGCACAGTTCGTTATCATCCGTGTCAACAACACGATGGGAGAGGGTGTCATTAGTTCCCAGCTCAGGTTTGAGTCCCTTCGGTCTGTCTCCGGCCCCATCAGCAATCGGCAATCTTTTTTTTCGTTCAAAAAAAAATAAAGATGGGTGCTTGGTTCGGTTCGGTCTAGGGGTTATCCTCGTCGTAGATTAGCAGAGGAACGCATGATGAGGATAACCCATTCCGTCGCGCATAGGTGTCGATGGATCAAGCATGGATGCTGACGTGGCCACTCTAGCTGGGCTCCTTGTTCGGTTCGGGATCTTCAGATGGGCCTTTTTTCGTCAAGGGTCCACTACTCAGGACGGCCGGCCCGGGGTCGATCCACCAGTGCCCCGCTTAGGCGAGGAGGATGGGGCTGCTTTGCACGTAACGGTCCAATGACCTTTTCTCGTGCATGAATACCTTTGTTTGGAAGAACGAAGCCTGGTTTTCGATGCGTTTGGCGGCGGAGCAGGCCTGTCTACGTCTACGTGTGCCATGGAAGAGGTAGGCAATGCCGTGGAGGCAACGTCGCCGGGGATCGGTGGCGGGCGGTTGGACGCCCGCGAGCGACGGCGCGAGACGCGCGCGCTCGTGCGGCGCCTTTCCCCGACATATCCACGCCCGACGCGCCCGCGGACTTCGCGAGGCGAGGCGCAGAGCCTCTCCACGCCCCCATGGCAGCCTGCGCAGATCCCCGCGTGCAAATCGTTGGTTTCTCCCCTGCCGTGGCCCGACTTCCCGAGGCAGCAGCAGCAGCAGCGTGCGTGGGTGGCGAGCCTGTGGATTGCTACTAGTCAGCGCACTCACTGGAAAAATTGGGCTGCGCACGCAGCTGGTTTGGAAAAGGAAAAATACCATGTACGTGTGCTCGTCTATCACACGACCTCAGCTGACATCTGGTGAAAGTGAACAACCTTTGCAGCCGCCATATATTAACAGCTGGGAGTAGGAGGAAACCTATGCCTAGCCTCTCCGGGCACTAATCCCGAATATCACAGGGGCTAGTTAATCCACAACCTGTCCGTTGTTGGGACACAAGCTAAGGTGCGTCTTCTTGGTGTTCTCACCATTCGCCACGCGCTGGTGGTGTGTAGTGTGTTGAAATACAGATAAGTACATGTATAGATTATAACGATGGTCGATGACTTGTATATCATTCCCTATATCTGAATATAAACTGAACGTCGATAGATATATATAGTTTGTTTCGATACTGTATCTCGATCGTCCGGTACGTACACAGCCTGGCTCATAAATACGTAAACTGCTCAATGCCGCCCGATTGAGGTGCGCAATCCCCAAACCTATTTTGAGCTTCTTCATATCATGTGTAGTGCGTACTAGCTACCCCGGCCTGCAGATACAGAAACAAAGACAAGACAAACATAGCTAGCCGTGGCTGGGAAACAAACACCGATTTTTAAGAACCTCGGATTTCACCCATGCACACCCTTCTTGCACTTATACACATTTTTTTTCTGGGAACGCACTTGTATATATTCCCAAGGGCAACTCACCTTTTGGCCCTTCTCCACCTCCTCACACGTGTACGTACACTCCTCGGCCAGCTACTCACACGATCCACTAGACGACCGCCTCCCTCAGCATGTCCCCCTTCATCTCTATTTCTCCTGCTCCTCACACCACCAGTTGTTCTTGCTTTCTTGCCATGCCGGGTTTGAGCCCACCTTTTGCCCCCAACGGGCAGACGAAGCTCACCACCGCCGTTCTCCTTATCTTCCTCTCTGTTGTTCTCCTCGCTAGCTCGTGCGAAGCGCGAGGTCTTCATGTCCATGGCAACGGAAACTCAAGCAAGTCACATCTACCTGCAGGCAAGGTTAGTATCACTGATAAATCGCTTGATCATAATGGATTCTAACAAGTTTTCTCTTGGCTATAGCCGCACATTTAAATAACTCGGTTCGTTTCCCTTTCTGTAGGATGCGGCAAGCTTGACAAGGCAGGCAGATGTAAGAACAACGGTTGACACTGCTATAGACGATCGCTCGACTCGCGCGGATTCAAAGACGATGGAGGGAATGACAATGGCATCACCAGCAGGTGCAGTACCATCCACGGCTGTCGTTGAAGTTTCACAGGGACTTTTTCAACGGGTGGACACCGGGTTTCATCTCGATTACGCCGGGCCAAGAACACACCCTCCCTCACACAACTAATGAGATATCGATCCGAATCATCTCTCATTTGGTGACCTAGCTACTCTTTCCCTTCTAATCTTCTTTTCTATCTGATGAAAGGCCATCTATGTATATGTGAGCTTTTGAGCCCTAACTCTGATGGTAAGCCCAGATCCTAGCTACATGCATGAGGTGTGCCCTGTGGGCTGTGGCTGCCAACTATTCTAGTTGGCTTAGACCTTTGGTTTGGCTATGTTGTTGGTACCTATCGTAATCTGGCTAGACGGCAGGGGAATTTTGTTGATGATGAAATAGACTACACATATATACATACACGTATGTGCGTGCATTCCTGTGATATAACCATGCATTTTATGTTCATCGAGATCATGAATTAATCATGCCTTCTGATTGATTGCGGTCTTCTTACAAAATTCTTTGTTAATTGTAGTGTGTTTCGTCATCAATAGTCTCATACTTATTATGTTAAGTAAATGAGACTACTCAATATTTTTGTCTAGTACTCCCTCTGTTCTGTTTTAATTGACGTTAGGAGAACTAAAATTAGTTCTTCCAGCGTCAATTAAAACAGAACGGAGGGAGTATCTTCTCAAAAATGTTTCAAAGAAATAATATCCTCTAAAGATATTAGTACATATAATCTCCATTTTGTAAAATAAGTACCTTCATAACTGTCCAATGAGATATGCCACGCCACCATCTTCTCGCCCCCAAAAATGTCACGCCATCCCCGACGCATACTAGTGTCAATCGGTCATGTACTCATTGTTCAATTATTTCACAACAGAGATCACATAATATTGATAGCAGTAGTGGGGATTTTAGGAACATTGTTCATCGATCCGTTGTATTTTTGCGACACGACACTTGCGAATACTGTAAAAGATTACTGAGATGAAAGATTGTGATCCTGATATAGGATCGCACTCTGGTCGCACATGCATGCAAAACCATATGGTAGCTATCCCGGCTCCAGCCAAATGGTGGACCTCGTCCCTGAGCCTCCTTCACATGTAGCTGCGGTGTGTATGTATTCCTGGGAGCAAAATTTATTCGGACGCCTCATTGATCACAACCGCGATTTCTGATCTATAGATCGCGGTGCTGCTCCCCTAGAAATTAATAACACTTCGTGTGTAGGTATAGTAGCATATGGAATACACATCGGCGTCACATATCAAAGTCAATCAACAAGGAAAAAGAATGCATTGCAAATTGCACAATTTACGCTGAGATTTGTTGATATGCAATGTCGAATTCATACCTGTGTGTTGTTTAGAACTGCCGACCGACATGTGGTAACAACAGTGAACATGAAGTGAGCAGTAAGCGTAGACACCTCTCGCTTTATCAGACTCTGCAAAGTGCAAACTTCTTGGGCGTGGGGTGAGCTCACCATCGATCCTGGTAATCCAAGACAGAAGCCTCGCTTCAAGCAAACACAACAGTAGCTGCACGCGTCGAGTCCCATTCCATCCCAGAGCACGCGTTCCGTAAATCTCGCTGTGTCGCCGCCTGTGTGCCTAGCTAGATGACCAGGGGTAGTTCTTAAATCAATAGCCACACTTGCATCAGATACAGTAAACTGTATTAGCAGGAAAAAACAGTGATCACAAAGTTATCGTTGCAAGGGAGAGAATAGAGAACCGTTGACCCGACAGGGGTACAGAGATAAACTTCGGTTTCCGCGACGTGGTCTCTCTGGCTAAAAGGTTTGGAAGCACGAGGTGCAATCAATCCATGTGGGTTGGAGCGGAAACTATACAGGAAACGCAGAGTAAAATATGCCCCAGTCGTGACAACCTTCTCTCAATCTTCCCGAGAATGTCCCCTCTGCACCTCAATCTTAGCAACAATCAGCTAGCAGAGCAAGTGGCTTATAGCATGACAGGAGCAATTGGAATGCAACTGCATGCTCAGGTAAACACGGACACGCCAACCTCAGAAATCCGAGCAAACTCAACTGGGCTCCTCTCTAGCCGCACGTCGATTCGGGCTCGATGCCACCGCATGGGCGGGCGGGATGTTGAGCTGCTTGCATGCTGCTACAGTACTACTGCACAGCGACAGGATCAAGCAAACAAGCGCCCTTAGCCGAGCAGGCAGCAGCCGGGCGGCCCGGGCACCAAATAACCCCTGACCTCTGCAGTCGAATGATGGTGATAGGATATGTGTAGCTACATCCTTCTCTACTCTCTACCACTGTGCTGTGCCAACTACGCCAATTTTTTTAACCATCCAAATAGGGACTAAGAAGGATAGAATCATAGAAACTGAAGAATTAACCCCACGTGAGAACACCAGCCGAACCTAGCATCGAACCATGGTGGGCAGCCTTTACACAATGTTTCCGAGCTAAACTTACGGTTCCGGACACACCGTTCAATATTTTTAACAAAATTTTGACTAAACATCCTTGTGACATCACCGTGTGTCAAATTACTGAAGCGAAAAAAAGATTGAGATAAAACGTTTGTATAAATACTCAACTCAACATTTAACGTATTTTAAAAATTTCAACACACACGTACATCTACTTTTTTTTATTAAACATCCTTGTGATATTATTTGTCACGCCTGTGGTTCTCTACAATATTGGCCAGGTTTATATCAGCAATACATGAATTGGATTATCAAAGCTGGAGCGACGTCCATGCTAGGCGGCGATGGCAGTGATGAGGCGGCAGGAGAGAGTCGTGACGCCGCGCAATCCTGAGAGCCGAAGGCGATGAAGAAGGTGTCGAGGACACATTCTGCCGTAGCGCACGCGAGGAAGAGAGCTGCTGAAGCACCAAAAGAGCTAGCTGAAGAGCTTTTTCTTTTGTCTTGTTAGTCTTGTAATTAACCTACCCTCCAAATAAATATCTGGAGATCTGGTTGATTCGTTTTTGGGGCGGGGAACCTGTTGCTGGGCGCGCCCAAATTTAGTTTCTGCGTATTTCTTTTGGTTTTTACATTCTGAACTTTGTAAACTTGAGCTCCGCTTCGTTTAAATGGAAGTGGAGATGACCTCGATCCGAATTGAGAAAATACAATCGCATGATGTAGTCAAAGCAAACGAGATTGCACAAGCTAAAAGTCTAGTGAAACAAGATTATAACATGAAAAATAGCTCAAGTGGCTTTATTCTCCTCCAAAACAGAAGTACTCCCTCTGTTCTGAAATAAATGACGTTTAGACAACTAATTTAGTTCAAATTAGACTAGATTTTCTGCCCTAAATGTTAATTATCTCAGAATGGTGGGAGTAATGAACAACAAATGGCATAAGTTACAGGTTCAAAATGCTTTATTGATTTTACAAACACTATCAAGAAGCAAACTAACTCTCCTCTCTCTTGTTTCAAGAAGATGCTGCCTGCCTCTTATAGATGAATACAAACGAGTGAACACAAAATTAAATGACAAAATTCAACAGACAGGACACGGGATGGTTCTGGGTTGCAGAACCCAACTGAATGTGCACATATGAGATAAAACAGATCATCAGGCACAATGCATGTACACGGTACGCCATGCAAATGCGCGCGCGTGCATGCTTTATGTACGCGGCTACGAGAGTAACCGCGAAGATTACGCACATTTGTAGCCGCTGGGGACGCACTTGCCACAGTAGTTGATGAGGCCGCTTAGCTTGATGGGGATGTCTAAGACGACACCGAGCACATTGGCCTTGATGGCCGTGCAGAGGCAGACGGCGGCCTCCAGGTCGGCAAGGCCGCCAAGGAGGCTGCAGCACGGTTCGGCGGGCACCTTGCCGGCCTCGCCGCTGACGAGTCCAAGCACGTTGACGCACACGCCGAACTTGAGCGTGTCAACCGGGCACTTGTTGTAGGATGGGGTGGGCGGCGGTGGCGGTGGCACGACCGGGGGCGACGGGGTCGGGCACTTGCCACAGGCGCAGCCGCAGGCGTTGGCCGCCGTGAAGAAGAGGAGGTTGAGTGCCAAGATGAGGAGGGCCTTGGATGCCATGGCTCAGTCCCTGATTACTGAGCAGTTGCCCGGAGACAAGTATTGGTGCAGTAAAGAGACCAGCTAGTGCTCGTGAGATGGGAAGGTTTAGAGAGGGGAGTAGCGGGGTATTTATAGGAGAACCAACAAATCTTAACTCTCTTTTCCGTTCACTCATAATACGCGCCAGCTCCAGCACATTAATAAAGCTCCACTGGCATACGGTGTGTGGTTCTTCAAGGGCACATTTACCCCCTAGATTTTTGTACGAGTCAATCTGTACAACTAAAAACTAGGTTGGGCTAACTATAACAAAAAGAATTAACGGATAGTATAGATCATGGGCGCAGTAGTGCAGGCCAAAGCAGGCCATACCGGTATAGATGCACCCTTCTGGATGTCATAATAGTAAAGATTTACTAGAATTATCGTGTAGGATCTCTAGAACAAGTAAATTTGCCGCATTAGACCAGAATATCGCAGCCAAAATTTGCCCTTGTTATTTGAACTGGGTGAGTGAGTGAAAGGGATTCATTTGTATGCATGATTGGGCCCAATATATACTCGCAACTCGCGTACTACTACTGATCAAGTACGCGCGTCAATACTGTATTAGCGTTGGCGACATTTGATATATACTCATCTCTCGTACTACTACTGATCACAGTGGCTCCGATGTGCGTACTACATGCGACATGACGACTCTGAAGTCTGAACCGTGTGCGTGCAGCAACCACCAGCCGTACGCGACTAATAACAGTCTCGAACTGCACCATCAATTGGAAACACAAGAGGACACGGCGGAGGAGAATCCCATGTGGAGGCGCGGCATATGCCAGGGCGCTCGAGCTGGCAGGAGGAAAAGACGAGAGGTTGGCTTGGAGCCTTGCCCTCGCGTGGGGTCGACGCGCTAACATGCAGCACCATCATCTCACATCTCTCACCCCTGGCACTGGCAGGGGCACATCAACGTCGCCGGCCAGCTGGATCGAGGAGAGGTCACGGGCAGCACAGGCGAGAGGGCAGACCGAGGCTCATGCATGTCGATGTGGGGTTCGAATCCAACCTGGTTCTCTCGCTCGGGCACGTTCTTCGAATGGTCATCAGGGGAGGGGCAGGAGGAGGACCAACTAACAACAGCAGCAATGGACGCGTTGCAGTTAACGAGTCTCCTTTGAAAGTATATGGACGTCAAGAACTTTAACAGTACACCCACAACTTCATGAAATGGTAAAATCTGACAAGGGCCAGAAAGTAGAGAAGCAGGAAAGCAAAGAAAACTTTATGTGAATGTTGATTTCTAAGCCTACGAAATTAACATGTCCTTTCAATCTACCCCATGACTTACCAAATCTATTTTAAAACTCGTTCGCTTGTCAGATCTATTTCAAGATACGTCATAAGTCATCCCCTATATAGCTCAGAATATGGACAATGCAAAGCGGACATCGTTTCATTAGGCAGCTTAAGGTGGTATGCCATCCTAACTCACGGGTCGCTTCTCTACTGGGTATATTAGCTTTCAATACCCAAATGCATTTTCCTATGTTGTCAAAATGCATTTACCATCTTATAGATTGGGCTCTGAAGCATCCAGATGTTGTATGGATGTCCCGTTCAGTTAACCGTGATTCATAAAGCGTACATTAATTCTGCTTTTTATTTGTTTTAAAAATATCAACGATTTTAGATAGATACATCATTGCAAATTATAAGCTTAGGTTAAGAATTGTTGCTAGTTTTCCACTCGTACGTGTTGAGGTTTAAAGTTCATTTGTTCTCAAAATTCATAGCAGAGTGTGCACAGTGCATCTGAAGTTCAGTGTAGAATAATGTAGGAAACAAAATAAATATTATTCATAGACAAAAGATTGCCGAATACAAAAGAACAATCCAAATAGTACTCGATCATCGATGCAAGGACTACCAATTATTAGTAAAGGAAGCACCTAATAGCGAAGGATGCTCAAATGGCTTATTAGGAGTCGTACGTAGGATAAGCAAATAATGTTAGCATGCATGCCTCGATGCATGCTTGGCTCATGCGAAACACAACGCATCCGCTAGCTTAGAGGCACTTGAATCCAGTGGGCACGGCCTTGCCGCAGTGGTTCAGGATGAGGCTGAGGTCAACAGGGAGGTTGAGGTTGATGCCCAGGATCTCGCCCTTGAGTGCGGTGCAGAGGCAGACGGCGGCCTCCAGGTCGACGAGCCCCTCCAGCAGCGGGCAGCACGGCTCCGTGGGCGGCACCGCTACCTTAGCCTTGATCAAGCCAGCCACGTTGGCGCACACGCCCAGCTTCAGTGCGTCGCGGGGGCACTTGCCGTACGAGGCCGGCGTCGGGGTCGGCGTCGACGGGGTTGATGGCGTGGGAGTGGGGCAGTTGCCTCCACAAGCGCTGGCCATGGCGAACACGACCAGGTTGACGGCGAGGAACAGAGCGACCGAGGCCTTGCCTGCCATTGCTGCGCAACAGTAACTACACCTGACCACGAAGCACGAAGCAGAGTGAGCTTGCTCACTCTTGATTACTAAGTGCTTGCGATTGTTCGTGGTGGTGCTCGAGTGCGGTATTTATAGGAGAGAGAAGCGTGAACTTGTGACCATGCACGTGAGGGTGTGATTATACAGCTTATATCTGGATCGTTTAGCGAAACCTTTTCTTTGGCAATTTGGTTTAAAGAAACTGGGGTGGTATGTACTATGTAGTGTACATGCTCATCAATTCTCGAGATGGGCACTAGGGAACAAGATTGCTGCAGTTGTAGATTCCTGTTGACGTTTGTTTCCGTTCGATGGTTGATGCCATTTTAATCTAGAGTCTTGCCGTATTATTGGATGGTTGTTATCTGTACCTGGTAACATGCGCAAAGGTCAAATTCGTAGGTTTAAGAATGTTGCGTGGGCGTTCGGAGCGGGAAGCATATAGCATGATAAATAGACTTTAAAACTATAGATAAATATATCATAGATGGTGGCACAATACGAATCATGCGGATAATACGAATTCGCTTGACGCGTAATACGAATCTTGTGGATAAAAACAAATTTGTGTCAATTCGAATGATAAACGGATGGGCGAAAGTTCTATCCCAGCCGGCATGTGCACCACTCACGAAGGCATCCGTTATAACTTAGCACTTGCATCCGTTGGGTGGGTCCTTGCCGCAGTGGTCTAGGATGGGGCTGAGGTCGATTGATGCCGAGGATGTTGCCCTTGATGGCGGTGCAGAGGCAGACGGCGGCCTCCAGATCGACGAGCCCCTCCAGCAGCGGGCGGCAGGGCCACCTTGGCCTTGATCAAGCCAAGCACGTCGGGGCACACGCCCAGCTTCAGCGCGTCGCGGGGGCACCTGCCGTTCGATCCCGGCGTCGTCAGGGTCGGAGTAGACGGGGTCGGCTTGTACGGCGTGGGGCAGTTGCCGCAGCAGGCGCTGACCATGGCGAACAAGACCAGGGTGACGGCCAGGAACAGTGCGGCCGAGGTCTTGCCTGCCATTGCTGCGCAGCGATTAGCACACCACTCGCACAAAGCAGTGTGACGATCGAGCTTGTAGAGCTCTTGAGTGTCTATGTGAGTGTCTGCATTCTTCTTATATTTCAGAGAAGGGAATATAGAGGCTCCTTTTTTTCAAAGTTGATTTTATTGAGCACATGTTTGCACAAAGAGAGACGGAAAATGGAAGCGATGGATGAACTGGGCTGGATACCGGAGCCCATAAATATGTTTGGTGGGCCAACTCTCATAAATTGGAACCGGCGTAAAGACCCAGTAACTATGCAACCACTGTCCTGAATCGGTGTGGCACGTTTCCTGTGGGCCAAATTTGTCATTCGCATGGATGTCGGCCCGTGACGTGGAGGCTCGAGCATTCGATGCATCGTTCGTTCCCCGAAACATTCACACTGTATCTCGCGCTCTCGAGATCCATCAGGCCTGCCGCCCCTCTCACCATTTCACATGGCACGAAGCGATCAAATCAAATCCAACGCACGCCGGCGTGCAGTTACCGAAGCGCGCGCAAAGCACGTTCAGGCGAAGCGTTGCAACTCCTCGAAACCCCCTCGCTTTCACAATTCCACAGCGAAACCGCCCGCTGCAAACTTCACTGGATCGCGACGCTGCTACGAGCGGGGAGACCGGCGGCGCAGGACATGGACAGGTCGCCGGCGGCGCAGGGGCGGCGCACGAACACCGTGGTGGAGCGGAAGCTCGACGAGCTCTGCGCCTCCCTCGACAGCGCGCTGTCCGCCCAACGGCCGCGGAGCCCCGACGCGGAGAGGCGGCTCGTCGCGGAGATCAAGAATAGGACCGACTTCCTCCGGTCGCTCCTCGCCGCCGAAGGTGAGTGCCACAGCGGCCCGCGGCCGGCGTACCTGGTTGAGGCCGAGGCGCGCTTTGTCGTCCTCAAGGCCACGTTCGAACAGTGGGCACGGCGCGTCGTGGCTCCACCTGCCGCCGAGGAGGAGGAGATGGAGGCGCGGCCTGAGGAGGACGACAACTGTTCTGGGTCCGAGTGCTCGTGCACCGACTCGTGCCAGGAGGCGGCGGTGGCCACGGCGACCGGGGACGCCAAGGTCGAGGCAGATCGCGTGGCCTTGGAAGCGCCCATGGATGTGACGTCGAACGCCACTGACAAGAAGAGCGACAGGGAGCGGGATTCCGTGGTCACGCGCGACGAGGTGGCGCCGGATGCTGTTTCTAAGAAGCGCGACACGGAGGGCGCGGTCGTGGTGCCACGCGAGGAGGCGACGTCGGATGCCAGTGCCAAGAAGCGCGACGCCGAGCATCAGAGGAAGGTGGACAATAAGAGGACCAGCGTCCAGCAGCGCTGGTGGAGGCGGAGCGCCGCTTGGTGCGGCGTTGCCGGCGTGGTCGCCGTGATCGCGGTCGGGTTGGCGGTGGAGTTGGCCGCGGTGGCTCACCACAATGTGAGCGTTTACGTTGTTCCGACCTAGGGTATTTCAAGATCACTGATGTCTGATGATGGATTCTGCTTTGTTCTTTTGGTGTTTTAGTTGCTGTTCATGTCCATGTGATCTATAGTACCCTTGTTTTGTTGCAGAACTTGTTCCCAGTAGCAAGCCGCATTTGTTTTAGATTTGGTCCATCTGTTGCTATGTTCTATAAAATTTGATTCACAAATCTTATGTTCTAAAAAATTTGATTTACAAATCGGATCATTTCGACATGAGCACCTAGTACTCAGTGCGGCGGTTCTGGAGGAGGATTTCAGTATCCCAATTCTTATGATTTTTATCTGACAGGACGAACTGGCTCTGTTTTTGCATCAACGAACTCGAGACAACGCCCTCAAAAATAGCCGCCGGCACTGCTACGGTGTTTGAACCGTCGGTTTAGCGTTAGCTCATTTGCTCTCAGCGGTAGCCCAAAGAATACTGCATAACAATGATGTACGGTGCCCTGTTTCATCAGAATTTTACATATGCTTAGGAAATTCAACCCGATTAAAATTTCCATCGAAAAATACATTTGCATGCATCGAATTTTGGAACTGTATATTTCCCGGCAGGCCGCTGCGAAGCTGTCATTGGTGAGTTAAAGCTCAAAACTTCAGTAAAACAGAACCTGACGATGTTCTATAAACATGACTGACGATATACATACACATATGAATGTCCCGCCTGGGTCAGAATGAGAAAGCAATATAAACATGAAAGCGGTGCAAAGTTTTCATTTTCTATGTGAGCCTAGAACCTGACGAACCCTTTGCATTTCTAGAATACTATGTCTAGGAAGCCAAGCTATGTTCAGATGCCAAATGATCGAATGAACATGGCTGAAGAATATTGAAGGTGGACTGAGCGACAGGAATAAGCCAGATTCTCCTTTGCTTCTACAACATTTATTTGCCTAAATATTGATGCTGTTCATCAAGTGTCCAACCAAGACTGACGACATGAAGACAAACAGTACAAATGGGAGCGAGAATCCCTGTTGAGATGATCTTGTCCCCGTAAGCAGTTCCTGGAAATAGGAGTGAATTCAAAAGTTCACATATTTTGACAGTAGAATACATAAGCAGTCCTTCAGAAAATTCAGAAACATATGAAGATGCCAAGATGGTATACGTCATGAAAGAAAGAACGGTGTGTTATGTTCGTATCACGGTACGTGAGGAACACTCTTACCATTTCTTCCTGAAGCTTCTGATTTTCATCCACTGCATATTCTCTTTCTCCAGCTAGTCTAGATATTACAGAGGTACCCTGAACAGACAAACACATCAGAAGTTCAGAAAATTGAGTGGTTTATTTTTCTGCACCAATTTGATACAGTGAGCACTAATTGGCGGTAAAAGGATTTACACTGAGCAGATACATAAACTCTTAAGTACTGTGCCGATATACTAACAATGACAAGGTACCAAAGCGGATAAATATATCTAGGTGAGATTGGAAAATTCAGAAATGATTGCCATAGTGAACACAGAGTTACCTCCGCACATGAAGGTTCTTCTTCAGACGCTCCCGTATCACTGGGTGCCTGCAAAATAAACAAATACATCACTAGAAAATTCGTGGTATAGTTTTTAGCTGCAAGCTTGAAGCATCAATGTGTTACTTACGACAGCAGATACTGACGGTCTGTTAACTCCATTGCCCATCACCTCTGATCGAGGAGAGGAGTCCTCTTCTGCCTCCTCAGGTACCGGTGAGGGAGGATTGGCAGCAATGTACACCACACGCAACTTTAACTCCTCAATCACCCTGCCCGGTGCTTTAGTGAACTGCAGATCGGAACGGCGATAATACTTCACTCACACGAGCAGTAGAGGGGTTAGAAAACCATGGTTTTAATTGATGCGTGGGTGATACCAATCGACGGACGGGTTCTTTCGCCGTCGCCCCATCCTGCACCACGACGCTCTGCACGAGGAACTTGTCTTTGCAATGGTAATCTGGTGGAGTCTCCGCAGGAGCTTGCATAGTAACTGCACTAGTGCTAACACTTCCAGTCACAGTTTGAATCATTTAAACCAATCCGATGGAGCATACACTGAAAGTGGACCTGTGACACTGCACGAGCTCCGGGGAGGTAGTAAACCGAAGGTGTGCGTCACCGAGTACGTTCTTGGCTTCGTCGTTTTCACCTAAAGATTAGGTCATCAAAACCAACCATCTTTTCTTCCCAGTGCATTGCAAAGACTAGCAGCTCGGAGAGGAAAAAGAAGGAGAAAAAATGGGGTTACCTTGAAGGCCACGTACTGATTGGTCCTGTTGGTCAGCTGAATGCAGCAAGATCGCTGCTTCTTGACCTCAACTTCTCACGGCAACAGGAGCAAGACGACGATGATAAGCTCTGAGATGCATCGATCGAGAAGCCACATAGTAGGTGTAGGTCTGGTTCTTGAGGACTTACAGGGGATCTTGAGCTCGGAAGGGTAGACCCGAAGCAGAGTATTGCTCATGGCGCCCGACGAAGAACTGGAACAGCAAAACGATTCGATTATTAATTCTTTCCCAACTTTTTTGTTGGCGAGAACCAGTGCGCTCTAGAAGTGGTTGGCGGTCCCTGCCTCTGGACGCAAAGTGCACGACGAACAAATGGCAGTGATGATGAGTTGGGGTGAGCTGGCCGGGGTGGGGAAGCAACTCGGGGATCAGAGGAATATATGGATTTATCTTGGAGGTGGGCTTTAGGAAGCAACTAGTAGTTCAGGAGTAGTTTTGGCCGGTATTAGGTAGCGGACTGGTTTGGTAGGAGTAGGACTTGGCATTGCGAGAACAGGCAAAGCATATCATTATCCTTTACGAAATCCTTCGGGATACGAGTCAGTTAAGCTTTACCATGATGAGAGTATTAGAAGTAGATAGACGCGGTAGCGGGAGCGGAGCCGTGAGCCATGGGAGGCAAACTGGCTGCCGCCGGAGAGACGGAGACGCCAAGGCCGTTGCGGCGACCGAGCACCGGGCCAAAGAAGACCGGAACTAGTGTGATGGAGTGGGATCGAACCCGCGTTTGGGCTTCCTCGTCCATTGAATGGGCCTCCTCTTGGCCCAGAAAGCTCTGTCATCGTGTGGAATCTTGGCCGCATGCTCTAGATCCCACACGGCTGCTCTCACCTCGACCGCCGGACGGTTAACCAAATCCTGACTGGGTGGTCGGTTACCAGGACGGCACGCTGGGCCGGGCTCCCGGTGGCTCCTCGCTCCCGGTTCGCCGCCGCCGTCGCGCTCGGCGTCAATGCCAGGATTTTCTTCGACCATCTGAGAAGGCAGCTTTCCCGTATCGCCGTCGTGGCCGATCGAAGTGGTGTCTCCGTGCCGTTCTCGCGCCGCGCACCTGATAAGGTGCAACCTCTCTGGGCGCGGAAGCAACAACGACGTCGGCAAAGCTGAGAACTCACCGCAGCATCGCCGGTAGGATTACGGCGTGTACCAGAGCGGCGCTTGCGTGACACGGCGCGGCGTGCTCGTCTGCAATGACGGTGAGTTCTCGATCGACCACGCCAGGCACAAGCGATGTTTCGTGGCAGAAGGAAATAGAGGTGAAAAGGGGTACGTCGATCTCATGTCGACCGATCGGGCCATGTAGTTTTATTAGCCAGCCCATATCTTAAAGAAATTACGATACGGCCCAGCCCTTTCAGGTTAGTTCGCTTTGCCGGCCCATACGGCCTACGAAGGCCCATAATCAGTGAACTGACGATGACGGCCCCGGGCTTCCTACACGTCAAAACCTAGATTTTTAATTTAGCATGTTTTTTTAATTATCTTATATTAATAATCTGTGAATTTTTTTCTGAACTAGCCACCTAATCGTCCAGACGACTAAGCTGACGTGACGGTAAAGTCATCCACTTTATGAACGATTTGTACACATGGACGAGATATCAGGCCTTTTTGGTTGTTGTCTAACTTTACCATGCTTAATGTTAATCACGCAATAGATTTTTAGCTGAATATTTGTTTGACTGCCATATGTCTGGCAAACCACACATTCTTAGCCTTCTGGCCCATATGTCATACTCTCAATTTAGTCGTTCACTGTGTGACGATGGCATCCTCTAAGCTGCGTAACAGAACAGCAATGGTTATAGCCTGACGAGCATGTGGACGCAGCAGCATACAAGCAAATTGCCATGCACGGCCTGCATTGATCGCTGGACAGTATTGTAGAGCTGTGGTCCTAGTTAAGCCTCTCGGCATTCACACGGTGGAGCTGTGGTCCTCCTAGCCGTCGTAGGCCGGGTTTTGTCCGTGTCAGCGGGGGCTTTGATCCCCCGGCCGATTTGCCATTCTCGCCGAGCTCGCGGATCGTCCGACACTCGCCAACGTTCGAAACCGTCCTTTCAATTCCCCTAGGCTCTAGGCCTCGTCGCGACCGGACGCTCCATTCGCTAGCTACTGTACAAATCGTGCCGCGGGCAAAGCAAGCAAGGCGCGCGCGCGTCGCTGTAGTAGGCCAGCCAGCATGCCGCGCGCTCGCACGCCACGACGACGCTTTTCGCTGCGGCGCCGTGAGGTGACCGTTGCCTAGCTAGCCGTGCCCGCCCGCGCGCCGGCATCTCGCGGCGGTCTGCGCTGCACAGCGCACCGGTGGTCACCCTGCGCTGCGCTGTGCTTCGCGGGATGCGGCCATCGGCCGTGCTGTTTTTCCATCGAGGAACGGTACGAATACGAGCTCCGCGTCGTCTTCCAAGCATTTCTGGTCCTCCTGCCGCTTCCTGCTTGTTTTTCTGATGAAATGGATACATCTGGATTTATCAACGCCGAGTCCGTTGCCGATCCAAGACCCTGTATACCTTTTCCATCCTCTCTCTGGAATACTCGTTAGTGGAGTTGCAGTTTAAAGCATAAGGCATGGATCTCGAACCAAAAGGGCAAGGCCATCCTGTTAACGGACACAGCTAGTCAGCTACCAGTACCACCTGCCTTTTCTTAACAGCACCATTCTCATGCTGCATGCATGTGGTCCTCATCAGCAGACAAACAGGGTAGTGTCAGGGTCAGGCATGCGTGATTAGCAGCGATAGCAGATTGATGCCCGTAACCCAGAAGAGAACAAGGATGAGAGATGAAAAGATTAGCCTTTAAATTCATTCTGTCCACTCCATCTCCGGCTACAGATCGCACGTACACATACGAAGGGCCTAGCAGGCTTTGCTACTCACCATGCCGGGCGGCCGGCCCCGCCTCGCCTGCTCGCACCTCCCGACGCGTGCGAGAGTGCAAGCATGTGCTGGCATTGCATGGGCCTGGGCCTGCATGCGCGTGTACGTTAATTCTTGGATGATTCCTGTTGTTTAAGGTTCTCTCATTAGTCTATTGTTATTACGCTCTAATTGATGGCCTGATCCTGAGCAATGTCGTCCGGCAGATGGCTCTCGGAGTATGCTTGGCCGCGAGCCTGTGACCAGCCGGGAGGAAGCTAGTGATGTTCTATCTCGAGCGTAGCGGTGGCATTTCTCGATCGGGCCCCAATCAGACCAGTTTCGGCGGTAACCGGTGACTGGCTGCAGCTCTGTATACTGTGGTAACTTTTGTTCCATTCACAGCGAGCCTCTTGGATGCATATGCACGCTCTCGATCGGTGTACTAGCTCTCGTACTCGGTCCTTGTACGCTGTGTGCCTCCATCCGATCTACACTTTTTGGGTGGCCCAGACCGGCGAAGCCAGATTTATCGACGTTGGCTGGCCTTGTCAGCTAAACCTTTTTGTTTTGGATATTGCTTACAAACTATGTACTCCCTTGATTCTGAAATCAATATTCAGTTTAAATTAAATTAACTGTCCTAAACATCATTTAATTCGTAACAGGGAAAGTAATATTTTTGAAGTGAGGCGCCAGGTTGTTTTTTTGTTTTGGCCTCGCCACTGGTGGCCCAGCAGTCGATCAGGACCATCGGTGGGGTGTCTAGTGATGTGGTAATAAAGCTCATGTGTCACACGCACACCCCATCCCAGCAAGGGTTGTGACAATGTAAGTACGGTGTACAAAGTAAGACATGCTTAGCCGTCTGCGTTTGGAATTACACTACACGTAGCCAACAATCTTGGTTAAGGTAGCAGGTGAAACTTGGCGACGGCATGACCGTTGGCGCGCGTCGGACCAACACAGAAACTCCAAATTAAACGGGCGCAGGGTATCTAGCTTGCGTTTGGAGCGTTCTCGACTCACTCCATTATTGGCTCCTCTCCTTCTCGTCCCTCTCTCTAGCCTCTATATATTCCGGGTTCTCTCAGTCGTCCAGCGACCTCGCTTTGCTCTCAACAGCAACGTAACACAGTCCTCTCATCGCGTCATCGTACGCTTCTAGCAGTCTAGGAAAGAAATGGGTGTGGCTGGCATCCTCTTGCTGGTGCTGGCTGCGCTCGCCAGCAGCCTCCTGCCGCCGCCCGCGTGCCAGGCGGCGACGTCGTCGTCGTGCGAGTACGAGAAACGCGGCGGGCACTGGCGGTACAGGAACCCGGTGGGCGTCCGGAAGATCGTGGTGGACGCGGGCGGCGCCGGCGACTTCGTCTCCATCCAGCAGGCCGTGGACTCCGTGCCGGTGAACAACACCGTGCGCGTCATCATGAAGATCAACGCCGGCACCTACAAGTAAGCTAGCTAGCAAAGGCTCAGGATCTCGCCATCTACTTCACGCGCGTGCGGAGTGCTGTATATATGCTGAATGGTTCGCGAACACATGTGTGCATGCAGAGAGAAGGTGGTGGTGCCGGCATCGAAGCCGTACATCACGTTCCAGGGCGCCGGGCGCGACGTGACGGTGGTGGAGTGGCACGACAGAGCGAGCGACCTCGGCCCCGACGGCCGGCCGCTCCGCACATACAACACCGCCTCCGTAACCGTTCTCTCTAACTATTTCACCGCTAAGAACATCAGCTTCAAGGTGAGCAACGCATTGTCCGGCCAGTGGTCCATAAGGACGCGTGAACGTACGCGTACGCGAGTCACAAGACGCACAGCAGGGAAAAAACAAGCAATGGATTGGTGCATGCAGCCAGCCGCAGCTAGCTACCGCGGTGCAGGAGCAGACAAATTAAGTGACGAAAAAGTTTCAGGGTCACAAGTCTGAGCTGGTTGATGCTGCCGGTTACGTGTATCGATCCTAGCTTGTTCCCTTTTTGAATCTGTTTCAGTGCCGTCATGTATTTGCCGGGCTTCTACTTTGGAGCGAGTAGCAGGCTGCGTGTGGATGGCAGCTTCTTTCGGCTTCTGCGGCGCGAGAGGCTGCAGCCTGAAGAAGATCCTTTAATTTCGCTGTGATTCGACTGGTGTGTAGATGCTTGCAGATAATTGATTAATTGTCTGACATTTCTTCGTTTCCACGATGGCTTGGCAGAACACAGCTCCGGCACCATTGCCCGGCACGCAAGGTGGGCAGGCGGTGGCGTTCCGCATCTCCGGCGACAAGGCCTTCTTCTTCGGGTGCGGGTTCCACGGCGCGCAGGACACGCTGTGCGACGACGCCGGCCGGCACTACTTCCGCGACTGCTACATCGAGGGCTCCATCGACTTCGTCTTCGGCGACGCCCGCTCCCTGTACAGGGACTGCGAGCTGCACTCGACGGCGCAGCGGTTCGGGTCCATCGCGGCGCACGGGCGGCGTGACCCCTGCGAGCGCACCGGCTTCGCCTTCGTCAACTGCCGGGTCACCGGCACGGGGAGGCTCTACGTAGGCCGCGCCATGGGCCAGTACTCGCGGATCGTGTACGCCTACACCTACTTCGACAGCGTCATCGCGCCCGGTGGATGGGACGACTGGGACCACGCCAGCAACAAGAGCATGTACGTATGGCATCGCGTTTTCCGGTCGGTCTCGGACCGTCACTGCAACATAAGCCTTCGTTTCGTTCAGATAACCCGCTGAATCTGCCGGTGCATCCAGCTAACTTTTGTCTCGACCGACCGGGCGCAGGACGGCGTTCTTCGGGATGTACAGGAACTGGGGCCCCGGCGTCGACGCCATCCACGGCGTGCCGTGGGCAAGGGACCTCGACTACTTGGCCGCCCGCCAGTTCCTCGGCAAGAGCTTCGTCAACGGCTACCACTGGCTCACACCTGATGTCTGAGCAGTCACCAGAGGCACAGATTATAACTACAGAACACACAAGATTTATTCATACAGCACAGAAAAAAAGAGAGATAGAACACCATGCATAAGCGAGTATATAGTGACCCAATAGTATAGCCGGGTTCGTTTTGTTCGTACCATAATGTTAAGCACATATATAAAAAAGATGTACAGCTCCCCCCAGGCATTTCATATAATCTCTATCAAACAAAATACAAGCGAGCAATCATTGTTCCTGAATGAGCTCCTTGGCCTGACTGACGGACTTGTCCAGGCTACCATGTCCAGCTGCAGCGGAGCTAGGGTTGGTCTCTCCCCTCGCTCTCTCTTCCGTGACATACTCGCGTCGAACTGCAAGGCCTCTCGGCCTTACCCGAACTCGCAGGGCATCGTCTTCTCGCGTTGGCCGCGTCTGGTGGCCGCCTCGGCTAGCTTACAGGCCTTGTCCCGCGCCCACGTGAATTGCTGCTCGTCGCTGCTGGAGGGAGGGAGGAAGGGTCAGATGAGGCGACTGATATCGGCGGCGGAGCCCCCGACGCGGTAGATGGATTTGGATTTGTTAATCTACTATGCGTCAACCTTAAAAATTTAACCTGATGAGAA
The DNA here is from genome assembly GCA_030760725.1 of Neostapfia colusana. NCBI lineage: Eukaryota > Viridiplantae > Streptophyta > Magnoliopsida > Poales > Poaceae > Neostapfia > Neostapfia colusana. Next base: position 3,517,515 of record JASWHV010000017.1, read on the forward strand.
CGTGAATAATTTATTTATATTTCAACATTCTTTCTCAGGTGGAGACTCTTTTAAACCGTAAATATAAAATAAGATTTGACTATAATTTATTTTAATAAATCACGTCCGCCAGTACTCAAACTCGAGACCTCTAACCCTGATAACATATTAAGCTATTATATATCAGTTAATTCAAAAAATTAATTATTAATTTACTTATATTTCAACATGATTTGAGCCTTTGACAAAATTAATTCGATTTGGTTGGGTAAGTGGCTAGGCTGGCAGGCCTGCCTCGAACAGCTAGTACAGTGGCCGACCTGGCACGCGGCGGCGCCGCACCAGCCCATCCTCCGCCGCTCCGCCCGCCGCAATGCAGCACCCTATCGCGCGCCTCGTGCCCAACGCCCGCCCCGCGGTCCTGCCGATCCACGCCGGCGCCACCGCCCGGGGCTGCCCGCCCGTCCACCGCCAGGCTTCGCTCCGCAGGGCGCTCACTGGCCGGCGCGCGTGCCGCCCCCTCGCCGTGCCCGCCCGATCCGCCAGCCCCCATGACGGCTTGAGGTTCTAAACTTTTCCTGCTTCTTGTACTTCCGTTCTCCTTGCAACCGCTTAATCCCTTGCATCTCTAGTCTGCCCGCTCATCTGACTCTGGAGCAAGGACCAGAGGGCGCATGGACCCGTGCGGTCCGCTGGGCATGGCGGCTTGATCCGAGCCTATGCCGCAACGGTAACACCAAATTCGCGTCCTGGCAGATGGCGGGGTCGTATACGTCCATCAAAATCGAAAGAAAACAGTGTAGTCTGTATACTGGGATAGAGTGGAATTTGAGGAGAAATAAGATGATCATAAAACTAAGGGCGGACGAACTCTGAAACAGGGGAGGAGGAATTCAGTTCCATTTCACCTATTAGCGCCAAACGTGCAATTAATCGCTCACTGGTGGAGGTTGGCACCGGTGAGCGAAATAGCCTCAGCCAAGCATGAACCAATGTTGCCGTAGAGGTCGCCACCTGCTTGGTTAAGACCGTGGAGCGTCGACGACGACAGCATGCTAATCTAGACGACGCCATGAAGGTGGAGACGTTCGGAACCTGCAAACGTTCGTGCTTGAGGTACGAGATGTTTTGATCTGGGAAGAGTCAGGAAGGAACGCGATAAGGTGGAAAAGCAATTTGGCCTTTCCCATCGTCAGTCGTAACTATTATGCCAAGCATTCCTTATAATAGGGAATTTTGACTTTTTCCTCCTTATTTTCAGTCCGGGTTTCTTTGGAACTCTTTGATCTAGACCATTAGATTATCATAAACATCAATGGTTACATAGGCTTCCGAAAATTCACGCCCTGCCAAGTGATTGCAAGCCTTGCTTCACCATTTTTGTATCATGTTTAATTACAACTCCTTGCATTAAGTAATGTACATAGCTTGGATATACTTATGATAATTGATAATTTGATTCCTGAAACCTACTTTGTTTGTTCAATTTTATTGATGACCATTGTTTGTTCAGTTGATCATGAAACACAAATGGATCGGATTTTTCAGGCTGGATGATAAGTTTTTCAAAGTGGAGATGAAAGTGCGCGACTATGAACTCGACCAGTACAGTGTTGTCAATAATGCAGTATATGCTAGTTACTGCCAACATGGTGAGTCCTATGTTTCCAAGCGTTTTCAAAGTGAATACTGTCTGATAGCATCTTCCAAACAAAATGTATTATAAATACAGTATATAGTAAGTCAGCAGACATGATTTAGAAGCCGAAGAATTCAACATCTCTTTAATATTGAGCAGGTCGTCATGAACTACTTGAGAGTGTAGGCATCAGTGCAGATGCAGTAGCACGCAGTGGCGAATCACTGGCCCTCTCTGAGCTGAACCTCAAATACTTTGCGCCTCTGAGGGTAATGTCTAATGCGCTGTGCCCCTTTCCCCCAAGCTGAACAGAAATAAAAACACAAGAGTTTGATGCAACTGTGAGCTCAAAACTTCGGGTTGAACATATTACTGTATGGCAGTGTTCTTAGTTCTGACCCCAAAAAAGCTTATCCCCTTTTATCTTCTTTGGACTGCTAGAGCGGGGATAGATTTGTTGTTAAGGTGAGGCTTGCGAGCATCAAAGGTGTACGGATGATATTCGAGCACTTCATCGAGAAGCTGCCTAATCATGAGGTATGTAGAAGAATTCTGGAATTTAAGCTCTTTACAACTGTAGCATATAGAATCATTCTGGGCGTGATATCACCACATTCATTTACAGGCACGCTTTTTTACTTCTCTACAGAGAAGCGTACACATATATATTATCCATATCCTGTTTTCCTGGCAGCGAATTATGGAGGCGAAGGCAACGGCTGTCTGCCTGAACAAAGACTACCGTCCTACCCGTGTATCTCCAGAACTTTTGTCCAAGCTGCAGCTCGTCTCATCCGAGAACAGCACGGGTTAAGTGGCAACGTCAATATTCTCAATAGCATTTGCTCAGGATCTTCCCCAACGCAGCACCATTGTAGCTGTATAACTTGAATGCATGTCTTGTCTGAAACATTTGGCTTGTGACTGCCATGGATGATAGCTTATCCTTTCGAGGATACTGTGGAGCTTGTGCGTCGGTAAACTTGTATTAAGAAAAGAAAATATGTAGGACCATACTGTTCCCATGGATCAATTTTAACTTGCAAACAGATTTTACAAAACTTCTGATACAAAAGAAACCCTCAGTACCTACTTTCTTTTGCCATGATTCCATACCTCCATGACTAAATCTCCAGTAAAATACTTGTAACTGGTCCCACAGCCTGTCCGTCTCATGTATATACGGGATAAATATCTACAGTGGAGAAAATCCGACAAACAAGGAAAATGATTATTTTCGTGTCTCTAATTTTCATTTAGTACGTACCAAACAACGACGACTGCTGTTACAGTTTGGGTCGAACATCCATCTGCAGTGCAGTTGTGACGATTTAGTAGAGAAGAAAACACGTGTGATCGAATAAAAGCATAGCACCGGTACCGGGCAAAACAAATGAAAGTGCTGGCTGTTTCATACAACAGATGACGTACGTAGTTGTTTTCCATACGATTACATATGGTTGACCAAACGCCACAAAAAGGGACTACGATAGATTGCCCCCTTCAACCACTCGTATTCAAGTTTTTGACGGCTGATCAACCTGACTACATTGCTACTCACCAGCTCGTTCTGGAAACCAAAGGAACCGCTGTTTCCCTCAACAAAGACTATCGTCCAACTCGTATATTCCCGGAGGTGTCAGGCAAGACACGGAAGATGTTCCTTTGCATGGAAGGCTAAGTCAAGAGCCTTCAAAACGAGAAAAAAAAATGTGCAGAAAGCATTCTTCACTGAATTGCAGCTAAAGTTCAGTTCTTTCATGTTCAAACTTTGTACTGAAATCTGAAAATGCACGGGATACCCACAAATAAAAGAAACTTGCACTATGGCATCAAAGTTGTATTTACAGATCCCTAATTTTGCAACAACCCTTCCCTCTTATCAACGGTCAACATCTAGAATACCAATATTTTTTTTTGAAGGTTGTTCCAACAAGTATACCACCTTAGCAATATTAGGGTGTTCTAAAACTTCTTATCCCATTACGATGATTTTGCTGAGAAAGTGAGAATACTAAAATACCTTATACCTCATACATCTGACAATCCTGACACAGAACTGTTATTTACCTCTTAAAACAATTAAATCCAACTAAGATGTTATATTCCAGAGTTGCTACAAACCTACTGTTCTTTCCTAGACCTTGCCATCCATGGATTGCTAGAGATGAGAGTGGCATTCTCTACGCTGCCAACAAAGCAAAGTTCTGGTCAACAAGCAACCTCACTGTTGTTTTTATCTGAAACCATCTACAAGCAATCTGTATTTACATCGCTGCTTGAAACAGATTGCAACCAGATTTTCTTTATACTTCAATTAGCGTGTGTTACACTGCTTCAATCAATAGTCTTGTGCGTGAGGTTATACATCAATCCAGCACAAATAATTGGGCACAAATGTAGTACAACAACAAAAAAACACTAATTGACCTCTCATGGACATCAGGGAAAAATAAATGCACCTGGAGACTGGAGAGTGGCTGATACTGCAATGCTCGCCTCTTTGAATCCACTGCACCATTCTTGTTAATGTACAAGACTATACTATGCTCCTACAAAGCAAAAATAGCTCCTCTGCAGTGACCCCCGCTTCAACCCATTGCATACTTGAGCGAATCACCAGCACCCTGGAAGAACAAGCACGAGAGAGCAAAATCTGCAATGAAGACCCCAACTAATGAAACAACGACTGCAGATGTCGTGGACTCGCCAACTCCCTTGGCTCCTCCATGCGTTGTGACTCCCCAGGCACAGCTCACCACCGCGATAATGGCACCGAACACCTGAGATTTCAGCAAGGAGCTGATCAGGTCCCACGGCCGCAGCGCTCTACGCGCCGACTCCAAAATAATGCTGACGCTGACGCCAAAGACGGAGTCGGCCAGGAATGCCGAGGACGCGAGGCCGAGCGCGAAGCTGATCAGGCTCAGGACAGGGAGCGCGAGGACGCAAGCGAGGACGCGTGGGACAACGAGGTAGTCGACGGGGTGGGCACCAAGGACGCGGAGAGTGTCCGTCTGCTCCGACACCTGCATGGTGCCGAGCTCGGCGGCGAACGCGGAGCCGACGCGGCCGGCGACGACGACGGCCGTAACGACCGGCGAGAGCTCGCGCGCGAGCGCGAGGGCGAGGACGCCGCCCACGGAGCGGTGGAGGCCGAGGCGCGTGAACTCGCGCACGAACTGGATGGTGAAGGCCATGCCGACGAAGGCGGCGGTGAGGAGGGCGACCCCCGCGCTCCCGGGCCCCACGCGGCGGAGCTGGGCCAGGAGGTTGCGGCGGTGGACGCGGCCCGTGAGGACGCGGTGGAAGACCTGGCCCGCGAGGAGCAGCGCCGAGAGCCCCCGCCAGATCGCGCGCGGCGGGGACCACTTGGCGAGCAGAGAAGGAGGCCGCGTCGGCGGCGGTGGCTCGGGAGACGGATCAGGGGGTGGCGGAGACGGAGGGGAGTTGTTGTTGCCGTCGGTGATGGGCGTGAGGGAGGGACAGGGAACGAGCAGGCGGCGGCGAGGCGGGTGGAGACGGAGGAACTGCGATTTGGAGCTGGGTCTTGCGCTGGACGGGCGCAGAAGCGAGTGGGTCGTGGCGTAGGTGGGGCGGAGGAGGAGCGCGGCGGCGGCGGACGACATGGCAACGGTGGCCGGAGATCGGGTAGGCGGTGATGGTGGCCGTCAGTGGGTGGGTGAGGAAAGAGATGGGGAACGGCGTGTTGCGTTGTTGCCGGGCAGGGCGACGGTATTTTTTCTTGCGGGCTTTGGGCCGCGATAAAGGTGGATTAGACTTGCGGTTTGGGCTTGTTGGGCTGTTCTGTTCGGCAACGGGACCATGGAGTTTGAAGACTCGTGCATACACCTTTGTAATCTCATCGACATGTCATTCGATTCGCGGCTTGTCATCAAAGACACGCACCGCAGAGGGGTCACTTTTTCGTATCCTCCTCATCTCACCGGCCGGCCGCCGAGACCGTTCGTCATCAACCATCCGTAATAAAACCCTCGACGTCTCGCGGTCAAAAGCGGCACGGTCGGACGTGACGAACGAGCAAAGCGAAGCTCTGATTCCATGAACGTTTCCGGCTCCCGCGAGCAGTCCTGCCTACGTATACGGACCACGCGCACATGCAGCTGCTACCCCCGGCTCCTCGCGCGCGGCTGGTGACCGTCAAAAGCACGAAGGACTCTTTGCTCCCTGTAAATCGCGCGCTGCAGCTCCCAATATGATACACGACCTCCAAATTCGCCGTTCTCAAGACTTGCATCAACTGATGTGTTCTTGTTGGTTAATCAGTAGCTCAAGAACTGGGATATCGATCGACTTGAACGGTGACTTTCACTGACTAAACTAGACCGCATACACGTACGTGTATCGAGAATTCGACACGCAAGCCCGTCTCTTTCACCGAACGCCCCCTCTGAACGAGCCGTCCTCCGTTTTGCCGTCAGTGAAAGCTCCTCAAGGCAGATTGCACGTACGTCATCTAAGCTACTGTATGTACTTCTCCTTTGCTTTCATGCGTTTCAACAATGGCTGTACGTACATACGTGATAAGCTTAGACAGTACACGGTACACACTCCCCTATTTTCCTCTACGGAGCCGAGTACAGACCTGGACCGCTGGGCCTGTCTCACGCAGCTGGCATACGAAAAGGGGGATGAGGGCCAGGGAACCAAGGGTTGAGGAGAGATGCACCTGCGGTTAGTCCTCCACACATGCCGCTCTTGATGCTAATCGCCGAGTACTGCCACATTGCGATGCGATATGGCAGGTACTGGCGCTCCTACACCTTGCGCGCGGCTACCAAAAGCTGGCAACGAGCCAACCAGTCCCCACTACGGGTATATATAATGGACGCTAATGGACAAGCGAAAACAAAACGAACAGATTTTAAAGGGGATGATTCTTTGTGTCTTTCTTTCTTTCTTCCCCAGCTTCCCTTTTTCAGCTCTTTCATTCACCGGGTCTCTGCAGTCTTAGGTGTGGTTACCTGCAACTGCAATGGTGCAGAAGATTCAGCACGGCGTCAATTGTTTTTTATGTTTCTGTGAACCAAAAGGTGCAAGTATGATGTGTCAGATTCCACCATCCGGGGACTGTTCTTGTCCTATTACTGTTGCCAAAAACCGTTTGTACACTATATCTTGGTTCAAACGAGAGAGCTATGTGCAGCTGCTCGCTGATTTATTCAGTTCCAGATCGAAATGCCTAAACGAATGAACTAGAAGCAGCAATAGAAGAACTATAGGAGAAAGTGAGAAAAGCCAAAGCGAAGATCAGCATATGTCTGATGCCAATAGATATGGTTAGAAAGTGTGCAGCTTAGCCCTCTTTTTTCCTTATTATATGTTAATGTACATCTTCTTATCTCCTTCATGGCCTCTCGCTCTGAATGTGATAGCAACTATAATTCTCCACGATTGATCATGCGGAAGAAGAGGATAGAAGAACAATCCTGACTGCAGGAGCAAGCGAGAATAATCCTACCACTCGGAATGTGCCATTTAAGCCCTACTAACAGTAGCCGCCCAACAGTCCAGGATGCCTGCACCAACCAACTTCTTGCGAGTGACCGGGGACACTGATGACCCCCGTGGGCAGTGGCAGTATTGTCAGCGTCTGGTGTGGTGCTTCTGTGATCAACGCAGTTCCAGACATTCAGCGCTACTGCTTTTATGAGACGAAGGTGATTTCAGTGACATTTTGCAGTCTTCCAGCTGAAGAACCAAGGTAATTTCAGGCATTCAATTCAGTGTTGCCGCTGTTACGAAATCAGCCGAGCGTCTCTGCGGAAAAAAAAAAGCTATGGCGTCTGAGTTCGGTCGAAACTTAACAACGAGCTGCTGCGCTGATGCTTTCGGAGGGTGTACCGATCGAAACCATGTCACTGAAAGAGACAGGGCAAGCGTTCACACTTTCAGAAACACTGGGAATGCCCAAGGCACAAGGCAGACCATGGTCGATGACTGGCGTAGCATTTCCCCGATTCCCCTGCCAGTATCGCAGAAGAATAATAAATCAGTTCTTGTTCCCTTGCTTCAACTTCATGCTACTAGGATTGTCGACGCGGACAGACAGATCTCCAGGGAGGCGAGCGAGCGAGCGAGCGAGGAAAGCAAGCAGAGGAAGACGCGCTGTTCGTGATCCATGGCGTTCTAATAGCGAGACAGCAAAAGCATGACAGGGTACCACGCGCCCCTTCAGTGCTCGCTCGTTGAGATGCGCGTGGTCACCCCCACACCTACCATGTGAGAGTTGCTGGCGCGCTCGACGGCAACAGCTTCTGTGTTCCACGGAGAAACGGAAACGCCATCAATGTGCACGCCTCGTTCGTGTGTCCACGCAACTATGCGTATACGTGCGCCTCCGATCCGTGTTCATGAGCAGAGCACGGCTGGCTCGGTAGTGGCATTTACACTCGTCGGCGTTTCGGAAGACAGGTTCATGAATACTCATGCGATACTAGTGGTACTAGTAGTGTTCTAGCACAGTGGTTAACTATGAACGACTTTATTCAACAAATCGCCCTTTATAAAAAAAACAAATTGGACGACTCTGTTGAGTGCAGAATGGAGAGCTAGTGTGTTTCACGAACGGAATTCTGGAGCTCCATAGAATTACTTGTCCTGCTTAAGTTCTGTCGTGATTGGGAAGCACGACGTGGAATGGGAGACGATCGCAGGCTCACGGACAGCGATTAACCGAGCACTGTTAACGACTATAGGGAGAGGGAGTAGGACTCTTCTGCGCGTTGGCCGCGGTAACCACCGCGCGCCGTGGCCCGTGGCTTCGCAAACCAATCACCACCTCGCCGTCGCCTTAACAAATCAGCCCCTGCTCCCCATCTCCAAGTTACCTGCTGTTGCCCTCGGTGCCGCGGTCAGCCGCGACGCATCAACCTGTCACGTGAGCTTCAGCCTGCCTGTAGTATATCGCGCGTACGTACGGATTGGCGTGGACGGTTCCATACGGCGATGACTACGAAGCAGCGGCCGCAAGCGCCAATGAGATCGTGGAACCTGCTACGTAGCTAGCCTCATACGATTGTACACTTCTGCGGCGCTCGGGATAAAGTAATTTTTCCGGGTGCGGATAAGCATACCGCCTCGCCTCCTCCGTGGTTGCCAGTGAGACGACCGGTCCAATGCTGTGGCGAGTAGGACTTTCACGGCCGCGCGCGGTGGGACGGCCAAGGCGCGGCTCCTCACTGAGTGCTGAACATGCTTCTCAGCGTCTCTTTTGGTCTCGTTTCTCTGTAAGCTCCCAAATTGTTCGAGTAGTTGCCAAGATGATTCCAGCTTTGGAAGGTATTGAAGGCTCAGGCTCGTAGCAGGAGACCCATCACCTGGCTCCGAAGCCGCTTGAAAAGTGCGGGCGTCTCGAACAATCAATTCCGGCCGTCCATGCTCGATCGAATGGGCCGCCACGTGACCCAGCGTCCCGTCCCTCCCCGAGCAGGCAGGCGGCCGGAGAAAGTAGGGCCCACGTGTCATAGTAGGTTTCCCATCCATCCATCCATCGCATGCTGTGTCTGTCGCGTGAACCAGCGAGATCTGCCTCGGACTCCGTGCTCCAGGTATGGTGGTGACAGTACAAGTACAAGCCCATTTTCACAAAGAAATAGTAAACCCCGATGAACTATGCCTTAATCCTAGGATTAACAGCATACCCGACGCTAACGACCACTGACCAGATGAGCCAATGCAAACCAGGTGTAGAGGAGAGAGAAAAGGCTTGACAGCCACGTGGGCACGAGCCGTAGGCCATGCGTATAACTGCCTGCCTTGAAACGTGGAGAGCAGCTCCTGTAAAATCGAACGGAAGCCTCTCTCTCTCTGACCAACTCCTCTCTGAGATAGATCCCATCGTAACTAACAACATCCCGTATAATACTCGTACCACCACAAAATCTGCAGCCAGGAGCCACGGATTAAGATTCGTATGATATCAACGCGTCCAATCTAGAAACGGCATTTTGTTTCGTCGGTTGCAGCGACTACCAACAATTTGCTGGGAAGCATTACGCTCGTGCTGGGCCCGCCCCGCAGCGAGAGGAAGGACCGAAGAACAATAGAACAGGATGGTCTGGGCACAGTACTTCTGCACAACAGTACAAAGCCTTTTTTGCTGCTCCCAGTCGCAGGAGAAGGGGGGATGCAGGTGGTGGGAAGCAAAAGCAGAGAAAGGAAAGGAGCAGGCACCAATGGCTCCGGTTCTGCAGCTGCATGTGCATGTTTTTAACTATGATGAGTACCAGCCAGGCCAATCCTGCATTCGTATTGCCATTCTATCGATGCTGTTTTCAATACTGGCTAGTGACTGCGATTGCATTGGTGCTTTGGCAAAAATCGCAAAGCCCCTTGCCATCGACAGCTAGAACGAGCACAGCTGGAGACTGCAAAAGAAAGCTATGGTTCAGCTGGAGTTTTCTCTAGCCCTTTTTTCTGGGATATTCTTCTTGCTCCATTAAAATTGAGAATTTGCTCTGTTAGCTATACCAATCTACTCTGCTCCATATAGCTCGAAACAAACAAAAAGACAACGAAATGGGGGGGGGGGGGGGGGGCCTACAGCAGCAATATCGTAGCTGATTGAATCAACGCGAGCAAATAAGTACAGTAGGAAGAAAAACGACTACCCAAGCAAAGATGCCTTCTATTTTAATCAATTTCTATACCTTTCTGGCCGATTTGCTAAGCAGCTTGTTATCTCTGATCCTTGGCTCGAATCGTCTCCATTGGAAATCAACCGAAAGGCGAGGCGAGCGTGCCAAAGCAGCAGGTTTGCTTGCCCTGCTTGCTTTCAGGAACCCGGCTTCGATGAGAGAAAGAGATCTGACACCGCGGAGAGTTCCACGTCGTCCAAGGTCGCGGGGAGGTTCAGATCAATGAATCCGAGGCTTTTCATTGCCACCGGAGGATCGACGATTGGTGCGTCAGCGGCCGCGGCGGCTGAGCAGAGGTGGGACCGCCTGTGGCAGCCCAGAGCCTGGCCCGACGAGAACACGCGGAAGCAGTGCGGGCACTGGTGCTGCGGCAGCGGCTTCCAGGCCCCCTCGCCGCCGTCGTGTGCCCGCAATGGCTGCATCGGGGAAGGAGGAGGAGTGCTGAGCGGTGGCGCGCAGCAGCCGCCCTTGCCGCCGCGCACGTTGCTGGCGCGGTGGCCCCCCAGCGCCTGGTACGATCGGAACACCTTCTTGCACGCGGAACACTCGTACCGCGTCCGCTTCGTGGCCGCCGCCGCCACGGCGATCGGGCGAGCGTCGGTCTCGTCGTCGTCGGAGTCGACGCGGTAGGACGGCGGCGGCGGTGGCGAGGTCCAGGAGTCGCGAGAGAGCATCATGAGGGACAGCGCGACGTCCTCCTCCGGCGTGGACCCATCGGCCACCGAGCTCACCGGCTCGGCGTCACCCGATCCGGCCTTCCCGTGCTTGGCGCTTGCCGATGAGGGGAAACCCGTCGTCTCGCTCTCGCGATCTGAGAAGTCGGACTCGGCGAGGCGGACGCGACGCTTGGGTTTCTCCCGGAGCACGTATCCCTTCTTGGCGTCGGCGTCGTCGTCGCCACCGGCCACGATGGAGGTGGAAGCGGACGAGGCAGAGGAGATCTGCGACTTGGCGGCGGCGATGGAGTGGGCGCGCATGTGGCCGGCGAGGGCGCGGGGGCTCGCGAAGCGGCGGTAGCAGAGCTTGCATGTGGTCTTGGCCATGGCGAGAGAGCTTGGAGAACTTGACGAGAGACGAGAGCACCGGAGAGCTAAAAGTACGAGCTTTAGGAGGAGGCGGACTGGCGGAGGAGAGCTGCTGCCCCTGCCTTCGAGGGACGGGGAGTTAGAATATAGCGGAACTGCCAGGCTTCCCCCACATTTATTCCGTTTCCTTTTTTTCTATTTTGTGGCTGGCTTCTTGGTTATTGCATTTTCAGATCACAGCAGAACAATGTTTCGTTGGAATATCATGAGACACTATATGCGACAGCAGAGAAATATAGAGTGGCACATCAAGAAAATCCTCATGGAGACAAGGAACCATTCTCTCGAAAAGTAAAATATAGCAACAGGAAATTAATAAATGTTGAATAAATTGTAGGAATTAATGATCTTAACATGAAGGATGTGAAATGAGGCTGATACTTCGCTCCCTCTTGTGGTCCATTTCCCAGTCTTTGGTTGCATCACACAAAGGTCACTTCTGGTCAACAATTACGCACTATTTTATTTCGTACCATGTACAAAAGATTTCTACACTTTGCGAAACAGCTACGTCAGGTAAGTGCCTGCTCTAAATGCAAGAATTATGAGCATCAATACAGTCATTAGTTCTGGTTTTTAGGGATATGCCAACTCCATGGCTGTCAGCTTCCCTTATTCTGGACTGGCTTAATATAGGTCATGCCCGTCCATGCATGTTAAGCTTCCATTCCACCCGGATCAAGACGAGAAAGTGCGGTTTCCATCTCCTGCTTGACCTGCTCCAACCTTGCTGTTGCTGGTGTGGCATCTATTTGTGCAGTGAGTTGAGCAAGCGAGGCGAAGAGTGTTCATCGCCGGATGGGAGCAAGGAGTAGGTGACAACTGACAAAGGAGGTTGGGATAATAAGGAAGACCTGGAAGAGAACAACAAAATAAGCGCATGCATGGATGGAGTGCAGCTCGGGGGGATTAGCAGCACGCTAGCTTGGAGCTAATCCGACGGGATCTGATTGTTAATGGTCAATAAATTATGGTGCGAATGAGGAATCGAATTAAGATGACGATACGGTTTAGGCAACGATTGATCGATTCGCTGATCTGCTTACTCCCAAAGGCAGGCAGGCAGGCAATGCCTGCTCAAACTGCAACCACGTCTCGTACTCCTTCCCGGTAATTTCGGATCTCGGAAACTCACTCATCGCTTTACTTGGCACTGGCTCCGTCCATCCAATTTTAACCATATTGCAAGAAGCAAATCTGTTACGGAATTCACATCCGTTACTCTAAGTAGCTCTCCAAAACCGGGAGAAGTTGCGAGCAGGCACGATGCTACACGTTCACAGTTTTATAGGCCATCTCGTCCAAATACCATATAGTATTATTGATGATATGGAATAAAGAGAGGTAGACAAATATGAAGATGTAGTTGTTTCGCACAGCAATCATCCCATATGCTAAAATCCAGAAGTATGGGACGACTTTTCTACCGTTATATGAGTTACGGTTGTCATACGACTTTTAAATATTATTTTTTTCATCCGCAAATTAAGCAATTATGAAATTATTACAAGACAATTAAAACAATCGCCTATTCAATAGCTGATTTGATAGAGCGTCTTAAGATTACTGTCATTCACGATACAATCACAAAACCGTTGTACTTGCCCTTAGAGAGAGAGAGTCGCAGAGAGAGAGAGAGAGAGAGAGAGAGAGCAAGGCATCGAACGTGCCTGCGCTACGTGGAAACGCTTTTCGCGAGCCTGCGATCGAGAGGGGGCCGAGTCCGGGTCCTTTCCTTTCCAACCAACTGCTTTGGGGATTTCTGGCATTAGGTGCGCGGCAGTTTACATGATTACCCCACTAAACACCTACTCCTCCGAAGCTAATCACCTCCCGGCAGCATTGCCGCCCAAGCGTCGCCGTAGCAGCAGCAGCCCGTGTTTCCTTTCCTTCCCATCATGCGTGCGCCGTTGACCGAGCCACGAATTCCAGCCACTGTCTATCACAGTACGTATAAACTACTGGCACTAGTGCCGCTACGCACCAATCGGCTGCTCCCTGACGTTCGGCTGGCAAGCAATTTTCACTCGGTACGCTAACTCTTACAGGTCAAGGAGGCGGTGGATTACTGCTGCCTTCTGAGCGAGTACGAGGTAGCCGGGCCCGGGCAAGTGAGATCATAGGCCACTGGCGGTACTAGAGTTGTTTTCTGCTGCTCCTTTTCCCTGACACTTTCCTGCTGTCCCTATTTCTTCGAATCGCGGATGCCCGTCTCCGTCCTGCCTTTCAGAGTTTCTCATCAAAATCATCATTGGAGTATAGTTTTCGGAACGATTCCGTAAGTAAAGTATAAGCTAGCAGCACTGCTTCTGTCTGCATGCGGTCACTGCTGAACTGCATAAGCAAAATCGCTGGAGCGAAGCTAAGCTCGGGCCTCGGGGTCAATTGAAGCAGCAGGCAGCGTTTCTTAAGGGAGAAAAGAGGAAAACCGACGTTTATTACTCTGAAACTTGCTGTTCGTTGCCTGGTTAAACGGATGCAAATCTGGTGCCGAGGATGAAGGTTTCGGTTACTCCAGCACCTCGAAACGGCAACGGGTTTATGCCGGGGTCTCCTTTGACCCGGGGCCAGCAGGTTCTTGATCTTCTACGCTCGTGCCGTAAGCGTGCAGATATGCTTAGAGCCGTTTGGCCCAATGCGCGGCTCTGCCTTTGGTCCCGTCCTTTGATTTGTAGTGCTAGCGTGTAGTGCTGCACGATTACAGTTGAAAGACGCTAAAAGTTTCAGTTGTAGTGGCCTGCCTACCGCTCAATGTTCGACAGCGATCTGTTGCCGTACTTTTGTATTTTTTTCGTTGTGGGGGAGGGGGGTGGAAAATTGGCAGCGGCACATTGTTTGATGGTCCTCCCCGTTTAACTGAAACCTTTAACCCACTACGCGTCTACAGTTCTCAGGTGATTCTGTTACCAGTAGTTGCTCGCTTAGCCCCTGCGTTTACTACCGAAACAGAGGGAGCATCCGTGTTTGTGTAATTGCAGAACACAATCAATGATCCGTTGTAGTCTAGCTGGTTAGGATACTCGGCTCTCACCCTAGAGACCCGGGTTCGAGTCCCGGCAACGGAAATTTTTGTCCTTTTAACTTTTTTTCACAAAGAAACTCCCTACTTCAGAAAGAAACTCTACAAGATCCTCAACCTGGCAACCCCTGCTCTCTGTTTTTTTTTTATTTCATTTGTTGTGTTCTTCAGGAAAACAATATCAGATTTGTAGTTGTCCTTTTAACTTTTTTTCACAAAGAAACTCCCTACTTCAGAAAGAAACTCTACAAGATCCTCAACCTGGCAACCCCTGCTCTCTGTTTTTTTTATTTCATTTGTTGTGTTCTTCAGGAAAACAATATCAGATTTTGTAGTGACCAAGTATGATCACCTTCGCAGCATTCTTGAATCTGGCGTCGAACTACCAATACGGAATCAGCAGACTATGTACATGATAAAATGACCAACAAACAATCGCTATTGGTTTTTTTTCACTGAACGATGGAATCTTGGTACCAGAAAGGGGCAAAAAAATATCTAGCTAGGTTTTCGTTACACGAGAATTTGACTTGTAGTACAAGCAATTCGGGAAACATATATGCACTCACGTACTGTGTCAATGCAAGTATATGCTAATCTACAAAAAATATTACTTACATGCACAGGCATATAATGTACTCAACAGAGGTGATGCTAATCTACAGTTCTGAGGTGATTCTTTTTACACCAGTTGCTCGCTTAGCCCCTGCGTTTACTACCGAAACAGAGGGAGCATTCGTTTCTCATGCATTTTACAGAAACTATGTTCTATTCTGAAATACCATAGCATAATAATATTAGTACTGTAATTGCAAACCCCAAACAACCATCCGTTGTAGTCTAGCTGGTTAGGATACTCGGCTCTCACCCGAGAGACCCGGGTTCGAGTCCCGGCAACGGAATTTTTTGTCCTTTTAACTTTTTTTTTTCACAAAGAAACTTCCTACTTCAGATTTCATGTTAGACTCTACAAGATCCTCGACCCGGCAACCCCTGCTCTCTGTTTTTCTTATTTCATTTGTTGTGTTCTTCAGGGAAAAAAAATATCAGATTGTAGTGACCAAGTATGATCACCTTAGCAGCATTCTTGAATCTGGCCTCGAATTATCAATACGGAACCAGCAGACTGTGTACATGATAAAATGACCAACAAACAATCGCTATTGTTTTTTTCCACTGAAACGATGAAATCTTGGTAGCAGAAAGGGGCAAAAAAAATATCTAGCTAGGTTTTCGTTACACGAGAATTTGACTTGTAGTACAAGCAATTCGGGAAACATATATGCACTCACGTACTGTGTCAATGCAAGTATATGCTAATCTACAAAAAATATTACTTACATGCACAGGCATATAATGTACTCAACTGACAATGCAATTCTCTGAGCTAGAATTGGTTAATGAAATATATACGTCTGATTAATTAATTGCGAGATCACTCCCGGGCGCTCTTGTCATCACCTCCGGCAGACGACGATGATCCGATGCCGACCTGCAGCCATGGCTCCGTGGCCTCCCCGTCCATGCGCACCACGTCTTTGAGGTCGGTGAGCCGCGCTCTCTTGACGACGGTGCTGTTTTCCCCCTCGTCCTCGGCTGCGGTGCTCGCCGCCGAGTCATTACCGTCGTGTCCACTCGCGGTGGAGGGCTTGTTCCGGTGGCTCGAGTTTCCTGGTATCACCACCGGTGACTGGAGATGTAGACGAGCCGGCGCTGAAGCGTCGAGATGATGGTACGATGCGCTGCTGCCGCCGGGCTCCGCTCGCACGACAACGGGCGCCGTCGTCAGCGGTGACGGTTTCGCTGCGATAGTGAGGTCGAGCGCCGGCTCCGGCGCGTCAGCCATGGGCCGGAGCATGAGCTGGTGTCTCACTGCGCCGACGAGGTCTTCGGTCAGGGGCGGGACAGTGAGGTTGGCGACCGGGTTGGTGGGGTCCGCCGTGCTTGAGGTCGTCAGCCAATGGCACCGCTTGTGACCGCCGAGCGCTTGCCCCGAGGTGAACAGCCGATGGCAGACGGAGCACTCGTGCATCTTTGCGTTCTTCTTGCTCGGCGCTGCTGCTGCTGCGACGTTGAACGCAGCAGCGACGGGCGGCTCGTGAACGACGGGCGCGACGAGGGCCATGGATAGTGCTGCCGCCGTCTCGCTCGTCCCCACGTTCACCTCGCCATCGGTGCAGGCATAAATGCTTGTCCTGGCATCCGCAGTTGCATGTGTACTGGCTTCCGCTGCGGCGGCCTTGCCATTATCGTTGTTCGGATCAGCGGTCGTTGCTGCGTGGCTGGTGGGCGTCTCGCTGACAACATTGCTCTCGAACCTAGCCGCGAAGCAGCCCTTCACCTTCTTGTGGCTGGCACGGTGCCCGCCAAGCGCTTGGTGCGAGGTGAACACCTTCTTGCAGGCCTTGCACTCGAACATGCCACGTGGTGCTGGCGAGGTGTACTGTATCGTCGCCGCCGCTGAGGGTAGCGCCATCACGGGCTCCGGTGCCGGCGCTAGAAACGAGATTGGTTGCGGAAGCTGTGGCCCTCTGTCCCTTTCCTTGCTCGTCGCCGGCGCGCACGGCTCCTGCTGGCTGGTCCCGGCAACAACGGTCGCGGCGTGCTCAACGTTGGAGGATGATGACAGCATGACGAGGCAATTGGCGAGGTCCTCCTCCTCTCCCGACGCGCACCGCCGTGACGGCACCGCGGACGCCTCGTCCACCGCGGTCAACGATTTGACACGTCGCGAGCGCTTCCCTTTCGACCACGCGGCGGCGGCCACTGCCGGATCTTCCTCGCCGTCCTCTGCGTCGGATGGAGGAGACAACGAACGACGCGGCGAGCCGCCCTCGTCGTCCGAGATGCACCTGCCGTGCTCGAGGAAGAGCTCCCACGACGTGAACTCCCTGCCGCAGTTCTTGCACACCTGGCAGCTCCTGACCAGGCGGTTCGGGTTCGCGCGGAGCGCGTACGCGTGCGTCGCCGACGACGACGACGGCCCCGCCGCGTCCCACTGATGATCGTCTGACGAACCGCGGCACCGCGCGGGCTCGTCGCCCAGGGAGTCGTCGTCGTCGAGGCCGAGCACGTCGTCGCTGGCGCCGTGCGCCCTCATGTGCCCGCCGAGTGCGCTGCCACATGTGAACCCCTTGTTGCAGACCCGACAGAAATGCTTGTACTCCGGTGACGGCAACGGCGGCGGCATCTGGCCATGATGCTCAACGAGAGTTTCAGCGGATGTTAGCGAACGTGCGGTGAGGAACGAGTCAGATCACGGTGCGTGTGCGAAACTGTGCATGCATGTACCAGGGATGAAGATTCACACATGACCGCGCCCGGCCGACGGATCCGAGCATCTGTCGAGGCGCCTCTCTCGTGGTCACAGTTTCTTGCGGTTGCGGCAAACTTTCTCAACTGCTCATTGGTGTGCTTGCCGTGTATATATAGCTCTTGTTACGCGTCGTGCTGCCTTTGCGGGCTAAGCAGTGACAACAAGTGGTGGCGAGCCTTCAAGGGTGTCACCCTAAGAATTCTTCCGCTGGAGTCGGTGATAATATCGAAAAGCACTGGTCCTTGAGACGGTCAAACTGGGCACGTCCTATTACCGGCTAACCATTAGTTATTTGCTCAAGCAAGTGCTGTAATAGCGTCCCTTTTTTAGATATTCCCAGGCGTGATCGAAATCGTGGCGACATGATCCCCTACGTAGTCGGCCCGGCCCGGCCGGTATCTGGATATTGTTCGTATTGGAACCATGAGATTTTTTTAGAAAGCTCCAGACTAGAAAGTATGACTTTATTTATAACTAGAGAGAAAATATTGTTGTAAAACATTATGGACTAAAGTACTTGTCTAGGTCACTACACAAACGCAAGACTGTCTAGTTCTAATCAACCACAGCCACATGTAAGGCTGTAGAAAATAATGTTGAGAGGTCTTTTGTCCATATCATGACCAAAGCTTAACTTTATCCTTGAGATCAGTTAAAATTTATGCAAGAGACTTTTCTTTGGCGTAAAAACTCTAGCATTTCACTCCTTTCATAATGTCCAACAAACCAATATCCTCAGAGACGGAATTCCTTCAGAAATTGGGCTCCTGGAGTTGCCAGTAATATTATCAGACCAATGGTCGATGAGGGGATCTCGACACCACATCGACAGGTAAAGTTTGATACTCCAATCGAATCAATGCAGCTGAGTCCAGATTGCCTAGGTTGTACTACATTCTACAAACAAATGTATTGTTTCTTCCAGGTTTGTATAGTACATTAGGAAAAATACTGATTTAACAATATTCCATTCTGCAAACGAGTTGTTGTCCACACAGGATCCTGAAATATCAAGCACATAAAAATCTTGCACTTTGTGACACCCATACCTTCCACAATTTCACTGGTAGCCATGAATCTGTGTTGCATTCAAACTGCACGCGACAAACCTACTTGGCTGAATATTTCCCGTCAGTATTCATTGTCCACATAATTTCATCACCCCGCACGCTCATCTGCTAGATTAGTTTCGTTTATCAACACGTATAGATCAACATATCTCACCAGCAGTTCCATGGTCAGATCATATGAGATGTCGATTATCCAACTGTTGTCGGTCATCACATCCAACAATATGAGATTCGATATTAAATAAGAAAGACTGAGCAAGATAATTGCTAGACGCCAAATTCCAAATATATGCATCTGATTCGAAGTAAAGAGGATCTGGTTAAATGAGTATTGCGTTCAGTTACACAATATAATATTGTACTCTGTTATAAAGTATAAGCGTTTTTTATTATGGATCTAGGCATATTATAGATTGAAAATAGTAGTATTTTTTAGTTGATAAGATTGTACTATATATAATACCATGATATTAGCCGACAAACTCTATCGATAAAATTGGAGAATGCCTACCATAAATTTGGTTGCTATGCTTTTACTCTTCACCATTTGAACTTTTAAATGAAATGATATTTTTTAAAAACACATGAATACTTACATAACACCTATTTATATAAAACTGCGTACACAACTTACCCACTAGATCCCTACGAGATTGTTCAAAAATTGGTGTAGGCGCCTTGTGTTTGAAACACAATATGAACCTAAAGGGCAAAAATGAGGCTAGCTAGAAACTACAGTAGACCGCATCGTCACTGGTTCAATCAAGTATCTAATTCTAGAGGTAACAAGTCACTGATGGTTTCAATGATCGCTAGCCACTAGATCTACGGGATAAATGTGGTGCACGAGGGGGCCCACAACCATAGGTTGGTTGGCGCCCCCGATCAGGGCACGTGGTGGAGGAATACTCGGAACGTACGTTGGGGACGTTCGCGAGTTAAAAGATGATCCCAACATTCTCCCCTTGATCTCCACAGATCATTCTTATCAAAACTTACTTAATTTCTTAATACTTAACTTATTGTTTATTTCTTCATGTTCGACATACTGAGCACATCACGTCAAAATAGCCAATTACGTACTATGTGACTCGACGACCACAATACATCTTACACTTAGAAACAACCTTATTCTTAGTTTGGCCCCTAAGTATCCAGGCGCTCATAGGTTTTCCCTTAATCCCATGTCGGCTACGTGTTCTCTGAACACATTGGGAGGAAGACCTTTAGTAAGCGGATCCGCAAGCATATGTTTGGTTCTAATATGCTCATGACTAATAGTATGATCCTGGATTTTGTCTTTCAGAATATAAAACTTAATGTCGATGTGTTTGGCAGCACTACTCGACTTGCTGTTGTGAGAGTACAATACTACAGATTCATTGTCTCAGTATAACTTAAGTGGATTTTCAATGCTGCCGACCACTCTAAGACCGGGTAGAAATTTCTTAAACCATAATTCCTGCCCCGTGGCCTCAGAACAAGCAACAAACTCGACATGCATTGTGGACGATGCAGTGACGGTTTGTTTGGAGGTCTTCCACGATATAGCTCCATTTGCGAGGGTGGATATGTAACCCGGCGTGGATTTCTTAGTATCCACACAACCCGTAAAATCCGAGTCTGAGTATCTCACTACCTCGAGTGGGTCTGACTTACTATACGTTAACATGAGGCATTTTGTGCCTTGCACATACCTTAATGCTTTCTTAACTGCCTTCCAGTGATCAATTCCTGGATTGGGCTGATATCTTCCAAGCATCCGGGTTACGAATGCTAAGTCAGGGCGAGTACATACTTGAGCATACATAAGGCTTCCGACAGCAGAAGCATATGGAACCGATTTCATTTGATCGATCTCGTATTGGTTACTGGGACACTGAAAGTTCCCAAACTTATCGCCCTTGACTATTAGAGCAGGTGAAGGTTTACTCGCATATATGTCGTACTTCTTGAGTACACCTTCTAAGTATGCTTTCTAAGATAAACCTATAACCCCCTTAACACGATCTCGGTGAATCTCGATCCCCAGCACATAGGATGTTTCATCTAGATCCTTCATATCGAAGTTGGAGGATAAAAACCTCTTATTCTCTAAAAGTAGATTGACATCGCTACTCGCAAGTAGTATATCATCCACATAGAGAACAAGAAAAATTAATTTCTCATTCTTAAATTTAGTATAGATGCAATTATCCTCCTCATTCTCCTTAAACCCAAACTTTCTAATTGTCTCATTGAACTTGAGATACCACTGCCGTGAGGCTTGTTTGAGCCTATAGATGGACTTCCTTAAGCGGAATCCCATATGTTCCTTACCCTTAATGACAAAACCTTTCGGTTGTGTCATATAGACGTTCTCGTACAGATTCCCATTGAGAAACGCTGTTTTTACATCCGTCTGATGTAATTTTAAATTATAATGTGCTACTAATGGCATAATAATTCTAAAAGAATCCTTAGTAGAGACGAGTGAGAACATCTCATTATAATCTATGCCTTCTCTTTGAGTGAATCCCTTCGCCACAACTCTGGCCTTATATTTTTTGATTTTCCCTTTGGGGTCACATTTGATCTTATAGACCCACTTACACCCTACTGTCTTGGCTTCTCGAGAAATCTCAACGGAATCCCAGACCTTGTTGGCGTCCATGGACCTCATCTCATCATCCATGGCTTTACGCCACTCAAATGATTGTGGTTCTCATAGCATCTTCAAACGAGGTGGGATCATCCTCCATTTGAATTTCTTCACTCAAATAGATCTCATAATCGTCCGCAATGGCCGATTTTCTTACTCGTTGAGATCTTCTAATTGACGCATCATCTTCTGGTTAAGGTTGTTGTTGCGCTTCATCATATTCGGCAACTGCCTCAATAGCCTCGGAAGGCTGAGCCTCTCTTACTTCTTCCGTTGCCGATGAAGGACTAACAACAAGTGTTGAATTATTAGTGACTGACACAGATGGTTCAACAACAGTAGGTATCGAGAAATATGGTTCTTGAATCATGGGAGTGGGTGCGTACACCCGCTTCTTCTCAAGATCTACCTCTCGTCTTACCATACTCCCCCTGATCATGGGATCTTCAAAAAAGACAGCATGCTTTATCTCTATGAACTTAGTGTAATTATGTGGATGAAAGAATCTAGGCCCCCGTGAGGTATGGTTTCGGTGATTAATGACAACCGTTCGTTATTACTAATGAGTTTGTGGATGCGAGGTTTCACGTATATCACATCAAACGTTAATGAACTATCTATTCACATCATCTACTGCTCATTGGATACAAATGGAGACCCCTCAACGATCTATTCTAAGGGGTTATTCGATACTCATGAAGACTAAATGAAGAACTCATACAACGACTCTATTCTATCAAAATTGGCAACACAAGAAGCTTACACTTCATCAAAATATCATTTCAAACAAGTGTCAAAGAGGTCACTCAAGAAGATTCCAAAAGATCAACTCAAAACAACTCGAAGCAAACAAGTTGCACTCACCGGATCATCCGATGTCTTGCAAAATGACTACATCGGTCGAGTTTGAGTTGGCAGAAGAAGAAGACCTCAGAGCCCAGTACACACCAGATCATCCGATGAGAAGGAAGTGGCACATCGGTTGATTTCAACAGAAGGATGATTTCTGAGTTATTCTGAAGAAGTACACACCGGATCATCCGATGATGAAGTAAGTGTACATCGGTCAATTTCAACAGAGACATTATTTCTGAACCAATTCTGAAGATCAACTCACCGGATCATCCGATTATGAAGTTGAAGTAACATCGGTCGATTAAACAGTCAGATCCAACGGTTATATCCAACGCTCACATCTGACACATGACATCAGCTAATTTGGAATTCGACCGATGCTCAAATAAAGGGGTGCATCGGATGATCCGATGTTCACAGAAAATGTCTGCCTACTTTTCCAACGGCTATCTCGTGTGGGCTGGCTATAAATACCCCTCCAACCGGCCATTTCAAAAAGTCTTGATCACCAGAGCCTCACTACACATCCTCAAGCATTCAAGACCAAGAGCTACCACTTCCACACCTCAAAACCTCTTGTACTCCAACTATAGACTAGATCTAGCTAGAGAGAAGCTTGTGTGCGTCCATTCTTGGTGATTGGAATCTCTAGGCTAGTAAGAGACAGTGTCTTGGTGACTTCTCTCACCTTGTAAAAGTTGGAGGAAGAAGAGATCGCTCCGGAGCTTACCAAGGCGTTTGTGGAAGCCCGGAGGATCACCATTGTACAAGGCTTGAGCTCCACCTTGCCGGAGATGGCGAACGGAGAAAGATAGTGGATTCCCTTGTCTTGGTGACTTGGGAGTGGCTATACCCTTTGGTGGGTGCCACAACGTGGACGTAGGTAGATCTTTGTGATCTTACCGAACCACGGGAAAAATCGCCGTGTCTCCGAGTCTCCGCGGGAGTTTGCATCTCTCTCCTCACCCTCTTACTATTACGCATTTACTATTACGCACTTAATACTCTTGCTTGCGTAGTTAGTTCGCATAGGGAATTGGGCTTCAACCATTAAGTTTTAAAATGCTCTAAAATTTGAAAAAGCCCAATTCACCCCCCCTCTTGGGCGTTTCGATCCTTACAGTGGACAATAGAATCGATATCCCTTACTCTTATCTAGATAGCTAATAAAATGGCAATAGAGTCCAGCTTATCAATGTTTGGGTTGAACATTTTAGCCTCAACTGGACAGCCCCACACGTGCAAATAGCCTAATGAGGGCTTACGTCATATCCACATTTCATACGACGTCTTAGGTACTGATTTGCTCGGCACACGATTAAGCACATGAATGACGGTTTTTAACGCCTC
Source organism: Neostapfia colusana (assembly GCA_030760725.1). Taxonomy (NCBI): domain Eukaryota; kingdom Viridiplantae; phylum Streptophyta; class Magnoliopsida; order Poales; family Poaceae; genus Neostapfia; species Neostapfia colusana. The sequence goes on from JASWHV010000017.1 coordinate 3,541,129, forward strand.
CATCCATAAGCTAATCAGAAGTGTCGAATAACTTAACATACTTCTTACCATATCCATGAGCGTACGGTTTCTCCGTTCCGCTACACCGTTTTGCTGAGGCTCGCCTGGTGTAGAATACTGGGCTACTATGCCGTTTTACTGTAGAAACCTTACAAAAGGTCCAGGAATTTGGCCATACGGGGTATGTCGACCGTAGTACTCCCCTCCACACGGATCTTACTACCTTGATCTTAACGTTGTGTTGGTTTTCTACTTTGGCCTTAAATATCTTAAATTTATCCAACACTTCGGATCGCTCCTTGATTGGATAAATATAGTCCTAACGAGTATAGTCATCCATAAATATTATGAACGAATCATAACCATATATAAAGACTATTGGGAATGGACCACAAATGTCTGTGTGAACTAATTCTAATATTCCCGTGCTACATTTGGCGTCTTTCTTAATTTTCTTAACAAATTTGCCTTTAATGCAATCATATGCATTCTTATGAATCCGAAAAGTCTAAGTTGGGAAGAATCGATTGGGAAACTAAACGTTCAATTCTTCCCCTTGAAATATGGCATAAACGACAATGCCACAATTTTGATGATGTTTCGGAATTGATTCTATTGCGCTTGTTGAATACTAAGTCGTTGTGAGAAGAAACTTGATTATTACTTATAACATTAACATCATCATGTAAGGATAATAAATATAATATGTCTTATCAGAATAAAAGATCCACAACTTTATTATTAAATATAATAGAACATTTATCATTGCCAAAATGGCACACATAACCTGAATCATGCAAACATGAAATTGAAATCAAATTTCTCTCTAAAGAGGGTACATAAAGGACATTATGAAATCTAAGTACAAAGCATCTCTAAGTCTAAGTGAGAGATCTCCAACGGCTTCAACTTGAGTTCCACGGCCATCAACTACTTTAATGGCATTTTCCCCTCTTCTTAGGGTCCTCCTCATACTTAATCCCTGTAGAGAATTACAAACGTGCACGGTGGCACCTGAATCAATCCACCAAGTAGATCGAGAATAATCTAAAAACAGAGATTCATTAACAAAAGTCACAAAATCATTACCATTCCTGCAACACCACTTCAGGAAGCCCAGGCAATCCTTCTAGTAGTGTCCTTTCTCCTTACAAAACCTACACTGATCCTTGTCAACTTTTATATCCTTCTGAAGAGAATGCTGAAGTGGAGCCTTACCCTTGCCCTTATCAGTAGAAGAAGTGACATGTGACTTAAAAGAAGCACCTTTAGGAGAAACAAAATAGTTCTTCCCTTTACCATTCCCTTTGGCGTAGTTGACAGAGTCACCACCCATCTCGGACTTAATGCGTTCTTCTTCTTGAACGCATATGGCAATCAACTTCTCTAAGTTCCACTGCTCTGGCTGAGAGTTGTAATTCACCACGAAGGCCTCAAAGTCCTTAGGTAGTGAAGCAAAAATGAGGTGCACAAGCAACTCATCAGTGATTCCTAAGTTCATTGGCTTGAGCTTCGTGGCTAAGTTGGTCATCTTAAGGATGTGCTCATGCACACCACCTCCAGTGTATCTCTCAGTAACGAGCTTCTTAAAAAGCATGCTTGCTGTAACCTTTGAAAAGCCAGTGAACTGACTTTCCACCTTACGAAGGTACTCAAGAGCAGTGTTACATTCGAGAATCGCTCCCCGAATGGCCTCAGTGATTGTCCCCCTAATCACCATCAAACACTTTCTGTTTGAGGCAATCCACTTAGGGAGATCCTTATTATACTTATCCTTTAAACTTAGATAGTATCCCTTCCTAAACTCGAAAGACTCATCAGTCTTTCCAGCAGTAGGTGAAGGGACCTCACGCTCAGTAGCTTAAGGTGTCATCGGTGCATAATCAATTTCAGAGATAGCTAAAGCGATCTCCAATTTTTCTTTCCAAGTACCATAATTTGAACCATTGAGTGGTTCAATGTTGGAAATAAAACTTAGTGGTGAAGACAAAGCGGAGGAACCTTTATAAAATTGCATATATATATATATATAAGTAAATATACTATAAACTTAAACAATAGAGAATGTTATATTTTTCTTTTCGCGTTGGTTACTCCACAAAATACAACACTCAAAATCATAACAAATTTCGTTTTTCGCGTTGGTTACTCAACGAAATTTTTTATGAACAAAATACTTAAAGCGATAGAAATGCCATGTTTTGTTTCTAGCATTGGTTACTCAACAAAACACGTCATTTAAAAACATAAACATATAAATTTTATTCTTTCGCGTTGGTTACTCAAATAAAATTTCCATGAATCAAATAACTTAAATTAAACTTAATACATAGTAAATTTTGTTGTTCACGTTGGCTACTTAACAAAATTACTATAACTTAATTAACAAAAGACTTAATAAAATTCTTCTAATTAAATTCTCAATTGAAATTTAATTAGAAAACTAATAAACTTAATTACAACAGCGGAAGCTTAATGACTCTTAATTATCCATAACAACAGAATTAAATATGACTAAAAACTATTTTACCATAAAGTTGCTAATTACAGAAGATAAACTGGTGATACAAAATAGTTTCTAGGCCATAACTGAAAAAATCAGATTACTTAAATATTAAGCACCGAAATTGAACACAAACAGAACTTAGCTCAGTTGGTAGATATACTAGCTATAACCCGTATGGTTGCGGTTTTGAATCCCAGGTTCACCAGCATATTATCTTTTATATTGCCGGAAAGCTATAGTGGGCCGCGCCCATGATTGGGCCGCACGGGCCGTCCAGCGCTGCTGTGTCGCGCTCCTTTCTTGGGCCGGTGTGCGCCCAGTGGCCGCGCCCTCGCACCCGTTAGGGTTCCAGCGAACCCGGGCAGCAGCGGCGGCGCGCCCGTTAGGCCAGTGCGCGCCCGCTAAGGTCTGCTGCATTTACTGGGCCGCGTCTAGCCATCTTTTTGACCCACAAACACAAACGCTAATCAATCTGAACCGTTCATTTTGATCCAACGGTGGAGCTAATATTTTGGGCCTATAAAAGGACCACCAGGGTGCCTCTTTACTAAACCCTAATTCATTTTCCTCCCTCTTTTCTATCTCTTCAGAATGTGGCTGCTCATAGGAATAGAGTGTGTGAGAGAGGGTGGCGACCTGTGACTCACCGGCGCCGTCGTGGTGCAGCTCACTGGCGGTGCACGCTCTCCTATGGGAGCGGCCCCTACGTTGAGGTGTTCGGCTAGGGCAAAATAGCCGCACACACGTGCCCTCCTTTTATTTTGCTTTCTTACTGTTTTTGCTTTTCTATGTTTCGTTCTTATGCATTTTTTCATTTTCTAAATTTACTTGTTGTGAATCTAAAAACTGCAATCCCGAGTGAGATCTAGTGTAGACTAGTCCGGCTCTTGATGCCATTGTTGGTTTCAATGATCGCTAGCCATTAGATCTACGGGATAATAATGGAATAAACAGATCCTAAACTAACATAAATAAAAGAAAAGAACGTTAATGCATATTGCATATCTTCGGGTGTGGACGAGGAAGCCGCCATGTCGATGATGAACGTTGATGAGTCGAGGTGGTGGCACAAACGGCGGCGTCCGATGAATGGCGGCATGAGCTTTTCCCCGTGCTCCCGTGCGCTTAGAGATCGGATCGAAAAACTATTGAGGTCGGTTTTGAGTCACGAAAATGTTGTCTTTCATGCCCTTGGCGTTCCCCTCCTTTTATCTTGTGCGGTGCACAAGGGGGCCCACAACTATAGGTTGGTTGGCGCCTCCGATCAGGGCGCGTGATGGAGGAATACTCGGAACGTTCCTTGGGGACGTTCTCGAGTTGGAGATCAAAAAGATGATCCCAACAGTCACATGCCTCAATTGAAGTTAGGGATCAAATACCAGTGAGTAGGAGCTTGCGAAGTGTCGCTAAGTTTGTAATAAGCGGTTGTAATGTCTGTTGAGATCAAATCTGATGCATTTTATCATTATCTATAAAAACAAAAATGATACTTTCTTCTAAATACAACTCTAATCCATCACAAAATAAAAAGTTTAGCTCTAATACTAAAATGAGGCTCATAAATATCAACTGGATATGGAGATGTTCGTCTGAATCCAACTGGACATTATAAAGTGACATGCCCCAACTACTGTTGTACTTGATCGCGAGGTGGTACTAGTGGTGGGAGTAGGCCCGCACCGGCACGGCCCGGAAATTTCGTGCTTCGGGCCGATTTGGCCCGCGGCCTGAAAGCACGACGGGACATTGGCCCAGCCCAAGCATGGCCCGGATATCCGAAAAAATCCCAAAAAATTCAAAAAAATCCAAAAAAAATTCTGTAAATTGAAAAAATTCGACAAATTTGTAAAATCGAAAAAAATCCATAAAAATCCAATAAATTCCAAATAAATCTATAAAATAGGAAAAATAAAAAAATCCATAAAAATTACAAAAACCCAAAAAATATTGGGGTTTGAGTAGGATAAATTACATGTGTGTCCATTGAATTTAACATTAAAAACATATACTTTTGCATACAATGATATGAAGTATTTGCAGTTTTTCAAACATATGAACCACAAGTTCACAAGTCACAATATATACCATCTCACGGCATATTTTTCAAGCACACAAAAGCACACGGAGTATGGGGGGAATATTTGATTAAAGTTTAAAGTTTTGTTACAAACTGTCTCGTTAAAAACCTTATACTCATAGTGAGCTCCCCCATAAGGAAAAGAGTACAGTTTGTTTTATTATCATTGGCATCATTCGGATTCATCGAGCTCAAGATCTTCTAATGCTTTCAATATTTCGTATCTTCAAGGCGGTGTTTATCTCTAGATTCTGCCATCACCCAATCTTTGAGACATGTAAGACACTCGACCCATCTTCGGTGTAAGACACTCAACCATTTTTGATGCATTATCAAGAGTAATAGAAGCAATCTTATCTCCAATACCATATTCATTAATAACCTCATGCACATGAGATGCAATAGCCTCAACAGTGTGGTTCTCATCAATGAGACGCAATCCTAATACCCTTTTATTAAGCTTATATTCATGATTTATGTAATGAGCAACAACACTTAAATAGTTTGTTCTTTGGTGTGATGATAAGCAAATATCAGATGTCAATGCAATAGAAAATGACATAGTCTTGAATGCTTCTTTTAATATATCCATATTATCATGATGTCTTTTAAGAAAGTCACCTCTAGTAGTTTTTATAGAAACATTATGATATTGTGGATAAAATGCATGTTGAACCATTCTTTCGAAATTAACACTCTCACACATGCAAATAGGTTGATCATCAACTGCAATATACCCAACAATTTCAGAACGAGCAACTTCAAGATTATAAACCTAAGTACTTACTGAACCATCCGGGTTAAATTTGAGTTGAGTTTGAACAACTCCACCTTCTCGCAAAGCTAACCGCTTTATACATCCTGTATAATGTCGATTTAAATGGCTCGTGCCACCACTAGAACCTGCAATGAGAGTTTTTTTGCAATACTTGCATGTAGCAGAAATAACAATTCACTTACCATCACGAAATTTCTTATTCTTTTCAAAATGTTGCCAACATGTCGCTGTACTTTTGCGACCCCGCGTGGAGGAGGATACTTGTATAGTTTCATTGCTAGGGGGTGCATCGACAGAGAAGCTTCCCGTTCCTAAACCTGCATTAATTGAACAACGGAATAATAAACGGAATTATCATATGTAATAGATACGCGCAAACACAGAGTTATCATCCAAATGGACCAAACCTGCATCTACATGTGCACCACCTTCAACTTCGACCTCCTCCTCATACTCATAGGGTTCATTCTCTATATTTACATCATCCATTCCAAAATCTCCCATGCTTGGAGATAGGCGACGTGGATCTGGATCCTCTGACAATGGATGTCAAGCTGGGATCATAATTACCACAGCTTTGGGAGCCGGAGCCGCGGGCACGACGAGATACCAACACTTTTTTCGATTAGGAAGCATATTCAAAAGTCAAATACAAATGGTGTGGCGTGGCGATGGGCGGGCAACACGTGCGTGGGGCACGGCACGGGTAAGAGGCGCGCGCGGGGCGGCACGGCGCGGCGTGGGACGGCTCGCGGCAGGCGGCGCGGGGCTCACTCGGGGCAGGCGGCACGGGCGGGGCTCGTCGGCTGGCTCGGGGTAGCCTCGGGAGTCGGGGGCATGGGGCAGGCAGCGCGCCACTGGGTGGCTCGTCGCACGGGGGCCACGGGGCAGGGCGGCAGGCAGGCAGGCGCTGGCGCTTGGCCGTGCGGGTGCGGGGCTGGCCGCTGGCGTCGCGGGCGGGCGGGCTGCGGGAGCTGGAAGTGCAAGCAATTTCGGGTCGGGTCTCAGTGCCAAACCCTAATTTCGGGCAATTTTGGGTTTTTTCGGGCATTTCGGGCCATTTTGGGCCGATGGGGCTCACTTGGCCGATGGGCTAATTTCGGGCCGGGCCAGCCTGAGCATGACCCAAAAATCTATTTCGTGTCGGGCCGCCCGAAGCCTCCGAACCTGGGCACGGCACGGCCCGAAATACCGTGTCGGGCCGGTCCAGCCCAAATCTATTTCAGGCCTAATTCATGCCTGGGTCGTGCCGGCCCGTCGGGCTTCGGCCCGCCCAAAAATGGCCCGGCCCATCTCTCAGCTCTAGGTGGTACCGAGTGATATGGCTTTCTGATCAACAAAACTCGTGACTGACACCAATGACCGAATTGTTACTTGATATTGGTACTGAGTGGGGCGTAATGCATAATTTTGCTTATGATTTGCCATTGTCCACGCTTTACAGGAGTTAGAACCATGGCGGAGCTAGCATTGTTCATGGGTGTTAACCATGAATTTTGGCACAAAATGTCAATTCTCAAGCTATATTACATATGTATACATTCAAAACAAACATAAACTAAGGATATTTGAGTATAGTTCTTTTGTTTTCTAGCCTGAAAAAAACCTTGCTTAGAAATCTTGCTAAAATTTTCTTGAGTACTGCTCATGCTTTAATGATGTATGGATGACTTTCAACACCGATATTTGGGATCCTAGCTCCGCCACCAATAACAACCCCGCTAGCTTATTCTCATATTTATGTCGTTTTTGTCAGTTAATGGCTGCTGAACTACTTCAATTTCCTTGTTTTCTCATGCATTTGCTTGATGCATTGAACCTTTTTGGTGTACAAGTCGCATTGATTCATCCATGTCATATTACTCGACGTATAACAGCTGATTGAGTTTGTTCTTGCCACTCTTTACAATGTAGCGTTGACTATTTACCTTTGTAATCAATTTAATGCTTGTTGCAATCTAATTAATGTTTGAAATGGTCCTACATTGATAGATACTACCATTAAGCTACTTGCAATAGGAGCTTTATATCATTAAATAGGGGGCTATATTGATGATGCGACAATAAATTAATGTACAAATAGATGAAAGATGTTTCTGATAACCGTGACTGCACAGTTTTCAAGACGACATGTCTTTTACATGTGCAACTATTAAACAACAAAATGAAAATTGCATTGTGTCACATCAAATTAATGCTATATTGTTTATGTGACATACTTAAAAACAACGAAATAAAATATTCCATATGGACTAGCCATAGAGATTTATCGTTGCCACTTTCAATATACAAAATGCAGCTTACGATTATCTATCCCCAAGTTGACGCTTGAGGTGTTCCTGAACTGATATTAATAATTTATCACTTTACAGAATAGAATATGAATGATTACATGTCCTTGTTATCAAGTTGATCTTTAAAGCTGTCCTGAAATGATGATTTGATATTAAAGTTCTTACTGTTTTTTATGATATGCAGCATATATTATATCATCTCATACTCCGAATGATTTGATGCCTTGAGGCTGTCCTGTATTGGTATGAAACAGATTTCTTGCGAATAAAAGCAAATGATTGTTTATTTAACTTTTGTGCCGTTGAAGTAGCGAGGCTTGCTATCCGCCAGACCAAGGAAGAACTTTATTCATGGGTAGGTCCGATCTGTCTCTTACCGATGACCAATTTTGGATCCAGTTTTAATCTGCCTGCCGTCAAATTTCTGGAAAAGGAACAAGACAGATGCCATCATGCAAGCAAGATACATGCAAACTATCATTGCGCATACGTTTAGTATAATCAAAATAGAGTCTTCATGGTTTCAGGATCGGAAGATTGCACGCTCAGCAACATACCGCCCGGATAACACTCAAGTTCATGTTTTAGTGTACACACTTCTAGTGCTACCGAGCCAGTTTCTCGTATTTTATATGTATAATTAAGTACAAGAGCAGCTTGTATTGGGATTTTCTTTCGGATTTGCAGATGCGTACATGTGTTTGCAATTCTGCTGCCAAGGACCGGGCAAGTGGGCATATATCTCCCCTACATATCTTTCAAGTGGTGGTGGTGGAGGTGCGTCCTTTTCCGTATGGTATGGGCCGTATCTTGGTGGGGAACTTGGACAGCTGAGTTGCTGCAGCGTGCAGTGCCCTGCCGTGCCGTGCCTACCACCTTTGTTTATCTGCAATGCTACCTGACGGCAATGTCGCACCGACAACACGATCGCATCTTGCAATTTTGCAAACACATTCTTCCTCTTGTACGCGATGGTATGGAATCATCTATTGCCTGTCTTGGTTGGCATGAGCAAGCAGAGCCGCGTGACGCTTGATTTCAGGTGATAGAGTATAGTGGCAAAGCTAGTGGTGCTCGCCCTGTGTGGAGCTTTTTTTGGCCGCCAAACAGCCAGTCCCAATCGGTTCTGTTAGCGGCTGGAAGCATTCTTTATTTACAATGCCAAAACGTTGGTACTTCTGCCAAAAGAGAGATTGAAAAGAAGTCATTTTACTGCTGCTCATCGCATCTTCAGTCTTCTCGATCGAGGTGGAAACAACACTTGCAATGTAAAATGCTTGCAAATCTAACTCACAATAGACTACACTTGATTAGGCTATGTACAAGTTTCTGGCTTTCGGCGGAGATGGTTGGACGCTACAGAGATCAATCCTTGCGGCTGCTGCCTGTAACGGATCACGCCGAGATGGTCGAACGGCCACGGCCATTTGGTACAGAGCCGCAAGCTTGTGGCCGTCGCAGGAATCGAGCTTACTTGACTCTTACTGAGCCGCCGCCGCCACCTGCCGGCGCTGCGCCTGCGACGCCCGCGCTCCGCCGGCGCAGACGAGCGCCGCCTTCTGGACCCCGTACCGACCGCCGAAGCTCACCTCCCGCTCCAGGTGGCGGCAGTAGCTCTGGAACACGGTGACGCACACGTTGAGCCTGAACTGCATCAGGAAGAGGAAGTCCAGTTCCAGCGCGCCGAGCTCCGCCGCGCTCAGCCCGCCGACCGCCGCGAAGTACGAGTTCTTGTAGTTCCTGTCCTCGACGAACTTGGAGGCCACGAGGATGGCCGTGGTCAGCAGGCGCTGGGCGTTGGCGCGCACGACGCGCACGCCGGCGTCGCCGCGGCGGAGCCGGTCAAGGTACGCGTACGCCACCACGTACACCTGCGGCGACACCTGCGCGTACCGGGAGAAGCGCTCCAGGAACTCGCGCAGGCCCATGTCCAGCGCCGTGCCGCTGTCGAACGCCCGCACCCTCCTCCGCGTCGCCGCCGCCGAGTCGTCGTCGTCGTCGCCAGGGCTCCCGGCGGTGGCCAGGGCCCTCTCGTTGCGGGCGATGTGCCGCTCCAGGATGGACGCGAGCACCGAGGTCACCACCGGCGGCGACAGCGCCGTCGGCGTGCCGTCGTCCCGGCACGGGAAGGCGAACGCGTCTGACGGCAGCTCGCTCGATGCCATTTCTTGGATTCTTTGGTGGTCACGAGCCACGGGGATCTTTCCTCTCGGCCGCACACGCCCACACTTCACCGCACTGACTTCAAGCTCTGGACATGTGGCTACTTATATACTTACATACGAGGCGGCGGCCAGCTGTGCGGTTGAGAAGCTATAAACAAAAAACAATGGCGGGGCCGAACTGGTGAAGTTGACACGAGGAAGGAGCAAGGAAGCGAAGGTATTAGTAAAAGAAATTCAGAATGTGTGAGCGACTGACAGACCTGGTTGTTATCTCGGCTGGTTGTGCAGTTGGGGGATCCGTGATCGTCGAGGCTGGATTTATGACAATTCATGACGAGAAAACAAGTACTGCGTGCAGATTATCCTGTCGGTGTTGGCCGTACCCGTACTGTGTTTACTATTCATTGCTCCCCCGAGCCCGAGCGTACGTGCTACCGGCTCATCTGGTACACGAGCATTCCTCGTCATAGTTATAACGCGTAGCCTGGCTGGTGACGAACCAGTTCTTTTAATCTCTTCCTCGCCAGTTTATCAAGAAGTTTATGTGGATGGTTAGCGGACATTTTCTTTGTTAAGACGTCAAAGCTCTGTAGGCGATACTCGTGGCGTTGGTCTTCTAACAACCGGCGCTTGCAGGACAGACTCCTGATGCAGACACATTTGTTCTAGCAGGGCGGTTGGAGATGACATAGATATCGTGTTTTGGGAGCAGCTGACAATATAAGAGCATCGAGAAGTTGACATAATGATTAGAAGTGATAAAAAAATGGATCGGTTGACGATGATGGGTACCGACCGGTACGTATAGCAGTTTCTTTCAGAAAACGATGCAGTCGTTATGTTCCTTTTTTTTCTCCGTTTTCAGTTGTCAGTTCAGCCGTCTAATTCGTCTAAAGAAACTTGTGGCCGGCTTTCAAAGTAAGTTCATACTAAAAAAATGGGCTACTAAAAGAATAATGTGGTGTGAGGGAGAATCATGGCTTATCAATTTCGCTTCTGTTTTTTAAGCCAGTCCTGATCTTCAGAAAATAAGGAGGCTTAGAGGATTGACAAGTCAAATTTGATCATAGATAAATTTTGGTCCTGACATCCAAGGAAGGTAGGGCACACCTCACACCTGAACTCGTTCAAATATAACTCATCATCCGTAGTACGCTTGGTGCAAATCCTTCTTACCATGAGTGTTGCAGTTGTAGAATAGAACTGAACGTGAGTATCTGCATGCAGATCAAGCTTACAAAGTTACAGTATAAAGAAGAACATCGCTTTCTTGTACTAATAATAGATCAAAGCTGTCATGCTCCACATGTTGTGTGGACAAATTTAACCCTATTGCATGCCAATCTCTAAAATCGAATTTGTATAATATGTGCCGTACATGATACAGTCAGCTAAGTTTTCTCAACATGATACTGCAAAATCGAAAAGAATACAATTTGGCCAGCTGGATGGGTCATCCTGGGTACACCAGTCGGCTGCTAACACAAGTTATTGTCATTGTTGTGAGGGTGCAAAGTGGTTCCTCTCTACTGACAAAATACTGGAGCCTCCCAAACGTGTTAAAAATCTTGGGTACATGGTCATGATCTGTTTGCATCCAACATTATGAAGGAAACTCTTGGATCAAAATTGCTTCTCCATCTCTAAACATCATGCTTATCGATGTCCGTCCGTTCACTTGCATTTAGGGACGGAGCTTGCCGGCTTTCTTGGCCATGCGCGCATGGTTTCAGTTTATCGCTTTCCTGTTTGTGATTAGTACTAGTTAATAAAGATTTGCTTTCTGTTAGGATGTCAAAGATCTGCAGGAGACAGGTATGTTCGGTTAGGAACCTGCTTTCAGTGGAGGCCCTTTTCTGCCGACAGGTTTGTTCTATTAGGACGGTTAGAGGACAAGCACGCATCAAGGTGCTGACAGCCTGACATGTAATGATTACGGCACGGGTACAGAAATAAACCTGTTGATATTGACTCCAACCCCTGTAGCACGAGAGACACCGAGACATCACTAGGGAAACACAAATTTAATGGCCGTGGAGGGAGGGAGGGAAGAACACGCACGAATTACCTAACCTCCTCTTCCAACGCTGCCTCTCTCGCGTTTCCCGGACGCACGTACCGAACCCCGTCGACGAGGCAAAGACTCGGGAGCTCACAGATCGGGGCGCACTATAAAACCTAAAGAAAACGCACACACTACAACGTGGTCCGCGCCGTCTCAGTAGTTCACAGCGGACAGGTAGGTCGACCCGGCGCTCCAGCCGGCGGGGATGGCGTTCTTGACGACGAGCACCTTGCCGGAGCTGGAGGTGAGGCGGACCGAGAACGGCGCGCGCAGTGGCTTGCCGGTGTTGGAGTTGAGACGCCACACGGCGCCCCACGACTGCTGCATCGGCGTCCACGACTTGGAGCCGCTCTCCATGACGTGCACCGCGGAGAGGTCGCCGTCGCCCTCCTCGTACGCGATCAGCACGGCGAGGTAGTACGGGTTCGACCCCGCGTCCACCTTGAACGCGATCCTTGCGCCGTTGTACTTGCACGGCACCCTGTATGTAGACAAGAGATCGAAGAAACCGTGTCACTCGTCTGTAACAGAATAGGCCTGGTGCGTAATCGACGAGAGATCCATTAGAAGAGATATATACTGGTTAAAACTCAAATGCAGCACACCTCTTGTACTGAATCTTGAGGATTCCTGCGGCGCGGAGCCGATCGGCCATGCCGCGGTTGGCCATGGCACCAAAGGCGGTCCCGCTCATGTCAAAGTGCGCCGCCTCGGCTTGGCAGGTCCCGTCGGGGCAGGAGTCGGTGATGGTGACCGTCACTGGCCGGCCGGAGCAGGCTCTGTTGCCGGTGCATCGGATCTGCATATTCATTCGTGCACCACAGAGCACAGTTATTAGCTATATATCAGAACGACGCCGTTCATAATGGCATCATCAGGAGAAACTAATGACTAACAGCGTGAACATGCACAAACATATACCGACTTGATAGCACGCGCCGCATCCTTTGCCGTTCTTGAAGAGGGAATTGCCGGCGGCGGCGATCATCGACGAGAACGGGCGCTGGCTGACGGCGCCCTGGTAACCGCACGCACCACCTGCACGAAATAATCACGTGACGAAACAATGTCACGACTGCATCGATCGACGTCCGTACATGCATTCGTATTATTGGTAGCACACGCCCTCACCGTCGCTGCCGGCGCCGTAGGGGCTCCCGTACCACGTCGCGCCGCCGTAGGACCAGCCGCCGTAGCCTCTGGCCGCCGCCCACGCCTGGCGCCTGGCGGTGTAGTTGTGCAGCGAGTCAACCGTGACCGCGGCGGCATCCGCCGGACCCGCGTAGCAGGAGGTCGGAACCGCAAGAAGAAGCGATAGGATTGACACGACGGCGACGAGGGCGAAAGTCGGGAATGTGCTTGGACAGGTCATTGTGATAGTCTCTCCTGTTTGATCGGATATATTCTTAAGAGGATCTGGAGCCAATGGACTTGCTAGTACCACTTACTGTGGCTGGGAGGCTGGGTGAGCTGGATCGTCTCTGGTGGTGTGGTATATATAGGATGCTGTGGTTCAAGGGAGGATGATGGGGCTCCATCTAAATTCCAAACGTGGGAGCAAATATGTGCACTTCCGTTATTGAGGGGAACTAACGTGCCAGCAGCCTGATCAGTGGAAATAAAGAAGGCAATTAGAAGCGACAATATATGGCGGTCAATCCATATGAAAATGGAGGCGGAATCACGATCGGAAATTTGGATGCACTAACCTGTCGGGCGTGCCCAAGACACATGCCAATTTGTGTGGTATTTCGTATGTGCAACGTGCGTTTGTTCAATCGCCACGCTCATCATTGCGCACGTACGTTCGTACTGCCGTAGTATTACCATGTACACGCACGTCGGCTTGTCACATATATAAGATTGTGGTTCGTGAGTTCAATTAGATAAGTCGGCGATGCATATACGTGCCACCCGCTACTAGCTTCGCCGTGGTCATATTCTATCGTCACAGGGGACGGTGCTGACATTTGGGTGGCCTAGTGCGAAACAGTAAAACAGCACGATGCCGCCCGGCCGGACCGGCCGCTGGAACGTTTGCACGCGCAGGGACTGGCGAGGATGTGGGCTCACGTAGGTAGCGCCGTCCGTGTCCGGCCGCCCCAGACTACGGTGCTTCGGCTCCGTGAACGGCCGCGCCGCGATCCGGGGGCCAAACGGACCCCCGCGGACGCGGAGGCTCTTCCGGTTTGTTTAGCTCGGCGGTAGCGTCGTCGCCGCGATTGGAGGTGGTGGTTGCGACGGCGGGCAAAGATTCGTTTCTTCTGTGTTGATTTTCGCTGCGCGCGCGGGGTGCGCACCATGTTTGCTTCGGTCCGCGACTGGTGGTGGTTCATCTCGAACGTAGTATGCGTTTGGAACCTTGGGGTAGAGTCGACGAACGGATTACGCCGGGGAGTCCGGAACGGATGCTGCGTTGCGTTTCTCTTTCGCGTGTTGCAGGATCGGATGCCTGGGAATCGGAATTGGGTTGGAAGTGGCCGGCAGGATCAGATAGGCCGTACAAATCTAGGCCCGATGTACCTTAGCAACAGATTTTTTTTTCAAGATCTTTAATTGAAATTTTCAAAGTAGGGTGTGCCGAAAATTCCCATGAGCCCAGCATCCATTTTGTGACATTATTAGCCCACGGACAATCCACAGCGTTTCTTGAATGACGTGGCCCACGGATATTCACAGCCCAAACTGTTGGTGTCGCAGACAATACCGAAATGGACTCAGCCCATGGCAGCTCAACACAACTATTTGGGTAACTAGGCCGAACCGCAATTTAGCGGCCGAAGCCCACACCAAGAGTAGAGTAGGTCATGTTTTTTTTTCTGAGGTGAAGATTCGTCAAAAAACTCCATGCATATCTTTTGTGTGCACAAGTACGTTGCTTTTTCTGTTTTTTAAAAAAAGAACCGTAGACGTTATCATACATGTACGCACAATCACCTATATGAACACAGATGTACAAAATGAAACAGGAGAATTACATTGAGCAAACATAGTACAACACTTATCAGTTCTGATATTAGGCAGCACTGACAAGCTGCTATTAATTACATGCATACATAGGTTGACACACAGTCGACACATCTCAATGTATCGGCATATATAGACTAAACTGCGAAGAGGGGAGAACTATGCTCGCACATCTGCGCCTCCTCCTCATCTGGCTCTCGCCATTATTTCACACGCACACACGGGTGCACCTTTGCAAAGTATGCAACCTCGATCTGTTGTGACTTGAGAGTCTACACACGCACAGACACAGTACATAGTTATACATTGTTACACACACGCACCTGAATTTAATAGAGCGTAAACCACTATCATGCGATATTATGCTACGCGGAGCAATTAGAAGTTGACCGCCGACTGGTAGGCGGCGCCGGGCTTCCACCCGTCGGGGATGACGTTGCTGGCCACGAGCTGCTTGCCGGAGCTGGACGTGAGGCGGATGGACAAGGGGGCCTGCAAAGGTGATCCGGAGTTGAGCTTCCAGACGGCGCCCCACGACTGCTGCATCGGCGTCCATGCCGCGCCCGCCCCGGTCTGCAGGAGATCGACGGCCGAGAGGTCGCCGTCGCCGTTCTGGTACATGATGAGCACGGCGAAGTACTCTGGGTTCGAGCCAGCGTCCACCGCGAAGGTTAACTGCACTCCGGGCCAGTTGCACTGCACTCTGTATCGTACATCATCACGGCGAGCGGAAAATGCACCAGAGAGGAAACAGTTCGTTAGTCGTTACATGCATGGCAGTTGTTGAAACAAGTGCGTGTGTGGTCCATGGCGATGACGATCGAACTAGATGCTTCAAGGATGCGTGGATTGCATGTTAAGTTCCTTGGCAGCCTGTAATTAAGTGTAGATGTTTGTACATTCATGCATCTTCATGCTTACCGGGTGTACTGGATCTGGAGGCGGCCTGCGCTGCGGAGCTGGTCGGCCTGGCCGGGATTCGCCATGGCGCCGAACGCCGTCCCGCTTAGGTCGAAGTGAACTGGGTCGTTCAAGGACGGGCTTTCGTCAGTGACGACGACAGTGACCGGGTTGCTGGAGCAAGCGTCGTTACCCGTGCATTTCACCTGTGTGAGTCAACAACGGTCAAATATTTGGAGACATATTACTACTAGATAGCTGCACATTAATTTGCATTTGAGACGGCCGAGCGGAGGACTTCACATTCTACACACCTGGTAGCAAGAGCCGCAACCCTTGCCGGAGTTATAGATGGCAGAGCTGGCGGCGGTGATCATGGACGAGAACGGCGCCTGGTCGACGGCACCCTTGTAACCACATGCGCCACCTGATTATGTGCGCAAGTTTACGATCGATGAGCTCGGGAAACGAGTCATGTATGAAAACTAACAAAGTATGAAAAGCTTGGGAGAGGGCTACGTATATACCATCGCTTCCGGCTCCAGTAGCGGCGCCGTACCAAGTTGCGGTGGCGTCGGACGACCAGCTGGAGAGCTTGCGGTGGAACTCCACGGATGCGCCAGGATGGAGGAGCGACGCGAGAGCAGCAACTGCCACCACCAAGGACAGGAGGAGCTGGGACGACTGGGAAGCCATAGCTGCTCACTCTGTTCCCTCTGGTCGTTATCTGCTAGGATGTCAGGATTCGTGGTTTCGCAAGGATTTTGGGGATCGGAGACAAGCAGATGAGAAGTGGAGATGTGTTAGCTGTGTGGGTGTAAGCCTGCGTGCCCGCCCTATTTATAGGCAGCAAAACGGCATGCATGCAGACGGGTCTCGCTGATTGCTTCCTCTGTTGGTTTGTGCAACCGCTTGCACATGGCTAGGCTAGGGTCAAGCATGAACAGAAGTAGTAATTAAATAGAAGTGCTCAACTGACCTAGAGGTACACTGTTTCAGTATTAGGCCGGTCCTTTTATGTGTACTTCACTTGTTCTCGATCTGATATTCTGATGGTTGGTGGACTATGGCACGTGCAGCTCTCTGTTTTACCGTCTTCTAGCTACATCTAGTAACTCGGTAGAGCTGCATCGTGAACTTAACTGTCGGCCTACTTCAGAGCTCGCTTCTGTTTACCTGGATCGTATAGTTCATGATGCATGCGGGCGTTGCGGTCCGGACCTGTAACTTTCAGGGTCACATGCGTCGTTCCTGACTTCGTGAGCAGCAGGCTCTAAAAATCGTCGAATTTGCGGCTATCTGGAGTACGCCAGCAAGTGAAAGGACCAGAGGCTAGCATGCAGCGTATCTGAGAACTCTAGGTAGTTACTGTTGGCCAGTCAAAACGGCCGTTATACCGCCAGTTGGGCACGCCTGCTCGATACTAATCCAGAGACGCCTCGATCACCGGTCAACGAGCGAGCCATCGCCGCCTCCCACGATCCGCGCTCGCGCGTATCCATCCACCAGGGACCGCCCGAAATCTCGCCCGGCCTCCAATCAACTCCTCGCCAAGGCACGACCGTCTCCGCCCGCTCGACCAATCGGACGGCCGCGTCACTACGGCTAACGGCGGAACGGTGCCGTGATCCCGGCCGGATTGCCGGTCGGCTCCCTCCCCAGCGGCGCGAGCTCATCCACTCCGCGAGAATTCGGCAAGAGGGCCAACGTGATCAGGGCTGGCCGGGCGCCATGCAGGTCAGGTCATGGTAGGGGCGCAGTGGCTCATGCCATGTGGAGGTGGCTTGCATGGATTCGCATAATCGCATGGTATTGCGCGTAGCATTGTGGAGTCAAAAACGGCGGATGGGATGACGGCACGGTGTTATCTCGAGCTTCACGAGGCGGCAGAAATCGGGTGGGAGCAGGCCGCCGCATGTATCGACGGGCCTTCTGACATCAAGTTCTTTGAGGCCCATTAACTCTCGAGAAGTAGGCCTTGGGCCCTTTCTTAGTTACTGAAGGACAGAAAAAGAAACCAAATGGCCCAACCCAAGTGCAAAAGTGGAAGCCTGGAAATAAGACCGAAAGTCTGGCGCGCGGACGAGCGAGTGTGCGGCCTCGTGCGTGGGCCGGACTGCCTCATCACCTGGACGTGGTCCATTACACCACCTCATCCACAGCGCCGAGCCGCGGATGGGCGAGCAGTAGCACGGCGCGGTCGGGACACATGGCGGGCCCTCTTTGCCGCCGCCAAAACTCGTGGCGTCACCTCGCTGGACGGTCGGAACCACCTCTCCCTGCCTTTTTGTGCCTCGCCCCTTTTGATAACTACTGCGACTCGGTGGAGCGGAGGCCGATCAGAATAGATCTCTTCTCTCATCGCGATGCTCTAATTGCCTAATTGGTTGTTCTTCAAGAGGAAAGATCTATCTAGGAAAGGCGTCTGCGAGACCAGCCGTACGGGATCACCATGTCCGGCTCCGAGCTCGCCCCCGTGGGACTGGGAGGCCCTGACAACGGTGCGGCTCATGTCGTGGGAGAGGAAGAGGCACGCCAGTTCATCTTGCGAGTACTCGCACGCACTAAAGATCTCTTCTCCCTACTCTACTTCGTGGCGTGATTGATGGGCACCAAAGGCCAATGCGTGAGCTTAATTAACCTACTTTCTCATTATTGCTTATGTATCGATGAAGGTTAAGCAGACGGTGGAGAGATGCCTGGCGCAAGGCATGGACAAGGAGCAGATGTTCCAGGTGATCCGTGAGGAGGGGCTGCTCCAGGGGGCCGCGTTTGCCGGTCAATTCGTTATTACCCAGTCGTGAACTTCGTATAAGCTTTCGTGTAGTTGGCAGGCATCGATCTCACACGTCTCTTGGTTTGGCATCCAGTGTACAAGGAGCTCCGCCACCAGAATCGCGGCTTCTTCCAAGAGTACTACTGCATGATCGACCTGAAGGAGCAGCGCCAGCGGCTCAAACGTCTGGTCCATGCGCACCGTACCGATGCCCGCAACGCAGAGGACGGGGTGCGCGTGCCGGAGACCGTGACTCCGCTCGTCGCCATGGAAGGAACGGGTGTCCCGGTCGACGTGGAGTCGACGGACCATCAGCGGACCATACAGGCTTGGTTGAGCGACGGCGGCGGCCATCAGTTAGGCCCCGAGGCGTGGCCTCAGCAGGCGGTAGATTTGCCGGCCGGGGAGCAGGTACCCAAATACGGGCAGACGGTTACCGACCCCGTGGCCCCGAGGGTGGCGTGGCCTCAGCAGGCGGTAGATTTGCCGATCGGGGAGCAGGTACCCAAATACAGGCAGCCGGTTGCCGACCCCGTGGCCCCGAGGGTGGCGTGGCCTCAGCAGGCAGTAGATTTGCCAATCGGGGAGCTGGTACCCAAATATGCGCAGCCGGTTGCCGACCCCGTGGCCCCGAGGGTGGCGTGGCCACAGCAGGCTAATTTGCCGGCTTGGGAGCAACTGCAAAACCATGAGCAGCCATTGGCCGACGGCGCGTTCCAAGAGGTCGCGTGGCCGCAGCAGGCGTTGCATTTGCCGGCTGAGCAGCAGCTGCATAACCATGAGGAGACGGCGGCCAATGGCGGATCCGGAGGACTGGTATGGCCGCAGCAGCTGGAGGTGAACTTGCAGGCGCCGCATGACCGTCAGCAGCCGGCGGCCAACGGCGGGTTCCAAGGGCTCACGTGGCTCCAGCAGGATGTGCATTTGCCGGCTTGGGAGCAACTGCAAAACCATGAGCAGCCATTGGCCGACGGCGCGTTCCAAGAGGCCGCGTGGCCGCAGCAGGCGTTGCATTTGCCGGCTGGGCAGCAGCTGCATAACCATGAGGAGACGGCGGCCAATGGCGGATCCGGAGGACTGGTATGGCCGCAGCAGCAGGAGGTGGACTTGCAGGCCCCGCATGATCGTCAGCAGCCGGCGGCCAACGGCGGGTTCTAAGGGCTCACGTGGCCCCAGCAGGATGTGCATTTGCCGGTGGCGCAGCTACACTACCATGAGCAGGCGGTGGCGCCCGACGGGCTTCCCAACGAAGCCATGACAGATCCCTGGCCTCCGTCTCACGGCGGTCAAAATTCGTAGCAACGGCAGCAAGCTGGAACTCTAGAACAGCGGCGGCGTGGTGCAAGTGCCAATCCGTTGGCTTCATCTTCGTTGCCTCAGCCATCGGAGAATCAACATAACTAGAGCAATGCTAGTTTTTCCACGAGCACCTTCAGTGACGTACATATATTATTTAGAAGAACAGCATCTTGGTAGGTGACTTTGTGAGGTTCCTTATATTTCTTTTCTTTTGTGAAAAGAATACTAGAAGCTCTCTGTTATTCATGTCACTTGTATGTGAATTTGATCTCAAATATCCGGAGAAGAAGTTATAATAGTGGTAATAAAATAGTGCAACTCCCCTTCAAACACCATCTATTGTGAGACAAAATGACAACTGTGTTACATTCATCAGACACGTACTTTTGTTATACTCAACAGATACGTTCATCAGAATTGACTGTCAGGATATGCACCTGATGATGCAAAGAGAAACAAAACAGCAGTCCACCCTTTGCGCCCAATAAACTGGGCCGGCCTAGCCCATAAAACTTAAGTATAGGCCCACGAGGTCCCAGTCCAGCCCAATCTCTACCACGTGGACGCCATCTGCCGTTTACCGTCTCCACTCTCTCCAGTCTCCACCACCACCCGAAAAGTTCCTAACCAAATCCTCGCTGATGGCGCCACTCCTCACCCACGCGGCCGGCCACTACGTCGCAACCGCACCAATTCCGCGCGGCTGCCAGCGCCTCGCGCCTAAACCCCCCGCCGCGGCCGCCTTCCTCCGCGGGCTCTTCCCCTCCCGCCCGCCGCAGGCCAAGGCCGACCTCCTCCGCCAAATCGCGGACCAGCGCCGTGGCCTAGAGACGCAGTCCGACCCCTCCCGCCTCGCCGACATCGTCTCTTGCATCGACGCGCTAGCCGCGTCTGCCGGTCCCAGCGCAGACACCGTCTCCGACGCCGCCAGGCTCTCCGGCACCTGGCGCCTCCTCTGGACCACCGAGCGGGAGCAGCTCTTCATCGTGCAAAGCGCCCCCGCCTTCCGCACGGCAGCCGGCGATGTGCTCCAGGTCATCGACGTCCCCGGTGGGGCACTCAACAATGTCATCACATTCCCGCCCTCGGGTGCATTCGTTGTCGACGGCGACATTGAGATCCAGCCGCCTCAGCGAGTCAATTTTAGGCGCGTTTTTTCGTGCTTGTTTCTGTACACTTGGTACTGGTGTGATCACCAATTAAAGATGCATATGGCTGTTACAGGTTCACACGCGCCAAGCTGAGAGGAAGCAACTGGGAGGTCCCTTTTCCGCCGTTTGGGAAAGGATGGTGAGTGCAATATGTTCATTCATTTGATATAGCAACTAACCATTTGGCCTAAATTGTGCAACAAATAGGTTTAACACCAGAAATAAAGCTTCCCTTGTTAACCTTATTAATGGACATATTATTTATTTTCCTCGTGGGATAAGGGGAAACACTATTAACCAAAGTATCTAATTCAATGTGAGTGCAATGGGGCTTTTGGTGCAGTTCAACTAGATTGACTATAATTTACAATCGTTCAAATAAAGGCCTCCTCTCCTCCTAAAGTAAAACTATGCCAGAGCAGCACGAAATCTAAGTTCGGACCAAAATCTAGAAGAACAGCAAATACCATGCATTAGCTTTTTCCCCTTTATTTTTCTTACGATCTTCAGTATTTAATTTACTGTAGCAGCTCGGATGAATTGAATACCGTCCTCTTCTCCATGAGAATGTGTTTCTTAATTTGTTATTCATGTCTTTATATTCTTTTAGGCTTCTAGAAATAGCTGAAGCCCCTTAAGAACTAACCTGGTCTGACCAGTGCATTGGGAAGAAAAAGAAACATGAGTTTAAGATGAATGGACGGGCTCCAATTTTCTAACTAGAGTCTAGTTAATGCACACTTCATGTTTGGTTGCCATTTGTAAATCACACTAGTTCTTAATTACCTATCTCATATTCTCATATCTATAAAAGGCTAAACACATTCTATTGTTAGCCTGCTGACTGGCACTGGTAGTTTCGTCAAGCAGGATTCGTGCAAAGCTGCATAAGTGGAATGTGTGCGTAAGGCATTTCTTCAGTTGTTTCTGTTTCTGTTTTGATTCAGTTATGTACCTCCCTTTTCAGGTTTGACACTGTATATTTGGATGATGACTTCCGTGTAGCCAAGGACATCAGAGGGGACTACTTAGTTGTTGAGCGCGCTCCATATTCTTGGAACGGATAGTTACCAACGTTGAAATTAAGCTGACTAAGTGCTCGTCCACTTACACATCATGTGATGTGTATATATATATATATATATATATATATATATATATATATATATATATATATATATATATATATATATATATATAAAGAAGATTTGAAGAATCTTGTACACTTCTACTTTCCCAGCCAAGTCTCCACACGTATTCCTGTGCCATATCTTTCCTGTATATGATATCCTACCAGTATTATGTGGTTAGTTGATTAGTATTTTTCTTGCTGTTGGTTCTCCACCAAAATTGGTATAAGTTAATATTGTCCATATATGTGAAAGATCACCACTCTCTCAACTACATGTTGTGATTTTCATGAGTGCTGATGTTATCATTCAAAATATGGTGAGATATGCAAGATGCATGCCTTGATTCTCCAGTACTCCACCAACAATCAAACGTCAGAACCACATTGTGCATACATAATGAGCACGTATGAACATCATGTGTGTTGTGTTTAATTTTTTTAGCAAAATTTTGCACATTGTAATTGAATTTGAATTATCAAATTAACTGATAAATCATGCATCACGAAGCAATTGAAGAAGATGACATTATTCATGTTGTTAACTATGCAGTGTGTCCAGGGATGTGATTTGGAAATGTGCCTTTTGTTGTTCAACTGCACATCGGTCTCTAAAGGCTTTACAATAAGAAATGGTACAGGACGTGGCACCCATCTAATTGTTGAGCTAGGTTTGTTTTCTTTGTTGTTGTTGATGTTGCTATGGCCTATGATATCAGAGTCATGATGGAGTTATGGATAATTGTAACTTCTTTATTAGCATTATTTTGCTTGTCGGTTAGAGCTTAAGAGAACTGACCAGACTAGCTTTGTCCTGTGGTTTTGTACATGGAATGTATTTTATCATGTGAATCATATCAACTAATACCATCGATAGCTGTACATGTTGTCTTGCTTTCACTTAGTATGGCTTTTCCTCTTCAGCGCTCAAAGCTGTGGAGTCAATGGTTTTCAAACCCAGCTTTGCTTTGGGAAAGTATCAATTTGATGTTACATCTTAAAGGAAGATAAGGTTGGAGATCTGTAACTAGTCCAGTGACAACTGGTTCTACAAGTGTTTCAGATGCAATGTTACATTTTGCTCTTTAATCTATCAATTGCCAGCGCATCATACTGACCAGTTACATGCCAGGATTGAGCTCCATCTTCAGGTATTTCCCTGGGGCATCCTAATGGGTTTTGCATTGTAGTGGTGAGCTAAATCGATTTATCACCTTGTGTGTGTTGTAATTTTTATTTTGGTCGGTCATTTCTTTTTATTTGGGAGAATTCTGCTTTATGTCAACTTTTCAGGTACCTGTCAAGTTATTTTTTTTCAGCCTGAGTGCATTATTGTTGATTATTCCATTTAAGAGAACCCGAGAAGAGGTTTTCCTACGGAATGGATTGATTGAACATCGCTACCATGTGTTGTCTGAGGTGAGATCTGAAGCAACAAAGCAACAGTACTTGCTCAAATTTCAATCCCACCGTTGGATGGAGTAACCACCTTTGTTTTCAACAGCTGTTTTCAAGTTTCTATTCTGGCAGTCGCCCTGTTGTGTACTAATAAAAGGGATTTTGATGCCGGTTCCACTATTGCAGGTTCAAAGTCACAGTCACACAACATTGCAAGGCTTTAGGAGGACAGGCTGGACCATGGCAGGCCACTCTATATAGTGGTGCAGCATTTGCTCTTGCAGGTTGTATGATGGTGGTCTGGTGGGTATTCTGTGGAAGGGTAATTACAGGACTTCTTTTGGTATGTGTGGCCACCATTGTAAGTACTGGTTTGTCTTGATTTTATATATCAACTACTTATGTTCTTCAACTGCATATATTAATCTTCGAGCTAGACTACACTTATGTGATGGAACCCTCTTCAATAAAACATAACTTTGTGATATGCAGAAACTTATAAAAATTGTACAATAAGTTTTACTTTTGGTTTTAGCCATGGCACCCTGGCTAGAAACAAAATGCTCATCCGTCGAACTCCTAAATAAAACCCCGACAATCCAGTATCTTGATTTATTTGTCTGTGCACGTCCAGGGATCTAAGCGGCAGTCCTGTAGTCCATTATTATTGAACATGAGTCTAGAGACGCTGCACCTCAGTCGGCAATGTTTTTTTTTGTTGTTGAAAGATCTGCAAGGAAGTAAAACCCTTATCCGTGTCTGGACGGCACGGATCGCTCTGCAGGCTCAGCCAGCCAGCGGGACGAGCGAGCAGAGCAAGCGTACGGACGCTGGTCGCGCACGGCTCGAGAACCGCTGAGGCAGCGGCCGGGCAGCATGCGGTCGGGAGGACCGCGGCGCCGGAGCAGGTGCCGGGACGGCATCGCTGGATACGGCGGCAGTCGTCGCAGGCACGCACGCAGCAGTGGGCGTGGCTGTCGTGCTCGTACCCGCCACCCCAAGAAAGAAAGGAAAATCGAAGCAGGGCAGGCACGCGGAGGCTGCTGCCCCGGCCGGGCCGGGCGCGAGCTCCGGAAGCCGTTGCCCGATCGGATCGGTTCGGGTCAGGCCCCAGGTCCGTGATGATAGGGTCGCCACCCCGCACTCTCTCTCTCTCTCTGCTGTTGTTTATTGGTGGAACCAGCGGCGGGGCCGGCAGGCGCAGCGGTGCGTGGTCCTGGTACTTGCGCTTGAGCACGTACAGGCACCTTGGCTCCCGCCCCCACTGCCCATCTCCATTCACTCTGGGCTGCCGTGACTCCCACCCTTTTTCCGGTCGGCGCCATCATGGTCGCACTCACTAGCTGAAGCAGGCTTAAGCCGTAGATATTATATGTAGTCCACGCGAACAGAAGACCTTCGTTCAACCACCTCCCTTCACGAACTCTGGCTGTCGACGAGCTTCTCCGGCACGGTTAGTGTTAGGGTTTCAGAGTTATCGGAGTAACGTTCCGAAAGAGCTACGGGAACGCAGTTGAACGGTGCAGAAGGGCGGGATCGGGAGGACGAGCACGGTCATCGCTGGCCAGCTGAAAGACGGCCTCCCTACGCTACATTCTATAACAAGCCCGGCCGGGGTTAAGGGTCTATCGAGCCTTTTATTAGCACTACCTAATATGCATGTAACACCAGACACACGCACTTAATAAGGTTACGGCAAGCGCTGTCGTTTTAATAGCGTGGCTTCTTCCGCGATATGAAAGCTCTCGATACGAACGGGGTCCGGCCTATAAATGGGCATGGGATCCTGCTATAGTTAGTGCGCGCACTGCGCTGTACAGGGTACGCGTACGGCTGCGGCTTTGATGTCCAGTAATGTCACAGCTGGCACGTATGCGCGTATGGCTGAACAGTGTGTCGCACCTTACGCGGTACTTGTCTGTCCAGTAGCGGCTCGTACGTTGGCACCGCGATACATATTATTGTTCGTCCTACGACGTTTAGGCTGGCCGTGTTGCGGCCGGCGGCCACGTCTACCGCACAGCATACGTACGTGCACGGCGTGTGCCCGTCGGAACCGACCGGTGCACCATTCACGCGCCTAGGATACGTCCCTCGTCACGAGAAAATGAATCCGTTTGGGCAGCAGGCATGCAACGCAGCAGCTGGGTCTCGATCGCCACCCTCTCTCAGTCTCAGCAGGCAGCGGCTCTGCAACGACCGGTTCGATCGGTCGTCTGAGATACCACGGCACACGCGCACGGCAGGCGCGCCGTCGATTTGTCTTTCGTCGATCAGGCCGTTTCGTTCTAGCTAGGCTGAAATAAGTAGACCCCGGGAGGGACAGGAAGAACCCCCTTCTTCGTTCCCTTGTACCTGACACGGAGCACACAGCTACGATCGACAGACATATCCTGCCATATCGCGTGGTATGGTATGCGGCCGTCGCTCTCGTAAGTTGTAAACTACTATAGTAGTATTTCAGATACTTACTGGGGAGATGGAGCTGAATAGGTTTAGCCACTAGGCACGACCAAACCGGGCATGATCAAGCAGTTTCAGGTCCATGCAAGCGGCCTCCTTTCGCCGGTTTAAGGTTGTCGTGTCGTGTGCCTCCCCTGCCTCTCTCTCTCTCTCTCTCTCTCTCTCTCTCTCTCTCTCGTATTTAACACCCACACCCTCTCGTTGCTCTTGCTGCCTTTCCATATCACCGTCCCTCCCGTCCTCCTAGCCTCGTCGTCCTCCCTCTAGCTATGTCCATGGCCGGCACCGCCACCGTCTGCTCCATGTGCGGCGACGTCGGCTTCCCCGAAAAGCTCTTCCGGTGCGCGTGCTGCCGCCACCGCTTCCAGCACTCGTATGTATCTCTTCGTGTCCTCATCAGCGCGCCGCCCCTTCCTCCCCCGCATGCATGCATCTCCATCTCTCCTCAACACTAGTACTTCGTTATACTTACGGCCTGTGGGCCGGGTTGTGCCGTGGCAACCCATGCAGATACTGCACCAACTACTACGGCGGCGGGGCGCCTGCCTCCGCCGGCTCCGACGTGTGTGACTGGTGCCTCAGCGACGTGGCTGCAGGGAAGGCGAGGTGGTCGTCCTCGTCCGCGGCGGCTGGGAAGCAGCATGCCTCGGGCAGCCAGGAGTCGTCGTCGACCACGACCTCCGGCAGCAGCAAGGGCAAGGCCAGCGGCGGTGACCAGCTGGAAACCGGCGGGCGGCGTGTGACCAGGCCGGCCGGCCGCAGGTATAAGCTTCTCAAGGACGTCTTGTGTTAGTTGACCGCCGAACTCAATATGGGCCTCGCGATCCATCGCATTAGACGGACCTTGGTAGAAGTATTAAGTGTAAGACTAGCTAGTCGTATGACTTAGCAACCAAGTTAGGTAGTCCGATGTGTGTGTATATATATGTGCCTTTGTATCAGTATCGTTGCTTGTGTAGGAGGGTTTCTAGCCCTTTGTTTCTTACTATATCTGCATGGAACCTGGACTCGTATCTCTTATCTTATGCTTTAAAATATATATGACAAGCATATTCTCTTGTTCGTTCTAGCTTTCGGTTGCTGCCCTTTTTATCGGTTTCCTGTTGCATGATTTCATGTAGAGAAGACGATTTCCAATTAATTAGCTTGTATATGTAAGGCATAGCAGCACAGTCGCCATCATCTTACACATTCACCTCACGAACTCTTGGCTAAACAATCAGTGCATTTGTTTGTGTGGCTTGTTGATCATTTTGACCACATGGACGGAAGCCTTTTCATTGCTAGGCCAACTGATCATACTGCGCATTTCTTATGATCGAACTATAGTAACTAAGAACAGAATACATATTTCTAAGATGTACTGTCACTGTCATGCATGCATGTGGTACTAGCTAGATCATACTTGGTCTCGATCTGTCGTGCGCTACATGCATGTGATTTTAGGGGAACTCAAAGCAAGGAGGGGGGGGGGGGGGGGGCGAGGGGCCGTGGTCATCACGTTGCATGCTGCCAAGCCGAGCCATGTCGATGTAGGGGTCAACGATCCGTACGCAGAGACCATAGTGGCCGACAGAGACATGCTCCACACTAACCTCGAGCTGAGAAGGCTCCGTCCACTTGTGGCTGAGGTTAAGCCTCCTCCGCTCTGCCCCTCTGCCTGCGTGTGCCTCGATCGGATGGCAGATCTTTCTGGACGCAACGAACCAATGCGAACGACGCCACGGTCACCCTGAAAAAGTACTCTAGCTAATCTCCAGTCCTGATAACTTGCCTCTGTTCTCGTTAATAGAAACGAATTAACAGTTCGTGAGAAGTCTTCTCTGGGATGACGAGTTGCTGCTACGATATCATCATGGCGGTGGGCTAGGCAATTCCGATTCAGAGTGTTGAAGGACTCTTTCGAGATCACTGTGTTTTTTCCTGCCGATTCATGTAGAAGATTCAGATCTAAGCTGCCGCTCGCATGAACAGTGAAAGGTTTGGGAAAACGATTGGTCAGGGCTAAAGCCGGGCCGGGGATTGATAGAGGTACCAACTGAGATTATGGCTAGCTAGGACCAGAGCTCGCGCTGTGCTCGCCGACAGTAGTACCAGTACTGACCCTACAGTGTAACTGTAGGCGTGGCCCTTTTTAGGTGTCATGTAGCACGAAAGATCAGACAGTGTGGCCTTTGTAGCTCGCTAGGTTTCTTCCTCCTCCTGCTCGTCTTTCTTCTTAGCTTCTGGTGCCATAAGTCGTTAGTACATGCATGTAAAACACACTTTGAAGCTACACTAACTGAAGTTTCTTGGGAAACTTATAGCGTGCGTCATGGCCTATTGGTAGTACCTTAATCTGATAGCGATAAGGAGAATCACTGTTAGGCGAGCAGCAACGCGGCCCGGGCCCAGTGCAAGCACTGAAGATAGAATTGAATCGTCCGTCTCTCTTGCGGGTGTCTATGCTTGTGCATGGAGATGATGCATGTGTCCTTGATACTAATTTAGTGTGGCCAGCGGAGATGTTTTCTTGCAGCGTTCTTTCCGCTTCTTGGTTTGTTCCTCTCCGATCCGTCACAGCTGGTCACTGCCACTGCCGCGTGCCGTGCATATCGCGCTATATGTAGCTACTAGCTACTAGGTGCATTGTTTGCTCATAGTTTCAGTGGTGTCTGGTGGGTATTGATTGTGATCAGTACCACTCGCACAGCTGTGTGTGGCGGAGCTGCTGCCTGAGTTGGATACACGAGCCATTTGCTTGCCTTTATCTCCTGGTTTCTGTTTGGAGCAGCGCAGGCCGCAGGGGTGTTTATTTGGTTAGTAGAAATCTCTTGGGAAATAATTTGGTCCGAAACTATCAAAAACATTCGTCTGCTATTCTGTCTCACCGTCATCTAGTATATCTGTATATTCCGTTTAGATAGACTGTATAATCGAGTTCTCCTGACTACTATCTCAAGTCAAGTCGTGTTGCATATAAACTTATTTTTCTATGTGTTGCTACAGATTTTCCCATGATAAGAAGGACATCTGGTCCTGATCCATTTGAGCCCTTGGGTTTGGGCGCTTTCTGGAAAAGCTTAGGGTGGTGTCGTACTAATCCAGATTAGATTGCCTAGCGAGGTAGGTTTGCTGTCACATCGGTCACCCACTCATTCATACTCTACCGTGTTGTCTCGATCATAGTCTACAGTATCACATAACAGATTTTAACTACGAAATAATAATCCTAGGTTATGGCCGAGCTCTTCATGCTCATCTCGTTTTTATTTGTCTTAACTATATTACACGTTCGTAACAATAAACTGAAATTTGCTAGCTAGAGGACACTGTTGATAAATCGTGAAAAATGCTATGGAACACTGCAATCTCTATTACTCCCTCTGTTCTGAAATAAATGACGTTAAAACAAGAAATCTAGTTTAATTTGAACTGAATTTATTGTACTAAACGTCATTTGTTTTAGAATGAAGGGAGTACTGTTTGTAGTGTCCGGAAGCACGAATTCCATGTTTTAGAGCCAACTCAAAATGTTCAGGTGGATGTTAATTTTCTAAGTGATGATGATATGTCTATGTACTGTTCAAATAGATTTGGATTTGATACTTAATTATACTAATCACATGGTCCAGAAACATATTCGCATTAGCTGGAGTCTGTTAGCAAAGCAGACTTGTACTGATAGTTCTACCGAGATGCATGGTTACCACTCCACGAATATTTGGCTATTCCATGTCCTAGTTAGTTTCTACCCAAACAAAACTAAGGTATGTAGCCCTCTAAGTATTTGGCTAGTCCTTTCCTTTTCAACCTCGAACATACTCATTTCATCAGTGTTAATTGTTCGTCTTCTCATGGCATCCAGTGCTTCACTGCATGAAGAGTAGAAAGCTTTTCTCCCTGCCGGTACCTGGGACAGCCGCCCCACCCAGCCTACAGCGTGGATCTGCCCCAGTCCGGACATGCGCTTGTCGCCGTCTTCAAAAATCTGTGTTATATTGAGGTCTATCAAGATCTTACTTGGCGTTCTACGTTTTCCTTTTTTTTTTCCATCGGCCGCGGGATCCATGGTGATTTGTAGCAACAGAAGAGCGGCCATGGTTGTGATGGTTGTTTAGCATAGTCTTCTGATCTCTATATTTGATTTAGTTTTCTTAACATATTGAGGTATGGTTTGTTATAAAAAAAAAAGTCACTGGCGAGAGGATCATATATAGAACCTCAATCCTTTGTTGAACAATCAACTCTCGGTATCACCAAGAAAGACGAGTTTTTCTACAACTCGCGCGGGGACTGACTGACAACCCTGCCATTTCGCTTTCGTTTAACAATCAACGACAGCAGTTCATCGCTCGGTATCGCCAAGAAATACAGTTTTTACCTTTAATTAGGAAAGCAGAGCGTAATATTAACACTGGCTACGAGTACGTTATTGGACTGCACGTCCCTTGGGGGGAACATGGAGCACACCGATCCACGGGACGCTATGCAGGTCCGTCCACCATCACAGGCCAGTCGATTGCTCTGACGTAACGACCAGAGACGGGAAGCACGAACATGTCGTGCTGTGCCAATCAAGTGTACGCGCCAACGTACCCGCGCGCCGGCGCGTGCTTGCAATGCCGTCTCACACGACACGGCCGGGTGGTGCTCCCGCAACGGACGCCCACGCGTCGGAGCTGCACCCGGCGTCGCCATCCCCCTTCGGGGATCTCGCAGCCCTCTGCGGGACGGGCCGGAACGGCGTGTCAGTTGAGCCGGCGGGCGTCTGCATGAGGTCGAGCGTCGTGTGCCCCGTGCTCGGCGCCTCGAAGCCGCGGTACCCGCCTGCCGCGCCGTCGCTGTCGTCCGCGCGGCGGCCGCCGCCGCCGCCCGGGTGGGCATGGAGCGGCGGCGTCGTGTGCCAGCCGGGCGCTTCGCCCGGGAGGACGCGGCCCACTGAAGACGGCTGCGGCGCCGGCCGGCCGGACGAACGGTCGGAGAAGAACTGCCACGCGAGGAGGGCCGCGCGGTTCTCCGCGATGAGCTCGTCGAGCGCCGCGCTGGAGAGGGCGGAGATGTCGGCTGCCGCAGGGATCAGCCAGGGCGCACCGCCTCTGGCCGATGACAGAAGAGAGAGAGCACCAGCCTGGGACGACGGTAGCCCGCACGGCATGACTCCTGCATCAGTAACGCGATTGGACGGCATTTTCAGTGTGCAGCGTCTGACCATTCATATCCATACACCATATATATTCATAATGCCATAACTGAAACTGAACAAGTACGAGATACAAACTACATGCGTACGTGGTCGTTTTAGGCCTGAGATTAGCATTTGCAACATGCGTCGAACCGGAAAATCTCATGCTCCTGAGCAAGCCATCTGACACAACAACGTTCTGAGACAGAGCTACAGGCAACAGGTAGTAGGCATGCTCACCCAGGATGTTGATACGGTCACGTTAATCAGCTAATGGGAACCACTAGTACTACATCTGAAGAAACTAGACAAGCAGTATCTAAGCTGAGCTAAGCACTTTCCGCTAGTTACGTGCGTACCGCGTACCCTGCGCTGCGCCAAGTTTGGCGCTTGTTCCTGTACCTTCTACCTAGACGTGACATTGATTAATACTCGATCGTAGCCGTATTTCTATTATATAAACTGTTAAAAAAATAAGGTACAGCTACGCGTATACTACACCGCTAGTACATTGTACTACTGTACAATACCTTGCTAGTACTCTCTCCGGTGCAAAAAAAAATTTATCATTTTAGACATGTTCTCGCATATTAAAGAAGTATTAAATAAACTTTCTTTTCATTATTATTATAGTCTATTTAATAGTTTGATTGATCTACTTCACTAGTTCCTGACTTATATGTAGAACGATAACTTTTTTACAGCGGAGAGAGTAAGTACATGCAGCTTTTACGCGGCGTGGCCCGTTGCCGTTGGCAACGACCACTGAGACGTGCACTCGATCGGTCGGCGGTCCAGCCCACCCACCACTCACCAGATGGCCAGACTCCTCTGCAAGCAGAAGCAGACAGGCGCGCACATAAAGGCGTGCATTAAAATCCGTGCTCGATCTAACCGTCCTGCCTACACGTTGCGCGCCCCGAGGAGCCTCTTTCCCGTGTACCTGCAGCTCGCTCCCTGTTTCCCGGCATCAAACCGCCTACCCCCTGCCACTCCTGTGCCGGGATATGCATATCTCTGATCCGTGCATTGCTATGGTCCCTGCTGCCGATCGAGCTTAAATTTCACGTCCTGGCTGGAACATGTGTTTACTCCATATGGGATGGGACGGGGTGAGGTACGCGAGAGCGGAGCAGAGAGGAGGCGGCAGCAGGGCAAACTTTTTATTACCGTGTGGGTGCCCGGCGCTCCGGGCCATGGCTTCGCTGGCGTTGCTCTTCCGCCGCCGCTCGTTGTGCCCGGCAAGACGCCGCCGGCAGCTCCGCTTCGCGTCGTCGAACTCCGAGATCGCGTGGAACCTGAACCACGTTCACGTACGTATATAGTACATACAAACGGAAACAAAACACACGCGCGCGCAGAGATAGGGAAACTACTCATACTTGTTGCAGAGAGAGAGAGAGAGAGAGAGAGAGAGAGAGAGAGGGAAAAACGGACCGGCTGCACTGCTGGCAGAAGCGCTGCTCGGCGCCGAGCACGACGACTCGGGGCGCCTTGGAGTGCGCCTCGCACACCTTGTGCCGCCGGTGGTACTCCTTGGCGCCCTCCAGCGCCACGTGGCACCCCTCCACCTGGCACCTCGGCACGACCGCCGCCGCTTTCTCCTTCCTCTTGCTCTCCGCTGCCACGACTTCGCTCCCGCCGGCACCGGTGCTGCCGCCGTGGGCATGGCCCCAGCTAGGCTGCTGCTGCGGCACATGGCAGCTCCCGGCCCCGGCCCAGCAGCAGGGCCGCTTCCCCAGGTTGAGCCAGGTCTGCTGCTCTTGCAGGTGCTGGTGGTCGCGACTGGGCTCGTCGCCTGCGCGCGGCGCGAAGGGCTGCGGGTACCCCGAGCCGGCCGGCGCCCAGTGCATGCCGAGATCCCAAGCCGGCGTCGCCGTCCCGCTGCCGCCACCACCACCATTCCCCTCCATGGCCACGAGCTTCCGTGCGTCGCCCGCCTGGTGGCCTCCTCCCGCTGGCGGCTACAACGGCGTGGTAACGCAAGTGGAAAAAGCGGCGGCAAGTACAGCGGTAAGTTTAGGCGGCGTGACGCCCCATATAAAAAGCAAAGCAACCAAGCAACGAGGCGACGCGAGCCCCCCGCCCCCCGGAGAGGAGCAGCTTCACTGGCGGCTCGGGGAAAAGCAAAGCAACCATACTGACAACGGGGGCCACTGGCAGCACAAATGTGTGGGCCGGAGAGAAGAGCTCGTGAACCTGGGCCAACATCCACATGGAGTGGTGTCATTGATGAGTTCAATCCGAGGCGGGGCCCGCGGCCGCTCACTGCCACGGCTTTAAAGGCTGCCCCACCGCTGTGCTGTGTGAGCATACGCCCCCAGCTTTTTTCTTTACGCGAACACGATGCTGCTACAAATCTCTGTTCCATTGGCATACGGGCCCATAACTGTGGTGCCCGCATGTCATTGTAGTAAGGTAACGGCTGGATTGGTGTTGGTCCTGCCACTTGCGGAAAAGATTTCGTGCGCCAGGCAACCGCGCACACACACCCCACGATCCGCTGCGCACTGGGCCATCCACATCTGCCCAGCCCACCTGTCATGAAGTAAGCTACAGAAACTCCAGCGGTGGTAAAGCCTGTGCGGGCGCAGCGGGTCGGGCCGTACACGCACGCAGCGTCCCGGCTGGGCTGGCCGGCCCGTACGGCCCGGTTCAGTGGTCAGTGTCAGCTACAGAAAGGTCCAGGTCCGATTGGCTGGGGAACGGGGGGTATGTCTGCGGTTCGAGGGAAATGAGCTCCCCGTGTTGGGTGTTGGGGGGGAGAGGATACGTACGGATACCCCTATTTTGGCTGCTTCCCCTGCGCAATTCTCCCTGCAACGCTGTACATGCACCCGCGAATCTGTACACTCGTACGCACGTGCTTGGATAGTCGCGCTCGTATCCTGTACTGCACGCTGGCACGCGTGCAGGGCTCGTCCGGCCCTGAGCTCATGGCCCCGAGGCCGGAGCCAAAACCAAATAGAACACTAATTAATCATAGATATAGTAATATGATATATTATTTGTAATTGTATTATAAACTTTTATTATCACTAATCATATCATAATAATAAGTTTAAGTTAATATATACAATATCTAGGTCATGTAAAACCATCTCTTCTAACAATTCTTTTTACCAGTATATATATATATACTAGGGGCTCTTTGATTTTCAATGTTCCGGAAAAATAGCATCTCAAGCACTGCCCAGAGCCGGTGCTAGGCTCGTACTGCCCTTGGACGCTTCAATTACCGCTGACAAGCGCGGGTCGACGATTTTGGATGATTTCCGCTGTCTTTTGGTGGGGTGATCCAGTTGTTCGTTTTGGTTAATGTTGTGTTGGAGGCTCGGCTGGCCGGCCGTTATCTACTTATCTTGGCGAGCAGCTACTTGCAGTGCCTCGGCCCCCCGTTGTAATGTCAGTACGAGTAATTATTTTGGTTGGCGGCCATGGCAGGGTGAGATACTGTCATGAATGCCATCGATGGTGGCGAACAGACCCACGCACGGCGCATCGTGCAACTTGCCGAAGACACTGTTGTAGAGAAAAGATGGAACTTGTGCAACGAGGTTTAGGTGAGGATGTTCTACTGTTGACACAACACATGAGCGCTGTTAAATTAACCAACCGGCCTTCACGCGTCCGGACAGAAAAGCGACCATCCTGTAAGTCTCAAACTCTGTAAATTGGGAGAACTGAGCAGAGTTTGGGTGGTTAGCATCAACATAGGTTGGGCAGCCCACGCAGGTTGCTCTCTCTCGTGTTCCACTCCACCGAGATAAATATTCTCCTGTCCGGGTAGCTGGCCCTCTGTATTTTCCTTTAAAATAACTCTGATTAGCGCATTTGTGCATCTGGCTTCGTTTTGTTTTCCGCTCT
This sequence comes from Neostapfia colusana, assembly GCA_030760725.1. Classification (NCBI taxonomy): domain Eukaryota; kingdom Viridiplantae; phylum Streptophyta; class Magnoliopsida; order Poales; family Poaceae; genus Neostapfia; species Neostapfia colusana. Next base: position 3,576,128 of record JASWHV010000017.1, read on the forward strand.
TCGGGTGTTGATTCTTGGGCTCCAACGACAAGGCCCGTGTAAAACCAATTCTAGCTGAAGCATCAGTTAAGACCATGAATTCGGCCCAGAAAAACTAAGCAAGGCCCATCAATAGGCCCACCTACGACTCACTCTCCACTCCACTGCGGCACTCCCACCCACATCGTCCCCTCCGCAGCTCAACCTCCTCCTCTCGCCATGGACACACCGTTCGCGAGCTCCTCCACGATCTAGCCGCTTCGGCTCGCGCGCCGGCACCGGAGACCTGGAGGAAACCGCGTTTGCGTATTGGGCGGTCTGGTGGCACGAATCGGTAAAAGGGCGGCATGGGGAGGAAGCCTGACGCGGCTGGGAAGCCGCACTACTTCGTCGGCGGCGGCACCGGTGCTGCCTCGCCAAGGACGGCGCGGAGGGTGACTCCTTCACCGGTGTTCCTGGGAACGGCCCTGTTCCTGTTAGGGTTCGTGTCCTTGTTCACGGGGCACGTGGTCACCGACGCCGACTGGTCGCGGATCCGGAGCCGCTGGCGATCCAAGCAGGTAATTGGCTTATACCTGGGGGTCCACAGTATAAATTCGACGGAATTTAGCGAAATGATTCGCATTTGCGTTGTTTATCGTATGTGACAGTACTGATACTAGTACACTTCTTGTTTTTTGCCCGCCGGACGACTGCACCTGTCACGTCGTTACGAATAATTTGGCAGAAAACTGAGTGATAGCGGCTCAATTATTTTCTGGGATTTTGAAATTTTACTATAAACCTTAGCGAAAATTTTGGACTAGGGAGTTTTTTTCATGCACATCGTTTGCAAATTCTCTTATTAGTAGTCCATGTGCCTATTTATTTGGTTATGTCTCCATTCGCAATGCATATTTATATTTACAGTTATGATCATGTGCAGTTTAGAAACAAGGAACCCATTGATATTTGGCAATCGAGGTATTCCAGCGTGTACCAAGGATGCAGTGGGAGGAGCGAGAATTTCAGATGTTAGTTTGCTTATTTTTTTCTCCTTTTTGAACTGAACTGCGGAATTCTGAGAAAAAAGTATTACAACATTATGATTTTCCATGTCTGTCTTACAGCCGCTGTGCCTGAAAACAGTTCTACTGGTTATTTGTTGATTGCTACTAGTGGTGGGCTGAATCAGCAGCGCATAGGGGTAATTCTGTTATCCAACTTTCCTTTGATTTTTTCCATCCCTTTTGTTACCATTACCATATTCAGTTTGCAGATAACAGATGCAGTTGTTGTTGCCTGGATTTTGAATGCCACACTTGTTGTACCTGAATTAGACCACCACTCATTCTGGAAGGACGAAAGGTGAGATCAGAACCTGGAATCATGGGGTGTTGTCTAATGGTCATTGCTCCTGACAAAGTGACTTAATTTGAAATTGTATGTTTATATGCAGTGACTTCTCTGATATTTTTGATGTGGACTGGTTCATTTCCTACCTATCAAGGGACATAACTATTGTTAAAAGGATCCCTTATGAGGTGATGATATCAATGGATAAACTTCCGTGGACCATGCGTGCACCTAGGAAATCCATGCCTGATTTTTACATCGACGAAGTTTTGCCGATACTCATGCGAAGGCGAGTAAGTAACCTACCGAATCAGCATAGTTTTCTTGAAAAGACCAGACAGAACGGTTTTCTATATCAAAAAGTACAAGTCACGGAGAGAGCAAAAGTATTTTCCAAACCTGCATACTGCATGTTATTCCTTCTCAGTTTGCTGTTGACTTTGTTGTGATATTGCGTGCAAGTACACAAATCATTTCACCACATTCCTTGTTATTTTTTGCTTTATTTTTTTGGACGGTGATAACCTAAACACTGCATTACATTTAATAGTTTGCATGTTGCATGGTTCCCTCATGGCTTAGGTATGAGAATATTTTTCTGATTCCTTTCCAAGACGTTCTAAACAGTCTGTTCATCAGAAAAAAAGATATGTGACCTTTGAAAATTGTAAGAACCATAAATTTATGATAAAAAATAAAAAAGATAGCTACACTTTAGTGTGTACCTAACAGGTTTATATTCATGCAGGCGTTGCAATTAACAAAATTTGATTATCGACTCACTAGCGAGCTTGAAGAAGATTTGCAAAAGTTACGTTGCCGAGTGAATTTTCATGCATTAAGATTTACAAATTCGATTCAAGCTGTGGGTCAGAAACTTGTACAAAAAATGAGGCTCATGAGTTCACGATATGTTGCTATTCACTTGAGGTATACTGTACCTGTTTGTATCAATTCATTTTGGCTCTTGAAAATGAACTTATGGGGATACACCCAGAAAGTACACATTTACTAAATACAAATTTTGTTTTACTCATCAGGTTTGAACCGGACATGCTAGCATTTTCTGGCTGTTACTATGGGGGTGGTGAAAAAGAAAGGAAGGAATTGGATGAAATTAGGAAACGTTGGGATACATTACCTGTAAGATTCTTGAAACTTGGTGAGAGTAAGAGACCCTCCTGTTGTATATTTCTCTAATCACCGTCCCATCTGTATACAGTTTTACTCTTCTGAATTATCTGTTACGATGTTTGTTTTTCTTGTGTATTTCAAAAAATATAATAACAGAGACATTAACCTAGCTGTTGATGTATTTTTCTCACATGACCATCTCCCCCTATTTACACTTGGTTTTTATTGATTCCTAATAGGAGTTGAGTGCTGAGGATGAGCGGAATCGAGGGAAATGCCCGTTGACTCCGCATGAAGTTGGCTTGATGCTTCAAGCTCTTGGTTTTGGAAACAACACATACCTCTATGTTGCTTCTGGAGAAATATATGGTGGAGAGGAAACTCTCAAGCCTCTTAGAGAACTCTTTCCAAATTTCTACACTAAGGAAATGCTTGCTGGGGATGATTTGAAACCACTCCTTCCTTTTTCTTCGCGGTTGGCTGCAATTGACTTCATTGTATGTGATGAGAGTGATGTCTTTGTTACAAATAATAATGGGAACATGGCCAAGGTTTTAGCTGGCCGAAGGTATAAACTCTTTTTTGTGAATATTTTGAATTACACATTTTTAGAATACATTGAAATACTGTTATTGTGCCTTTGTTAGTTTTAGGTCTCTAATGCTTTGCACATTTGTCTTATGTTTTATCTCTTCATGTCTTGCTGATAGTTTATTCTTCCTCGTTTACTCTGTATCTGGTTTGCTAATTTCTGTTCTTCCACCCATCGCTGAATTTGTAGGCGATATATGGGCCACAAGAGAAGTATTCGTCCAAACGCAAAGAAACTCAATGTACTGTTTCAGAAACGGAATAAGATGGGTTGGGATATGTTTTCAAGGGGGGTACAGAAAGTCCAGAGGGGTCTTATGGGGGAACCGGATGACATCAGACCAAGACATGATGATTTTCATGAATTTCCATCAGCTTGCATCTGTGTAAGAAAACCAGCGAACATATCTGTCACGACGTGAACTGAAATCTTGACACCTCACCAGTGTGGTACACAAATCGAGAAATTGTTTTCTAACAAGGAAATATGTTGGAATTATTTATGATTCGGAGCAATCAGGAGGGGGAGGACTATATATGAAGAAGCCAATGGTACTGCTCGGTCCCGTCGAAGTGGAGGTTATTGACATTCCTGCTCTGATTTAGTTAATTAATTGTTAACTTAAATGAGATAAACTACGACCTGAAGGAGAGTTTTCAGCTTGAGTTGTGTGCTCCCTGTAAATTGTAGTCTTGTACATGACCAGTACACGTTGTGCTTCTGTCAGATGATTGTCCGAGTAAAGCCTCCGGACAGTTCACATATCCACCGGAAGACTAGACAAACGGCTACACGTCTTGTGTTTACTGTATTTCTTTTTCATTCCGAAAGAGGAGTGAAACATGTTCTGATCACTTTGTTATAAGATGCAGTGTTAGGGTTTAGGGTTTACATTTCATCTTTTCCAGCCCATGATCATGTATTTTATCACGCGAGTAAGGTGGTTTATGAAAGTGATATAGGTGTGCATACGTAACATGTCATTGTTGCCTGTTTATTCGTGTACGTTTGAAGTTCTCAACTGTCCCCGTTTGCAGTTTGGGTGCATGACGGCGTTACTGATAATCTCATGAAGAGCTGACTAATTCGTAAGCGATGGCCTTCTCTTCCTCGAGCTCATTCACCGAGAGCTCCATCTTGGAGCGTGCAAAGTCGTCGACCTGAAGACCTGGAAAAAGAGAGAGAGACATCGTGTCAAGAACCAAGGCGCTATAGTGGTATCAAATCGCCACGCAGAAATATAAGAACCTAGAACTTACCCTGCACGATAGACCACTCTCCCTTCTCGCATGTCACCGGGAACGAGTAGAAGATGCCCTCGGGAACGCCGTAGCTCCCATCAGAGTACACGCCCATGGACACCCACGTACCCTGCAGAGAAAAACGCTACCCTTTCACCGGCAAAATTCAGAGCGTTGGAGCGAGGCGGGTTGAGAAGGTCTCGGACCTTTGGGGTGCCGAGGATCCAGTCTCTCATGTGGTCGCAGGCCGCGCTGGCGGCGGACAGCGAGCTTGACTGCTTGCGCGCCTTGATCACCGCCGCGCCGCGCTGCTGCACGGTGCTGACGAACTGCTCCCTCAGCCTGCGACCAGCCGATCACTATGTCCACTGATGCCTAGAAGCTTTTAGTTTAGGCTCCAATGATGCCAGAAGAAGTTACCATTTCTCGTCGGTGACGAGCTCCCTGACGGGCTTCTCCCCCTGATCGGTCTTGACGGTGGCGTGGCTGGCGTCAGGGAACTGCGTCGAGGAGTGGTTCCCCCAGACGATGGCGTTCTTGACGTCTCCGACCTGCACGCCCAGCTTCTCGGAGATCTGGCCGAGGGCGCGGTTGTGGTCGAGCCGCGTGAGGCAGGTGATGTTCTTGGCGGGGATCGCAGGCGCAAACTGCTTCAGCACGAGCGCGTTCGTGTTGGCCGGGTTTGCCACGACCAGAACCTGCAGAGTTCAGTTAAAGACTCTGTAGTATCATCGCGCTGTGACAGGGTTGAAGCTTGTGCGTTCGATAATTTTGCCATTTCCTACGCTGCATTTTCGTGCATCGCATCCACACGTCACCTTGCAGTTTGGTGCAGCGTGCCGCTGCAGCGCAGAGGCCTGGGACCTGTAGATGCTGACGTTCTTCGCGATCAGGTCATTCCTCTCCATCCCTTCTTTCCTCGGCGATCCGCCGATCAGTATGGCGAAATTGACGCCTTTGAACGCTTCGGCCTCGTCGCTCGTCACCACGACGCCTACATCAAGTACCGTGTCATTTGACACGAAGTCCTGAACACAAGAAGCAATGGAACTGCTCAGAGCTGCGAGGCCTGTGGACCTCTGAGAAGAGGCAACGCGGCGTCGATCAGCTCCATCCTGACGCCGTTCAGGGCGTCCGCCATGCGCGGGAGGTCCAGCATGTGGAGCACCACCGGCTGGTCGGGCCCAAGCATCAGGCCCCTCGCGATCATCGCAACTATAGCGTACCCTATCTGACCTGCACAGTCCGGTCCTGATCAGTGTGATTTCCTGCCTTTACAGATTGAGATGGTTGTTTCGGTATTGGGTTTAGCTTTATGAATTCTGAATTTCAACGTACCCGCGGCGCCTGTGACGAGGACCTTGACAGGTTGCTTCGGCTTATCTCTCAGCAGCCACGGGCACCATTTTACCAGCCTCCGGAGGAGAGAGTTAGACAGCATGATGAATTTTTCGTACTGTTTGGCGTCGATGGATTTGAACAGTTTAGCTTGGGTCGGATCCTACAAATAGCAGCAAGTAGGCCATACCATGATGCCTTACTTAGGTTAACTGGAGGCCTAAGGCCCAAATCCCGATTCCATGCTTGTTTCAGAAAGAAATGGAGCTTATTGATTCAAAGTTTGGCATAAACTTCTCATCAATCGAAAGGCAAGTATTTTCTTATTGCACCGCCAAAAGGATTAATATGCTGATGCAACGAGACGTGTTCATGACTTGTCAACTAAATTTGTTCTGCAGAACTGCCCAGTAGTAGCAAGTGATATTTAATAAGGTGCTTAACTCGGTAATTTTGCACTAGAGAAAAGAAATTGGGAAGTTTCGGGAAGAAATTGGAATAATATCGATTCATACGGAGGAAAAAGTTCTCTATTGATTCTGGACAAATCCAGAAAATGGCCATGCTTTACCCAGTGGAAGACAAATGTCCTTACTGGACATGCGCATATCATTAGAGGTCAGCAGTTTGGCTGTTTATGCAGATTTATATGTTTTGGAAGTACAGAAAGGGCATTCCCGGTCCCTAATGCACTCTATTTTGCTCAATTATATGCCTAATCAGATAATATAGAGAACCATTTGGGAAATCATTACACCTTGGCCACAGCATGATTATAAAGTTCAAATAATGAGAGAGCAGGACGGGGCACCTACCGTCGGACATTATTGGCTACACTTAGAATTATTGCCAAAAGTGCTACCCACTTCACATAGAAGTTTAGGTCTTCGATTAGCTTTTAGGGCTCATTTGGTCGAAGGGGTGTAAATCCCAGGGAAAGAAACGCCAGGAGTTATATTTCCCTTCCATTTCTATTTCCTGCCACATGGGTATATATTCACTGTCATCGTTTGTTAACACAGGGCTGAAAATCCCAAAAAATAAAAAATCCCCAAAAATGAGAAAAAATCTATACGTATCCATAGCAAACGTACGCACGCTAGATGAGCAAGTTCAGTTGTTATGCTCATGCTCGTGGTCCATGTTGGTGGCGGCGGTGAGGCGGAGGAGGAGGTCGGTGAAGGCGCTGAGGACGTACTTGTGCGTGCACCTGTCGTTGAGGGCGAGGTAGAAGAGCAACAGCTCGTGGAGGCGCGCTCTGTCGCCGCACCGCCGCGGCCATCTCCTCCATCGACCGGAGGAAGTCAGCGTGCGGGTCCGGCGAGTACGTGGGCACCGTGGCCGTGCCCACGCCCACCACGGCGCCGCCATGCACCGAGGAGTCGACGATGGAGTTGGAGCGGCCCGGCGAGGAGAGGAAGAACCGGCGCGACGCGATGGCCGACGACAGCCCGGACTCGGAGAGCTCGGGCAGGTTCTTCCCCACCGCGTCGTCGTGCGCCGAGCTGCTGCTGCCGCTCTTGATGCATCGGGCTGAGGTGGAGGACGATGAGCGCGACGAGGTGGAGCCCGCCGAGGTCGACGCCACATCGGACGTCGGCGGCATGGGCTCCGGCGCGAGGGTCAGGGGGGCAGTCGGGCGAGCGGCAGTCGTGGACGATGCGAGCGTTGGGGGGGGGGGTCTGGCGAGGACGGTCGCCTGGGTGCGGGGCGAGCGGCAGGCGAGCTCGCCTAGGGCCGGTCGGGCGAGCGACGGGCGAGGGGGAGGCGAGCGGCGTGAGGGGGAGCGGAGAGGCGAGCGGCGCGGGGGAGAGGGGAGCAGCGGGGAGCAACGCGAGGGTTTGCTGCCCGGGCTGGCGAGGCCGGGACAGAAAGCCCGCTGCTCCCCTGGGGATTGGGCCGGGGAATTGTGTTACCAAGTGAGTATGAGGGAATTTTTGGCCCGTGTTTTTTTGGCCCCGGGATTTGATATGGATCCCGCCCGGATTATGGGCTACCAAAGAGACCCTTAAAGACAAACATTTTTTTAGGGGAAGATAAACAGTTTTTGCTGATATGATTTGTTAGAATGATAATCACTTCTTATGACTGAAATCAATGCGAACCATTTCCTGTAATATGATTTTACAACTTAAGGATATTGTCAGAAGTTCACATATGGACTGGCGCCATTTCATCATAGTGATAATCTTGGACTTCGTTCAGATAGTGTCATATTCTAGCTGAATTATGCTAGTACGGATTGTTTTCTGCAAGTAGATGAGGCTGATGTTGTTCAGACTTCAAAACAATTGATGTCAAAACCCAGGATAAGACAAAATGGCTACGGAGTCTGAAATTCACTGTATGATAAAGCCCATTTAGTATCACATTCTAGTTTTTATGTTTTTCCTAAGATGAATTTCACCTGACACACTATTCACTCAGTTGGCATAACACAGGAAATAGTTACATGGTGAATTGGTTCCCCCTAACTCACGAATGACATCATTCTACTTCAATAAACAATAACGTTCTACAGAGTATTACTATTGTATTTACATATTTATGAAGGGCTGAGCTATACCCCCAAGTCATCAACTATGGTTTATATGGTTTACAAGTATCTCTTCTGTTCTGAATTAAATGACGTTTATGATAACAAATTTAGTTTAAATTGAACTAGATTTTTTATACTAAACGTCATTTATTTCAGAACAGAGGGAGTATTCTGTTAAGAACTCCATGCTTATATCAGAAAAGTTCAGAAATATATCCACTCACAGAGCACTGTTCCATAACATTTTGTTTGATGCAGGAGCGCAATAGTTTTATGTGCAAAGTGAATTCTACAAGCTCCTACACGCATGAACTAAACAATCACAGAGGATAATATATATAATTTAGAATGCTTTGGCCTCATCATCTCCGTTTGTCTGATGAGGTCATTGCCACTCATAGTAGCCCTGTCGCATTCTGCCAGCTTGCAACTTTTCAATTGATGTACCAGCCACACGCTTCATATATTAATCTTGTTTGCATCAACCACTCCAAATGGAGAGGCTGTTTTATTGGATCCCTGTCACGGTCCCTAAACCGACCACTCTCTAAACTGAGTTTCATATCGTCTTTAGACTTTAACATGAATGCTAGATCACCACAGAATACAGTATGTACTGAGGCTTAGATTCCTTCCTGAATGCGAGGGCTGTTACAATGTCATTCTAGATAATCTCTTACATGGCCATGGTGTCTAACAAAAGTGCCGTTTTGTTGCTTGAGAATCGGCTCCTATGCATGATGCAACACCTTAGAAACGATTATACTACTTCCCATATAGCAGGAGTATTTTTTTAATTTTTTTAATAAATGGAACCAGAACCACGCTGTGTTTTTCAATAGGAAAACAGGAACCACACTGTAGATTAACGTAATTTTTATTCTGTAATATTCATAAATCTGACATATTTTCCGTACTTCCATAGTTCCATCAGATGCAAAATGTAGAAACAAAAGACATCCACATACATAACAGTTCAGCCATCGCAATGACCACAAATAACATACTAAGCTCCAAGGTCTTCTTTCTCATCTCTGTCTTGCAATGTATCCTAACTGGTTCGTATCTAAACAATTACGAATAGTACAAAATTTGGCGAAATAGGGCGGTTGGTCGGCCGATATCAGCCACAAAAGACGATCAAATTTTTTATGATAATCTTGTGGTGATCATTTCACACCGCCCATAATATTGTAACGCGCATTTGAGGCAGGACACCAGGCCATTAGCGCCTTATCATGTGTATTTAAGGAGACTAAGCAGAAGGAACTGACCGCATCAGCTCGATAAGCTAGCTTCTCTAATTTTCATCCTAGAGTCTCTCCTCTGCTACTGTTAGAGAAGAAAAACAAGAAAAGATGGTGAAGCTTGCATTTGGAAGCTTCGGTGACTCATTCAGCGCCGCCTCCTTCAGGGCCTATGTCGCCGAGTTCATTGCCACTCTCCTCTTTGTGTTCGCCGGCGTCGGGTCCGCCATTGCCTACGGTGAGCTAGATCCTACCACTTCAGGCGCCTATCACATTCGCATCAGTTCTTCCAGTTCAGTGTTAACTAGAAATTCATCTTGACGAGCAGGGCAACTGACAAAGGGTGGCGCGCTAGACCCTGCTGGCCTTGTGGCGATCGCGATCGCCCATGCGTTCGCGCTCTTCGTCGGTGTCTCCATGGCCGCCAACATCTCCGGCGGACACCTGAACCCCGCCGTCACCTTCGGCCTCGCTGTCGGGGGCCACATCACCATCCTCACCGGCATCTTCTACTGGGTCGCCCAGCTGCTCGGCGCGTCCGTCGCGTGCCTGCTCCTGCAGTTCGTCACTCACGGACAGGTCCGTATGCTAATCACATCACCACATAGATCTGTACATGATCAAAGTGTTGGCACCAGAATGTACTGTTCACCGTACAATTTTTTCCCCCTCGAAAAACAAGCTGTAAAAATAGCCGGTTGTTGTAAGTGCAGCCCATCCCGACACACGGCGTCTCCGGGATCAGCGAGATCGAGGGCGTGGTGATGGAGACCGTGATCACCTTCGCGCTCGTGTACACCGTGTACGCCACCGCCGCCGACCCGAAGAAGGGCTCCCTCGGCACCATCGCCCCCATTGCCATCGGCTTCATCGTCGGCGCCAACATCCTGGCCGCTGGCCCGTTCAGCGGCGGCTCCATGAACCCGGCCCGCTCCTTCGGCCCCGCCGTCGCGGCGGGCAACTTTGCCGGCAACTGGGTGTACTGGGTCGGCCCGCTGATCGGCGGCGGCCTGGCCGGGCTCGTCTACGGCGACGTGTTCATCGCGTCCTACCAGCCCGTGAGCCAGCAGGAGTACCCATGAACGCCATAAATCGGACAAAGATGCTTGGTTGTGACCTGTGAATTTCATCATCGCCGCCAGTTCATCGCTTCGTCGTCTTCTCTCTTGCGAGTTGTGATCATGTTCGGTCTTCGCATTTCCCTTTTGGGTTTCACAAATCATGTAAAGCTGTAAGCGGGGCATTCCATCTATAAATACGAATGGTTCAACCATATATATATATATTCTGTGGGTTACCTCGTGCCGACGACCCAGCAGAGGCCCAGAAACACCAGGCCTCGACGGGTGTGTGAACTTGGAACAGACCGGAACGGGCGCGGCGGCAACCGCTGCAGGCGCCGTTTCACTCACGGCCCTCGCTATAGATTCACGGAACACTCTCCTGAAACCGTGCACGAACAAACGCTGCGCTCCAGCGGAGAAGCGAACTCCTCCGCGCCATGGCGTCCAACATCCGCGCCCACTTGAAGCACTGCTTCTCACCGCCGTCCCTCCGGTCGTACTTGGCCGAGTTCATCTCCACCTTCCTCTTCGTCTTCACCGCCGTCGGCTCCGCCATCTCTGCCCGTAACTCAAGTTCCACTTCGTCAGCTGTTGTAGCGAATAGAATGGTAGTATTTTGTTCCTGGAACGCGACGGGCTAACCGCGCGCGCGCTCTTCGATTTGGAACGTGTCGCCTGCTGCAGGGATGGTCACCCCCGACGTCACGTCCTCCAACGCCTCCGCGCTGACGGCCACCGCCGTGGCCCAGGCGTTCGGGCTCTTCGCCGCGGTGGTCATCGCGGCCGACGTCTCCGGCGGCCACGTCAACCCCGCCGTCACGTTCGCCTTCGCCATCGGCGGCCACATCGGCGTCCCGAGCGCCATCTTCTACTGGGCGTCTCAACTGCTCGGCTCCACCTTCGCCTGCCTCGTCCTCCACTACATCTCCGCCGGCCAGGCACGTCGCAACCGCCACCACCGTCTCTCTTCCACCGTACCCCGGCCCACTTGTTTTCCTTTTTATGTTCCAGTACTACAATGCGCGTTAACTTGCGTGTGCAGGCCGTGCCGACGACGAGGATCGCGGTGCTGATGACCGGGTTCGGCGCCTCGGTCCTGGAAGGCGTGATGACGTTCATGGTGGTGTACGCGGTGCACGTGGTAAGCGACCCCCGCGACGGCAGGAGGAAGGGGACCGCGGCGACGGCGCCGGCCGCGCTGGTGGTCGGGCTGGTGACCGGCGCGTGCGTGCTGGCGGCGGGCTCGCTGACCGGCGCGTCCATGAACCCGGCGCGCTCGTTCGGGCCGGCGGTCGTCAGCGGGCAGTTTGGCAACCAGGCCGTGTACTGGGTCGGGCCCATGATCGGCGCCGCCGTCGCCGCGCTGGTGCACCAGGGGCTGATGGTCCCGTCCGTGCCCGAGTCGCCGGCCCACGGCAACGTGGAGACGGTCGTGGTGTGACCGCACGCTGGTGTATCGTTTCGTTGACTGATTAATGTGTTTCTTCTGTTTGTAGATGAAGATTGATGTGTTTGTGTGTTTTAGGTGAAGGTTGATATGTGTCATTCGATCGTGTAGCATCCAGTTTCGCAAGAAGCGTCGAAAGTGTGAAGTTAGTTTTATGTAGAAATTAGGACCGAATGTTCAGTTGCAATTTCCGAAATAAAGTTGTACAAAGTTGTTTTAATCTTGTGCACAGAGTATTGAGCAGTCACTATACTGCACCATTTTCCATTTCAATGGTACTGAATGTATGATGTGCTGCTGGTGTTTGTATGATGTGCTACTTCAATGGTACATGTTTTAATTTTATGATGTGCTACCTCAATGATAAACTGATTGTGTTGTTTACACATAGTAATTGCTTTACTTTTTGTTTTCGAAAATCGATAGTAATTGCTTTATTCATCGTAATTGTAGTGTGGGTATGCTGTTTACTCATGGTAATTGAAGTAAAGTATGTTTCACTTCACTAGAATGGACACCATACTTGAGTCAACTACAAAACACCACCTTGACTTGTACCATAAGAGCATCTGCACCTTCCGGCCCGACTTCCACAAAAGATGTTATGATAGCCACTACAAAATACCTAGGCTGCACCATATGCTATAGTCCTTAATTTACAAAATAAGATCTAGGCTGCACCATAAACCTAAACATCTACACGGACAACTTGTAGAGCACACTTTGATAAAAGCTCCTGGGTAACTTTGAGACTACTAGGAAACATTCCTGCAGCCCCGAGTCCGTCTGTTCAGAAGGGGATCTTGTAGCCGTTTCCTCCAGCAACTCCTAAATTTATATATGGAAACATATGTGTCAACTGTCATGCTCATGCGCCAGGTCTCGCTCGCCTTGCATTAAACTACACGAAAGCGGGGCGGCCGGGGTGCGACGGCAGAGGAGAGAGGAGAGGCGAAAGCTGCACCGGCAGTTCAGCAATGGTGGTCCACGTGATTTGCACGACGAGGGAGCAAAGCGGGAGGGGCAGGAGCCTCGTCCGCCTCGCCGGCAGCGCCGCTGCGACCGCCTCGGGAGGCGGCCGCTCCCTGTCCCGCGCCGGAGGCCATGCCCTGCGCGCCACCTCGCCGCCGCCGCCCCACGCTTCCGTCGCCCCCTGCTGGGAGTCCCGCTCGCTGCGCCGAGGAGGCGGCGACGAAGACTGGGAGGAGGTCGTCCCTGCGGGACCGGGGGCCTACGCGCCCGGCTCCCGCGAGGAGGTGACGGATGAGTACGAGGCGGCGTTCGGGGCGCCGCCCACCGACGACGAGGTCCGCGCCGCCGTCGCCAGCATCAAGCAGTAAGATCCTACTTGCCCGGTCAGATCAACCTCGCTGTGATTTATGACGGTTTAGGTTGGTGATGATCATGTTAGATCACTCGGATTTTTTAGATTGGAAAAATAAATCGCTTAAGATTGGAATTTTACGAGATTTTCAATTGCGCATGGTGGCTATGCTACTTGCTGCGTTTACTAAAATCTGGTGTCTATGCCTCAATTAGAGATCGAATTTTTCCCCATGATTTTCAATTGCTCATGGACAATTGTTATAAGTGCACATTCGTCATGCGAGAGTTAGGATTGGTGCCCCTGTCACGCTATGTTTCGTGTATCCTTCGACTTGTTCAAGGGTGTACGCATTGCAATCTTGACCCGGAATGCCACGTCAGGCAGTTGGGCATTTAATTTATTTATTTACTTTGATCTAAAAGAACTATGTTTTTCTTAGATCCTTTTACTATGTCAACTCCGTCATTGCTTAGTTGAAGCTTCTTATCCTGTTTAGTAAAGTTGTCATTGTTGGTATTATTGTGTGAGACGCAAACAATCATGCCACCCTGGATTGAATAGGTGCAAGAAGCTTACAAGCTCACACAATAATACCAACAATGACAACTTTACTAAACAAATGGTGGCATGATTGTTTATACAAATAATTTGATTGGTTCATGCAGGGTGTTTGAGAAACCTCCTGCTGTGGATTCTGATGCATCCGAGCTACAAGCTCTTGCATTGCCCATCGCAAGGCAACCTTCATCTGGCATATTCGTGAATCATTTTTCTCTAGATGCTGATGGATCAGATATTGGATTAGACGAATGGATTGAGCCTGCTATGCTTGTTATTAACTCAAGTGCTCTTCTGACAAGGGAGCACCGAAATGTGCTGGATGCATTCCACCTATTGCAAGAAGATTCTTCTGTTCAGGTGAGTATGTCTGACTTGAGTGATACTCCTATATGGCAATCTGAACCCGGTGTGGCACCAAATATTGACACATTACTAGCATCCATTCAGATCTGATGTCTATAAAAGCTTTTACTTTTCCTGATTTTCCTTGGCTTTCTCTTGAAAATCATGCAGAAAATGGTTGTGGCCTTGTCGACCGATAAGACTGTATGGGATGCTGTTATGAGGAACGAGGTGGTACAGGAATTCAAGAGGTCCTTCCTGGATGGTATGTGGATTTTTGACTTATAGTTAGATAATTTGGGGCGGGTGGACCCAGTAGTCCAATTTATGCTGAACTAGGATATATGTCATGTGAAAGCCTATAAATTAGTGACCTATTTAGTTCTTTAACTCTTGCTATGTTCGTTGAGTCTGCATCTGATGAAAATTATCCTATATCTTTTAGCTAAGGAAACTGATCTCAAGGGAAGTGCTACGGCTCCTGGAGTGATGAAGTGGGTTATGGAAAACACCCAAGCAAAAATCAAGGAATTCCTTGAACATATACTTAGGGTCGTGAACATGCTTTTCCAAGCCGATGACAAGAACTATGATTTGTATGATGATGCAGTGAGAATGTCCTTCATGCTCTCAGTGTTTGTCTTCATCGTGGTAACTATAGCTCGTATACGCTGAGCACAACAATTCGTCGACTTTACATTGTGTGGCTTCTAAGCTAGTTGTGTACAGGATTAGTTCTAGAATAAGTCCTTTTCGTATTATTAGCTACGGTCAAGGTTGGTGCCAGTCTTAGTTGTCAGGCCAATTAGAAATAGTTGCATCTCTTTCTACTCTTAATGTAAAACTCCGTATGTCCACGTGTGGGATTGTATTTTGAACACCAATCTTTAATATCATCTGCAGTGTGCTTCTTGAACACTATTTCAGTTTAAAGGCTTGGTAAGGCAAAACTCGGTTATGAATGCTCAAGTTTTACATCTTCCTATCGTATATCAAAACTTAACTGATTTATGTGCAGTACTCTTTTTTTTATTATTGACGGAGTAGCAACTGCAACTGGTCTTACAGAGTTAGGTTGAATGTTTGTAGTGCCATTCATGCTCCAAGAGCCCATTGAATCCCGTTACAAAGGTGAGGTGCTTGGGCACCTCGAGCTTTGCCACGAGGGCATTCCTTTCTTAAGAAACATGATCCCTAGTTCTTAAGCTAAGGAAAGTTAATAATATCATCAGCAATTCTTGCTCTCAAAGAACACTAGGTGTCCATGTCTGGGGTGTATGCAGCTACAAAGTAGTGTATCAGTTTGACAACCTTTTAAACCAGTGTCACCCCTAACTTAAATTTATTTTTCTCCTTACAAATTGATTGTAAAAACCACATTCCATCAAATACTACTTTGTTCGAATAAAATTTGATATGCATACAAAACAGAGTAGACAACATAACCATCTTCGTGAACCACTTGTGGTTGCAAATAAATAGATTCAGATTTAAACTAACTCTCTAATGAAGGTAAGAAAGGTTATGAATTCAGAGCCTACATTGGCATAAGTTACATGACAATGTATGAGCAGCGGGGCACAAGGAATTACCATGAAGCCTCAGCCGATGATCATGGTGCCCGTACCCTGATCTGTGAGAATCTCAAGAAGCAATGAGTGTGGAACGCGGCCATCAATAATACTTGCAGTGTGCACGCCCTGTGCCAGGGCACGCACGCAGCACTCCACCTTCGGTATCATCCCACCTGCTACCTTCCCATCGGCGACCATCTGCCGCACCCCAGCAATGTCTATCTCCTTCACCAGGCTCCCAGGGTCATCACGGTCCGCGAGTATCCCAGACACATCCGTGAGCAGGAGCAGTTTCTCAGCGCCCACCGCAGCGGCAATCTCACCGGCCGCAGTATCAGCATTGATGTTGTAGGCCTGCCCGGTCTGGTCGGCAGCCACGGTGGCGATGACCGGGATGTGTCCGGACGCGATGATGGGGTGGAGGACGGTGGCGTCGACGCGCGCGACCTCGCCGACGAAGCCGAGCGCGGCGGCGTTGGGGGACGGGCGCGCGGTGATGAGGCGCGCGTCCTTGCCGCAGAGCCCGACGGCGGTGCCCCCGGCGAGGTTGATGAGCGACACGAGGTGCTTGTTGACCTTGCCGACGAGCACCATCTCGACGACCTCCATGGTGAGCGCGTCCGTGACGCGGAGTCCGTTGCGGAACTGCGGCTCGACGCCTACGCGGAGCAGCCAGGAGTTTATCTCGGGACCGCCACCGTGGACGAGAACGGGGCGGAGGCCGACGCAGGAGAGGAGGACGAGGTCGCGGATCACCGACGACTGGAGCTCCGGCGACTTCATCGCGGCGCCGCCGTACTTGACCACCACCGTTTTCCCCTTGAAGCGCTGGATGAAGGGGAGCGCCTCCGAGAGCACGTCGACGCGGCTCAGCGCCGCTGGGGCCGGAGCCTCGACGGACGTGGCGGAGATGCGGAGGCGGCGGCGAGGGGTGGCGGAGACGGGCAGGGGCTTGACATGGCTGGAGCTGGGAGCGTGGTTCGAGGTCGGCGCGGAGAGGAGGGAGGAGTTGGAGAGGTGGAGTTTGGTGAGGAGGACCATGGCTGCTGTGGTGGTTGGTGCCCGGCGCGGCGTTGGAGTTCGACGGAATGTGTAGGTGAGGAAAGCGCAAGTAGGTCAGGGCGTTTGTCGTGTTGGATTGTTTACTGAGACCAGAAACCTTGGGCCGTGTACTCGTGCTTCGGTTTTCAAGGCCGAAATTCTTTCTAGTCTATTTGTGCCCTTCCCTCCCTCCCACCTGCGGGCTGTGGGCCTGTGGCCCGTTTCTTCTTTCTCATCTTTTTCCAACTCATGGGCTCGTACCACGCACAGAACAGTCGGCCTAGTACCTGCTTTCCTTTCCCGAACCAGGAGACCGAGGCCCATCCATGTTCCGCGAGAAAAAGATGAGGCCCAGTCGTATCGACAGTCGTTATCAAGTTTCAAGTACCACTCCGCGTAACATCCGGCCCAGGGTCCAGCTTCTCTCAACCAGAAGGCCCAGGAACCAATATCGCCTGACAGAATTTCAGTTCAAAATAGCAGAGACTGCACGCCTTCGCGAATGGCCGAATGCTCAATATTGGCTTCCCATCAGATACTTTTTCAAGCTAAAAAATTATCACATTTTTTCGCCTGCTTATCCCTGTTGGAACATTAGGTATGACTTATGTCTATAAATGTCAAGGTGATTTTTTCTCGATGACGTGTAAATATCAAGCTAATCGCTCATCTAAAACGGAGCTGCTAGTTCCAGTTTTCTTTTCCGAAAAGCAAATGCTTGTCCGCCGCTTCCCTTCAGTCGTATCGACAAGATCCTACGCGACTTCGTGACACGCACATGTTGAACTTTTCAGGAAGGTGCTATTCCCATCCAGAAAAAAGAAGCGAGGTTGACAACGGAGGTCGCATCGCATCACATTGCTTTCTTAAACAAGCAAGGTCGCTCACGTTTAACTGGATGACGGTGTGCCGCAGGCCCTGTCTGTGGCGACAGGTTGGTGAAGATGGCAGAAGCTTACGCCTTTCTCCCTCCTCGAACCTATCATCTACCCGGTTCTAATGTCAATGGCGTGACCTAAGATCGATTATTCGTGGACCGTGTCATGGTGAGCACTTGCACAGATCGATCCCATGCACGTGCGACGGTCATCAGCTGTCGGTACGCGAGCTGCCTTGGCTCACCATGTGGTGACGACGCTCCGAAACGGGCAGCATATGCAGTAGTCGCTGTGGGCGTCCTGTGAAGGGTCACGTCGCGAAAGTCGCAGCACTTTGGAGCGCATCATTTTTTGTGTTTGAAACCCACTCAGGCGAGACGTGTGGGTTAGGCCTACAAGTGTGAGTAGTGCCCCCTCTTTTGAGCCCGTTTCCTCTGGAAAAAGTAGATGCATGGGTGCGTTCTTTCGTCAGAGTTGAGATGAAGCAAGTAAGCGCGTGAAAAAAATGTAAAGTGGGATGGCCTGATTGGTCCAGCTACTCAATGACAAACCGGCCGGACGGATCGAATCCTCTGGCTCACTCACTGCCGATGACCATCTGTGTTTGCAGAGGACTCCAAGCTTCGTACTACTAGATCGTCCTGCCTGCTCTCGAGTACCCTAAACACCATGACTCCGGATCGGGTCGTTATGTGTGATAGGCGTGTAAAAACTTGATGCGCTCGACGCCTTTGGTACCTGTACCTCCAGAATCCAACGAACAAAGGACTTTTCCCCGTTTGAGCCATCTAGAAGGCTGGAGCATCAGCAATAGAACCCGGCCCAACGCCCACGTGTGTAGGCGAATGTAGCGCCGGCCGCACCGCACAGTTTCGCCAACCTCGAACATGCCCATAACTAGATGCCACACGCCTTTCCTCTTCGGTGCTTCTCGCCAAACCCGTCACGATTGCGCGGCTCCCTGTCCCTGTAGCGGAGCCCCACACTAGTACGTTCAGCGATTGGATTGTCCATGGGAATGCAATACAATTAATTTGTTGCAGATTTACGCCACATACATCAGGTTCAAGAGTTACGCCAACGGTGACTTGCAGACTTAAGAACTGTAGAGTTGCCATCTGTTCCTGATGGTCCATGCAACTTCTGTCAAAAAACGCCCCTGTCATCCTACTGTCCGTCTCCAAGAAATGTGGAAGGTGGAAACGAAAAGGATTGATGAGAGTGAGAAGTAGGCAGAGTAGCTCGTATAGTATTATAATAAAATTTCTTTTCTCGTGCGCAGTTACATGTCGATCGTCGTAAACAATTCCGCCTGTCAGTAATCATGCCATCCTGGACTTTGAAAAAGTAACAAGATCTAGCATCAGGGCTGCCTAGTATTCCCTCCCTCCCATCACCTCCACTGTCTTCCAAAACTCGTATCTTTTCATGAAGTTTCATCACCTCTTTACCCCGTCTCTTTTTGCTGCTCCTTATCTATTGCCTCGTGAGTTGGCACCTCGCTTTTGTGGCTCCGATGAGCGGCCGCTGCCATTGGCCGGCCGCGCAATCTGATGGCGTCTAATCCCTGCACGGCTTTGTCGCGCGCGTCGCACACCACGTCCGACTGTCCGCGGCCGCGCCAGTGCCCTTTAATTATTCATTCACCAATCACCAGGCCAAGGCCAGGCATCACGTCGATCTCTGTAGTTTGCGCGCGCCCCGTCAAATCCTAGCCTGCTTTCGTGCGCGCGGTGGGTGAGGCGTCGTTCTCGTCGGGGGCGTGGTCCCCGTCGCCGGTGGCCGCTGCACGGCGTAACACGTGCTCAGGGCTTCCATGTTGATCGTCAGTAGTGGCGCTGTTAGTGGACGCATCGTAATTAGTTTGTAACAAGAGGCCGCCCAGGCGCCGGCAGCACGTCCCCTTCCGTACTCCGTCTTCTGTTACCGCGTTACTGATGGATTACTGCTGCGTCGTGACGATGGTGATATGCTACAAAAAAAAAAGGGACTGCTGTCTTACCACGACGGCGACGGCCCGCACTGTTTCCTCCCATCTCGCTCAGCGACCGATATGTTCATCACTGTGCACGTATCATTGGCTGTCACCACAGAACAGCGTCTTCGCGTCTCTCTTACGATTCGGTGATCTGGATCAACGGCAACTACTCGTAGCGGAAGGATTGTTTGTGCCGTTAGCAGCATGTGTGCAGCTAGACATGCAAGCGTCCGATTCTGTTTGTTGAGATTCGTGCCGGCCGCCCGCGGTCACCCGTTCACCTGTTGCCTGCCATGGGATCTCATGCGGTGGCCGGAGACGTCGCCGGAGTCGTTGAAGCTGCTGGTGTACAACCCCCTTCGTTCCTGGCGCTGTTGTTTTCCAACTCCGGCACACAGTTTCCATAGAGCTTCTGGATTTGGATATGTGGCACTCGATCCCCTTCCACGGCGCAGGGGGATTTTGATCTCCGGCGCACGGCGACTACTGTGGCTTGGATATCCGGCAGCGGCACCCATGCCTGCTTCCTTCTTGCTGCAGCGGGATGATTTGGATCAGCGCTGAGCGGATCCGGGGGATCGTTCGGCACGGGTACGGTGTGTCCTGACCCGTGAAGTCGTTTTTCCTTGTCAGTTCTTCGATTATTTTCTTTGAATGATCTTTGCCCTATCTGATCTGTACGACATCTTGTTCTTGCGGCATGGGCATGCAAGATCCATCCAGCAACGCAGTAAGTGCACTTATTGCCTAAACTTGTTCACAAGGCCAGGCATGCTTTCCAACTGATCTGTTGCGAAACAAATACGTCCAGGTCCAGCACTCGAGCTACAGGCATGCTTATTCCATCAACCAAGCCCATACATACGCCTACTGATTCAGATGTCAAGAAAAGATCATGCTCAACAGATTGAAAAGTGTGAGTAATTGAGGACACAAGTGGCTTCCATATCGTTTATAAAATTGGATGTTATTTTCCCAGATCGTGTAGAATGATTTTGTCCCCCCGTCTTGATGTTGGGAGGGGCATGGAACGACCTATGGTCCATCCACAAATATAAAATCTGTGGTGCTCGGCGGCATCAACACATTTTTATATTTCTGAATGTTTATAGGTGAACTGTAACCTCAGTTCGAGGACGAGCATAGGCCCTCTCAGACAACTGTTTTACATGCAGATATTTATACTCAAGTGCATAGTCCTAATTTTGAACTATATATATATATATATATATATATATATATATATATATATATATATATATATATATATATATATATATATATATATATAGTAGCTAGTTCCAATTTTTAAGTTTGCTTCTATAGACTATGTTACAGTAAAAATCCCAACACATTCATGTCTAAAACTCATTTAGCTTTCATTATTTCCCCATTTAAATATTTTGTACCATGAATCATGGCTGCTAGTCTCGATGCTTAATTTGACCCATTTTTTTCGAAAAATATTGTCGGTACCCTGCGAACCAGGTACCCCGCGTAGTGGATAAAAAGCACCTGGGTCCCGCCTTCTCGGCTTAGGCAGGCCCCAGTGTAAGCCACGCGCTCTGGGCCCCGTGGGCTGTCCCGGGGTTGCCACGAGTCTTCAGACACTGAGCCGGCCCTGAGCCTAAAGACCGGCCGGGGTGGCTCGGGAGCCGTCACGTGTCTAGTGGTGTCGGACTCCATCTTCCACCAAGGAGGGCTCCGACGCTGCCACGTGCCCGGAACCTCCGAGCCACATCCCCGTCACAGAGAGCAATGAAGGTGTCACGTGTCGTGCAGCTCTCGATCTGACCTCCAGTATGGGAGGGCTCCGGTGCTGTCACGTGAGCAAGAACTCCGGGTGTACCTTCTCCCACGGGAAGGCTCCGGATGTGCCACGTGTCCTGCAGCTCCGGATCCGACCTCTAACATGGGAGGGCTCCGGTGCTGCCACGTGCCCAACAACTCCGGACCACGCGCTAACTCCGCGAGACTGCTCCGGTGGAGACGCGTGTCTCGGGGGCCACCCGCCCAGACATCGCTCCGACAAGCAACGGTAGATGGCCAAGGAGTAAAGAAGAAGGTGCGCTGTCAGGCCGAGCATTCAAGGCTCGCACCTTCCCCAGAAGCATGATGCACGGCGCACGCCTCCGCCCCCTGTCTGTTCGCTATTACGGTGAAAGACAGGGCGGCGAGGCGTGATTGCGCAACAATGCCTCCCAACGACGTTGAGCCACCCTGTAGAGCAACGAGACGCGGCGACAAGACATATACTTCATCATCATGTGCTACCCGGACAGAGGTGCCCGGCGGGACAGGCAGCCCACCGTAACTCCAACCACGATACGTGTAGTTTTAAATGCCGAGATAGTGTATAGGCGCAGATAGCCGCGGAGCCACTTGTCGGGCCCCGGGTCGCATCGTAACTGCCTCGACCTTGAGCTATAAAAGGACCGGGACAGCCTCCGGGAAAAGGGTTCGCGACCCGACCAACTCACTCACTCATACGCGCGAACAATACAACAGACACACACGTGGACGTAGAGTATTACGCTCCGGCGGCCCGAAACACGTAAATCCTCCTGTCCTTCTCGCCGTTGTGCATCGACCTTCGAGATTCTCTAGCCCCACCGAAAAAAGAACCTCCACGGACTGCTTCTGAGCAGACCGGAGGAAGTGTCGTAGCGTACACTTTGACAAATACTTTATCCCGAAATAGTATGCAGACTAACATGGACATGGTTTGATTAACTCAGAAGTCAGTCTTTTTGTAGGTAGGATGAATCGGAGAACTACACACCGAAAAGTTATTTCCCACCTTGAGCGAGGAGCCCATGGTTTGCGAAATGGTGGCACCTGGAGCACCGCTTCTTTAGCTATGCAGTTTTAGGTAAGTCGCAATGTGGCCAAACTTTACTAAGTTCTGACACTTTCCTATCCTAGAGTAGTTGTGGTCTCCCAATAGTGAAGATATGGTTCTATCTCGAAATTAATGACGTGCATGTAATGATGTGGGTTGACTTGGAGGCAATACAATTAGAATCAGCGCCAGAAAATGATCCCACCAGAAATGAGAGGGCACGCAGCCACGCAAGCGGCTCCTGATTTGCGTGAGCGCTGGTAGCTGCTTTCACGTAGAATTTTTCGGCACTGAAAAATATCAATGGACTTCACGACCCAAGCCTAGGCCTTGGCCTTGCTACTGGCTAGCATGTCACCGCGTCACTTTTCCAGTTTCCGGGTTGGTTAACGATGAGCATTAGGGTGGAATCTGACATTACGGAACGGACTCGTATCACCGAAGGATGAGCGAAGTTGCTGTCGTTGATGCTACAACGACTTTCAGGTACCAGTAGTAGCACCGTGAGGACTACGTGCTGACATACAGGGACAGGCTCGATACGTACGGGCCGTGTTAATGAAGATTGCTTCCCCTAACGGATTCATTTAACACGAAGATTTTGGGTCGTGTCGAGTATGTGGGTAAGGTTAGGGAAGACGACGACAGATTGTATAGTGCAATTGAAGTCGCGTTAGCTGTATGAAAAGATGAAGTGTAGCTTTCTTCTAGTTCTTTCCCGACCGCCGTCCTCTCTCCTCTACATTTCGTGGTCTGGTATTAACTGGCAGCGGTGGCTCTGAAACGACAAATGCTGCTCATACGAGACCGGTATACGGGTTCCAGACTCGCTGAACGGCCCTGATTAATCGGACTAAAAACCTGGACTTGGCTTTGAAAGACACGTAATTGGCTTCCAAAGAACACCAGAACAAGACACGTAATCGATCGGCTTTCAAAGTTCAAAGATACAAGACACAGCCTCGATGTTACCAATCAATGCTACGTACCAACTGCCGTCCTCCGCTGCACCAAGCCAGCCTTTCCCCCGGCGAGGACACGCGGCGGGGCTGGCCGGCGCCGTGAATCCTCCGTACCCAACGTCCGTACAGGCGCCAGGCGCGGCAGCTAGCGACCTATAGCACGAACGTATCCATATCCATGCGCCAGTTTAATAAATTTTCACCCGTCGCGCACACCTGCCGACGCAGGCGGCGACGCGCCTCCACTGCTGTACGGCTACGGCGCTGGCTGTTCTCGTTGGCCGCTTCCGCTCTTGACATAGCCAGCGTAGCCTAGCCTCGACGCATGGACCGGCTGCAGCAGCATGGAGTACTACAGTACAGCAGGGTGGCTCGCTAGTAAAACGGCCAATTTAACCGCGATGCGCGCGTACTTCCATTTCCTGTTACTGTAGCACATGGTTTGTACTTCCAGCTAGAATGGATGTAGACCAACTGGCAACTGACGTCAACAACGATAAGTGCTATCCTGCAGGTTTTAAGATATAGTCCTGCAGGCTTGTACAGTGGAAAGGTTTAACACTTCTGAGAATACTGTATGTACGAATGGATGTACACCAACTGGCAACTGGCGTCAACAACGATAAGTGCTGTCCATTCAGTGTCGCCGTCGTATCGGCTGGCTGATCGTCCCCCACGCGGTCAAAGTCCCAGCTCCCAAGAGCGGGAACAGGCCTGCCGCCCCAGCTTGGCCATCACGGCGGATGCGTGGCTGTGCTGCAGTGCATCCAAAGCTAAAGCCGGGCGCCCGTACGACGCGATCAGTGCGGCCGTACCACCGGGTTAGCCAAGCACCCGCATGCCAGCCTGGAACCCAGGTATTGTCCCTGTCTGCCCCTTCCCTTGCCGGTCGGGTTGGACCTCACTCGATACCCCGTCGAGCATGTCATGCCATGGCGAGGGACACCTGGCGCCGCAGCACCGCCTTTTCTGCTGCTGCAGTCGTCGTCAGAGCAGTGTTTGGCACGGTCGTACACATGCCCCGAAGAAATGTCAAACGAAGCATGAGGCACTGTGTAGGGTTATCGATGTGAAAAGTACTATGCTGGCAACAGAAAATCAGGCAAGCTGATGGTGCGGTGAAAAAATCGAGAAAAACAGTTGGATTATGTACGCGGAAAAAAAGCCATAAATGGAACCGAAATGGACTGGATTACGCCTCTGTGGTTAACGTGTCCAGCACTCCAAGATACTACGTACTCCAGTAGGTACCGATGACCGACCGGTCAGAAGCGCAGATCAGTCGCCCTTTTCCCGGCGACGCCATGTTATTTTCCCATCAGTGGCAGCCATCGATCACGATGGCTTCGGTGTTTTGCTTGAAGCGGAGAGCACTCAGAGCAGCAGCAAGGCATCAATCCATGTTGCGGCCTGTCGTGCCGCCATGCCGATGCCTATGAGGAATCTCTCTCTCCCTCTCTCTCTCTTGCCTAAACAAAAGCCACATAGTACGTGCAGGTATACACTCCGTTTGGATCTACGAATACTAAAACTCGATTCTGGAATGCACTACTTACGTGTTTGTCCGTATGTGTCGTTGTGAATGAGAATCCGACACCTGCATGGGTCGCGGTGTTTATAAAACAGCTAGTACTGGTACTTTCTCATAAATCGCCTCGGAAACCTCCAACCTTAAGTTCGCACACGTACCCTCCGGTGAGCAATCCTATGGGGATTGATGAGGCCGCAATTACATGGCCGCCTCTACTCTAGTACAGTACTGTACAATTTAAAACAGCTCTGAATTAATCTCCGTCCTCGGCATGGCTCGGTCCTAAAACCAAAAGGGTCACGCAATCACCGAACACAAGCGTCATCCGTGAGGGGAAACGAAACAAAAAGTACAGGAAAATAAAGATATGACGGAAGGTGCATGGTAGCCGCGTTGCATGACAAGTTGGGTTTTCTTCTGAGGTCCTCCAAAAGCTAAACCCTGCAGCAAGCAGCGGTAGTACTGGTCTTAATCTACGCCCACAAGCACAGCAAAACCAGCAGTCTAATCTGGACGTGCGTCTTCTCCAGGAAGGATCACCTCGGTGCACGAAAGCCAACCGGCAGCGCGCACCGCCTCCGCGGCAACTGGCAGGCTTCCCGCGCGGCCACATCGGCGTTTTGCACGGCTCACATGCCATCCCCTTGCGTCTCTGTGCCCCTCTTTCACGCGTACG
Organism: Neostapfia colusana; assembly: GCA_030760725.1. Lineage (NCBI taxonomy): Eukaryota > Viridiplantae > Streptophyta > Magnoliopsida > Poales > Poaceae > Neostapfia > Neostapfia colusana. Next base: position 3,601,756 of record JASWHV010000017.1, read on the forward strand.
CGCCCGCCTGTCCCCTGCGCGGCGTCGTCCTGCGCGCGCGGCCGTCCCCGTTCCGGCGCCGGACCTGGGGCGCTTTCCTCGCGCGCGGCGTTGGAAATGGCCGGCACGATGGCGACGCGGCACGGAAACCTGCAGCTCCGGCGCCCGAGGGAGCGGGGCGTCGTGTCCGTTGTGCGACGAGGCATGGTCTTTAGCCCGGAAGCCGGAGACGCGTTTCTTTTTTTTTACGCGGCTGCCGTCTCTTTCTCGACCTTTCAGCGCGGTGACGCATACCTCTTTCCTCTTCTCGCGGCCGCGGCACACGTCACCGGCGGAGCGCGAGTCTGACCGAGAGGCGCCGGGCATTGAACCTCGAGTGGTTAGTGCGCTTCTTGCTGTGTCCTGTGTGGAACGGAGACGGGAGAGCCTATGGCCCGCCCGATCGAATCCTGCCGTGACTTGGAAGGCGGGTGAGGTATTGTTTCGTTTTTTTTTCATCTTTTTTGGGACGAGGCTGGTGACTCGCGGAGTCGACGATCGGAGCGGCGCAAACCGGATGCGTGAATATCACTGTCCGTTAGGTCCAAATCTGTGCTCTATCGTCCTTCCACTAAACAAACACAGGCTTAAAATCAAAAAGTGACGGAAGATAAGATGCTTGTAATTATGCATATCCTTGTCCCCCAAATCAAGCAACAGAAGGAGAAAGAAACCAACTTTAGTCTTGGAGCCTATATCTGGTAAAGGAAAACAGAAGAGGAAAGAAGGTAAAAGAAGCAGGACCAGACTTACGAGAGGAGGGAGGAAAACAGAGCAGGGTTGAAGAAAGTTGCGGCGGCATCTACAAGTTCGCGATCGATCTAGCTATACTACTGGAGAGTGATGCATGAAGCTGCTGAGGACCGGCCACCGCACTGAGAACTCAGAGCAGTGACGTTGATCAGTACTCCCACATGAGCGGCTCCTCCAGGCGGAACGCGCCGCCGCCGGCCACGTCGTCGTCGACGGCCCACGACGTCCCGCACGACAGCGCAGAGGACGGGTCGCATCTCAGGTCGAGGAGCAGGTCCGGGAGGTCGAACAGAGCCTCGTCCGGGTCCGGCACGGCGTCCTGCTGAAGAGGAGGAGGAGGCGGCGGCGGCGAGGAGAAGGAGGAGGCGCTGGCGTCGGAGCTGCTGCTGCTCTCTGGGCTCTTGGCATTGGCGTCGGAGGGGAAAACGGCGGCGGCGGCGAGCGCCGCCGCGGCCTGGACGTCCTTGGGCGCCGCGCTGGCCGGGCGCGGGAGCAGATGCGCCTGCCCCGGGAAGTTGAGGTGCGCGGCGCGGCCCTTGATGGCGAGCGCGGCCACGTCGTGCGCGCGCGCGGCCATCTCCGCGGTGGCGAAGGTGCCCAGCCAGATGCGGGACTTCTTGCGGGGCTCCCTGATCTCGGACACCCACTTGCCCCAGCTCCGCATGCGCACGCCGCGGTACGTCGGGTGCCGGCTGCCGTCCTTGCGCGGCCGCTTCTTCTGTGCCGCCACGGGAGAGGATAAGCAGGACGACGAGGAGGAAGAAGAGCCGGAGGGGGAGGTCGGCGAAGCCGGCTCGTGAGTATCGTCCATGGTTGCCGGCCCCCAGCAGCAGCCAGCAGCGGTGATGGTGGGGTTGTTTGGCTGGGTGACTTGGGACTTGGGAGTGGAGAACTGGAGACAGATGAGCAGAGGTGTGTGTGCTGGGTTTTATGGTGTGGCGCGGAGGGCAGAGGCGACGACGTGGCGTGGCAATGGAAGCAGATGGAGAAAGAAAAACCGGTGGAACTCATGTCGGAGAGGTCATGGTAAGGGGTAAAAATTATATTTTCTCTGTTTTGAAATAAATACCGTCTAAAATAAAAAAATCTAATTTATTTTAAATTAAATTAGCTATTTTAAATATTATTTAATTGAGAATAGAGAGAATAATATTTATATGATAAAGATCGTATGAATAGTAGAAGCTATAATTCATATGACCAATAAAAATATCATGTACACCTCAACAGTTCCAATTAAAACAATAAAATAATTTTACTGATGGCTACAACCGAACTTACAGTAAAGTAAGTTATTCAAATGAAAGACGATGAAAATCTGAAATGTATGCAAGCCATCCGAATGGTGCTGGACAAGGACTTCTTCAGCTGGCCCTTGTTCAGCAAGCCATCCACGGACGCCGATTCGTCGCGAAAGCATTATTTCGAGCCTGTCGATCGGCTCAAGGCGTTTTGTTTCGCCTTCGTGCTGTGTTACGTGCAGGCACCTCGCCATCAACGCAAGGTACCTTCGTTTCCGCTCGTCACTGAAGTCAAAATCACCACCTCTCAGACGCTCCCGTGGCCCGTTGCTCCGCGCACCACCAACGGCCCGGGGCACGTCGTGTTCGGAATGACGACGATCACGAACTAGCGCACATGTCGCGGAGACCCGGTCAAGTGCGCGGGCCGAAACCAGGCACGGGCGAACCAGCCAGGTCTCTGGGCCTGCCTCATGGAAGTTGCGCGACTGGGCGACAGGTTGCATCCACCGCGACATCAGGGTCGTCGCAGAAGCGATTCCGGCGACTTCACCATTTCCCGGCGTGAGTGCTCACCACAAGTGGCCGGTGGCGCACGCACGCTTGACTGCATGATCAACTTGGCAGTACGGAGAGGCAACAGATGCAGTGTCCGGCAAGAGGAGCAACAGCAAAGCAAGGCGAACAAGGAGCTACGCCATCACACCACCTCGTGCTACTACTACTACTACTAGTGCCGACTGCTAATCCACCGAACGGTGCTAGTGTAGAATACGGCCACCTCCCATCCGCCTTCTACACGATCGACCACCGATCAACCGATCATTCGCCGTCGCTGTGGCCGTACAACATAATTGGCTACCAGCACCCTCGCAAACTGTTACGTAATTGCTACTACCAGCGACTAAACAAACTGCAGGCAGGCCCTACCGCTACTAGTGAAAAGAACCAAACAATAAATCTCTAGTATCATTTACCCATTTGTAGTAGCAGCAGGGTACGGCTTCGATCTCCGGTGGTGCCCTGCCTGCGTTCGGCCAGCGGGACAGGAAGCCGTCCATCACTGCTCCCGTTCCCGTTTCGGTGATGGATAATCAACAACGGCCACTGATCATCGTCGTGGATTGCTTACTGCCGTTGCTAGCGAACACCTAATACCTATACTGCATTCTCGCGCTTCAGCGATGCGTGTGTACTGCCCCGTTGATCTCTCGACGTCCTCGTGCAAGCTGTCATGAGCGAGGACACCGCGTTTAATGATCGACCCTCAGTTGGTCTTCTGTACCTAACAGTTCTTTAACTCCATCTAAGACGGCGATGTCTAAATGCCTCGGGCTGGATAAGTTTCCCAGGTCGTACATTAGATCTTACTAACGTTCGAGCGGTGGAAATCACATTTTTATGAGCCGTGTTCCACTAGAGCATGCATTTAGGATGAGTTAAGACGAGGACGATGGCTTTTTTTGAGTAATAGTACGGCTCTCGTAATTGACTTGTTTTATTACGTGGCCGTTTCCCATCCTTACACTTAGCTTGTGGCGTCGTTAATTCCAAACACCCACTTGATGGTTCTTCAGATGGTTGTCTCAAAAGCAAGAAATCTGCTCCTGAACAATCTGCCCAGTTGGCCAGGTATATAATCTATTCCAATAGGAAAAGAAAATAAAAATTTGGGCTCTAGCGGAAATCCCATGTTTCGACCAAAAACCAATTTTTCTCCGGAATTGATCCTTTAGCTAAAGGTTGCATTGTGATGGGCCTTTCTTTCACTTTATCTTCTACGGTAAGTCCGCAATTTGTGAACAGGTATCAAATGACTCCAACTTAGCACAAAACTAAATTTTGCTCTAGTCCATCCCTAGCTAACTACTCCCTTCGTTCTGAAATAAATTAAGTTATTTTTTCTAAACGTCATTTATTTTAGAACTGAGGGAGTATATTTTTAGTTTGGGAGAACACTACGGTACATCTGAAGATTGTGAAGGAGGGGCTAGACAGAGTAGAAGAAAAACACTGAATGTGATCCAGTTACCATCCTCACGAGAAAGACAACAAATTTCAATTCATGGTGTTAGAAAGTAAAAATAAAGTAGCTAATAAGAAAGTTATCCTACTAATTAATTAGAGGGAGCAATTAACACACAAACAAAGGGTTAGAAGATCTGAAATCTTTCAAAAATTACACCCCCCATCATAGTATGTTTTCCCCGGGGAACCCATTATAGTATGTGAGCTCAAATCAAGTTGTTTTTAGAGCAAATTCCTTATTTGCTACTAGAAGCTATACTTTTTCCTTATTTTGCCATTCAAAATATGTATTTTCCTTTTCTGCTCTTGGTTTAGATATTTCATCCCTTAAGTGGCCACACACACATACATATTTTTGTTTACTTACAATCAGTTGAAATGTCACATCATGCCCATGAAAGAAAGAGTTGCAATGTTGGATTTGCCAAATAGTTCTTCAAATTAAGACGTGCAACAAGCACGTTGAGTCAATAATAGTATAATACGCCCACATGACCAACCACACAGAAGCTGCCATTTTCTACTACGTCGCGCACGGCCGGGGAGCAGGACAAGACGACGCTTCGATCGGCTGCCGGCTGAACAGTAAACAACTGATGCTCCATATAACCAGCCAAATCATGCACGACACATCTGATGACGACGCCCCATATAGCACGCATTGGAAAACCTAGTACATGATGCTCCTGGACTGTTGCACACCACGCACGCCACTGCAACTGGCCCCTTAGCGTAGCCAGCCACTACATTGCATGGAGGCCCATTATTTAATCAGCGTGACTAGATGTGATTAAGAAGCTACTGACCTCGTAGCGCAACGCAATGGCGTGGCTCCGTATCGGTCATACCTAACCTCACCGTGTGTAGATTTTCTCGATGCCTTCTACTGAGGCAGGCAGCCGCAGCCCCCACTTGCATTGCCTCACCCACCATGCATGCATCCACATAGAGGTAGTAGTAACCACTGAACCTCAGCTCGTGCCAGCAACAACTACACTTCACTTTAATAATCTGGTTTATACTAATACTAACCTTCGGGGGTGGCTAAAATCTCTGGGCGTACAATATTGTTGTGTAGGGATCGCTGCTGCATCATTTGTAACGACTGGAGAGGTGAGCGACCATTGGTCCAGGAGAAAGCTTGACGGCTCAAGGATAGCAACAGACAGAACGGTTGTTCGCTTTGCTCTAAAATATTCTTCGTGCGTTGCATTACTGAGTCCAGTAAAACGCGGTTCGTGCGGGAGCGCATATATAAAATGATAGAAATGAACTGACAGAATTACAGTACCGGGATCATGAGCAGAACTTGCTGATAAGGACATTAGTTTTTATAAGATACTTATTATAAATACGAATGCCCTTATTATAAGATACATCATCCATTAGTTCTTATTTCATTCTAGTTAGTTTATTTTTGAATAAATCAGCTTCAAATAAAAAAGAACAGAGAGAGTATCACAATACTAATCTTATGGACCTAATGATTTGTAATGGGATAAAAATGGATTCTGTCTGGCAACATTAGCAATGGACCGAATGATCTGTAATGGGATACGAACAGAGCATGCACTCCATGGTCACATTGGCAAGGTTAGTAACAGTACCACACGCCCGCATTGGCTAGAAACTGAAAAATAATAATGAAACGATATACTTTTGTGCATGCACTGGCCTAACCCTCGGGCGTCAATGTTCCCAGAGAAGCAGGGGCTCCTCGAAGGAGAGTTCGACGGCGAGGTCATCCCACGGCGAACCACAATAAGACGGCAGCAATGGCGGCGGCGAGAACATGAACCCGAAGTCCAGAAGAGCGTCCGGTACGTCGAGAAACGTGCAGTTTAGTCCCACGTCGCCACCCAAACACAATGGATGTGCATTTGCAATGTTGCGGTCTGGCGTTGCTTGTTCACGCGGCAGCTCATCCTCCTTCTCATCAGCGTCGACGGCATCGACGTGGCAGCAGGGTGGGTCGGGCGAGGCCGCCGTGGCAGCGGCGAGCGCGGCTGCGGCCTGCACGTCCTTGGGCGCGGCCGACACGGCGTGCGGCAGCTCGTGCGCGAGCTCGGGGAAGTTGAGGTGCGCCGCGCAGCCCTTGATGGCGATGGCGGCGACGTCGTGCGCGCGCGCGGCCATCTCCGGGTTGTCGAACGTACCGAGCCAGATGCGCGACTTCTTGCGCGGCTCCCGGATCTCGGACACCCACTTGCCCCAGGCCCGCATGCGCACGCCGCGGTACGTTGGGTGCTTCAGGTCCCTGCGCGGCCGCTTCTTGCCGTTGCCGCCGCTGGCGATGACGCGGCCCGGCGACGCGCTCAGGGAGCTGGAGCCGGAGTTGCTGCAGCAGGTGCACTCATCCGCCGAAACCTGAGGCGACGGCACTTGCTCTAGTTCCATCTGACGTGACAAGTGTGAAGATGACGATCAAGGAGTCCGCTGGCTACTCAGCGTGTCTTCTGTTTCAACTTGGAACGGTTCGATGCGAGTTGCATGCAGTTGCCGGCATTGTCATGCGAGGCACCGTTCCTTATATATCCTGGCTACAATAGTCCTGATCTCCCAAAGTCAATGTGGAAACAGCAATTGGAGCGGCATAAATTTCATTTCCTCTTCCAAAGAAAGTGAATGACATAGCAGACAGAGAGCACGTTACGCACTGACGCGCTTCTGTGGTGGTCATTAGTCTACAGAAGTACTGAACACGCTTTTGATTTCAGTACGATTTGTTGGGTCTCTGCCCCAGACCCCCAAGCGCACAGAAGTAGTTCGTGCAACATGTGCGTGCGTGTCTTGTATTGGACGGGTTAATGGTTAAAGTAGCCTGAAAAATTCCATGCAAAGGCAACCTCCGTACAAATCCGTGGGCCCGTTACCGAGTTTTAGAATGCATGCAATCCTTATGCACAGATGAGAAAGATTTGGGGGGCTCTGCTACAGCATTTTCCGCCATTATACAATGCCAACGAGGGAAATGCTAAACCGTGTCAACCAGCAGAGAGAATTGTGTTTGTTAAGGGCCGGAAAGCAGGATCGAAGTATTGACGGGCAAATAATGCAAAGCAAAAGCAGCATGCTTTGCTGATACTGAATTAAACTATTGCGTCGCGCCGTGCATTATGATCCGTCTGACAAAAGTACTCAATATAAACACTCCAAGATTCCAGCGCGGGATCCGAAACATTAAGAAATCCTATTGGAGGAACTTGTGGCGAGCTTTGGAGATACTGTGCTTCGTAAGATCACACTAAAAGTTCTAATTAGGAGGTTTGTTAACCCGTGACCAACCAAAAACTCTTCTGAAGAAAAGCCGGGACGAAACAATCGTTTCGGTCTCTGGCTCAAGCTTTCCGGTTTGTCCGAAGAGAGTTTACTGTGACCAAAACGCGATGTAAACTGTAACCTTGACATGTTAATTAACCTACCCGGTCAAGAGCACATGTTATCGACAAAAAAAACGTTGCACACAACCCGAGATGATAGATTGAATATAATTGTCACACACGTGATGTGTGCAACGCGAGGACGACTATTAAACAACAAGGAGTGAAAAAATGGCGACCGATAAAGTACATGCAGGACGGTTCCTATCGCCATATGGACGGCAGCTGAAGGTTATCGAAAGCATATTATAGTTGCAACTGAGAAGCGAGGGTATTTTGTTATAGTATCGCACAAACACGTTTAACGACGGCGCTTCACATGGGACTTGGTTTAGTTCCAACTAGACCTTCCTCTGCTTTGCACGGTCTCCTCACCTTTCTGGCCGATGGAAATTGCTGGCCCGTTGAACGCGCCACTGGTGGACTTTCTAAAAAAAAAAGAATGCGCCACTGGTAGCAGTAGAGACAACAGGGGATATGACAGAACGAGATCTGAGAGCAAGAGAAATACACAGCTAATTGTATTGATCAATGTGGGGTTATATGTATAGGCACGCTGACCTAAACGTGCTATGCATAGGGCTGGTAAAGGGCTTTGAGCTACGTACTCTTTCACAACTTGCGCCGGTTCTTATTACATGTTAGATCAAAAGTAAATATAAATTCGGCTTAATCCTAATTTTGTCCGTTCCTTAACACGGCTAATTCATTTTTTCAGTTCGTGCAAGGCATACAAAGTCTAACAGAACCATTCTATAACGCCTAGTTGTTCACAAAGCCCCAGTGAAAGTGAGATCGAAATGAGCATGACGTGCTCATTTGCATCCAATTGCAAAGAGTGGTTGTTAGGACGTCAACGAATCCAGTAAAGAGTGGTTAACACTACTACGTCTACATATAACTTCCATGCAGTGGTCGTTTTCTTACAGCAACTGGGGAACGAAACGATATGGTTATAGGGACAGACGGCTGGCTAAAAATAATTGGTGGAGCTCGTTTTTAGAAAGCTACGCTTCTACCGATCGACGCAGCATAAAATTGTGCGAGCAGAACGGTATAATCAATAATTATATTAGAGTTACTAATACAGCGCACACGCGACAGCTCGCACGGTGAGACTAATAGCTTGACGGATCTGCGCGCGATGCATGCATGCATGACTGTCACATGCAGGAACGGTACAAATAAAACGTCCATCGAGATCTCTCTGTCTGTACAATTAGTTCCACGAATTTTTTGGCGGTTTGATCGGATTAGAAAACGACTGTTGACCAGCTGTTATTGTGGTGGTCTGTCATTTTTCGTCTCTTTCGAGTGTTCCGTGGCTTTAATTTTGCGTAGGTATAATTCGCGTGAGCGTCTTTGGGTTTCAACTTTTCCTGGGCAAAAGCCACATCTGATTGGTCAGAGATTCATGTCGGACGACGACTGCTATATATGATGGGAGAAGTTTTCGGAGAACAAAATGGCTTTGCTTTGTCCATATTCTCATTCAGTCTGTTTCGAAGAACAGAAACGGTAGCCCGGTAAGACAAAAAAAGAAACGGTAGCACAGCACAGCTCTTGTGGATCATATGTGGTTGCACCAACATTCCGTTGAGCGCGATCTTACCATCCGATTAGCTAGGTGCACCGCATCCAAAATCTCCACGCAGCAATTGAGCCAGCAACGAACGGTCCCCGGCACCATTCGCACCCACCGTACCGAGTGTCGCCGGAACGGCCGGCCGGACCGCACGGCGACAAGGCTCCCGCGGCATGGGATCCTCGCAGAGCATCGATGGCACGAGACGGCCGGCCTGTATGATTAACGCAATCCTGCGTCGTTAATTAGACGCTGGTGCGGGAGACCCACCAATCGCAATCGACAGGCCAGCCAAGCCAACCTGGCCACTGCTGCACTGGCCGATGCAGGTCGATGCCAATGCGCGATTCCTCGGTGGTGTTGGTGCTACTCTGGCCATGTGATTTGGTCGTCCTCGCATGGCCCCGTGGCTACGTGTTAACCCGAGATCCTTCATCTGCGACGACACAACAAGAGCCTGAAACAATTAATCAGAGGAGAAGAACGGTAGATAGATGCGGAGCGCTACTGAAAACAGGCCGTGGTCGCGGAGAACACGGAACATACCAGCCACGCCAATGGGGCGCGTACAGGAGCCGGTAATGGCGTGCCGATTTCCTGCACCTAACCTAAATGGGATTGGCCGGTCCCTAACTCGTCAGGGCTCGGATGGCGGAAGAGGACAAGAGGATATTGCGCGCTTCAGCTTGGAACTTTCTGTGCTGCTTCCCTCTTCCATTGTTTTTTTTAATGGTGGATCCGTCGACCCCTTCGCTTCCGTGGTTAAATTTTCCGTGTGCTGACCTTGGCTAACGTGGTACAGCTAGTCTGTACCGAACCGACCAGGATATAGTATTACATGTTCAGTCGAGTCAGCATCGGCACGTAGAGAGAGAAGGAAGAGTGAGAGGGACAGGTTGCCCAGTTGGCGTAAGTTAACAAGACTTAGTCTCCCTGGTCACAACAAGGACTTGCCAGCAGCAGCAGCAGGATCGGAGCGTTGTGAACTGGAGCTGTCTAGTGAGAATCCGAGACGTTTACATGACGATGAACCCTGTTTCGCCGGCCCGGCCATAATAAAACGACGCGCGAACGGCTGGCAGCACATCACGTACACGTAGCAATAGCCTCGATGTTTTGCAATTTTAGGGTACAAACAATGTCACTGTTTGGATCCTCTCTCTAGTAACGCAACGGCAATCTGCTGCAAATGCATTATACAGCTAACAGTAAACGTCTTTTCTCCTGATGCATAAATAACACGATATACTATAGAAAGAACACAAGCTCCTTGGCCATCAAATCAAGCGCGGGCACTACTATTTAATTTTAGAATAACATATGGTGTGGCGGTAGATCATTTACCCCCGCTCTTCCTTTTTGCTTGGGATTAGATATTCAGAAAGGTATAGGTAGCGCCGTAGCGGTTACTTAGAAGAAGAAAAAAAAGTCGAAAAAAAAGAAGACGAAACAAAGGTAGAGAGGTAGCTACTCGGCCCACAGGAGTGACCCCTGCATCCCAGCTACGTCGTACTCCTCGGCCGCCGCCACTACTTCCGGCCACACAGGTGACCACCACAGCCCGTCCCTCAGGTCGAGGAGAAGGTCCGGAAGGTCGAACAGCACGTTTTCCTGCCCCCCGTCGGAGTTGGCACGCACCGTTTCCGTGCAGGCCTTTCCCGGCGACGACGGCAGCTCGGCCGACGACGCGTCGACGTCGCACTGCGCTGCCGCCGCTGCCTGGGCGGCCGCGGCCTGGATGTCCGCCGGGGAGGTGGACGCTGGGCGGGGCAGCTCGTGGACGCGGTCCGGGAAGTTGAGGTGCGCGGCGCGGCCCTTGATGGCGAGCGCGGCCACGTCGTGGGCGCGCGCCGCCATCTCCGCGGTGGGGAAGGTGCCCAGCCAGATGCGCGACTTCTTGCGGGGCTCCCGGATCTCCGACACCCACTTGCCCCAGCTGCGGCGGCGCACGCCGCGGTACGTCGGGTGCTTGAAGCCGCTCCTCCGCGTGGCGCCGGACGCCGCCTGGGCCTTGGTGTTGCCGCCGGCAGCGTTGTCGTCGGTGCTGCAGCAGCTGCTGCTCTCCTCGCCGCGGCCATTGCTGCCGGCAGTATTGTTGCCCGCTTCTACTTCCTGGCAGTCTGGCGAAGAGGCTCTCTTGCGCTTCGTCGTGGGTTTGGAGTTCTTGGCCAGCTCTCCGTTGTCGAGGGAGGAGGAGGAGGAGGAAGAGGTGGGCGAAAGAGAGGAGGAAGAGCTGGTGGGTGCATGGCTTGCGTCTGATTCCATGGCTATTTGGGCTGTAGCTTGGAAAACAATGTGAGGGAAGCGTGGGGGAGTAGAGTGCGCCCTGCTATAAATAGTGGCAGTGCTGCCTTGGTGGGGTATGACTTTGTTTTTCTTCCTTACCTTTGCAACATTATAGAATTAATAATAAACGTTATACTGCTTTATAGAATGCAATGGGGGAGCATAGAGCTGCCAAGTGGTGGTCTTGCTTGCATACAAAAGATTGTTTCTTGGTACAGAACTACTTTTAATGTGCCTACAAAAGTCATTGAATTATTTGTACTATCCATGTGATTTGTATACAGAAGGCTGCAGGTATCGCCATTAATTTAGCGCTAAAACTCAACGGGCTTAAGAACGGAGTTCTTCTGCCTGTGTAAAAGAAAACTCATCCCTGAAAGAGTCAGTATGCTAAAATTATAGGACCTATATGCAGATTCTAACCAGTCAGTCTTATTCTTACCGGGGGAAATAGATTAACCTGTTAGTTTCAAATACAATACTCCAATTTCTGAACCAGTTGATCAAAGTTATACGGCTCGGCAACGATGCGTCATATCGAGACCGGAAGAGCCCCCGAATACAAGTGGTGCTGCTGCTTGCAAACCAAAAAAAAAAATCGCGGGCGCAGCGCGATAGATGTAGTAAAATCGTGGGTGCGTGGCTGCCGGCCGGCGCATTGCCCGGGCGCCCAACCTCCCGACAACCAGAGTCCAGAGGAGAGGAGTCGAGCTGGACAAATCTGGAGCAGCAGCACATCTCGCCGGAAAACCGGTCGCAATTTGGCTTCGTTTCTGTCAGGTCTCGCCTTTGACTTCCCTTCCTTCGCTCGAGTAAGTCCTGATCTCCGACTGCCGGACAAGGATGAGGTTAGGCCATGGCTCACCGTCCTTGCCGAATTTTTTCAATTCCGGCTGATTGGGAACTCTCTTGCTGGCTCTGTGGCGTGCGGAACTGCAGATCAAAACGGATGCCACCAGAAAACCGATGGCTTTCTCTAACAGCGTGTTCCCAGGTTACGGTAGAACGGAGATAAAACTTAAATGCCGCGAAGAACTTGCCTTTGCTGCGAAAGATTCCTTGCACGCGTTCGCGTCGCGCGCGTTGCCATCCTACGTGGTGCGCTCGTGCGCCGCACTGAGAGCACTCAGAGCAGGGTGTTGTAGTAGCAGAAGCTTCGGTAAGATTAATGAACATATCCATTCGTAAAAAAAGGAGAGTAACGAATGTATCATGAGGTAACAGGAGTGCTTAATTAGCGGTACAGCTCGCGCTAACGAACCCGCACGGTTTTTTTCGTTAATCACGCGAGCGTTGTCCCTTGCACGATTCCCGTCACCCCGCGCACTCCATGGGGCCACGGGGGACTCTTCTTCCCGGCAATCTAGCTACAGCGCCCGTTCTTCTGTTTCGCGCGCCTTGGCCCTCTTCCCGGAGCAGGTTCCGCGAGGGAGGGGTCATTTGTCTCGACGCCGAGAGCGGGAGGGAGAGATCACCAGCGCCTCGGCATCCAAGCACCGGCCCTGTGCCTGTGTGCGATGCGAGAGCGGCGAGGCAGCGTACACCAGCGGCGGCGCGCCCTGCGATCCGAAGCGACGATCGGCGTAGGTGAAGAGGGCGAGGCACGCACGGCACGGACGTGGCGGCCCTTCCATTCCATCGCGTACGTTGCGGTGCGCCGCGGTTAAGGGTCAAGCGAACTTCGCGAGCGTCCGCGCCTAACCTGGCCTCAATCCGCCCAAATCAACGGCGGGTTCGGCTGCACCAAACAACGACCGAGCTGGCGCGAACGCATAACTATAACTACTTCTAAGTAACAGAGCTTGTCCAGCTGTTGCATTCACAGCTGCCGCGAGACCGTTCTACGACAGGTTCAGGTGCACGTACGTATCCTGGGCGAGTAGATCGTGCCAACGTTTCTGGCTCCTACATGCAAGTAACAACTCGCCGTCAAAGTTGTCCCGTGCGTGTCGTCTGCATGCCCAATGCAGCTTCCGTGTCAGCTTGATCGATTCTACCGGCTTCAGCTTCACCGAGCCAACGCGTCGAGCCGTTGATGATACTGCAAGATGCATGGACTCTACCAGTCCAAAATGTGAGCTGTACGGAACCACGCTAATAAACTACAGCTAGTAGGAGCTAGCACTCTACGGCTAGTTCCGTTGCTTAATCTGACGACTCCCGGCGCGTGAGAGTCTCGCCAGCTCGACTTGCGAGCTTAATTAGGAACAGATGGTCATCAGCAAATAAACAACCGCAAGCGCACGCTCGCAGCGATGGCACCAAGAACAGGAGTTATTACCACTGCTCGCGGCAAGTAAAGAAACCAACGCGGGACGTTGCTCTCTCTATCTCTCTCCGGTCAGCTTAATTAGGAACGCTGCCCACGGCGGGCGGGCATGGCCATCAATGCGAGGCACCCCGTTCTAACAGCCAAGTTACTACTGCATCGGTAAGTTCGCCTGCAAACCAGAGCTCCATCACGTCAATGGCCACAAGCCCAGAAACAGTAACAGTCCTATAGTATACTGCTCCCAGCCGGCTCCCGATGTTATCATCTCCCCGCGTTAACCATCTCCGATGATGTGCAGTACAGCCGAGCGGAGACGAGAGGGCAACGCTGTCAACGGAACAGGCTGTAACAGCTCTAGTTTAAGACGTCCAGTGCCTATGCCGTCCTCGTGCACCAGCAACGAAAAATGCAGAGCTTGGCAAGACCAATGGAGCCATTAAACCCTGACCAACTTGTGGCGTCACAGGTAATTAACCAAACCTCTGCAAGTACGGACCAGTAATAGCACGCCGTAGTACCTTGAAAACACGCAAGGATTGGCATGCGATTTTCTGTTGATGTCAACTTGTCAAGAAACCAGAAAGCTAAGCAGCCATTATCTGTTCCCGGTACGGTGCTGTTTGGGTGCGGGCAACGGGTTACGTGGCCGCTCTGTCTTTGCATTCTTCTTCCTCCGGTAAAGTTTAGCCGCGACGGTGATGGCATCAGCGAGGACGCCAGCAAATGCCTTGCCTGCACGGTATCCTGAAACTTTATTTTTGGAAACAGCGCGAGTACTGAAACTTGTACTTAAAGTCAGAAAAGGGACAGAGTATCATGAATTTTCAGTCCATTGTCAACAGAGGCCAGCTGGTTTCTGGAATTCAGCCAACCTTTAGGCCACTAAAGTATGAATCACAAAACCAAGATGCTTGCACAAAGCTCATGGACTTCATTGCCTGTTTCACAGCATCGAGTCTCATTTTCATACTCTAGTTTCAACTTCTCAAATAGTGACAGGCCTGATACCCAGCAGAATGCCATCGCACCAAATCATTACAGAAATATCTCCAGATTCCTAGCTAAGCAATTATCACCATAGGTTTGCACTTTGCAGTGAAATTAGACTGTTTGACCAATACAAACTCTGAGCTACAACTGCTTGTGTATAAGGCACAGAAAGTTAACCCATGTATTTACGTTACAATACAACAAGACTCAGATGTAAGACAACAGAAGGCCACACATACATTATTAAAATTATCACACATCAAGAACTGCTTGAATCTATGTATTGCTTACTATCGTTTTAAGATACAACATAAAGCATAGTCATACTTCTTACTTCTGAGCACACTGTACTCTTGGAGCAGCATCCTCTTCATCCCTGTCATATGCTTACTGTTGCCTTTGATACTGCCTGCGCCTCATCTCATCTTCTATGTTGACATCATGCATGATTGTCTCCTCGCACTGGTGACTGGTCCAGCTCCATGTCTGTCGATTGCCCCCCAACCTTTCGTGGAAGGATCTTCTTGAGTGCGCAGCATTGGTCTGAGGAGAGCGCACCAGCTTCAGGAAACTCTACATTGAATTCCACAAAGAGACGACCCTTCATGAAAGGCCTGCCATGCTGTGGCATACCCTGCTCGTTTATGGCCTTGTATTGACCTATTTGTACAAAGTATATAAATTATACCATCTCCAAGAGTCTAACCAATAAGAATTTTGAGAGCAAAGCAGATGTCTGAGGCGGAAAACAGAAAAAAATATATGTGAGGGACCATACCAGGGTTAATAATGTCGCCAGGATTGGATTTTATTAGAAGCTGCCTCCCGTCAAGATAGGTCAGAACAAATTGGAATCCGCATAAAGCTTCAGTCCGAGAAATTGTATGCTCAATAAATAGGTCATCAAATTTCTCTTAAATCTTGGGTGTTCTTTAACTTGCAAGATAAAAATAATATCTCCTCTCACTGTGTAAGGCTGCAAAGAAATGAAAGGCATATTAAATTACTAGTTAAATAGGGACACATGCGGTTAAGAATAGTTTGGTGGATGTACATATGTCTGTATCCTATTGTGATCAAATAGAGGCAAGATAAACTCACAGTTTCATCAGCTTAAACCTGGAATACAATCCTTTGACCATGCTGCACCCCTTTCTCAATATGCACCTCAACTATCCCTATCACTTACGATCCCACCTGGTCATACAAGATTACAATCATGGACTGGTTCAAGCAAAATGTATTTTGCAGGAGGATATACAAACAGCCATGGATGCAAAGATGGAACGGTTGTAGCATACCTGACCCTCTACATTCAGGACAAACAGTGTTCATCTGTTGGATCATCCCTATTCCTATGTCTTGTTATAGCCCTCATCCCTACACCATGAAAACTCTAGCATGTCGGCATGTCCCAGGTGCCCCAGACTTGGATCCTTTTATGAAGAAGCAAAAAGAAGCATCTGTCACCGCAACGCGGAGGGCCGATGGACGTGAGGAATCTCCGTAGATTCTACGGGCGCTCATATGCGCCGCCTCCAAGCTTAGGCTGTCCGCACTCGTCGTACACTAAAACACTATCCTAAAAAAAATATTCCTACATCTTTCTAGTACAGGAGGTAGAGTCTCTCCACTTATGTCCTAGAGGTCCTAGGTTCGAATCAGTCTCCTTACAAAAAAAGCAAGGGGAAGACTACCTAGAAATCCCCTTTCCCAGATCCTACAACGTGTGGGAGTTTTAGTATGCCCCTTTATCTTTCTAGTACACTTTAAAATATTCTCTTTGTTTACAGCACATATTCCCACGCTCTTCATTTTCTAAATATCTCCCGCCGCTACCTACTGCTGCAGCCCCTTCCAACCCCCTCCGCTCCTTTTTCTGTGTGCTCTCGCTTTGGCGCATGCCTGCAGCGTGCTGGCACTTAGCGCACGCTTTTCCGCTCGCCGCTGCGAGCCACGCGCGCGAGCGCAACGCCAGAGGTGGCGTCCCGCACCTTATGGCTTAGAGCGGTGCGAGCAGCCTTATCGCGTGCGCGTCGGCGCCGGGTAGCCGGCGGCGTGAACGGTTCTTGTTTGTTGCGAATACTAATAACGGAAGGGGTCCTACGCGAAAGCCCCGCCCCTCCTTATGTGGGTTAATCCAAACCGGTATATTCCAATCCGACGGTCAGGGTAGACCCCAAATTGGATCACGATCCAATTTTTGGTGGGCTTGACCGGAAAGCCCATGTAACCGAAGCCCACCTCTGCAAGACGTCCCCCGGCCGCAGCTCGAGGCCTCGTGGACCGCGCATTTCGGACCTGACGGCCCGTCACGGCCAGAGATCGGATCGCGATCCAACCCGGTATGGGCCGTCAAGGATTATTCCGCGCGGGACGGGCTGTCCCCGCAAGACCGCCTACACTGTCGGGCCTATTCTAGCCCGCACGTCGTGGTCAGACGGTGAAAGAGGACCAACATCCTACGCTCCGCCGAGCGAGTGGCCAAAAATTCAGGCGTTGGGAATTGGATTGCCGTCGGATCACGAATCATATCATCAATCCTTCCAGTCACATTGCAACCACAGAATTTGGAAGTACATTTAAAAGTTTTGAAACTGGATTGGAAAGGCTTGGATTTGAAGCGGAAATCAATAAAGACAGACTTGTTGGTAGTAGTGAACCACAAGTTTATGTGAAACATATAATTCATCGGAGAACTAGAGGTCCTGTCCTGCCATTTCGGTGGCACACTTGCGTCAAAGCATCTGTTCTTTGCATGGCTGTTGCCTTAGTATATGGCAGGAGAATGCTTGTACAATATGACCCGGTACAAGGGAATCTGAATCTGTGGAGACATGGTTGAGCAATTAGGTGGTCGATACACCAAGAAACAAAAAGATGGGAAGGAAGAAAGAACTTGTTTTCAGGAGAACACTGACATCCTACAAGTTTGATCTTTCTTATCTGCTCAAGGATTGATAGTTGGGTGACATTGCAGTTGCAGAAAGAATAAGCAGCGAGCTGCTGATGAAGATTGCAGGAGACTACCACAAGTGGTGACGAAAGGTTCTACAGGATTAGGGCATCTGCAAATGTTGGATGATCTACAGTGCTAGTTACATGACAGTGGGCAAACAGAAAAAAAAATCAGGTCAGGAAAACCAGGACACTCGCCCGTATTGCCCTATGGCTAGTAAGTACATGGACTACATTTTTTTTCTCTTGACACGACATGGGCAGCATTGTTACATGACAGTGGGCAAACAGAGAAACAGACTCAAAATTAGAAGAGGAGCTAATAAGTAAAAAAAATGGCTTCACAAATGATGAGTCTTGCCATTGAGAGATTATAGTTTCCGGTAGAAGCGATGTTGCTAAATTTGCCACATCCACTTAAAAAGATCTCATGCTGATCGGAGTTCCACCATTCAGAATGGCATTCTCCTACCTCTATCAAAACGGAAGCATGTCCATATCCAGCTCTCGCCGTCATAGTTCGAAGTTTGAACAACAATGTGCTGGCAGATTAGTCTCCTCCCACCCGGCGAGGAGGAGCTCCCATCCACCTCCGGAGGCTCTCGCCCACGCCCTTCATCCCCTCCACCTGCAGATGCACGCAGCACGCGCACCAGATCAGCGCAAATTCGTCGCAGCAGAATCGCAGGATTGACGCGCGAGGGAGCTGAGTTTTGGCCCCGCGGTCTTACCGATCCGACGCCCGCGGCAGATACTCCCGCGGTGACGGCGGTCGCGCCGGTGCCGACGAAGAGGCTGGCGATGGCGAACGCCTTGAACGGCATCGCCATCGCAGAGCCGCCCCTGCTCCGCCGAAACCACGCCACCCCGGTCGCTGCCTGCGCCGCGCTCGCCGCCGCCCACCACGGCCAGCTCCTCCACTCACAGTCGCCGGGGCCCCGCTCGCCCATCTCCACCGTCGCCGCCGCTAGGGTATTAGATGGTCGCCTGTGAGTGGAGAATGGAACGAACGCGAAAAGTCACCGACACGTTGGACCATTATGTGTTTCTCGTCTTCCGATTCACTGACATGTGGGACAGAATTCTCACACAACGCGCCTCTATGTACCAATCGCTGTGAGAGTCAGCGCCCATCACTGAAACCAGTCACCCGCAAAGCTTCCATGGATCCCAAAGCGTGGAACTCTCTTCTCGTAGGGATCCTTCTTCTACGGTTCAATTGGTGCTCGGTAAGCGTAGGTCCAATCGATTCGGTTAGATTAGGTTGTGGAATCTGATTTGGTTTATGACCTTGACGGTCCTTTGCTGGGCGCTTTGGGGGTTAACTAAGGCGGCGGGTGGCGGAGGGCCGGAAGAAGGGGACGGGGTGTTTCCGGTGGTGGTGAGCACGTGGCCCTTCCGGGAGGCAGTCAGGGCGGCCTGGGAGGTGGTTTCGGTCGCTGATGGAGCGGGGTCGGCCGTGGATGCTGTCGTCGCCGGCTGCTCCGCGTGCGAGATTCTCCGCTGCGATGGCACAGGTCAGTCTCTTTCCGTGGCGTTTCCTTGTATAGTTGAGCGATGCCACGATTGTAGCTCACAAAGTCGCTAAGTGGAAATCGATCTATTGTTGTATGAATCTTATAGTGACGAAATTCCATGATATACAATGTTACACCAGACTAAAAGCCATATCACTTAGCTCCAGAACACAATATAACACCAGGAACTCCTATTAAAAATATTTAAAATCAAACGTTGAAATACTTCAACTGATTTTGGTTTGTTTGTGTTATATGTTGCTCAATGTCAGCATTGCTGATTGCATCAGTGTCTCTGTTCTATGATCATATTGCTACCTATGTTACTGTCGGCTAATGGTTCCTCTGTTAGCCTCTTCACTATCAGATATGTTGATTAGTAGGTTAACACCATGCCGCCTTTGTAAGAGCTTTCGTCTGGGTACCTTCATAGATTTCTCTTTTCTAGGTGTCATCATAAGGGCTGATGCTCGAAAGATCTTTAAATTTTGCATTATAGTAAAGTGAATTTGGACCTCTTGATGAGCCATGTGTGCCGTTCTGCCATAAATCTGTCATAATTTAACGTTTAGACATTCTTGCAGTTGCAGCCGAAATCTCGAACCATTCGATTTGATTTGAGCCTCCCTATTTGTATCTTTGTTTTTTTATGAATAAATAAATGTGCAGTAGTTTTATGCCCCGGACCCTGCGCAAGCGGGAGCTACATGCACCAGGCTGCCCTTTCTTTTTTAAATAAATGTGCAGTAGTTTTATGCTTAAATAGGATATTTTCGGTGATTGGTGGCCTCATTTTTACAATGCTCATATTCATAGTATCCAGAATGCACTTTTCCTCATGTATTATACTCTTTAATGATGTGTCTGCAATCTGCATACATGCATTGGAATCGAAATTACTTGACTCAACAAAGTCAAATAATTGTGATATATGGGTGCTAATCTAAATAATAAGATAGATTTGAGGTGTCAAGTTGGTGGCACTACCTTGTTTGAAAAATAAATGGAGACAATAGCCTACTCATTACAATTACAAAGATAATCACTCCACACAAAAAAAAATTAATTTCTGCCTATGTCACGTCGATAATATGAAACTGCAGTTGTTATGATCTGCTTAGATAACTAGTGTTTTTTCTTCAGAAATATTCTTCTTGTGTTGGTATCTTTTCACTCGTAATCCATTTTAAGAAAGTTATGGTCACACAGCACACACTTCTTATCTTAAATACCAATTGCCTTTTTTTCCATGCCTCATGTATCAATCAACTTGGTTTTGATTTTTGGCTTTTTACATACAGTTGGTCCAGGTGGAAGCCCAGATGAGAGTGGCGAAACTACATTAGATGCTCTTATCATGAATGGGGTAACAGCTGCTTATTCATGCTGAAGTGCACCATTTCATACTTGCATAGTTTATGTAATATATTGTATTATTTCTGCTTAAGGAAATTGGCAGGCAACAATGGAAATTGGAGCTGTGGCTGCCATGAGATATGTTAAGGATGGAATCAAGGCAGCAAAATTGGTAATGCAGCACAGCAAGCATACTCTGCTTGTTGGAGATAAGGCAACATCCTTTGCGATTTCTATGGGTCTTCCAGGACCAACTAACCTGAGTTCACCAGAGTCAATTGAGAAATGGGCAAATTGGAGACACAACCACTGCCAACCTAACTTCTGGAAAAATGTCGCTCCTGCCTGTAGCTGTGGCCCATACCGTCCTATTACCTCAATTTCAGTTGAATCGGAGGACTCTGTACAGCATGCTGTGCAGGGGAGTCAAGCAGGTGTCTGCCAAGGATGGTATCAAAATGGTAATTTAATGGAACCAACAAACTCCCATTTGAAGTTCATTAATCGCCACAATCATGACACAATCTCTATGGCTGTAATTGACAAGGTGACTAATATATATTTACATTCAGTATAAATTAACACTTTTTGCAGTTATGGAAAACTAATATGGTGTTGTTTTCTGTAGATGGGTCACATAGCAGTCGGGACATCTACCAATGGTGCTACATTTAAAATTCCAGGAAGGTGAGCACTTTGCATTCTGTCGTGCAACTTCACACCACAATCTAGCACTGACCCATTTTCAGCTAGATTGCTAGCACCTTTTCTTCAGCTTTGCACGTTATTATCCTCTCTCATTTAATGCATCCAATTCCTTTGGGGTGCAATGTTGCTATTTTATGCTTCTCTGTAAATCCTTTTTGAATGTGGTATCTAAAAGATCATCTGGTCTTTTTAAACTTGACTGAAGCAGTATTGTCTACTTGAAGTTTGTGGTGTTATTGTTGTTATATAGCATGTGTTTTTTTTTGCATTTTTGTGGCATTTTTGAAACCTGTTATTCTCTACGCTCAAACATCCAGAATAGGCCTCCTTTTATGATCCTTGGAATCCACTATATCTTTATAAACCTGAATTTTGCTCAGTGAACTGCTGTTAAGCCTATAGGCCACTTTGCTTGGCATGGCACCAGTCTATACATCATTGTATCATCTATAACCTTTAAATAATCAAGAAGAATTGCTTCCAGAACTGGTCAACTAGGAACCCTATATTTCATTAAACACTCTATATATTTGACAACAGGATGGACTTGATGAAGCATTTTTAGTTATTTTCTTGATAGATGGTACTGGCCAATCATTTGATTGCAGGGTAGGTGATGGGCCAATACCAGGTTCCTCTTCATATGGTGATGACGAAGTGGGGGCTTGTGGAGCAACTGGTGATGGTGATATTATGATGCGCTTCCTTCCATGGTAATGAAGAATTGATTTGTGTTACAAGTTTCTTGATATTTCAGATCTGGCGATATGCAATAATGATCATTAGATCATATTTGCACATACAAGTTTAAACACTAATCTAGTGGGCATGCATTAAGCTGATATTAGCTGTGTTGACACTAGCCCTTGGTTATCATGATCTTGTGCACTTCAAGGCGATCTTAGCGCAAATTTTGTTGCAGCTATCAAGTAGTAGAGAGCATGCGACAGGGGATGGATCCTCTGGATGCTGCCACTGATGCTATATCAAGAATTGCCCGCAGATACCCAGATTTTGTTGGTGCTGTATTCGCAATCAACAAGAAAGGAGTACATGCTGGGGCATGCCATGGATGGACCTTCCAATACTCTGTAAGGAATTCCAGCATGCAGGATGTGGAGGTCATAACAGTATCTCCTTAACAACGGCAGTTCATGGAAGACTAAAGTTTGCTTCACCAGCAGGCAGTAGCATATCCTGCAGTGATGAACACTATTTTCTTCGTGGACCCGTTGTGCGTTGTGCCAATTTCCAAAGGGAAATCTTCTGATTGTTCTGAAATTGATACCTTGCTGATGTAGCAAGATGCTGAAAGGCCTCCAAACCTTTCTCAGGACTGCCTTATTTTTTCAGATTTTTTTGTAGAAAAAAATAATTTCATGTAGTCATGTTTTTCAATAGAACCAACTACCACGTTTGATTTCTAGCGGGTGTTCTGGATACAAAATTAGAGGTGTATAGGCCATATATTGATTTCCCCTAAGGACTAAATGGTTCCAGCTTTCAGAGATTCCTGAACCATGAGAGGCTTCTGCTGCATTTTTGCTTACGTTTCGTTTCTGCAATAGGTTGTGTGGTTTCTTTACCGTTTGGAATCAGTTACACTAGCATAAGTTATTTTTTTTACGGTCGACGAGGGGAGAGTATCCGTATCCCCACCTCATTTCCATTAAAATGGAGGCCCGAGATGTTTGTTACAGTAAAAGTGTTACACGGAGTGAAGCAAAAGAATCAATCGAATGTTACGTATCTGGGGAGAACAATTGGCACCAAGAATCAAAAACGTAGGAATCGTGCCCAGGAGCCGGCACTGTCACATATAGGCATCTTCTTTGCATTGCACCAGACCAGCAGTGGACGTCGCAGAGACAAGAGGCTCGGCTCGGAAGGTGAACCCGTTCCGATACTCCCATATTCAGCGACATAGTTGGTGAACTCGTTCCGATGCTCCCATATTTGTCAGCGGCATAGTTGGAGGTTGGAGCAGACAATGGTAGTCTTTGACCGGCACTAGCATAAGGTAATATTCTGCCTCATTTCCTTATGGATAGACTCTAGCAGTATAGTGTTTTGTCAAGTTTATTTATAATTGCGGATAATGCAGCTGTGTCGGGCCGCAAAAATGATTATTATGGACAACGATGGCCATAGCCACGTGTATTGCTGCTTCACCTCTTTTTTGTTTGTCTTCGGCTATGCTAGTACTGTGCACTCACGGCTGCACGACATGAACGTTGCCTTGTCCATATAGTGTTGTGCTGTCACGTCTGTTCTACTTGCTCTGTGTGTGTTCCGCGGCTCTCCGATGGCCCCTGAGACTCCGAAGAGCCATTTTGTGCGGTACAGATTACTACGGCCCGGCCTCCTCTGAATCATCTGTCACGCCCGGTTTTACAAAGAGCAAACCGGCCGCAATCTACGTGTATGCCAGGATCGGTTTAGTTCATACACGTAGGACATTTAGTGATAAACAGTTATATATCGAATGTAAACAACGTACATACCTTAAAATGAGTTTTGGATTAGCAGCGGAAGTGGAAAAACATGTAGGGTCGTCCACAGGCGAATCGACTGGCAGCTACGTGACCTTCTTCACACCGTCTTCATTTGATCTTCTTTTCACTGAGCAACAAATATAATAGAGGAAAAAGACAAACGCCTGAGTACATAATGTACTCAGCAAGTGTGGGAAGTAGATGACATGCAGGCATTTAACAAGAAAGGCTAGACACAGGTTAAGCACTAAGCAACCTATCCTTAGTCTTATTAGGCATCCTATTTATTTAGTGAAGTTCCCACCCAACCCAAACATATCTCCCAGTGATCTCCTCTATCACTGTAATCTCATTTATCTCAATCCAAGCCACCATTCCCAAACCGCACCAAACCAACCCACACTAATCATGAGAGAGTTACCAGCCCGCTCTTGACCGTGAGCACGGCTGTCTAGACAGTTTTGACTCTGCAGAGTTTGTACCCTTTACCCACAAGTCGTGTTTTCATCACCCGTCGGCGACTCAAGAAACTCCTTTCCGCCCTCTCACACTCCCTATGGTGTGGGGCCAGGAGTACACGACAAGGCCTTTACATTGCACTACCCAACCCGTGCACACCCGCTAAGGATTCACCGCTGCGGCACTCTGAAACCTCTGCCGCAGAAGCCCCCTCTTGCGCCACTTACACATCTCTCTGGTGTACACAAGGAAAGATAGGAACAACTTAATTGACCACACTGCCCCATAACAGTTCTTGTGGTGGCACTGTATAAGCCAGTTGACAGGTCTCACGAACCGGTCCTTAGGATCTACGCAGGCTAACTAACCACAAACCCGAGTCTCGTGCACTCAGCACCCACCGTAACCCACCAGCCTGCTAGATCCCTACACTACCCACCTCGTACACCACATACATCACCACATATATACCATATGTATATCTCCACACAACATCTCAATGATCATGATAACATAACATTAATTTAATGTAAATTACCCCCATCCCATCTACTAAGCAGGGCTAAGCATGAAAATAATGACATGAAGGTAAACCCTATACTACCCATCCCGGTTACAAGGCAAATATTGGAAATACTAGTAAACAACCAACACATGGGATTCAATTTAAGACCTAAGCATGCAATTCTAACTAAAATCCTAAAAAGGTGCAAAATGGTCAAGGGCACTTGCCTTTTTCTTATATCGTTGCTCAACCTATGGATCGAACTCTTGATCTTTAAAGTCTTGGGCTTGCAGGTCGAATGTCGGCTTGGGAACTGATTTTACCGACGCCATCACACGTGCAATGAACATAACAAGGGAATCAATGAGAAACAATCCCAAACGATCCAAGCATAGCAGTCATATAACCCTACACGCCAACCTACGCATTTATATCT
Organism: Neostapfia colusana; assembly: GCA_030760725.1. Taxonomy (NCBI): domain Eukaryota; kingdom Viridiplantae; phylum Streptophyta; class Magnoliopsida; order Poales; family Poaceae; genus Neostapfia; species Neostapfia colusana. Next base: position 3,626,743 of record JASWHV010000017.1, read on the forward strand.
TTGTGTGCACATGGATTATCTCATTTTAGGTTATAAATCAATTATACTATGCAAGGGAACGTCTTATTATGTATTTTACTTAGTAATTTACATTAACAGTTATTTGTGAGGGTGTTTCTACAAAGACAACAGCTATAGAGGCTTAATTATAATTTTCCACATGTTAGTGAGGTGCTTCTACCAACTCTGCCATGATTAGGAGTGTTTATGTAAATTCAGCAACTACTCAAGGGTGTGTTTGTTATTTTCCATATTATCCTATGTATTGATTTTGTTAAATCAGATTATTACAAGGGCTAGAGGGTTGAATGCTACCTTTGTTTTAAAAGTTTCCAAGGATAAATTAGTAGTTCAAAAAATTGCTAAGGGCTAAAAGGGTAATTAGGAAAGGTTCCAAGGGCCTATATGCAATTTCAAGGGGACTAGGGTGGTTCTTGCTATTTCTCAGACTAATCCAAGGGCCCAAATGTTAAAACAGAAGGGTATGGAGGTCTAATAGCCATTTCCTTCAAAGCAATTACCATACTGTCTAGGGACATTTCTACAAGTTTAGGACCTATTTGCATTGATTCCGAAAGATCTAGGGGTTTTTCGCTCATTTCTAACGCAGGAAATGGGGGATTCAACGGTGGTCGTCCGATCTATAGCATCTACAGTGAGGATTTAAAATGCCGAACCGTTATCTCCTTCCTAATCTCGATTGTTGGCGTGAGATAGGGCGGTCCGGATTGAACCCGACCGGTCCCGACCATCGATAGCATCCGCGCGCGGGGTGGCGCGCCATGGCCGCAGGCTGAAACTTCGCCGGAGTTGAATGAATCTTTGCCTACACGTCCTTCCACACGCTGTTGTCTACCAGAAAACAAGAGAGGGTGGCATGGGGAACTTACCTAGAGAGTTTGCGCGGCCCGAGGAAGAGAGGAAAACGGCTCACGGCATGGAGGAGCACATCGTGCCCGAGCGAGGTCTCCGCGGCGAAGGTGGACTTCAGGTCATCAGGGCGGCCGACGCAGAGGAGCGCGGAGGAGACGTCAGCGCGGGCCGCCACACCCGCTTTGGCTTGCCACTTTTGCCGTCAATGGTGGTAGAGATGATGTGCCTCGTGTTCGTCTCGCCCTTCTCGTTCTTAATTGCCCGCAAAGCTTGCAGCTGGGAAATAGAACAACAAAATTAGCTACACCAGCCACGGAGCCAGCCGATCAGGGCCCAAACCCTATCGGGGACCCGACCTCACCACCAGATCTAGCTGCCCTCTCACCTTCTCGTCGACGAAAGGGGTGGTGGTGGTGTAGGGGCACCACATAGGAGGTCATACGGGCGAGTGGCTGGGAGGGTGCTCACCAGACAGGGGGTCCGAGCGCGGGAGCGTGCCGAGGAGGCGGGGAGTGCGGGTGGTGCTTGGGAAAGGAGGTGGCGCCGGTGGACTAGGGAGATGCGGCGCGCGAGCTGGGGGTAGGCCGGAGGCGCTCAGGTGCCTTGGACGCGACGAGGCGGGAGGAGAGGGCGGCGACGGTGTCCATGGGAGCTGTGGCCTTGGGAGGAGGCAACGAGGGCGGGGTCGGCGGGGTGGAGCTGGCGTAGAGGAGCAGGGCGAACGGCGGGCCGGGCTCGGGCGCGGGGGCGCAAGCGCGGGGTCCGGGGAGGAGGCGCGACGGTGGAGCAGGGGCTTGCGGGGGCGGCGGCAGCAGGCGAGGGGGGCGCGGGAAACACCGGGGAGGAGGAAGACGGCGGGGGGGATCGAGGGGGGCGCCGGCCGGGGCGCTCGGGTGCCAGGACGGAGCAGCACGACGCGAGGACTAGAGGAGGAAGATGGGGCGGGCGGCGGCGCGCGAGGTGAGGAAGAGGCGGGCGGCGGGGCTAGGGCGTGGGTCGGGAGGAGGCGCCGTGGGGGAGAGGACCGGGAGGGGGGGGCGGTAGCGGGCGGCAGCGCTGGGGGGGCGACGGGGGCAAGGCGGCGGCTAGGGTTTCTGGGCTGCGCGCTCAGGGAAGAAAGAGAGGAGGCGGTGGAGAGAAAAAGAGAAAAGGTGGGGGAAGAAGATGCTCTGACAGGTGGGCCCCACCTGTCAGTGAGAAAAAGGGGATCCAATGCTGTGGTTGGGCTGGGCAAAGATGGGCTGCGGGTGCGGGCTGGGGTTTTGGCCCGAGTTGACTAGGTTTCATTTGTTTTTTTTTTCACCTTTTGTATTGTAGGGTGTTACAACACTACCCCCCTTAAATGGAATCTCGTCCCGAGATTCTAGTGAGCTAGGTTTTGGGGAGCTTCGTTGGCGGGAGAGGTTCTTTCTTACAATTGGCAATATAGAGGCACGTTTTGCTGGGATGAGGTCTTATATGGAGTTGTACTCATATATGAAGATAAGCAAGTCAAACGAAGATGTAGATAAGATCAAGGAGGTTTAGGTTGTAGTAATCTAGAATGCACCCTACTGAAGGTCGTGGCTTCATGTAAATCTGCAAAGCTTGTTGTTCCGTTGGTCGAGGCGTGTTCTTCTTGATAATTCTTACTTCTTCATTCACTTGTAGGTCTGGTGTATGTCGAATCAAACTCTAACCAAGGTGTTGAAATGTGATGTGCTACCCCCCTTAAATAAATAAAAAAATGTTATCATCATTAGTTTTCTGGTTTTCAAACAACGTGTTTCTAATTCGTTATGAGACAAGGCGTGGGCTTCACTCGCTGAACCAATCTTCAAGCAATCTTCTTCTCGCTTCGAGTTATCTTCACACGTTGATCTTGATGCTTCTATCGGTTGATTTGAGTCTTCGTCTTCATAAGCGAGGTCAAAACATGATCTTACTAAGTCGATTCTAACTAAGGTCACGCGCCTAGAGTCGATATATAGCTCTGATACCACTCTGTCACGCCCGGTTTTACAAAGAGCAAACCGGCCGCAATCTACGTGTATGCCAGGATCGGTTTAGTTCATACACGTAGGACATTTAGTGATAAACAGTTATATATCGAATGTAAACAACGTACATACCTTAAAATGAGTTTTGGATTAGCAGCGGAAGTGGAAAAACATGTAGGGTCGTCCACAGGCGAATCGACTGGCAGCTACGTGACCTTCTTCACACCGTCTTCATTTGATCTTGTTTTCACTGAGCAACAAATATAATAGAGGAAAAAGACAAACGCCTGAGTACATAATGTACTCAGCAAGTGTGGGAAGTAGATGACATGCAGGCATTTAACAAGAAAGGCTAGACACAGGTTAAGCACTAAGCAACCTATCCTTAGTCTTATTAGGCATCCTATTTATTTAGTGAAGTTCCCACCCAACCCAAACATATCTCCCAGTGATCTCCTCTATCACTGTAATCTCATTTATCTCAATCCAAGCCACCATTCCCAAACCGCACCAAACCAACCCACACTAATCATGAGAGAGTTACCAGCCCGCTCTTGACCGTGAGCACGGCTGTCTAGACAGTTTTGACTCTGCAGAGTTTGTACCCTTTACCCACAAGTCGTGTTTTCATCACCCGTCGGCGACTCAAGAAACTCCTTTCCGCCCTCTCACACTCCCTATGGTGTGGGGCCAGGAGTACACGACAAGGCCTTTACATTGCACTACCCAACCCGTGCACACCCGCTAAGGATTCACCGCTGCGGCACTCTGAAACCTCTGCCGTAGAAGCCCCCTCTTGCGCCACTTACACATCTCTCTGGTGTACACAAGGAAAGATAGGAACAACTTAATTGACCACACTGCCCCATAACAGTTCTTGTGGTGGCACTGTATAAGCCAGTTGACAGGTCTCACGAACCGGTCCTTAGGATCTACGCAGGCTAACTAACCACAAACCCGAGTCTCGTGCACTCAGCACCCACCGTAACCCACCAGCCTGCTAGATCCCTACACTACCCACCTCGTACACCACATACATCACCACATATATACCATATGTATATCTCCACACAACATCTCAATGATCATGATAACATAACATTAATTTAATGTAAATTACCCCCATCCCATCTACTAAGCAGGGCTAAGCATGAAAATAATGACATGAAGGTAAACCCTATACTACCCATCCCGGTTACAAGGCAAATATTGGAAATACTAGTAAACAACCAACACATGGGATTCAATTTAAGACCTAAGCATGCAATTCTAACTAAAATCCTAAAAAGGTGCAAAATGGTCAAGGGCACTTGCCTTTTTCTTATATCGTTGCTCAACCTATGGATCGAACTCTTGATCTTTAAAGTCTTGGGCTTGCAGGTCGAATGTCGGCTTGGGAACTGATTTTACCGACGCCATCACACGTGCAATGAACATAACAAGGGAATCAATGAGAAACAATCCCAAACGATCCAAGCATAGCAGTCATATAACCCTACACGCCAACCTACGCATTTATATCTTTGTGTGCACATGGATTATCTCATTTTAGGTTATAAATCAATTATACTATGCAAGGGAACGTCTTATTATGTATTTTACTTAGTAATTTACATTAACAGTTATTTGTGAGGGTGTTTCTACAAAGACAACAGCTATAGAGGCTTAATTATAATTTTCCACATGTTAGTGAGGTGCTTCTACCAACTCTGCCATGATTAGGAGTGTTTATGTAAATTCAGCAACTACTCAAGGGTGTGTTTGTTATTTTCCATATTATCCTATGTATTGATTTTGTTAAATCAGATTATTACAAGGGCTAGAGGGTTGAATGCTACCTTTGTTTTAAAAGTTTCCAAGGATAAATCAGTAGTTCGAAAAATTGCTAAGGGCTAAAAGGGTAATTAGGAAAGGTTCCAAGGGCCTATATGCAATTTCAAGGGGACTAGGGTGGTTCTTGCTATTTCTCAGACTAATCCAAGGGCCCAAATGTTAAAACAGAAGGGTATGGAGGTCTAATAGCCATTTCCTTCAAAGCAATTACCATACTGTCTAGGGACATTTCTACAAGTTTAGGACCTATTTGCATTGATTCCGAAAGATCTAGGGGTTTTTCGCTCATTTCTAACGCAGGAAATGGGGGATTCAACGGTGGTCGTCCGATCTATAGCATCTACAGTGAGGATTTAAAATGCCGAACCGTTATCTCCTTCCTAATCTCGATTGTTGGCGTGAGATAGGGCGGTCCGGATTGAACCCGACCGGTCCCGACCATCGATAGCATCCGCGCGCGGGGTGGCGCGCCATGGCCGCAGGCTGAAACTTCGCCGGAGTTGAATGAATCTTTGCCTACACGTCCTTCCACACGCTGTTGTCTACCAGAAAACAAGAGAGGGTGGCATGGGGAACTTACCTAGAGAGTTTGCGCGGCCCGAGGAAGAGAGGAAAACGGCTCACGGCATGGAGGAGCACATCGTGCCCGAGCGAGGTCTCCGCGGCGAAGGTGGACTTCAGGTCATCAGGGCGGCCGACGCAGAGGAGCGCGGAGGAGACGTCAGCGCGGGCCGCCACACCCGCTTTGGCTTGCCACTTTTGCCGTCAATGGTGGTAGAGATGATGTGCCTCGTGTTCGTCTCGCCCTTCTCGTTCTTAATTGCCCGCAAAGCTTGCAGCTGGGAAATAGAACAACAAAATTAGCTACACCAGCCACGGAGCCAGCCGATCAGGGCCCAAACCCTATCGGGGACCCGACCTCACCACCAGATCTAGCTGCCCTCTCACCTTCTCGTCGACGAAAGGGGTGGTGGTGGTGTAGGGGCACCACATAGGAGGTCATACGGGCGAGTGGCTGGGAGGGTGCTCACCAGACAGGGGGTCCGAGCGCGGGAGCGTGCCGAGGAGGCGGGGAGTGCGGGTGGTGCTTGGGAAAGGAGGTGGCGCCGGTGGACTAGGGAGATGCGGCGCGCGAGCTGGGGGTAGGCCGGAGGCGCTCAGGTGCCTTGGACGCGACGAGGCGGGAGGAGAGGGCGGCGACGGTGTCCATGGGAGCTGTGGCCTTGGGAGGAGGCAACGAGGGCGGGGTCGGCGGGGTGGAGCTGGCGTAGAGGAGCAGGGCGAACGGCGGGCCGGGCTCGGGCGCGGGGGCGCAAGCGCGGGGTCCGGGGAGGAGGCGCGACGGTGGAGCAGGGGCTTGCGGGGGCGGCGGCAGCAGGCGAGGGGGGCGCGGGAAACACCGGGGAGGAGGAAGACGGCGGGGGGGATCGAGGGGGGCGCCGGCCGGGGCGCTCGGGTGCCAGGACGGAGCAGCACGACGCGAGGACTAGAGGAGGAAGATGGGGCGGGCGGCGGCGCGCGAGGTGAGGAAGAGGCGGGCGGCGGGGCTAGGGCGTGGGTCGGGAGGAGGCGCCGTGGGGGAGAGGACCGGGAGGGGGGGCGGTAGCGGGCGGCAGCGCTGGGGGGGCGACGGGGGCAAGGCGGCGGCTAGGGTTTCTGGGCTGCGCGCTCAGGGAAGAAAGAGAGGAGGTGGTGGAGAGAAAAAGAGAAAAGGTGGGGGAAGAAGATGCTCTGACAGGTGGGCCCCACCTGTCAGTGAGAAAAAGAGGATCCAATGCTGTGGTTGGGCTGGGCAAAGATGGGCTGCGGGTGCGGGCTGGGGTTTTGGCCCGAGTTGACTAGGTTTCATTTGTTTTTTTTTTTGCACCTTTTGTATTGTAGGGTGTTACATCATCGCCATAATATTAACAGAAGAAGTACAGAGATAATATCGTTGAATCTCAAATGCAGGTTGTCGTTTTAGACTTGAGCCCGATAACCAAGGAATCAAGGGGCCTGAAACAATCATGCCTGTAAAGCTGAGTTTTAGAAGCATCTGTTTTCTATATTCAGGGTCTGTTTAACACGACTTCGTTGAGAGTAGTTTTCAAACGCGAGACCTGCGTGGCACACCAGGCCAAACTGGATCGCAAGTCACGCATTAAAGCAATCCCCCAACGTTTTAGCGACGACAGTGACCTCAGACGTCTGTAGCGACGGCCGGGGGGCACGAGTAACACGACAGAGGATGTGGAAGAAGCATCAACGCACGCAACGGCGGCCCAGGCCCAGGGAATGGGGCCGGCTGTAACCCGGTGAGGACCAAGGTCCCTGTCTGCTCCGATAGCTACCGCGTGCTGAATGAATAGACGCCGATGTGCGATGCAGACCTACCTTCTCTTCTACCATGGCGACAAAAAAAAAACTGCACAACGTTGCGTTGCGGCGCTGATAAGTCCCGCCACCGGCAACGATGCCGTCAGCTAGGTGGGCCTGAACGAAAAAAATAACCTTCCCACTCACTCACTGCTACCGCCCCGTTGTTGTCTTGTCTAACATAACATGGTCACATGGGCACATGGATACAGCTGATCAGCGAAAACCAGTCAAGTCGACGCCCGCGATAACCATTTCTCGTAATCAACCCGAGGTAACGTCCAGAACAGCGGAGTTTTTGCCAGAAGAAAGCCTATATATGCAGGCAACGCTTGTCCGAGAGAAGAAGGAACCGGCCGTCGACGACCTGCTTGTGGAGGAGGGGACGCAAAAACAGGCCTGAGGAAAGGAAGCCGGAAGAAGCTAGCCGCGGCAGCAGAGGGATCAAATCGAGCGTTGGCGATGCCGATCCTGAACCTGGCGATCTGGATCATCCCGATGACGCTGGTGCTCGTGCCGTGCCGGCGGCTGGTGGTCCTTGTGGCCAGGCTGCAGGAGCTGGAGGAGTGCATCATGCGGGCGAGGTCGCTGCCACCGGACTCGTGGAGCCGCGTCGGCGGCCTCCACGCCGTGAGCATCATGATGTGACCCCAGGGTCAAGGGAGGGTGCGCCGGCCGGAGGCGATGGTTCCGTCTCCGTCCGGCAATGCTGGAGGTTCCGAGCTTCATTCTTACGAGGTCAGGCAACAAGCTCGCGGTGTCTCCTACCTCTCTCTGCGGTTCTCATGTATCATTCCTCGGCCACCGGCTGCCATTCCGTAGCCAGGCTAGGGATCCTCCGGGCTGTAGCCTGCTCGATGCTGTGGCGTCCGTGGTTAGTGTGGTGAGGCTCCAGGCTAACGCCACGTATATAGGTGTCTGTGTTCATATTGCTGTGCAGCAACTTTGATTTTGTTTCTTTGATTCCGCTGCGTATGTCATTATTGATAGATGTGTCAGACATTTGACTCCTCGAAATACCTCATAGAAACATCGAACGAGCGGTTGGCGTCGGGGAAAACCGCTGCCCGCCCGCCCGCTGCCGATCAGTCTGTTCGTCCGGCGCGGTTGCCGCGGCAATCGCATTCCGATCCGCTCCCCACGTCGGCTGCACTGTTCCTCCGTTCCGTGGTCGTCTCCTTCGTCGTGGTCTGTCCATCTCTTCTGCGTTTCCGCCGGACGACGGCCGCGCGCGGCGGACAGCGCCGGCAACTACGCTGCAAAGCCCAGGGTGAAAGCGCGGGCCGCGTCCTTGACGGGAGCTTTCGCTTTGGGAAAAGTTCCAGCCTCGAAGCGAGCCCCACGGGCTCGAGTAGGCTCTTTTTGCGATGTGGCTGGCTGCCTCCTTCTCGGCCTTTTGGGAGACGTTGCTGTAGCCCAATGGGCTTCAAGGCCTACATAGTCTAGAGCTAGCCCGACCCGCAGGTCGCAAGAGTCCGCATTTGGCAGCCTACCTGCGCCCCATCGGCTCGGCTCCGGGCAAAAGTTCGAACCCACTCACTCACCGAGTCACTATGCACGACCGCAACACTTGCGCGCTGCACGCCGAAGCGGATGAGGGACAGCGCATCAAGGCCGTTCAACGCGGCCATGATAAGCAAGAGCTCCCTCTTCAGGAACGCGGCCATGATAACTCCCTCAGGCCTCAGGAGTCAGCTGAGGAGAGAATGAGACCCAGCAGCAGGCAGGCAGGCAGGCAGGCAGGCTCCAAACAGCATCATGCCAGTGAAACTTCGGCGCCTCGATCAACTTTACCTGACTGAGGTGACCGAGAACCGCAGACAGCACCTGCGCGGGGCAATCCGCGACGCGAGAGCCCGGAAACGACGCGTCTTGCATGCGCGGTCAACCGATCAGCTCCGCTCCTCACCGTTGCCGAGAGCGCGCGGCAATGATGAGCCCGCGCCATCATGAACGAGATGGGCGCATGATGGCAGCGGAGCGGCTGGTGTAGCCACACCTGTCCGCCCCGGACACACGGCTCTCCTCCTCCTCGCGCGCCGCTCGTTGGAGATCATCGCCTCGTCGCCTGATCCTTCAGTTATCATGCATCATCCAGTGTTCCTTGCTAGTGAAGACACTCTGCTGCCCGGAAGCAACGGAACGGTGTTTGGCCGACGCCGGAGTGCCCTTCGCTGTCTACTCACTACAGGCTGCTTCAGTGCGTCCTCGAGTAGAAAACGCCTGTACCATTCACTCGGTCAGTTCATCTCCCTGGCTGGTGCCAGTGCATAATTAAACGGCTCGCCATTATTGATCCTGAACGCGAGCGCGCGTGATCCCCGCAGGTGGCTGCTTGCCAATGAGGGCTCCGTATGAACGCTGAAACTTGGCGATCCCCGCAGTTCATCATCATACGGCGATCCGGCCGTATGGATTTGGTGGATACGTATGTATGCGTGCGCCCCCCCCCCCCCCCCCCCCCGTCGCCGTCGTCTTCGCTTCTACGCTACTGAAACCCGATGTGCGGGCGGTAACACCGCGCATTTACCTTTGTCTCGTCACGCGCGCGGTGAAAGTGCCGGTAACTTTGCCATCGAGATCGTTCAGGCCTGCCGCTGCTCTATCCACGCTTGCCGGCCGGCCGGGAGCGCCCCTGCCTAGCGTGGCTTGTTATGGTCAACCCTCTTCTCATCATCAGAACTATGTAGCCTGCACACGGACATGCTATCCTGTCTCGTTGAGCAGAAAATCTGTAACGAGACCTCCAAATACTAGGCTAAATGCCACTTCGTATATCTTCAGATTATTTTTCTTCTGTCTTCGTTCGTTTTCTGACGGGACACATGCATCATGTTCAGATAGCAGGGAGACAACTGCCGACACACTGCTCATCATCTGCTTCGGATATAGATGCAGAAGATGATGATGGCATCTGGAGGCCGAGATCGTGACGACGACGACAATGATTGGCGGCGGTGGATGTCGAAGGCGACAGGTCGACACGCGTGGTGGCGGGGGCTGCTGCCGGTGGTGGCGGGGCTGGGCCTGCCGAGGCTGCAACCGGTGGAGGTGGGCCCGCCGTCACCTGGCCCTCTCTCTCTCTCGCTCGCTCGCTTTGGCGCGAACGACATCTCCTCCTCTCCCGCTGACCGCTGCGGGAGGATGGAGGTGGAGGGGAGCCCGCCCGCGCCCACGTGCCGGCCCGCGGCAAGTGTCGGACCGGGCCACGTGACCAGATCCCGCGCCCGGGATCTGCCAGCCCCTATCCATCCCTCTCACCGCTGCCGGGTTCGATCGCCTCGTTCGGTCGAGCTCGCTCTCTGCTCTGCTCTGCCCTGCCCGCGGCTTTTCGCGGCGTCGCTCGCTGTGCGCGCGCGAGGACACCGAGCCGTCTCATGATTGGCGTGTGTGTGTGCTCTGGGTCTCTAACCGCGCGCGCGTAGGGGCGAGAGAAAAGAGGGGATCTCTGACGACCCGCCACCAACGGGGAGAGACGAATTGTCGGCTTGAAAACGCGCTACAAGATCGCGCGCTTTATCAGCTTCCCTTTCGCCAAAGGAAGATTGGCGTGTTTGTTCGCAAGTGGATTGGACGCATATCGGACGGAACGCTTGGGTAGTTGGCTCTCTCTAATCTGGGAGGAGGAGATCGAAAGAGAGAGTAGGTATATCTCGATCCTGAACGAGTGGGCGAGGGAGAGAACTTGTGAACTCGCCAGCCACGCATGGTGCGTCCACCCACGCATGCATAGACTGGTAATAATAGTGGGCAAGGGGAACGTCCTTGTTGATACATGCCACTTCACTTCATTCTTGCAGGCGTTGCCTTGGAGTTCTTTTGGACGTTCATTGTATTGTGTGTGAGATGCTTGAAGCTGGTGCTGGTGCATACAAGCGTTGGCTACTTCTATATATCTGTCATCATGCGTGTGTTGATGTCCTTTTAGTCTTTGATTCGTGTTCAGTGCATGTTCGTGTTAGCTAGCGTCGCTTCTTTGTAATCTGTGGTCTGCCACATCTTGTAACCATCAATATATGTATGAGCTCCGTGTCCGACCCCTATAACAATAAATTCAAGCGGGGATTCTCTCTCCCCCTGACCGTAGAAGAAAATATATGGCAAGCACAAGCAACAATGGACGAACCAAAGTGGCGTATCGTCAAAAGGCCAGATGGTATTTCCTCCTCCAGGAAAAAGAGAGAGAGGGAGAGGCTGGACATGGTTGCGGGCGGCAGGCACGCAATGATGGGGCGATGATAGATGAGGAGAGATAGGTGGGGCGGGAGTGGGATAGGTGTGTGCCGGTGCAAAGCGGGACACCATGATTTGGGGAAAGGCCACGCATCGTATGAACGGCCACTGCTTCTCTGAACTCCTCCCCTCCCTCTCTCCTGCTCTTCCTGTGATGGTGGCCTACCATTCCATTCTCCGATCCAGACCATGCCCTCCATCCATCCTTGAACCCGCCAAGGCAGGGGCAGCAGCAGCAGCCGTGGCGTTCTGGTTGGTACCAACTCGATCGAAAAAAGCCATATCATTTCTTCATGCACTGCTCCTACGTGCTGCGATCATTGCTCCGTTGCTCGTTCTCGTGCTAGCTAGGAGCTAGCCCCAGCGCTTGCAAGGGCCAGTGCTAGCACCGATATTTGTGCACTGCTGCCCGTCCCGGTTTCTATGAATAATAGAGCATATATTGATTATTGATATATGTATCCACCTTTTATTTCCTGCAGTTAAAACTTGAAAATTGTACAAATTGTGACAATTTAATGTTACTATTACAATTATATAAAAACAAAAAATAAGGAAAAGGGGGTAATAATGCGACTATGCTTTCAATGATAAACTCACTCGCTAAATGAAATGATACTTAAGCATTTCCAAGCATATCAGTACGTACGTGGTCTAAATCACAAACTTTACAAAATGTATTTTATACTATCAGACACATTAATTTAGGCTGCACCATGTCTGCCGCCATCTAATATATGTGCTCACGAGCCACAGATCAAAAGCCTCTGATGGGGCTGTTGGATACTCGGTTCGGTGGTCAGATTACAGAACGCTCGTCAAAGGCAGGGAACCGCTCTCCTTTTTGTTTAAAAGAAATCCCGGTTTGGGTGGAGAATAGCTGAAGTTAGCTAAGCTCGCAACTCTGGGGCTTTAGGTGAAGGGGGAGGTGGGGAAGTTATGATTGCACCAATTAAGGAGCCCGGCCCACAAGTTAATCATTGCTGTGCCAGAAACTAAGTGAGATCCAACATTCCTCCCTCCCTGCTGGCCCTCCTCCTCTTTAAAACTCTCACTCGCGCCCCCACTTCTTTATCACTTCCAACTCCCAGTTCAGCTCCCTCCCTCTCTCTCTCTCTCTCTCTCTCTCTCTCGATGCACACATATATATACATATACGTACTCACATAGAGCAAGGGGGGAGATCAGAGCAAGAGGAGGAGATGATGGAGAGGGCAGATGATTTAGGGCTCAGCCTAAGCCTCAGCTCAACTCTTCCTCCGCGCACCCACCATGTCGCCATGCTGCTCCGTTCTCCAGCAGGTAAATGCAACTTGCTTGCTACTGTTCTACCACAGATCAAGCACTGTGTGCGTTGCTATAAGAGTGATGTTTATGCGTCGCTCTGGATCAGAGAAAAGATTCTTGGAGATGCCACTGCTCCCGGCAAAGCGGAGCGAGGTCGCGGCCGAGGAGGGCCGCAGCGACGAGGAGGACGGTGGCTGCGGCATCGACGGCTCAAGGAAGAAGCTACGGCTGTCCAAGGATCAGTCGGCAGTTCTGGAGGACAGCTTCCGGGAGCATCCCACGCTAAACCCTGTAATCAATCTCTTCTGCTTAAAGACAACACTTACTCTGATCTTTGAGTTTAGTAATTAATCATGTGCTTTTTCTCTAAACCCTGCGCGTGATCTAATAACGTGCAGAGGCAGAAGGCAGCCTTGGCGCAGCAGCTCGGCTTGCGGCCCCGGCAGGTCGAGGTGTGGTTCCAGAACAGACGCGCAAGGTACGTACACAAAGCACATGCAAATCCGAATAGCATTTGGTTCTTGACGAGATTGGTCGTCGACCAGTGATCTGAACAATTTCTCGCCGGGCCGGCCGGGGGTTTCGTTTCAATTTCCAGGACGAAGCTGAAGCAGACGGAGGTGGACTGCGAGTTCCTGAAGCGCTGCTGCGAGACGCTGACGGAGGAGAACCGGCGGCTGCAGAAGGAGGTGCAGGAGCTCCGCGCGCTGAAGCTCGTCTCCCCGCACCTCTACATGCACATGTCCCCGCCCACCACCCTCACCATGTGCCCCTCCTGCGAGCGCGTCTCCAACGCCAACTCCGCCGCCCGCCGAGCTGGCTCCGTCGCTCCTGCTGCGACCGGCGACGGCGCCGTCTGCCATCGCCCGATCGCCGTCCGGCCGCAGCAGTCGCTAGCTAGCAGCTAGCTCTAGCTGTAGTAACCGTGTCAGTCGTCACAGCTAGCCAACAAACAGTCTGCGCATGCATTTATTCGGGCAAACTGTTTCTTTGTTAATTTCCACTTCCTGTGTATGTGCTTGGCTGATGAGTATTCATTAGCAGTCGAGTTCGAGTAGTAGTAGCTGTCTAGCATAGCTAGATCATGATCAGATGGATTGAGTCGAGCTGTTCCCGGGCGGGAACTGTGTGTGTGTAAGTGTGTTAGGGAATATTTAACTAGCTGGTCCTGGAGAAGAGAAAGCAGTAGCTGGATATGGTGGGATACGGATGCAGGGGTGGTGGGGCGCAGAGGAATGGCACGGTGGTTTGTCCTGTCGACTTGCCTAATGATGACGGCGATGTATGATGAGAGGCCCATCGATCGGTTTGGGTTCGTTGTTGGATGGACAACCTTGTGCCTCAAGATCAATCCTATCGTTAATCAAAACACGATAGTACAACGAATATGTTTGCTAAATGTAAGCTTTAATTTATTTATGAAAGTGGCCATAAATAAAATCTCAACCGTGACACAAAAATCAATAAGTCGTACACGAACCATTTTCCTACCTGGAAGGAATGCCATGGAGAGTTGTAACTCTACATGAAAAAATACATGGGTAACATCGCAAAAAAGGGATTATTTTAAATATTGATTTCGAGAAAGCATAGGACAAAGTAAGATGGAGCTTTTGTCAACAAACTCTAAGAATGAAAGGGTTCTCACAACAATGGTGTCAATGTATAGAGGCTTTTGTTCAGGTCATGTCAATGTATAGAGGCATTCAAACTATGGAAGGTTTAAAATAAGGGGGCCCATTATCACCTATACTTTTAATATTATTAATGACATGTGAGCAATCCTGATAAATAGATGTTGTACCACACCTGGTTGATGGTGTAATATCCATATTAGTGTATGCAGACGATGTTATACTATTTATGAACCATGATATTTAGAAAGTAACTAATATGAAATTGTTAGTATGCACTATTGAACAATTATACAGCCTTAAAATGAACTTTCATAAAAATGAATATTTTGTTTCGGTCAGGAAAAAAACATGAACACCAATATTCATAGGTATTTGGGTTTCAATCTGGGGCATATCCTGTTAGATATCGACATTCCACTTAAATGATGGGAAGGAAATTAGATTTTTGGAAGACATGATTGGGTAAATTCACCTTGAAAGAGCAATATCCATCATTGTATGACATTGCTCATAAAAAAGCATCCAGTGGTAGCAACTATTTTTGATAGAATTCCGCTCAATGTTTCGTATATATACAAGAACATCGACGGGACATAATCTAACCTTATGGCATAACCTTGTTGCTTGTATTTGGCATATACAACTAAATAATAACAACCACGTCTTTACATGGAGTCTTACTCAAAATGGAATGTTTACTGCTAGCTCTATATACAATGTTCTTACTAGCAACGAAATGTATAACACAATAAGGCATCGTGGAAATTGATCCTGCCTCTACAAGTTAGTATTTTTTCGTGGTATCTTAAAAGAGGTGTTGTTATAACTAAAAACAACTTAATCAGAAAAATTGGAAAAGGAACAAGTATTTGTTGCTATTGTGCCAAGGTGGAAACAATTCAACATGTCTTCATAGGATGTTGAAGAAGACAAAGCTAGATTTATTGAATAAGGCATGACTTCACTTGTAGGTCTTAGTTATGCAACTATTCATGAATCATGAATTGAGATTTACTTATAGGACTAGTCCTCAACAAATGTATTCGTTTAAACTATATCAACTTCTTTGTCTCCATTATCTAAAAATAATCAACACGGATAGGTATATGCTTTCGGTCTAATTAATCCTGTGTGTACGCGCGCTTGAGCTTGACTATCCAATTCCCCACTCAATTAATACGGTATTTGTTTTTTGAACGAACATCATCAGATGAATTTAATTTATACGTGGTGGATGCTATTGTTCTTTGTCTCCAGGGAAAGTACGCAGTAATTATAAGGCGGTTGCTTGCTCACTTATTGTGTGAACAGAACGGCTACCGACGACGACTGATCGGATTTGATCCCATGGATCGTTCGACCGCAAGTGACGGGGGAACCTGACTCGGAACCGTATCCTATTCACTCGTACATTGCATCCTATCCATACGGAAGCAATATAATGCAATGATACATACACTTATACCAGGTGTTTGTTCTCGGCGTTGCTCTCATGATCGTGAACGGGATGGTCCATGCATGCATGATTTCATGAAGCCGGTGCTGGCCGGGGAGAGTGCCCAGGACGACGAATCCGAAGTCGCCGCGCGCCCAAATCATAAGCATGCGTATCATGCATAATTGGGAGAATTCATATTCTAGCTAGCATCTGGCTCTCTCTAACACTGCTGGCCACTTTATCCTGTAGCACAGAAATATGGACGACCATTCTAACACAGGAGGCTCCTAAGTGCCACCACCATGCATGCGTGTGAATATTCTGCACATGGATTGATTTTGTCCGTCGCGATCGTCAGCATCCACTCAACGAGTTATGTGTGCGTGACTCGACCCAACACCAGGGTAACAGAGAGGCGCTGCTAGCTATAGCTCATAGCCTCTGATGAGCTTTTCAGGCTTGCAACCTGGACAGACAAACACTCCTACGTTCTGTGATGATGTCGTATCAAGGAGCTAGAGAAGGCCGCCTCCGGCGCTCACGCGCGCCCACCGTAACTTGTGGAGGAAAAGCTGGGGATTATGAGCTCCAAGTTGCATGAACCGTAGCATAATATAATCCCATTGCCGTGTGTTACTACTCATTGGCAGTGGCCAACCGCCCCCGGCTTTTGCGAGATTGGCTTGCTAGCACAATGATTCGCAGCGGAGAACGACCTGACGTGCCTGGCCTGGTCGCGCTGTACGTACCGTCTCGCGTCGAGCACAAAAAATTACAAAATCACCGTCTCATCGAAAGCAGCTAGGTGTGTAGCATGCACTAGATAGGCATTATAGATTTTATAGTACACATGCATACCTAGCTAGCGGAAGATATTTTTTCTAAACTAGTCGTCACCTATGCATTTGACTTGATATCTTGTTGTCGAAATTGATCAAGATAATTACGTACCTCTCAATTTTATACTTATGCTTGAATGATAAATTTTATTCAATTAAAAATCAATCTATCACAGAGTGTTTGTGACGTTTTTCTTTTATCCTGATTATATGGAAAGTTTATAAGAGTTTATATTTTTTCTATTACTTATTTTCATAGAACTTAATATGGTTGTTTATCTCTACTACCGAGAGTCCGAGAGCGTATGTAGTGAGCAACCTGTGGCTCAAACCTGTTCAGCTACCTACAAATAGACTTGGGTGAAAGTATTCATGATTACTAGTATTGATAAGAAAGTATTCATTCTGCCTCTTTCTGATCAAATTCTTATTCGTACCCCGTTCTACTTCTTTCTGATTAATTTTTAAAATCGTTCCCACTAAAATTTTTAAAGATTTTGCTAGTATCATTACTAGGACTATTTAGTGAAGTACGTCTATATATTTACCCAGATGCTTTAGTCACAAAAAAATAAAACGATACATTCATTGTACGCCTGCGTACCCAAAAAGATATAGGCCCATTCTGTTGAGAAACGAGAAAGCAGGCCCATAAACTAAAATTGATCAATTTCTGCAAATGGCCCTGGCCCGTTACCTCAGCCCAGTCCAGTTTTCCTGATAACCTCCTAACCAAGGTACCGTCCGCCGCAAATATAACTTCTTGCAGATATACCTTCTAACTAAGTGAGAACGATTAGAGTGCAAACAGTTATTTGGTGCAATCGTGCAAAAATTCTTTCTAAATCATACGATCTATATCATACGGTGAGTGTATTTTTACACTTAAATCCTCCCACATGGCAATATAAGTTGAAAGAATTAAAATGTGAGGTGGGAAGGTCTAGATGTAAAAATGCAATCACCGTAGGATGAAAATCGTGTGGTCTAAGAGGGATTTTTACACGATTGCACCAAATACCTGTTTGCATTCTAGATGTTCCCCTAACTAAGTACCATTATGACTTAATATATATTTTTAAAGAAGGGGCAACAAGGATATGCGCCTCCTTCCAACGTTATGAAGAGAAAGATCCGACCCGTCCGCTGCTCCGCCCTCACCAGACAACGAGACGTCCTAATGCCAGCAAACAAATCAGTCACAACTTCCAGATTTCAGAAAACAATCACGTGCAATGTGCACCCGTCTCAATTAACCCAACTAATCTTACATCAAGGCATTGTCTAGGGAGGATTGGCATTCGATAAATCGAGACAGTATTCTTCACTCTTTTTGACAGAAAATGCTACTACTTGTACTGAAGTGAGCAGTCCAAAGTTCAAAGTCCGAACTACAGAGCCCACGCGAACCAATCCGATCCCAAAAGTAAAGAAAAAGGATCATCACCTCACATTCTTACTGTCTCGCTCATACCACGTTCTCTCACTTTTCACAGTGAAGTTTCCTCTCAAAAATCGAGGCGGAACTCTGTAGTAGCCACCAACGGAAAAGATTGCCGAGGCCGAGGGGCAGGGCAGAGCAGAGGACAGCAAGAGCAGAGCTGCCCCAATAACCAAGCACAAGCAAAGCTTTCCGTCACTTTCCCCCCCAAGCTCCAAGCCCTACCACACTGCTCATTGCTCCCGGCAAGGCGGTCAGGGTGGCCGCGCTCCTCGAGGCGCCAGGGGAGGTGGTCGCCAAGTCGGCGCACAGCACGCTGTACCGCGCCGGGGAGGCCGTCGCGCTGCTCCTGTTCGTGCGCCGGGGCTGCGCCTGGGAGGCCGTCGCGCTGCTCCTGTTCGTGCGCCGGGGCTGCGCCTGGGAGGCCGTGGCCACCACGCGGGTGCTCGGCGCCGTGCGCCACGCCAACCTCGTCCCGATCCGCGCGCTCTACGTCGGCCCGCGCGGGGGAGGAGCTGCTCGTGCACCCATTCTACGCCGCCGGCTCGCTCCGACGCTTCTTGCAAGGTCTGTGGCTCTGTGCTCCTTTACGTCATTCGTGTGTTCTCATCTTTTCCTGGTTCTCTTACCCGCAGAAGGAATCAACGATTCACGGAGATGGGAGATAATTTGCAAGCTATCCATTGGAATCTGTAAGTGTATTGCCGGTTACTTGATGCACCGGAACGATACAAACACGATATAGAGTATTGGGGCGTCTGGAGAGTGATGATAATTTGGGGGCAAAACAAACGTTATACATACTATAGTTCCCACGTAACCGCAGAGAAACGCATCCGAACACGTGATGCGGGCGATTTGGTCGTGGGAATTTCTAGAAGATTTATCTTACTCGTATGGATGTTACCTGAAGATCTGCCTGAATTGACGGTACCTGCATACTTACGGCCATGTTCTTGATTACCGATTTCCCGTGTGTATCGCATTAGACGGGCAGCGTATTGTGAACTTTTTTTGAAAAAAGGCAGGAGCGCTGCCCCTTGCATTAAGAAGAATAGAGTTACAGTCTAAGAGATACAATTACTAAGAAAGGAAAAGAACAAATTACATTAAAAGATAGACTAACAAACAGGATCCACCCCTAAGAAGATAAATCAGCTAAAGTATTGTGCATCGTTGAGTCTGAAGGCTGTGTTGAGTAACCGGATGTCTTCCAGCGCCAATCGAGCAACTTAGATATGTGAATCTTCCTAATTCTGAAATATCCGTCGATTCCTCTCCTTCCATATCCGCCACCAGAATGTAAACAGAATACCAACAACTGTCTTCAGGTGATGTTTGGAACACGAGGCAATGATGAAGTGAAGCCACTGTGATGCGCCTTCGAGTATAGCCTAATGTAGCTGGGCCGGAAGTCCAAGGATTTGAGCCAGTTTGCGCCACGACGTCTCTGTGAAATTGCAATACGAGAGGAGATGGTCTGTTGTCTCAGGTAAACAGTAGCATAATGCACAGTTGGTCTGATACGGCCAGTGCTTCTTGGCAAGGTTGTCAGCTGTTAGAGCTTTATTATGCATTACCAACCATGCAAAGAATCGACAACGTGGCTGCCTTTTAGCAGCCCAAAGAAACGGTGCCCAACTGATGTCCACACCACCAAGGAATTGGATTTCATAGGCAGAAGATGCTGAATATTCTCCATTTGGCGTCCATCTCCAAGTTATTATGTCTTTATTTGCAGTGAGGTTGATATCTCGCAATATCTGAAACAGTAATATAAATTCATCAAGTGCTTCTTCATTCAGGAGAGGGGTCACATTTTTAATCCAATTTAGATTGGGGAGCTCTCGGGCAACTGTTCGTGTTTTAAATCTGGCTTGCTTAAATAGAGTAGGTGCTAGATTCATCGGCGCTTGTCCATACAGCCAACGTCCTTCCCAAAAAGGTGTGTCCTTGCCGTTGCCAATAGAAATTACTGTGGAGGCAAAGCAGAGTTGTCGATCTTTTTTATTGTGGAATCTGAGCAAGGTCTTCCATGGTCTATCACAATTATCCCATTTATGCCAGAGCCATCGCATCCGTAAAGCCCTCCCGAATTTTTCCAAGTCCTTGATTCCGAAGCCACCAAGTTTCTTTGGTCTTGTACAAGTCTTCCAACGCACCAGACACGAACCCCCACGAACTTTATCAGGCTCATTGCCCTTCCACAGAAAACCTCTTCTGATTTTGTCTATCTAGTGAATTGCCCAGCTAGGTAGTTTGAATACAATCATGAAGTATGTTGGCATAGCAGTAAGGACTGACTTGACCAACAATTCTCTACCCAAATAGGATAACAAATTTTTCTTCCAGCCAACTAACCTTTGAATAACTTTTTGGACAATCGGTTGAATAGACTCTTTTGGTAGTTTTTTATAGTGGAGAGGTAATCCCAAGTATTTACAAGGGAAGGAAGATAGGTGACAGTCTTGTCCCAGAAGAGGTAACACTTCAGTTGCCTGACAGCGAATTGGAAAGAATTCAGTTTTTTTCCAAGTTTGTGATCAGCCCCGAGGCTTGACTAAAGATATGGAGGATTAGCTTTGTGACTAATATATCTTGAGTAGAGGGTTTGATAAAAACTGATGCATCATCTGCATAGAGGGAGATCCGTAGATGATCGGAGAGACCAGTAATGGGGCTAAGCAAGCCATTTTGTTGCGCTACCTGAAACAATTTTAGTAGTGGTTCCATAGCCAAGAGAAAGATCATGGGAGAGAGAGGGTCTCCCTGTCTCACGCCCCGCGCATGTGCAATACTAGCTCCCAGTTTCCCATTCAGGAGGAAGGATGATGTAGATGTTCTCCATAGGGCTGCAATCCAATCCCTCCATTTTATACCGAAACCTATTTGTTCCATAACATCCAGTAAATAAGACCAGCTCACCGTGTCAAATGCCTTGGCAATGTCAAGTTTTATAAACAGCGCGGGGGATCTCTTCTTGTGCAATAGCTGTACCACTTGCTGGACAAACACAATTATCATGTATACAACGCCGCTTAATGAACGCGTTTTGGTGCATCGATATGATATTATTCAATTCTGGTGACAGTCTGATTGCAAGGATTTTGGACAAGACTTTGGCAAAGATGTGGATTAGGCTAATAGGTCTGTAATCCTTGACTCTCCTTGGATTAGGTCCTTCAGGAATGAGCACCACAAATGCATTGTTGAGATGATGTAGGTCCCGTTGGTCAGCATGACAGAACTGGTCTATTGTTGCAAGAAAATCAACCTTTATTATATTCCAGCATGTAGAGAGGAAGCGATCAGTGAAGCCATTAGGGCCTGGTGCCTTGTTCTTTGGCATATCCTTGATTGCTTGAAACACCTCCGCCTCGGAGATTGGTCTGTCCAGGTGTTGCAAGTCACGTCGCTGCCAACCTAGTTGTGAGAGGTTAAGAAAGAGGCTTCTTAGATGATGAGACCCCATCTGTTGCTTGAAATGACGAAATACAACCGTTTGCTTGTCCTTTTGAGAAAAGAACACCTCATCCTGATCATTCAAGGAGTGAATGAAATTGATTTTCTTCCTGGAACTGACCATACAGTGAAAAAATCTAGTGTTAGCATCTCCTTCTCGCATCCAAGTCAGCCTAGATTGTTGCTTCACCCTCGCTTGTCGAAATCGAGGCTGCCATCATGTGGCGTCAGTCAGAGTTCAAACGCCGATCCTGGCTGGCCTACGTAATTGTGCGGCAGTATTTCCCGAGAAAGGGAAATAACCTTTCAACATATATTAACGGATACTGATCTTGTTAAGTCTCGATAGGACTAACAAAAACAAATGGGAGTAAAAACAAACATGTACACCAACAGTTCTATGAAATTGAATCCCAAACAAAATTAAATCTGTGACATGTCATCCATCGTGGGTCCGATCGCGCGATGGTTTTTCCGTCTCCACGGATGGAACACCATACGCTTCCTTCCATCACCCGTACGCCGTACCTGGTGGTATCCGCTCCACCGATTACTGAGCACCGTGAACCAATCTTCAGTGCTCAGGCACCCAGCAATGACCGCGAGGCCAGCGATCACTGCCACAACGGCTAGAGCGGCTACGCCCTGCGGTCAGGCATTCTTTGCGGCGTGCGCCCTGTGTGTTTTAGATCATGGCACAAAGCATAGAGCTGTAGAGCCAGCGAGCAAAGCTTCTCACCGATGCCAACACAACACCAGCCAGGCCCGCGTCTGCGGGGGAAATGAACAAAGACTAATTCAAAGCTTACCCATTCGCGCCTTCGGGAGTAATTTCCTTGGCGATCCAAGAGTATTAGGCCAAAACCAAGCCTACCCAACCACAGCCTTATTAGCTAACCCAACTCATTTATGAACAGTTCTGGCCGTCTAACTGACGGTGAGCTGCGGAAACCCCAACGAAGGGTGCGGTGACAGCGGTGGCAGGCCACCGAGCAACGCCTCCCAGTTCCAGCTCGACGGCGTCACAGGACACCCATCAGCACCCGCGCCCGCCTCCGTCGTCACTGTGGACGCCACCGTCGACGACGCCGTTGCTGTGGTCTCCCGCGTCGACACGGACGACGGCGAGGTAGAGGACACCTCGGTCTTTGGTGCCTTGTTCACCACCGCGACCACCTCGACGTCGGGATCCTCCTGCTGTCGCTTCCTCTTGCTCACCGAGGCGCCCTGCGTCGCTTGAGCTGCTGGCGGCGGCGCCCACAGGTCGGCGCCGCGGGTGCCGACATCGTTCGGGAAGTTGAGGATGGCCTTGGCGCCGCGCATGCGGAAGGCGGCCCGGTCGTAGGCCCGCGCCGCCTCGACGGGCGTGTCGTACGTGCCGAGCCACACGCGCGAGCCCCGCCGCTTCGGATCGCGGATCTCCGCCGCGTATTTTCCCCACGGGCGCTGCCGCACGCCCCGGTACTTGCGGGAGTCCTCGACGGGCGCGGCAGCGGCTGTCGTCGCCACCCACGCGTACGAGCGCGGCGGCACGGAGATGGTGAGCGGCTGCCTCACAGTCACAGGGGACGACGGCTTGCTCCCAAACTTTATCATCACCGGTGGCGCCGGCTCCTGCGCCCGGAATAAAGCCGTATCGCCAGCTGAACCGGCCGGGGCAGCAGAGCCCATGTACTCGTGCTTCATGTCTATGTGCCCCTGGTGGTGGTGCTGCTGCTGGGGCAAGAACGCTGGTTCGGCCGCTGGAGGAGGCTGCACGAGGAAGCTGACGTCGCCGGAAAGTACCGGGCTGGCCACGGGGACGCCGCTGCCACCGCCGAGAAGGTGCTCGCGGATGAAGTCGAGAGCGAAGTTGTCAGCGTCGCCGGTGAAGTCCATGTCGGAACACGCGTACAGTCTCGCCGGTGAAGCGCCAATCACGAACACAGGCTAATTTAAGGCGAGACGACGGGACCGCGCGACACGACAACTCGAGCTCTCAGCGGCGGCAGAGAGGTGTCCCGGCCGTGTGTCTGTGTGCGGTTGTGTTGGCGAGTAGCTACTGTGAGGACAAATCTTGGGTGGAGCCGCCGCGTTTTATAGGCAGAGAAGGGGGAGGAAAAGAGGCGCGAAAAGACTAGAGGACTGAAAGCTTAGGGCTTTTCTCCTACGGCCTCCGGGGCAATAATTTTTTTGCTTATGTTTTCCAATTGTTTCCACTATATTATGGAGCGAGCTAGTAAACTGTCGGTTTCGGTTAACCAAGATTTTTTACGGCGCGTTGTTCAACTAAGTCTTCTGTTAAAGATGGCATTTATTGGAACCTGTTCGCGATCGCGATCGAAACGGAAGCCGTAACACGCGCGAGGGTAACAGGGAACACGCATCGTTCCACATCACAGGAGCAGAGGTTGCTTCCGGCTGGTTACTGCTACGAGATGTTTTCCTGTTCCTCTGCGGCGACTTGCCGGTGGACGATGAATTCGCATAAGGCGGTGAGCCGAGCTTGTCGCCGACCTAGCCATGCAGTTACGGTGTTGCGCGCGGACCGGGTCTCGAATTTGCGATATCCTGCGTTAAATGGCGGTGATCACTGTATGCCACTTGAGAGATGGACGAGGCTGGTTCTCCGTAAGGCGGCGGCTTGAATTAGTTATCATAGCTAGATTTGGACTTTCTGAGCAACGTCTATCTTCGATATCTCGGCCGTCTGGGACTGATGGGGTGGTTGTACGAAGGGTACTGATGCATCCCACGTAGTCCGGCCATGTTGATGCCTTAATTTATTAGACGCTTTTATCATGTACTGTTACATATATAGTCAACTGACAATGATGTAAGGACCGGGTCTCACGCTAAACACACTCTCTCGTACTAGATGCCGCTAATAATGATTTTGACTGTTCGAAAAAAAATAACTATTTTGACTTGGTGACTGCATAGAAACTGCATGTGCACTCATAAGATTCTAATAGTCGCCACTCCAACACACATGCATGTACGGATGAAATTTAATCTACATAAGATAGGATTATATCTTGTTTGGCAACCTAAACCTGATTATAGTTAACAGTTCTTCGGGTGCATACGTGGACGACCATTGCATGTGCAGCATGTAGAAGTGGCTTCGACATGCAGCTACAGGGTCTTGAGTCTTGACTGCAGGCCAACGTATGCATCCACTTCTGGAAAACATGCGGCCGGGGTCGCAGTTCCAGAAAGCACCGTCCGGTGTGCGGTTTTAGCGGTAGTCGTCGCGTTGAATCGTGAAGAGGCACGATGCTGTGGGGTAACTGGGTAAGAGAGATTACCATTTTTTAGAGACGGGGTCAGCGGATAGTAGATAGAGAATACTGATGAGTACGAGTACTATTCTAGCATGCATACCCAACGTCTATGTACATACATACTGGTCAGTCCACATCTCCTATGGAATTGCACGGTATTCCCTAAACAGTTGACGTGCGAAACCAAGGAGACGAATAACCAACAAAGCTTCCAGTAAACAAAACCTTCGACGCGTTCGCCCGGTATTTGAATCGCCTGCCTACTTTGGTACAGCTCATGATCATATCCCAACGGATTCGTGGCGAAAAATATATCTCGACGGATCGAACAGGGCGGCTGGGGCGCCTTATGCAGCTATGCCCGTGCACCCGGCCTGCCATGTCAACACGTTCGTACGTCAGTCCGGGTTGACCACGACCCGAGCAGCTAGCCTCGGCCGGCAGAATCGCGGCGCCATGCTAGTTTCCGGCAGGCCGCGCGGGCGAACAGCGCGATTGCCCCCGGGTTGCTAATGCTAAGCAGGCCGAGTACTCCCGTGTCCCTGGACCGATTCGCAGCTGCTCACCCGTGATTTCGCGCAAAAGCGCAGGGAGCCGATGGAGCTGGAGCCGGCCGGCCGGCCGGCCTTATAGCCAAAGCGCGTAGTACATATTTTGTCCTCAAAACCTGGAACGACATGAGGTACTCGACATGTAGAATTTACATGTCCGGAAGCGTGGGTTCGTATACGTTTATGTCAGTTTTGGGTACCCTCTCTTGCTCCACGAACACCAACTTAGGCTTTTCGAAAAGAAAAAATAACGAACACCAACTTACGATTAGGCCGTATCCCTTGGGGTGCTGAGGTACAAACTAAAGTTGTTAACGCAATCTTTGTCTGTCTGTATGTTATTTTCTTTCCTGTATCGAAACGTAGTAAAAGATGACTGCAGCAGTCTTCTAGCAACTGTCTTATAATTTAAGAATTGAGCTCAAATCCAATCCGTTGCGACGGCATTTACCTGCGAGGTATGAGAACTAGTACACGGTTATAACCACCCTAGGCACATGGTCTAAATAGACAGGCGATGATGGAGAAAGATTGTGTCAGTTACTACGTAGTACTCCTCACTATAAGATCACAGAGCAGCAGCTAGATTACAAACCTAAACGGTCAGTCTCAGGAGAAAAAGTTTTTATTTTTCGAAAAACCAGTCTTACGAGAAAAAGAAACAGTTACTCCGTCCTGAACGCGTCACATCAGATACGTATAGTATATATGACTGTGCTCTTGGGTAACAACGACGAGTGAAAAGTACCTCGACGTTACAATCGCATTACACGTAAACGCGAATTTAGAACTGCAGCATAGCTTTGAACGTATAGCATAAAGCATATATCACTCGTCGCCCCCGTCGTCTTCAAAGAATCAGAGTTCAGAACGAGGCACGCAACGCAATTCCGGTTCCAGTTTCCAGGGGAGTGAGGGCTCTCTCCGAGGAGCGGAGAGGAGTGTACGGCAGGACATCCAAGAAACCCTCCTGCAATTTTGTTAGATTTCTACGTCGAGCGACCTAGGCGCCATCGACGCGGCAGATAAGAGGGCGACGACCACTTGCTCGTCACTGGAATATCGAAGTGCTCGCTCGATCGATGCTCTTGACGAACTCTGTGACGACCCCAACCTGACTGAGACCTCTTCAAACGGGAGGATCGGAGTCCATCCGAAGATACCAAGGTGTTCGATCGTCATCGCTACAGTCAAAGGACCATCTCTATACGCTCGACTTGTTCGTTCGGTCTACACGGGCAGCAGTTCGTGCCCTAACGCTCTGGGCAGGTCAATCACCGTGGTTTGCGGCGAGCGGTGTAGGGAGTATTTCCATCGTCTCGAATTATTTGACGCTAGCTAGTTAATTTTTAAACTAATCAGTGTGAAATACTTTGAAACGGAGGGAGTAGCGAGCAACAAACAAACCGCGGGCGTATGCAAATCGCAATGAAAGAAACTGGTGATCCGGTCATGCACCACACGGTCACCAACCGAGATTCACGGTCAGATGGAATGGAACGGAAGTGCATGCTCCCTGTGAATCACGGGGCGCTGGAGACCTTTGCCGGACGGGCCAAACAACGGCGTCGCCATCTGGGTTTCAACAATATTTAATGCACCCTAAGGACCTTGATGCTCTCTAGCTGACAAGGATGGTGACGACTGGATCGTCGTCAGCTAGCTCATGCTCCCCAGGTCCCTGAGTTCACAACGCAATAGAAAATGATGGTTCAGATGGGAAGTATGAACCGCCGCTGCGATCAGCGGTGCGAAGGAGCCCAGCCCACAGCGCGGCAAACATGAGTTGAGGAACGGATGGCAATGAGATGCCATACGACATCACCTGATTTGGAGGTTTTCAGCAGTTCAGCGCTGAGAATGTTCATCCCCCGTGACACTGAATATGAATACGGATCGGTTTTAAGAGGTGGACGGAGAATGGAATGCATCAATTCAGCTGAGGCGAGCGAGAAAAATTACAAGTCCAAGTCAGGACTTGAAAGATGTCCACATGTACGTGATACCCAGGCTGGAGCCCCATCGGACTTCCATTGCCGGACTTTGAAAACGGGCCTCTGTGTCTTTCTGCCAACAACGAAGCCCACGTCGAAGGGGGCCGAAGTAGACAGCATCACCCGTTCTTTCATCATCAAATTAAACTCGCACGTGTTGCAATGTATATTTTGAGCGAAAGATTCAACTGCTCGAAAAAATAAAACAAGAGCATTCGATTTTCTAGAAAAAAGGGTGTAAGATTATAAGCCACGTTAAGCATTAAGATCAATGCGCCCACTCTCGTCTCCCTTGAATTTAAGGGCTTTTTCCACGGTTGCAGAGGTACCGTTAACGCAAGTAGAGCAATGACACGTCTCAAGTGGATATATCATTTTTGCCGGTTTGACACAGTACGTAGTACTGGTGCCAACAGCAATTTGGTGGGAATTTTTAGTCATTTTTTTTACATTTGGGCCCAGATCCACGTCACAGAGGACCCCTTGTCCGCAACCATCAAAACGATATCTCTTGTACCAACGAGATGCGAATGATCGTGACTGGCATCAAAATGCTTTCCATTCTGGCCCGGCCGGATGCAGTGAGCCAATAGGGACGGCCAACTTGACTTGGCGCAATGTCAAATCGTCAATGTCGATTCCACAAATGCATATGCTCCTAGGCCCGATCCATGTATTTGTCATGACAATCTTATCCCCCACAAAGTCTGCAACTCACGAGGACATCAATAATTTATGGAGTACGACGCATATGACGCCGCTCGTAAAAGCTAAACAAAGGGGCAAAGATTGTCGGAGCATAAAGTGCATGAAAAAGTCAGAAACACAGCAGGTAAGCTCCAGGGTTTCTCTTTAGTAATAACTTAATAATATTAATAACGAGCTAAACTCCATATTCACTATGATGCCACAACCAGACACTCAATGACCACTCCCCAGATTTGTGGGGTCATTTGGTGCTAACGTTCTCGAAACTTTCTCATCGTTGTTTCGTAAACCGGAAATGACACACTCACTAATGGAAGGATCAAAGAAGTCGAGCCTGGCCTTGTGCAAAGCCGCATGCCTGGTTTGGGTTGTGCACCGGTCTGTTCCGAGCTGCATACCTGTGTTGTGTGGCCTGCTAACTTCTGGTTGGCCAATTTGCCATGTCACATCAGGACACAGAAAAAGAAAAACGGTTTTGATGGTAGACGGCGTGTGTGAAAGAGGATCTGCAGAAAGGAACCATTCTTTCCTAGTTCTTGGGAGTCGTGGATGTGGTTTTGCCTTTTGCGGTTTTTGGTCCTAGCTGAATTACCTTCTACTGCAGGCCAATGTGCGTTGTTCATTCAGGCTATGGACCTCACAATGCAGAAACTGAAGCAGGGTATCGTATTGGAGCAAACTGCATGGCGTCTTAAACCAAATTTTCGTACACGTTCTCCTGCATAGCCTATGACAAACTGGTTTTGTATTGGAGCTTTTTGGTTATGATGTAGCACGACCTTGCTATTGTATTCAAATGGAGGATTATTACTGTGGTGTAATTAATCAGCAGCCTGAACTCACGGCTGAACCATGTTCTCCTGGACATGGGAGTCGAGATCAAAGATTCCGTGCACTCACGGCTGCCCGCGAGACTATATTCCGATCAAGGGGCCTGTCAGGAAAGTCACGAGACATTTCAGTATCCTGCATCCTCACCAGGAGCATTCCAGACATTGGCTGATTTCGCTTCAGTTCAAGCGAGGGTGGAATAAGAACCGTAGCTGCCGAAGCTTCTACAGCCGGGAACAGCATCGAAGGAGCACACGATCCCGGACTGCTGGTGTGGGCTTCCATATGACTTTAAAACTCTCACGTTCTTTTAGACTGCTTTTCAGAAGAACACGTGAGATTTTCGAATGTAAGTGCAAAAATGGCGTACCTTTTACCTGTTTCCGGTAGTAAAACAACATGTTGTGGTATGCAAACTCCATGGCTGGTTTTGGTTGAGTGTCAAGTTCAGCGCACCAGTCTGTTTCAAGCTGAGTACCTACCTGTGTGACCTGCTCACAGAAAACTCTTCTGACTGTATGTAGTATGGAGATGCGTCACATCATGACAGAGACAAGGAAGCGGCCTTGATAATAAACGGGGTAGTATGTGAAAGGGGATTTTCCAAAAGAGTTCCTCTTGACTAGATCCGGCGTCGTAGGTGCGGTTTGGCCACTTCCAGGCCACATGGATTGCAGAAAGAGAAGACTGATGACTTAGTATCTACGTCGAACTGAAATTCCATTCTTCAGCATCTTCTGTAAATAAATTTCTCATGAGAAAAATTGTGTTTGTTTGAAGAAGTTGTAACAGACTTCCGTGTCGTAATATTCGGGCCGTCTGATGATGAGGATGTACCAAAAACATTAGCACTGCACTGATATGCATAATAAACTTTATTATTTTTCTCTTTGATAAAAACAGTAGGGAAAGCCCGACCGATAGACATTATTAATTATAGTGCAATCAGCAGCCAGAGCATATACGCGGACAAACTTCTTCTAGGATAGGGACTCGAAATTAAGATTCAAGGCACACCAAACGACGAACCAGTACTGTTTCGAATTCAGTTCAGTTTTCTACGTCAACTAGACGTCCACCAGTATGGCAGCATGAAGAGTCGAAAGCACCAAGCAGCTTCATCCGAAGCTTTTACTACTTGTGCCACCTTTTCGTCGTCATCGAAGAGAAGTGCTCTTTCCAACTTCGATTCCTGGAAAGGTCGACTCCGATCCGTTGAATTAAAAAAAAACACTGTCGTCTGATCTGCAAGCTTTGGCAGTTTTAACTAACAGTGAAGTCAAAGAGACTCATCAGAGTCTAGGGGAAAACAGGGAGACTTCTTCTCTGGCTAATCGCTACTCCTGTAGTCATGTGGTAAAGTTTCGCTGGTCACATGGAAAAGGAAAACAAGTCTTCAGCACGTTGAAGAGAGCAGGGTCTGAAAGCTTAAACAGTGCTGTTGCTATCACCTAGTCCTGTGGAGAACTGGACCTTTTTTACGGGTCTGTGGATTACTGGATATGCCGCTTGTCTGTATGTCAGCTTTTATAACTCAACGTGAGACGTCCGTTCCTGATCGGACGAGGCTGATGGCGCATGGAGCTCTGTACTCGCCGATACGTTCGCGGCCACGGAACGAACGGAAGGAGCCGGGAAGCTGCCGACTTGTGAGGACGTGGACCGTGACGTATCCCGCACACAAGACAAGGCCAGTCTTTGATGCAATGCACCTAAACCTCTGTGGCCGTGACCTCGATCCCATGAACGTCCTTTCTCTTGAGCCCAAACGTAGGGCCTGTAGCTTCTTAGTCCACGGTCAAGGTCCGTCTTGACCACTGACCACTCTAACCCTCACTAAGTATATTAGATTCTTTACTCTTTTGGAATAACTTCTTAAAATCACTGTAGTTGCACTATCAATGAAACATGTTAGTCCCATGTGTCATTGAAACACCACATGTTAGTCCCATGTGTCATTAAAATATCAGTGTCATATACTCCATCCGTTCTGAAATAAATGACGTTTAAAACAAAAAATCTAGTTCAATTTGAATTAAATTAGTTGTCATAAATATTATTATTTTAGAACGGAGTGATCATGCGATTTTGTAGATTTTGCAACGGTTCTTAAGTAATGAGCCTATTTCTTTCTGAACTGGCCCTCGGTGATCTGTTTGCGTTTGAAACAAAGGTGCCCGCTAGAATTGGAACCAGTATCGAACTAGGAATTGGTACCTCTGATTTTTTATTGATGTCTTTAAGACATCACGTTTAGTTCAAAATTGAATTGGAAATATCGTCCTAACGCCAATAATAAAAAAATGTCGGTTTTTCTGCTTGTTTAGACCACGATAGCTGCTTCATACGACTGTTACGAATCTAATAGGTGCAGAATTTATACAAACACTGACGATACACAGGTTAGCAGTTCTAAATAACCCAAGTTAAGCATGCCAAGGCACTGCGACTTCCTTGCCTAGGTTTTCTAGATGTTGGCATCTAGCAGGTGTAGTGCGCGGCAAAACCGTCTTCATCCTCTCGTGTGCGCGACTGTAAACTACAGAACGGTCCAGAAACGGTGCACCGCATGGCTTCCACGCCATTTCTTCTCGCGACGGCAGACTCCAGGGCCACATCATTCGACACGGATCCGTTGCTTTTTGTCAGTGCTCCTCGATCGGCTGTCATTTTTTCCTCCGTCTTCTAGCTACGTCGGAAGCATGAATTCTTCCATTTCATCATCGAGAAAAACGCAATAGAAACGCATTGCTCGTGTGGTAACTTTCAGCAAGCACCAAGGTCAGCTTGTTAGCTAGCAAGAGGAGAACACCGAACAGGGTTCGGCCAAACTCGAGAGAGCTTTATTAGTGGCAAAAAGCAGAGAGAAAAGCTTAAGCACCGCACTTTATCGTCACGGGGTCGCCATGTGGAAGAAATAAACCCGGGAATGCGCTGCGCCGGGTGGGTTGGACCATCTATAAAGAAAGCATCGAGGGTGAGGTGGCCAGCAGCGCCCACGATCCCGGCGCGCCCACGCCACGGCGGGATGAACCCAACCCAAACCAACCGGGCAGACGACCTCATCGCTGACGCCACATCCGCCACCAGCAGCACCAGACTGCTAATCCCAAATCCAACGGACAGACGGGCTGCTTTCCGAAAGCAAACCAAGGGCTCCAAGTAAACTACAGAATTAGCACCAGCATTAGCTTCGTGTAACAAAGCCTCAGTTTACGCCTATTTTTTACTCGTAAAAACCCATTCCATCCATCACGTGGTTACAAGCCGAGGAAGGTTCAACGAACCGCTACGACGGTGTGAACTCGCCTCCGACTATTTAAGCCCCCTCCCGGGGTCTTCACCTCTTGCCGTTCAAACTCGCTCACTTCACTCCTGTGGTTCGTCAGCTCAATAGACCAAACAGAGAGAGCTCGTTAGCTCGGAGCAGGAGGGGGAAGCAATCCAACCAATCAAGGAAGAAGAGGATGCTGCGAGACCCGGCGTCGGAGGCGTTGGTGCTGGGCAGCATCCGGCAGCACCTGCTGGAGGAGTCGGCCGCGGTGGAGGAGGAGGCGTACCGACGGAGCACGAGCTTCGGGAGCCTGGTGGAGAACCAGTGGAGCGACTCGCTGCCGTTCCGGGCAGACGACTCCGACGACATGGTCGTGTTCGGCGCGCTGCGGGACGCCTTCGCCTACGGCTGGCTGCCCGACGGCTCCTTCGCCGCGGTCAAGCCCGAGCCGCTGCCGTCCCCGGACTCCTCGTGCTCCTCCTGCTTCGGCTTCCCGGAGCCGGAGCCGCTGACGCCAGGCTCCACCGAACCGGCGGCCAGGAGGGAGGAGGCGGCGGCGGCGGCGAGGGGGAAGCACTACCGGGGCGTGAGGCAGCGGCCGTGGGGCAAGTTCGCGTCGGAGATCCGGGACCCGGCCAAGCACGGCGCGCGCGTGTGGCTCGGCACCTACGACACCGCCGAGGACGCCGCGCTGGCCTACGACCGCGCCGCCTACCGCATCCGCGGCTCCCGCGCGCTCCTCAACTTCCCGCTCCGCATCAGCTCCGAGATCGCCGCCGCCGGCGACAAGCGGCCGTCGCCCGAGCCCGCGACGTCGTCGTTCTCCTCTACCTCTCCCTCGTCGTCCTACTCCTCGTCCGGCTCACCGAAGAGGCGGAAGCGAGGCGAGGCGGCTGCCGCCACCATGTCCATGCCGCTGGTCCCCCCGCCTTCCCAGCTCAGCTGGCCAGCCCAGCCGTGGTTCCCGGTTGAGCAGGTGGCGATGGTGCCGCGCGTGGAGCAGCTGGTCAGCTAGGCGCCGATCGAAGCACGCACGTCAGCGGCCGGGTTGCGCGAGCCAATGATTTGTGCGATGACGCCACTGACCCGACGAAATCGACGGCGAGCGCTTGGCCCGGTGATGAAAGCTCCACCGGACGGAATGCGATAAGCTCGTAGCGATTGGGTGGCGCCATTGGGATCGGGGTCCAGGACGAGCTCTAGATCGTGCTCTTGTTCGACGCATCTTGCCCAAGTGGAAAATTGGTCCGGGAATGTACGGTGAAAAAAGATACTATTATTGCGTTCAGTTCAGTATTTGCGTCAGATTGGTGGGCGTGGTGAGGGGGCTTTGTGAGGATTTCAGTAAAAATTGTACAGAAGTTTGTATGTTGTCGATGAGATTAAGAACAATCATCTTTGTTCGTTAACCGTATCAGAGAGTCACTGTTGCGTCCAAGTGGCAAACAGAACCCATGATTTCAGTGATAAATATCTGAGCTGCTAAGCAGGCCACAGGGAGCCAAAGTCAACAAGCACTGACGATAGGCCAGGACTCGAGACACGAAATCGAAATTCCAGGACGAGCAATCAACAAATGCGAGCGTTCGATCGCGCGCACAAGAAGCCTCTGTCAAGGCAGCAACATTAACAATTTCTCATCTTAAAATACAAGGTAAAGTCATCGGGCGCTGAAAGCTCGGTTGAGCAAGTGGATCAGGTCGCCGTCGGGAGTTGCGATTGTGCTGGAGACGAAAGGGGTGGAGAAGAAGGCATACGCAACGAAGCAACTCAATCGTCCTCATCTTTAGTCCATAAAAAATCTAAGACCCGTGCTTATCCGTGACGTGAACAGGGGTCAGCAACCATAATCACGCAAGAGAATTTACTCTGCGTGCAACGAGTAAGTATTTCCCCAGCAGAGTTGCTGTGTTGCTCAACAGCTGGAGGAGCAGGGGCCATGTATTTGATGATAATTGATGGGCCATACTGCCTGCACTATATTATTATGAGATCGGTTGCCATCTCGTTCGGTATTCTTGGTGGAAAGAGTGCTCAAAAGGCTAAGGCATATACATTGCTACTACTTGCCAACCAACTAGAATGATTTTTTCTCGCCAACTTGCTTGGAACCTGATTGAGTCCAGGTCATGCAGCAAGCAAAAAGTATTGACACTGTTTGATGGATTGTGGTTCATCCTATTTGTTTTCTTAAAGAAAAGGAAGGAAAAGGGGGAAGATAAGATAAAGAGATATTTTTTTGAAAAGGAGGCAGGAGCGCTGCCCATGCATTAAGAGGGCTAAGAATTACAACCTAGGGGTACATAGTCTAATAAAGTACAACTTGTTAAAAGAAGAGTACATGGTATGAAACCCCTACAACTAAAGTTAGTATTGATGAGCAACCTAGTGTCCCCAAGTGCCACTATTTCAGAGATGAAGCACAGTTTCCTGCAGCTTGATGTCCTCTAATACTAGATTAGCTACTTGCAGCTCCGGGAGGTCTTGATGTTGGAAGATACGCCTATTACGCTCTTTCCAAATTTGCCACCAAAACGAGAAAAGAACTCCTAACATTTTTTTTGATTGAGTCTTAGGACATACAGCTGAGATGACTTGGACCCAGTGAGAAACCCCTGCCAAAGCAGCTTGCCGTAGAGATGCTGGAAGTTGTATGAGCTGAACCAATTTTTCCCAAACCAAGATTGTGTAGTTACATTGTGATAATAGATGATCCACAGTTTCAGCTGTGGTTGTGCACAGCACACAGCAGGTCTGATGGGGCCAATTCTTCTTGGCTAAGTTATCCGCCGTAAGAGCTTTATTATAAGATAAAGAGATAATTATTCAGTTTCGAGTAAAAGGCTTTCATGTCAAAAATATGTAGTAGCAAACTGATGCACAACGTAAAAGGGATGGCTGAGCACCAGCCAAATGGGCTGACGATGTGGCAACTAAGCTCAGCAAGAAGAACAAACCAGTTTGTAATAGACCTGCCTACTACAGACTCACAGTTAAATCAGCCAGGCCAATTTTGAGCAGTGCAGTAAACTAAGTCACCTGGAATAGCAAGTCATACACTCGTTGTACTGGTGGCAGCTTGCACCCTGGTCAACGGAACAAGAAATATCGCAATTTGGTAAACGTATGAGCTTACTACGCTATGGACCAGGTAGGAGAGGTGTCCACGCTAGCATCGCCCGTTCGTTTCAACGGCCGCTGACTGTTGATTACTGTCTTAATGGCTGCGACCCTAGCCGTCGCTCGGTTTCGACTTCCAAGTCCTCCTTGCCTTCCGCTGCAGCATCGAAATCGGCAAATACCAACATTTCCTATGTTTGTAGATAGAAAAAAATGAACATAGTATTTCGTGGTTTGGCTGGTGAGTACTAGAATCCGATTTTTTTTAAAAAAAGGCACTAGAATCTGATGAAAAATAGACTTGGAGCAGCGTACACAGCCAGCTTGCTAGGCCGCAGTATCAGGACGTAGGATTCAACAGAAGTAGCCCAAAGACCCAGGAAAACACGAGGTGCCGCAGGAGTTCAGTTCGGCCCGCGGCAGATTTGGACATCGCCAGCCCAGCCGAACCACCAGCTAGCCGCCGGACGCCCAAAACCTCGTACGTATCGCCTCAGGGAAGCGGCCGTGTTCGCGCGCGCCGCGACACCGCCACAGGTGTCGCGCGGAGGCCGACACGAGTCCCGCATGCGCCCCACGCGGCCGCGCGAGCTCGCTCCCTCCGCGCACCCCCACAAGCGCGTTCCTTCTATAAACGCGCGCTCTCCCGCATCCTCGTCCACCTCACTCGATCGCGGTAGTAGTAAAATAGCACTGCTAGACAGCGAGCGCACGTACGCGCGCGTGGTAGCCAGCTTAGCTCCGTGGTGCCATTATGGCGGATCTGCACAGAGGCACGACGATGGGAGGCGGCGAGGCGCAGCAGCAGCAGAGGCAGCCGGCCATGATGACGGCGCTGAAGGCGGCGACGGCCGCGACCGCCGGCGGGTCGATGCTGGTGCTGTCCGGGCTGATCCTGGCCGGCACCGTGATCGCGCTGACGGTGGCGACTCCCGTGCTGGTCATCTTCAGCCCGGTGCTGGTGCCGGCCGCCATCGCGCTGGCGCTCATGGCCGCAGGGTTCATCACGTCCGGCGGCCTCGGCGTGGCCGCGCTGTCCGTGTTCTCCTGGATGTACAAGTACCTGACGGGCAAGCACCCGCCGGGCGCCGACCAGCTGGACCACGCCAAGGCGCGGCTCGCCTCCAAGGCCCGCGATCTCAAGGAGGCGGCGCAGCACCGCATCGACCAGGCGCAGCATCAGGGGTCTTGAGCCAATAAAAGCGGCCGGATCATGTCCAGCCAGCTTGGGCAGCGCTAGCGCGGGACGGCGGCGGCGACCTGCGCGACACCACCGCCGGCATATGCATGGTCTACGGCTACTGCTGCTACGTACACTGCTGTAGTACTGTCTCCGGCTCCCCGCGCTAGTTACGTTAGCTTACTAGCTAGCCGTCTCGTTTATATGTATGTGCTTTCTACGTGCAGTGCAGGTGTTGGGCCTTGCCGTTGCCGTGTAGTGTGTGTTTCTCGATTGGAGCGGCGGGCTGCATCTCGGATGCTATGCTTACGACGATGAGGAATAAAATGCAGTGTTCGGGCTTCCAACTGAACGCGATTTCGATGGCATTTTACGTGGCAGCAGCATGTTTTTTTGCTACCATTTAGACGTGCGTGGTGCTTGACGTACGCGTAGGCCAAAAGAAGCCGAGAGGTGACGCCCCCCTCCCAGCTGACATGTTTGTCTTGTCCACACATGCATCACGAGGGAGCGTGGATCTTTCTGAGAGGAAATCCAACCCAAAACGACAGGTGTGCAGAGAGACAACTACTGTACCGGGAATGGGAAGGTTATCTTGGCCGGAAAGCGACGACCGTGACCGTTGAGTGACAAGGGGCCCGACGGACGAGTGCATAGCGGCGAGCGTGAGACAACCAGTAGTGCAGATTCTGCTGTTGTTCAGGCGACTACCGTGAAAGGGCCACGCTGAGCAGCAGTGAGCAGGATGGGAATGGATCTCGAGCCGATTGCTCGACACGTGTTCTGCTCGATCCCAAGAGGCGTCATTGGAACCTTGGATCTGAAACTGAAATGAAAAATCTCGCGAATCCGTCCGTCGACAATGTCGCCACCCTGCCGTGTCACAAGACCGGCCGGAGACGGACGAAAAAAAATGTCCCACCAAACTTTGCTACGAACATCTTCACCAGAAAATCAAACACGTCTTTCAATGAAACCACCGTCCGGCTGGCCGGGGCGATCGCGTTCGCTCGGCACAGCCCGTTGGAAAACGCGGCTACTTCCGCCTGAGCGGCTCCATCAATGCCATCGGCAGGCGACGAGCTGCACCTGCCCATGACGCCGTTGGCGGCTAGGACGGTCAGCCCACTGGGCACTGGCCACACCGCCTTTCGTGAACGCCCTGCGCAGAGCTTGACGTCCTGACCATGTGCTCCTTGAACATCCTCACCGCTACATACGGAACACGGGCAACGGCGGAGCAATAGTATCCCGGCGACTTGTTCACGGACGGCGGATGCAACGAC
Organism: Neostapfia colusana; assembly: GCA_030760725.1. NCBI lineage: Eukaryota > Viridiplantae > Streptophyta > Magnoliopsida > Poales > Poaceae > Neostapfia > Neostapfia colusana. Next base: position 3,664,330 of record JASWHV010000017.1, read on the forward strand.
CCAGGTACAGCACCCGGTTCCTGGAGAACTTGCCCAGGCTCATCAAAGGGCCGGCCAACCGACACATAGCATAAGCAAAGCAACAAAAGAACGCCTATATGTTGCACATCTGTCAAATCATGAGAATGTTCCGCATCCTTGCTGCTTTCAGCTTTTCTGAAATGCGCCAGTTAAATGCAAGTGCGTCAAGAGTAGACGAGCCTATCACTACAGAAACGTGAAATGCTGGAGATACTTCAATATAAAAATACATCTATCTAATTCTGGTCAATCCATATATGAGAATTTTGCATTGATGGCGAGACACACACGGCCACATTAAATCACACAACTGACCAAACGTCAACAGCACGCAAACAATAGAAATCAGTGGTCACTACTCTAGAAGAACTCAAAGTCCAGGTACTTCTCGCCCGACTTCACGTCCGCGCCGGCTATCCTCTTGCTGTTGCTGCCGATTGCCTCAGCCACCCCATACTTCACAGGCAGCTCTGCCTCAACAGGCCTGGGGACATCAGGAGGAGTGCTGCACCGGATGAGAGCCCAGTTCACGCCCTCGAAGAATGGATGCTGCTTTATCTCTGTTGCACCCCGCTTCACTCCGAGGCGGTGCTGTGGTTCCTTGACCAGAAGCCCCCTGATTAGGTCTCTGCTCGAATAGCTTGTGGATGGTGACTCGGGAAATCTTAGCTGCTGTCCGACGACGTTAAATAATGTGGCACGGTTGCCTGACCCCTTGAATGGTGTCTTGCCGTATAGCAGCTCATGCAGGAAGATGCCAAAGGTCCACCAGTCAACAGCACTTCCATGGCCTTCGCCTTTGATGATTTCAGGGGCCAAGTACTCATGAGTCCCAACAAAGGACATTGACCGAGCCGATGTTGGCTCGGCAACGAGCTCAGGTAGAGTAGTGGTACTCTGTCCCAGCTCAGATCTTGTCTTTCTAGTCTTTTTCTTGCTCTTCTGACCGAACAATTTGGGCAAGAAGCATGCAGGCTGAATACACGCTGAGGTAGGTTCCATGCACACAGGTTGTACACAGAAACCACCAGCTCTTCTGGGATCAGAATCAAAAGCTGATGTTCTGATGAGTGTAGGAGAGACAGCACATCTCAGGGAGAGGTCAAAATCTGAAAGCATTATGTGGCCATCATCACGCACTAGAACATTTTCTGGTTTCAGATCCCTGTAGACAACTCCCAACATGTGTAGATACTCTAGAGCTAGAAGTACTTCTGCAGCATAAAACCTGCCCAAAATCAGAGTACAAAGTTAGTGCCTACAATCTGAAAGGTCTGTACTCAGCATGACAAGAAGCTATGAAGTGTAAAAAGAGTAACAGAACTACAATGTAACATAGCCTAATATTTATCTTGCTCATTGCTAATTATGGCGGGGATGTTGCTGTACAAATTTCAGTCCATGGAAGTGCAAGAGCAAACATTTTAAGGATACCTCCATGTTCTCATGCACATAAGCTCAAAACTATAAGACTATTCAGAAATTTTGCGCAGTAGCATAACTGCCAAAACTTGATTCTTCACAAGTCTCTAATAGTATCTGAATGAATGTTTTATCACTGTGATAATAAATCTAGTGACAAATTTCAGTACCAAAAATTCAGAATGTCAATATAATATTGATAAGCAAATGCCAATAGATATGGTTATGCGCGTTCATTCTTGTGGGCTACTCTACTCTAGTTCTAACAAGCTATATTATTGAAAATATTCAATCACGCTTTAATATAAATTACCTAGCAGCATACTCCGAAAAATGTTTTCCTGGTTGTCTCTGTCGCAGGGTATGCAGATCGCCACCAGGACAGAATTCCATGACCAAACAAGAGAACCTGTCGGTCTCAAAGTGTGTGTACAGAGTTGGAAGGAATGGATGGTCCAGCAGTTGTAGAATCTCCCTTTCAGTTTGAGCTCTATTCAACTTCTTCCTACTTGCCAAGGATGCCTTGTCCATTACTTTGATTGCAAAGTAGCACCGAGTCCCACTTAATTCCGAGAGGTAAACAGTGCCAATGTCACCACAGCCCAGACGCTTGAGTAATCTGAAATGGCTCATCCCAAGTACACCATCACGGGTCCGTACAGCATGAATTGCCTTCCACCTAGGGTCATTCCCCTTGTGAGGCTTGTTGGCACCTCCAGTGATATGGCTCCAGCTGCTGTCATCGCTAATACCACTGCTGTCACTTGCTCGACTCATGCTAGTTTTGGCACTTTCTAACATATCTCCTTGAATACCCTTTACACTTCCAGATTTTCTCTCCACAGTAACCATTGCTTCGCTAGATATAGCTTCATTTTTATATGTTCTTGTGCACCTGTTCACAGTGCTCATGGCGGTGACTACACCCATGCTGTCAATGCTACTGTGAGGGCTAACATTGCCACTGGGAGGGAGTGAAACATCCCAAACACACTCCTTCTCCTCCGAGTCCTGAGGCAAATATGCAGCCTGAGACGAGCGTGACGTGGCCACCGATGCTACTGCAGAACTAGACACCTTCCTCTCTTCAGCCAAACCTTCATCACCGCCTGCAGCTATCATCACATTTGTCTTTGCACCAGTAACACGGATGGAGGTGTCATCTATGAAAGGCCCCTTCATTGACAGTCCTCGCACTAAACACACAGGTGGCTCGGACTTCTTCTCATCGATTGCCACATAGACTGTCTTCATAATATCCATATCAATTGGCTCTGGAGGGTGGCTAGCCCCAGAGAAGGAGCTCCTGCCACCCTCTTCTGAGGAATCCAGGCTCCGGAAGCTCTCCTCGCCATCAGCTAGCAAATCCCTCTCATCATGCTGCTGCTGCTGGGAGTTCTTCCCTTTCCATGAAGCCTTAATCGGTATCGGCGCCTCCAAACTCTGAACCTTCCGAGCAGTGACGACCAAAGAGTCTTTGGGTTCGGCAATCTTATCTACTGCCTCCATTTAATCGAAGCATAACAAGTGCAGCACCACCAACAAAGATCTCGTCGCTAAATTCCCTAGCAATTCTCTCCAACCAAAGGGTATTCAGCACAGAGAGCGGTCCACCTACAAGACGCACCAGAAGATTAAGAAGCTGAAGAAGGCCAGAATTACTCTTCAATTCAAAAGGGTTCCGGAATCCAACCTGCTTCCGCTCTGATTCTGGGCACGACCTTACCAGAGCAGGAACAACTCCACCTTGCGTCCCTGCCGAAACACATAAGCGTCGGTGAATCCATCGGATTAGACATTACTTTCTTAAGAAAACAACAAGCCACCAAAACTACGCCTTAGGTTCCTTAAATCCCACGGTTCCCAGGCCACCGCAAAATCCCAAGAACCACACCTGAAATCCCCAAGTTGCTATCAGAAAATGCACCCACCCGCATTCGGATCTTCCCCGCACGCAATCTTCCCAACGGAACCAACAGAGACGGGCGAAAACCAGCACTCCCCCGAGAAAAACGAGAACCAACCCGAGCAGATAAAGTGAACAAGAAAAAGAGAAGCACAAGCACCTCGAATGGGAGAAGGCGGAGATCCCGGGGGGGAACTGCAGGGCTGCTCTCCGTGTTCTTGGCTCACCACTCGCGTCGCACCGCCCACCAGCGTCGCCACTGCCCGCTTGTACTAGTCCCCGAGTAACTCCGCCGCACTCGCACGCGGCACGCGCTCTCTCTCTCTCTCTCCCCTCTCGTGAGGACGGGAAGTGGAGGAGGACAGACAAAAGCAAAAGCGAAAGGCGCGGTAACTGTGGAGGAGGCGTAGGATTTTTATTTCCTGCCCTTTAGAAATCATAGTGAAGCAGCAGACAAAGAAGGCAGTGAACGGCGCGACGCGTGCGACGCTACGCCCCCTACACAGCACAGCAGCGTTTCCCGCCGCTAACCTCAGGTTTACTTTGCCTAATCAAGCAGCTTTGTTCACTTTGGTCCCCTTTTATCTTGTCGCTGATCGAACCCCGCAACCTACCTCAAAAATCAGAGAAAAAATCACACAGGATGCTTGACAATACTACATGACACTTCAGAGAAATTGATGGTGCTGCACGGTATCCCTTCTTTTGTTGTGAAGATGTTGATAAGGTATCTTAATCACGTATGGATCAAATAGAAACTTCTGTGATCATTTTTCTTTTGATTCCTTTTTTTTTAATTGTTGGCGAGCATTCATCCAGAATCTTTCTCACTTACACCAATTTATTACATGAATAAATGCAGATTTATAACCATTTACATTTCAGATTTCCAAACAGTTTGCCGAAACAGTATCAAAAGAGAAGTATACTGGGAACAATTGTTTATAAGTATAATTAAGAGTTGATTATGATTGAAGCTACAAATATCACCGAAACGCGAAAGCGAATTAATTGGTGTATAGAAATGGGTCGGAGCCTCCGAAGACGCTTGGGCCCGCGGCGGGGGACCGTGTTGCAGCTCTTTTGGACTACAAGGGGCCCATCTGTCACCATCGCTTTCCTGGGGTGCTGCGACCCAATTATCCCAAAGAAAGGACCTACTGAGTGATGCCATTTATAACGCCTAATCACCTGTTCACGCTTCAACCATGATTATCGCACAACTTTAGCGACGAAAAGGATCTCTTGAACCTTATCAGAAGAAATTGAGGTGATATTTCAATCCTTGAGTAAGTGCGCATTATGGTGGCATCAGATGATGGTCTATCTTTCAGGCAGGTGGTGTTAACGAGGGCGATTAGCAGAGTAATCGAAAGGATCTACGGCACGCAGGTGGCTTTGGATGCGATAAGGCCCGTGATGGCGCAACGCGGGAAGAGTGGTTGCCAGGACAAGAAGACAAGTCGTCAACCCCACCCTGCGTAGGCTGTCCTCCCCCTCCTTTTTGCCTTTCTTTCTCCTCCCGCCCCCTAATGATCCCCGCAGGACCATGTGGCGTGGTACCCGTCCTACTTTTGGGACTCGTTTTGTCTGTCGACCGAAACGGTTAGGTTTTCGGCGACCTCCTGCCTCTTCTTCATCTTTCAGTTCGCGTCGCTGGACATCGTATCCCTGCACGAAGTATTTTGGGAAGAATCAGGTAACTGAGAAGGACGGTGAAGTAACTTAACAAAAATTAATAACCACAGTTTGATTGAAGGAAAAACGAAAGGTTTTTAGCAGTTAAAGCACATGGAAAGTGACATGAACACTCGTCCACTCAATCTAGTCTCTGCTCTAATATCAATAATTCATTCTTACGCAACTTTCTGTTTTTTTTTTGGGGGGGGGGGGGGGGGAGGGGCAGGGCCGCCAGGCCGTAGTTTCATTTCTATATAGGCGGGCAAAGAAAAAAGTACCATCTGATAAGAGTGGCATGCAATTTTATTCGGTTTCCCATTTTTTCAAAGCTATTGGATTGAGCCTGCAACAATCTATGGAATCATAAAAGCAAGCACACTGCATGAGATCTAAGCTGAAGTGACCTGACCTGAAACTGACATACTGCCGCTTGCCGGAGTACATGTCAAAAACAGAACAGGGAGGAAAAAGAAGGGAGAAAAATCCAAGATTGATCTGAAACGAACCACGGAACTTATGGGCATGCAGTTAGCAGGTACCATAGGACTATCATGCTTCCACACTGCCCATTCTGAGACCAGATTTCACAGTTGCAGTTTCGATGCATACCTGCAGCTTCAGTTTCATGATCAGACGTATGGTGTGAATGATAACTACTCGTTCTCATGTCAAAAGCAGAGCCAAAAAAATCACCAGTGTCGTGAATTAGATTACTTTCTCCTTTGAAGTTCATACTAGCAATTAGATTATCTCCTTCTACTAGGTTTACACAATATGCTCCTCTGCCCTAGGCAATATGATGCATGCCGTGAACGGTAGAAAAAAGGTGGGTGCAAAAGCCAAGGACCATCATCAAGGAGGCGGCATGATGTAATGATCAGCTTTGCATTCTAATATCAGCTGGCCCAATTAGTTAAGCTAGTACGAGGCATTGGGATTGCCTCTAGCCCTCTACTCAAGCAACAACCAGTGGCCCCCAACCCCAAGGGCCAATTCTTTTTGATAAATTTCATGCAAATTGGCATAGAGTACATCCACCCAAGTAACAAATTTGTTTCCTCCTTTTCTGGTGGTTTCTTGGCCCCCCCATCCATCTGGGCATTGGAATCCAGGAAAGTTGCAGAGTCCAATTCTGGTCTTCTGGAGCATGCATCTGCTCTCATCTCTCCTATGATGCCCAGCTGCTTTAGCCTGATAAAAAGGCTGACAAACGAGAGGCTGTAGGGTCTCCCCTTTGCCGCCACCATGACAAGTCAAGAGAAGCTTTGCACTGGAATGTGCCTCAGTTCCTCATGGTTGCTCTCGCACGGCACCCAGGAGTTGCAGAGCTTGCAGCCTCTAGATCTGACGAACAGCTTCACACACACCCGGCCGTTTATGTTTTTCTTGGTGGCTTGCTTATCTGGTCTATATACAAGGCTGGCTGAGTTTCTGCAGAAAAAGCTCCAGATTTTGGGATAACGCATGGATCTCAGGGGCCAATAACTCTAGAAAGAAAACAAAATAAATGGTGAGGCCACTAGCCATTCCTTTGTTCTTGGTATGTTGTTGCCACCTATTCAGTTTGATGTCACTAGTTAAAAGCAAGACCAATATCTCAAAGATGGTGTGTGTTGTCTGCTGTCACGATAGTAAATTCATAGGAATAAGATTTTATGCATACTGCACAAGCTGTCATCTTTGGTGGCATGCAGTAGCACGAAGTACAGAACTTAAAAGAAAAGTTTCTTTATGGAAAACAGCTGTTGGTGCACCACCTACACCAAGCAGTTCAAAAGTATTAAAATTGTAAGTTCAGAATGCTTGCCAAGATATATATATATATATATATATATATATATATATATATATATATATATATATATATCAGATGACAGACAACTGCACTGGGTCTAAAGAAAATGATATCATATCTTTCTGTTGCTCAAAAGTAGCCCCAAATAGATTCTTAATAAAGCATCAATAATTCTTATGACACATGCTAGCCAATAAATCTATGATGGAAAACGGAAGGTAAGAACAAAAAATCCTTTTTCCGCTCCAAATTCATGATCCAGTAGTATTGCGAAACTTTGGCAAGCTGATATAGCTAATGAGGTATATAAATGACAGCGTGTAATAAAGAATCCAAATAGTATAAAAAAGAACAGCGTGACATCATTAAGCTAATCTTGATCTTTAACTCTTTTGAGAACCACCAGAGCTCAAAATAGGTCTGAGTCGTGCAGGATTTTGTTTGCAAACACAACATGCTGCAGTTTGGTAGCGACACTAAGACCACTTCTTGATACAGAAATCTATTTCTTATTTCCCCACCTGCTTTCCTACGAGTTATTACAGGGAGACAAATACTAAACATTTTTCGCAGGCCCGGGACCAAACTAAAACAGTGTGGCCCCTTTGGTCATAAAAGTAAAAAATACTACATATGTATTATATGTATAGTTATCGTATTTTCTGCAAAAAGATATAGAAGAATAAGATTTTCACTTAAAGCTATATAATAATCTAGACATTGCAAAAAACTTATCACTAGTAGCAGTGATATAGTGATATGTATAACACACAAACTATAACGAAAAGCACCTCATAAAAGATGATTTAAGCAAATTTAATACGTATAACATGCAAAATACTACAAAACACTTTATAAAGACAATTTATAAAAATCATGCAAATTGGAAAAAACACGCTGACTGAATCTTATGCAGTGCCAAAACAAAATCAGTTTGATTTTATTATACCTTGTCAAATTGCATTTTGTTTAGTACGTGATCTGTTTACCCAATTTCTAGACATCAGAGAGGAGCAGAGAATGAGAAACAGAATCCTAGTATCGTTCCTAAGATGGTCGTAAGGGCGTGGTTGTGTTTATTCAGAAAGGAGCAGAAAGGCGAGCCAAATAATAAATGATCAAATATATATAATCTGAATTGTCAAAATAGTGAATCTATGGGTGAGTTTTCTATACGTAATTCGCCTACTGCAAGCCATAGGTTGATGTTAGACAGTATAGCAGCACTATTTTTTATTGAGATTCATTATATTTAGCAAATTATGAGGCAAAATGTAAAAATAAATTATGTGTAATATATAAAAATCTAAATGGGACCCTTTTCTCAGCGGCCCGGGTCGGTCGCCCCTCACGCCCTGCCTCAGGGGCGGCCCTGATTTTTCCACACCGGTTTTACAATGCCCGCCTCCAATTCCCTGGCAGTTGTGAGCGGCCGCCGCACGACCTTCATCGACGGCAGGGGTGGTGCCTCACCGCACCATACGGCGGCTCGACCACAGGACGGGAGAGGGACCGACGAAGGGGCGGACAGCGGGAGGATGGACCAGGACAGAGCCAAACCATCCGCCAGATGGAGCACGACGAATCCGAGAAAAGGAGTCCTCCCTTCGCCTTCGCCTGATGAAGGCAACGATGCGTCACAGGTCCGGAAGGCTGCTCGACGAGCGCGCTGACTGCTGACCGGCGGCGGGAGGCGGAGCGACGCAGAGCGAAAATAATAAAATCTGTTGCAATATTGATAGCCATTTAACCAGGTTGTTGTCCTGATCTTGCAGTTAAATTCAGTACATGAATAATCAAATCGGCTCGTTCAACCATCATCATCGGCTCACTGTGAATCATTTTTCCTAGTCCTTTTCTCCTCACTTTTCACCGTTGTCGTACATCACATCCTAAAGTTGTGGGCTCGCAAGTCGCGAGCACGCACTAATGAGACAGTGAAACAACGTTTATCCACACATGTAGTTTTGAAATGACACGTGCCCGTTGTTGCACGATACTGTACTCTCTGTATATTGATACCTGAGAAACCTTTAAGCTGCAGTGTTGGCTTGTTTCCTTCTTCCTCCCTTTTCATCGGTGCAGAGCTCTGTTGATTCTGTTGTAAAAGAAATGCATTTGAAGACAACGGTTGGGTGTTTGACTGAAGTGGAATAGTTATCATAGAATAACCAAATAAGACATTAGACAACAATACAATTTGTTTTTTTTGTGTGTGTGTACATGGACAAATGCTTCTAAGTGGGTACGGTCAGCCAAAGTCGTTCTGGTCCAACGAGGAAAGGTCCCTCCGCTTTGTTAGTAACGGAATATCAAGCCCTGCCAAGAGAAACCATGTATAGTAATTGATTGTTCTTGCGGTGCTTTTGTTTGTGAGTGCCACATTTCATCTCAGGAGAAATACTTAAGGCGCCATGTAGCCGTCCATGTTTCCTGTTCAATAAGCAAAGCAAAGCAACGCATCCGACGGCGATGTCACAGCATGAAAACTCAGCAGCAGACTAGTGATCAAATTATTGGTTTGTTCAACCGTCGTCATCTGCCACCTTAGTACAGTTAAATGCCTACCGTTGTATAATGTGGTACACCATTTCTAGGCACTTTCTTCTGTTTTCCAGGGGGCAAAGAGAGATACTTATTACACACGTCCGTTGTACGCGTTTGTGCGAAGACTAGAGTGAGTGAAGAGTTGGTCTGCGCTTAGTTGCATTTGGCCAACTCAAGATACGTACAGTAGTATCCCATAAAGACATACTAATGGACAGAGCTCATCGCCGAGTGGCCTATATATGCAACAAGAACAGCTCTCAGTGCCCTCGCATGCAATCTTGTCCATTGATCACTGCCCTTGCCGGCCGGCTTGATCAGTCTTTTGCCTATCATCTGTGGGGGTCATTATTATTCCACACACCATCGTCAGCAAAATGGCAGCCACTCAGCGCGGCCTGCTTCTGGCCGTCCTCCTCGCCGTCGTTTAGCCGGCGTCCGCTAGAGATTTCGCGGTCGGCGACGCGTCCGGGTGGAAGGCCGGGGTGGACTACACCGCTGGGCCAAAGGCAGGACGTGACGTTCAGCGTCTGCGAAGCTCGGACAGGGACCATCTGAATTAACTATGTCCATAACAACAGTTTAAGTCAGAGGATCTCTTTCTCTCGCTCACTAAGTGCTAAAACACGTTCTTACATTATGTACCTCCGTGTTAACACGATGCAGAGCATTGCCGGGTGTCTTCATGATACAAGTAGCACGAACACGGTTCACAATCTTGTAGTACGTGTTAACAGCCGCGGATTTTTTTTGGTCGTTGTAATGGACCCTCGGTTGTGGACGTTTTGCGTGCGTGCGTGCTGGAGCACCGTTCCAATACAGCGCGGGGCACTCGGTGGAGGAGGTGGGGTCGTACAAGGACGGGAGCACCTCCATGCCGCTCACCAAGCCGGGCGCCCGCTACTTCATCTGCGGCACCAGTGGCCACTGCGCCTCCGGCATGAAGCTCGCCGTCACCGTCTCCGACCCCAGCGCCCCGGCGGCGACGACGGCGAGGCCCACCGCGCGGTCGACCAGCCGACGGCCTGCTACTGGGTCGGACACGGACACGGACTCGGACGAGAGCGGTGCGGCCGGCAGCGCGGTCCGCCTCGCGACGGTCCTATTTTTGGGGGCACTGGGCCTCGCTGCCCTGATGGGCTGAACGTAGTAGCCAGGGAAAAGGCAGTGCTGTGCTATCCTCATCCTTCGTCTGATCAGCAATTGATCCCCTTTCCTCAAAGGAAAAGTAAATACGTACTAATCAGAGTTCACAAATCATAGATGTGGTCCTCTCATGCAACATCTTGGATTCATCGGCGACCTTGGACGGGTGAGTGTGCGTGTGTGACATGCTTACTAGTAACACACGAGTTCGCGACGTTCCATCTTGCTCACCACTGAGTTGCGTGCGCTTCCCTTCTTTCGTTTCCTCCATCCTCCTCTTGTTTATTACAGTATGAACTTTCACGAGACCCCGAAAAGGAGCGGAAAATGGTGGCCAGAAAGGAGCCTCTCGATGACCAAAATGTTACGACGCCGTTACGAGCTTTTAGCGACATGAAGCGCTATAGCGCGACGTCGACTTGTTTAGGACGCCCGTTTTTCTCACGCACAGTGGCATGCGGGTAAGCCCACATGGGAGATGCGACAGACACGGGGCCGTGCCATCGGTCGGCGAGCAGAGCAGAACAGAACAGACACGGGGCCTGTACGCCGCCGTACGCCATCATCAGCGGCAGGTGGCTCGACAGGGGACCAGCTCCGGATGGTCACACACGTAGTAGCACTTCGATCCGCATCTCCGCCAGCTAGCTGCTCTGCTCATCATCCACACGACGACGACGACGACGACCTCTCCAAACCAGGCCAACACACACCGGCGCTTCCTCTCATCTCATCACGGCCCGAGCCGCGTTCCGCAGCTGGCCCTGAATAACGGTGCGCGCACGAACGCGCCACGCCTGTGTTGCGAAGATGGCGCGTGCACCGACGCCTGGGCTCCTCTGTTTCCCACTTTTCCCGACCTCCCCTGCTCCCATCTCGAGTCCATGGAAATGGCACACGCGCTTATCTGCTTTCACTTGGCGAGGTCGTTTTTTTCTCCTTCATGGCATGCTAGATTACCTGGCATATGGCAGTTGTTATGTGAGACGAACAGGTACATTAGTCTGAAATTTTGATGGGTCGAAAGTTGAAACGGCGAGAGGGGAGGAGGGTGGCTGAATGATTTCAGGGCGTGATCATAGGGCGTCCTCTGTTTTGGAAACTTTTTGTGAGCAGTGGAACGTACGGCCTGCTCTGTGCCTCTGTGACCCCGGCGTACACTGATTTTGGTGGGTGCGGTGCAGCACTGTCCCTACCGATCTCGACTCTCATACGACGCTTCACGTGCTTTTGCCGTGGCGCGTGCGCGGGAATGTACGTGCGAGTTGCGATTCTTCTGTCGGTGCAGGGTAAAACTTTCTACTCGTTTTCTTTCTTTTACGAAGAGTACAGGTAAATTTAGGCGAGGTGCTATGTGACCTATTGTATCAGTTACTACACCCTGCTGCAACTTGCAATTGTTCTTACTCCAGTTCCTACCGTTACATATCTTTACTGGCATTTAACAGTGGGATTAGCCCAGGCATCCTCGATCACTCATTCGAGTTTACGTGACAACAAGCGTACAAAAGAGCAGCATGACAGCATGGATTTGACGAGTGATAGCCACAGACAAGGACTGATGCATGACGCATCAGACTATCAGAGGCACATGCAGGAATTCTCGTTCCTCTGCACGAGAAAACGAAGCAGACGATCGTCGGACATACGTAAAACGGAATAAATTATCAATGTGTTATACATCAAGAATCATACATGCATGCAAACCATAAGCAGCAACAGAATAAAGACGGTCGTGTGACGACGGTATCGACGTGAAAATGGTACCAAAACTCAGCTCTACTTAAAACAAGACCGCGAGCCCTGCGGCCGCCAATGCGGCCAGAGCGGCGACGGCTGTGCGCGCGCTCGGCGGCGCCGACGCCTCGTCCAGAGGGAGCGCCGGCCCTGGCGCCAGCGAAGGGGTCACCGACACCGAGCTGAATGGAGCCAGCGAAGGCGCCGTCCCGGGCGACAGCTCCGGCGCCATTGTGGGCGACGGAGTCGGGGCGACGCTCGGAGCCAGGGACATGGGCGCTGGCGCGGGAGCCATGACCGGAGGGGCGATGGGCGCCGCGACCGGGGCATCGGGAAGCGGAGAAGGTGTAAATGCCGGCGGCATGGTGGATGGAGTAAGCGCTGCCGGTGCCATGGCCATGGGTGGCAGGGACACTGGAGACGGCGTCGCTTGAGGGGGAGCCGTCACGGACGGAGGAGGAGCAGAGACGGGAGTCGCGGCGGATAGCGGCGCAGAGGAAACGCGGGGTGACGAGGCTGCCAGCTGCGGAGAGGTAGCTGTGGTCGGCGGCTCGGAGAAGGACTGTGACGGGGAGGTGGCGGTGGTGGGCGGCGCGGCAGAGACCTGTGGCGCCGAAGCGAGCGTGGTTGAAGGTGCAGCAGCAGAGACCTTCGGCGCAGAGGCCGATTTGGATGGCGCCGCGGCAGAAGCCTGCGGGGTCGACGCGGACGTGGTTGGAGCTGCGGCAGAGACCTGCGGCGCCGAGGCGAAAGTGGTTGGCGGTGCAGCAGCAGAGGCCGATTTGGATGGCGCCGCGGCAGAAGCCTGCGGGGCCGACGCGGAGACAAACGTGGTTGGAGGTGCAGCAGAAGAGACCTGCGGCGCAGAGGCCGATTTGGATGGCGCCGTGGTAGAAGCCTGCGGGGCCGACGTGGCCGTGGTTGGAGCTGCGGCAGAGACCTGCGGCGCCGAGGCGAACGTGGTTGGAGGTGCAGCAGAAGAGACCTGCGGCGCAGAGGCCGATTTGGATGGCACCGCGGCAGAAACCTGCGGGGCCGACGCGGCCGTGGTTGGAGCTGCGGCTGAGACCTGCGGCACCGAGGCAAACGTGGTTGGCGGTGCAGCAGCAGAGACCTGCGGCGCAGAGGCCGATTTGGATGGCGCCGCGGCAGAAGACTGCGGGGCCGACGCGGATGTGGTTGGAGCTGTGGCCGAGAACTGCGGCGCCGAGGTTGCCTTTGTTGGAGCTGCGGCAGAGGCCTGCGGCGTCGAGGCGGCGGCCGTGGTTGGAGCTGAGGCAGAGGCTTGTGGTGTCGAAGAAGCGGCGGCCGTGGTTGGAGCTGTGGCAGAGGCCTGCGGTGTCGAGGCAGCGGCTGTGGTGGGCGGCGCTGGGGAAGCCTGCGGAGCCGAGGCGGCAGCTGTGTTGGGCGCTGCAGTAGAGGCCTGAGGCGCCGAGGCTACCTTTGTCGGTGGCGACGCAGAAGCCTGCGGCGCTGAGGCGCCGAACGAAGGAGCCTTCGCCGCCGCCGGCGACTGCGCCGCGCATGAGACGAGAAGGAGCGACAGCAACACAGGGAGCAGAGCCATCGTGTCCGCCCCTCCCGTTTTCTCCCTCTCTCTGCCGCGGTTCTGTGCTTCTCGTCCGAGCAATGGACTGAGCGCTTCAGTGTTATATATAGCGCGCTTACCAATCGTGTGCGAAACAGAACTGACAGTGATAGCCCGGAAGCAAGAGAGAACGAGCCATCTTACAGCTCAGCGGGCGCAGTTTCTAATTATATGAGATGTCGACGCGCACGACGCGCGTAACGTATCTATACACCACGAGGGCCGGAGTAGTTATCATCCAGCTACGTCTGCGTATTCGTATACGTACGTACTCATGCGCCCGAGATCTATACATGTATCGTGGCCGCGTTCCGGATTTTGTACCAGACCAGTTTATTATCAGCGATGTTAAACAAAGCACGCACCCGGTAACCTAGGACTGGCTGTTAACGTTATGTGCTGCGTGTTTTGATGCTCCGTTCCGAACGATGCGCGCACTTCGGCGCCCAAGGTGGACACCGAGTTTGTGCTCAAACTCCGAAGCAAACCCAACCCTGACACTACGAGCTCGAGTTTTCTGCCGCGACCGACACGTCGCCCAGTCCGACCGCGCCAGCTTCCAGATCGTTCAGTTCGGAGCACTCGACGGATTCAGTAATTGAGAACCGAAAGCGAACAACGATCAGTACCAACGCCTGTCCTGTCTTTTCTGATAGTACATTGCCTTATGGAGAAGGAAAAAGGGAGGTGCACTCCACTGTTATCCGGCACAGTGTACTAAAGCTTAAGCTCCAGTAACGGCAGACCTCATGCACCTACCCCTGACTCTAATGCAATGGCGCTCGTCACAGAGACTTTAACCTTTGTCTAACCACTGAGCGTCTCCGAGTCCTACCGTCGTTCTCGCCCTTACTCCCGAAAGGGACTCGCAAACCAGCAGACACTGGGTCAGGAGTCTCCATCGACAGCCTGGACCGGCCGCTCCTCTCCTCCTGTCAAGGCATCTCCTCGTTTGGCTGCGCAACCGACGTAGGGGTCACTTGGATTCGTAGCCGCGGTACAATGATTAGGCGCGCATTAGTGCACCACCAACGCCGCCACCACCACAACTTGGATTTGAAGCCTGCTGTTTTACCCTTTTTCCCGTTTTGATGCGAGTGACGAGCGTAACATGGCAGAGCGATGGCAAGTTTTGGGGAGACGACGGGGCGCATTTTACATTGCAAGGGAAAGCAAACCTGATGGCTTCGGATTTTATTTTGCCTTTCTGCGTCACCGACTACCAAGTCCGATCGTTATCAGTTCGTTTCATGGGAAAACAAATCTGATCATTAGCGGCGATACGCTATGGCATGTCCATTCACGGCATGATATACAGCTGCTTGGATTTCCTGAATGTGGTGTACGTAGAAGCAGCTCTCCTGCTGCCATTTTGCTCAATTGCTCTGCTGCGTATTACCGCTGCACTGCTGAAAGGATCGGCGTTGTCGGTGGCAGATGGGGCGTACGTGCGCTAGCGGTCTACGCACCAATCAGCCCGGGAGAGTTAAAGATCCTAATAATTGGGCTGAATAGCCCTCGCTTTTCCTGGCTGCCCGGGACCGCGCTGTACCGGGCAGTGATCTCGCAAAGGCTACCGAGAGCTGCTCGACAAGGCCGGGCCAACCGCCGTGTGCCATAATCGCCGGCCGAACCGAGCATTCATGCGCGCGCGGCGGTGTCCCGGCGACGGACTGAGACGGGAGTTAGGATCTGGTCAGCGAGCGTCTTCCCGTTACGATCTCGGGCGTGGTTCGGGCTTGTGAAGTTCCTGGACCGATATTAGTTACAAAAGCCTCTAGAAACTTCAAGTCAGCAACGACAATAAGAAGACAACTTTGTTATACAACATAAATAGAAACAAGACTAAGGTCCTGTTTGGCACGGCCTAATCTTGTTAAAAAAGCAGCTTGTCTGAAAAGCTGGTGAACAGCAGCTTAAACTTATATTCTGCTTTTAGTTCATTCTGAGAAGCAGCTAAACAAATAAGCTGCTGAAGAAGCTGACTATTTAGTACACCCGCAGCTTATTTTTATAAAAAAGCTGATTCAGAAGTTGTCCCAAACAAAGCCTAAATAAAAGATACAACAAGAGCCGACATTTGATAGATACACTATAGAAGACATAACTATGCTCTCAAAAGTCTCATGCATGCACCTAAAGGACAAACGCATGGACTAATGGTGCACTCATATGTAAAAGAAAAAGGTAGCTAAACTACCCTAGAGCACACCACAGATGCGCATGTACAAAGAAAGAACAAACGCTTACCGCTTTTATATCTTCCTTGTACCGGCTATACTGGTCTCTCTTATGGGCTATGAAAGAGGAGGAGCGAGGCCGAGCTCAGGGGTGTCTCCCTCTATTTTTCTCTATAGGGGACTTCCTCTTTCCAATCTCATTCTCGGGTTCTACGATGAGTTCTTTCTTATATTTCACTCACTCATACAACACAACATAATATACAGATACAAGACATGGGGCTATTATTCTCTAGAGGTCCGAACCTAGGTCAAAAATTCAATGCATGTTTTCTATTTTGAAGCGATCTTTGAGAGATGTCAATGTTTTGAACCCTATCCCAAAAGATGGTTAATATTAACCCTCATATATCCGTATTTATACATCGACATCATAACCTGTATTTGGGCCTGATATGGCTGTGTTACAATTGGTTTCAGAAAAAAAAACAATTACAACCCATATAGACCTGAATAGTTTAAGCTCAAGACTATTCGCATTCATCATACTCCATATTATTATTCTAAAAGAATATTCTTCACCCTTTGCAATACCCCGTAAAAAAGGTTCTATACTCCCGCACATATCTACTATAAAAATTGAATATGAACTCACTTGTCAACCAACGTAATAGTGTTTTAGAGTATGCACTATAACACTCTAAATTTAGAGTATTATTATTCGTACTCTATTATTATTGTTTAGAGATACCCCGTTATGTGCACCAGTATCCGTACTTTACTCTACATATAGAGTAGGGTACCATTTAAAGTATGTGAGGGCGGGGTGGTCTAACAGTGTTAACAAAGCCATAGTTTGAATTCCTGATTTTTATTTTTTATATAATTTTCTTTTGTCCATAATTATCTTTTCCAATATATCTGTTAGATCTAACAAAAATGTATAATCTCTTTTTCTAATGATGTGTGTCCAAATATATGTCTTGACTTTTGTGTTAGATGAAGGAACATGCTTTTGCATGACCAAAATACAATATTTTTTAAAATCTTTTTATCTAGTGTTCAAAATCTATATCTTGTGAAGACATCAAGTATCCTGTTTGACACAACTTATGAAACAAATTTTTTCACAAAAATAAGTTGAGAATGTGCCAAACAACAAACTTGTACATACTTTATTAGTTCAACTGTTTCTCAGAATAAAAATATAAGATTAACCTGTTTCTGGTTTTCAAAAAAAGATATACTGTTTTCACCTTTTTTAAATAAACACCCGTTTTAATAAATCCAAATTATGACAAACAGGAAAAAATAATTTCTCTTTTCAAAATCACTCATAGAGGAAGAAAAGCATATCCACGTGG
The DNA here is from genome assembly GCA_030760725.1 of Neostapfia colusana. Lineage (NCBI taxonomy): Eukaryota > Viridiplantae > Streptophyta > Magnoliopsida > Poales > Poaceae > Neostapfia > Neostapfia colusana. Next base: position 3,681,716 of record JASWHV010000017.1, read on the forward strand.
ATGAAACCTGCGCACTTAAGCTATTCGCACTCGTGACCCTCTATATCGGACCTCTAAAAGAATATTTTTATCTATTTACAGTCAACTCTAAAAGATTCCTAAAGTTTATTTCTCTGCACTCGTTCACCTCTAAATCGGACCTCTATATCAACTATCATCAATTTTCTATTATATAATATAACTAACTCATATTTTATATTATTGCATATAACTATTTTTATGTTAATAATATTATATATATAACTTATAAAAAATTACCATTTTTTCTTACTTTTATCTCAATTCTTCTTTTTTTTTTCTTTTTTTTTCTTTTCTCCCTTTTCCCTCCCTTCTTCACCTGCACTCCGCTATAATCAGCGGGCCGGTCCCTTTACAGACCGCCAGTGCGGTCAGTCCGGGCCCTACATGTCAATCACACGGACTTCTCCGGCACACTATCCTCAACCTCAAACCAGCAGACCCTGAGTCAAGCAACTGCGCACGCACGCACTCGTCGATCGAGCAACTAGCAGCGAAGCATGCAGCCGCCGTGCCTGGGCGCGTGCGGCGGAGGCGGCAGCTTGGCCGTTCCCGTCGCTCGCCGTCGTGCCTTCTGCCCCAGCGCAACGCCGCCTAGGGCCCCCCGTCTCGTGCGCCGCCGGTGGCGGCAAGACGTCGTCGAGGTGGAGGGATAACGTCTGGAGCGTCGATAACGAGCGCGCCGCCGCGAAGAATACCCGGGCCGCGAAGCACCACCGCGGAAGGCGCCCGGGTGGGCGCCGCCCTTCCCCACCACCGTCTCAGGTTAGAAGGAAGGGGAAGGATGCGGGCTCGAGGGTTCTGGTCTCCGGTGCCATGCTCGTGGAGGTCGAGACCGTGCTCCAAACTCAGGTACTCGTGTTACTGCCGTCAATCTATCCAGCACATGCAATTAATGTGATCGTAATTGTAATATGGCGATTCGTAAGTTTCTAGTATTACCAATTTGGAGGAACAGTGTAAGGCCTAATTTCCATCCTGCAAATTCTGTCGATTGCTTTAGTGAATCGCATCGGACATCAGTTGACAGTTTTAGGTGTGTTCATTATACCATTGACTACTACATAGCTGGACCGTTTAACCTCCTTTTCCCTTTTGTCTACTGTGAATTTGTTAGACCAATGGCTACAACAGAACTAGACAGAGGCCACTTAGTGAGAAAATGGTGTCATTAGTGTGTACATTTCAATAATAATCCATTACATTCTTAGTGCATGCTTCTGATATTGTCAGTTTGCAATCCCAGGAACCTGTTATAAAGCCTTCATGGGATACATTTGCGAGTAGCTTAAGCGGCAATTGGAAGGGTGTTGGAGCTGTATTCTCGCCAATCACAGCAGAGATGGAGCCTGTTGGAGTTGGTAGCAAAGAAGAGTACCTTTATGATTGCTACACTCTCTCTCACATTGAGAAGTCTTTTGATAGTATTTATGGGTCTGAGATCCGAAGGAAGACAAATTGGGTTCCGATCAATCCGTTTGGAGAGGCTGACAAACAGACCTCAGAATGTGATGGTGGGAGTCACGATGCTTCTGATGTAAGAAAAATTGTTGATTTGCCTGCATATGAGACTTTTGATCTTAACAAGAGTAATGTACTTGATGAAGAAACATTTGCTATGGAGCCAGGAATTGTATTTTTTGAGGTGTGATTATTTTTCCTTCACCCCTATTTCTTGTCTTTCTGAACTATTTCTAATGATCTTATTATCTGCAATCTTTATTTTTGTTGTTCATTGAGAACCATGGCATATTTTCTATTGTCATTATTTTTTGAACCATGTATTGCAGAACTAAAATTTCGCGCTTTTGTTAACCACCAAGATCTCCATTTGTTATATTGTAAACTCGTTATATAAAAAAATACATTTCCTGGCAGCATTGCACAGTTCAATGGATTTTTGTGTGAGAAATATATGCTTATCATGAAGGTACTTTCCTAAAATGATTAGAATGGCGGTTACATCTAGAAATGCATGGAAGACCTATTAGCATCCCTTTCATATGCGCATTTGATATATACGACTTGATGCTTTGTATATCGATTCTTGTTCATACACATCATTGACTGCTCTCTATTCTTCTGTGAATAATTGGACTGCCATCATTGTTTTTTAATTCATAATGTTATGCTAATGTCTTCTTGTGTACGGATAGTCCAAGATTTTTTATCGTTGTCTCAATTTTCAGGACGGATCATACTCCAGAGGTCCGATTGATATAGAAATCGGCGAATATGACGAATCAAAATACTTCCTCTCACCAACATATAAGTTTGAGCAAGTATGTGTACTCCTTTCTCATCTTTTTCAGGCAACATGCACAGGTTTTGTGCCACTTCAATGATAGGTGTACTTCTTTCTATATGCTTAGGAATCTAAGGGGTGCTTGCTGGCATCCACAGATCCATGCTAGAATTATATATATATATATATAATATATATATATATATATATATATATATATATATATATATATATATATATATATATATATATAGTAAAACGTTGTAGGGAAGATGCTTTTCATGTCCTTGTTTTGTTTTTTTTTCACCTGCTGTAACTTACTAGTTAGGCTTTAGTAAAAGAGCCTTTTATCTGTCCTAGCTGAACACCATAAGATGTTATAGTTCTGACCTAAATAAAAGAAAGGCTGGTATTATATTAGTGCTTGAAAACCAATTTTTGGGGGTTATGTTTCTCTATTGGTTACGGAGAAACAAACACTTTCCTTTTATGCAGATATCTAGCTCACTAATGTTTTTCCCATTGTTGAGTGAGTGGATCACTTATAGGCTAGATGGATAATAGGTTTTACAATGAATTATGCAGGTCTCCAAATAGCAAACTCACTAGACATGCACATGCATAGCAGTATGTGTGTGCTTTTTTGGACGAAAATTCCAATTCTAACTTGTCTAAAACTGCAATTTTTGAGTCACAAGATTTTGTCTGGAATAAAGCTCTGTGACCATTAGGTATGGATACCATTTTGTGTCTACATGCCAATGGCTCTCGCCTCTTGATTCTTTTAATGCTCTCTATTCGTTCTGGGTTGACATGCTGATAACTTTTGACATCCATTTGTATTTTTAGTGTCTTGTTAAAGGTTGCCACAAGAGATTGCGGATTGTGCATACAATTGAGTTTAGTGAAGGAGGAGCTAACATACAAATTGTTAGGATTGCTGTGTATGAAGAACAATGGGCCAGCCCAGCAACTATCCATGTTGAAGAGTAAGGCTCTGCTTCATTAATTCTTAAAGCTGTCCATCTGGTTTTCTCCTGATGACATAGCACATAGATATAGTCCTATTTAGCAACCATGAGTTAACAGTACCTCTAGATTGCTGAGACCAATACGGAATTCAATCAAGGCTATTTAGTAACATTGATGGTCTGCACTCTCATTAAAAAGGAAAATGTCCATTTTGGCCCCTCATCTCATGGTACTACATGCGTTTTATTCTCATAAACTGTGTAACTGTGACCCCAGTTATCAAAACTGGCTCAGTTTATTCCCCATGCCAAAACTGGACCATTTACCTTAGAAATTGCTAGTCTTCTTGTATTTTAACAACATAATCTTCAAATACGAAGTGTGTGCATCAAACATAACCTCCACAAGCACCACTGTAATTTCTTTTATAGATTAATAGACCCATATGAAGGGGGCTTTGGCGCAGCGGTAAAGCTGTTGCCTTGTGACCATGAGGTCACGGGTTCAAGTTCTGGAAACAGCCTCTTGCAGAAATGTAGGGAAAGGCTGCGTACAAAAGACCCAAGTGGGTTGGACCCTGCGCAAGCCGGAGCTACATGCACTGGGTTGCCCTTTCCTTTCTTTTATTAATGGATCCATATTCGTGTGGTTTTCAGAACCCTGTGAATTATTATGTTGATGACTCCGAACTAATATGAACACAGATAAAAATAGACACTTTTCTTGATATATTTTCCTGACACTCCTATATTGATTGGATGCTTTGATGGTCAATCTTGTTCACCAGTAACATTATACGGGCACTTCCAGAGAAATTGTGAAACCTTAAAGTTTAAAGCCTGAATGTGAAATTGTGAAACCTTAAAGTTTAAAGCCTGAATGTGAGGCACTTGAGTGACCAGCTCTATATTTTCTTTTTTGGGGGGACAGGAATGAATCAGCTTAGCTGAATGATGATCCTTGTCCTTCCAAGAAGCGATAGTTCCATGTCTGAGTGTGCAGAATTATGGCTAGTTTTGAGCAATATTGACTTTACATGTTTTTTATCCAAAGACTTGACAGGCCTTCTCTTAATAGTTTGCATTCATCCTCTGTGCAGCAATACGGTTTTTGACCTTAAACCTTTCTCTCAAAGAAGCCGGATCAAACCATCAGAACTGACAGGGTCCTGGAAAGTCTATGAAGTTAGTGCAACACCAATTTTCAGCGATGAAATGCAAGAACTGGAGGGTGGTGCTCCTCTTGTATACTTGTGCATGGAGACCGTGAAGAAGAGAACCCTGCCAGAGAGCTCACGTTTCTTTGGTGAGGAGGAGATGCTTGACATGCAGGACGTTACCGTGCTTTGGTTACCAGGTGGTGTCACTGCATATGTTGACATTGACAGAGATGGTGTACTCTGTATAGGGGTTGGATGGTACTCGGAAGAAGGGATTAATCTGGTGATGGAAAGAGACTATGGAACTGATGGGAGACTCAGGGAGGTTCGATCAAAGACTGAAGTAAAGCGCAGGTGGAACCAACCAATTCCACAATAACCCAGAGAGATCTTACTGGATTATACTCTGCCAATCTTAATCTTGTTTCTGAATAGAAGTGTAGGGCTAATATCCAACGATGTTTATGAGAGTGGGTTAGACCAAACCTGTATGCCAGATTGCCAGGTTTGATATATATTATAGATCAAATGTTTTTCCCATTTAGAATGCAGAAATATGTTTTCACGAGAAAAAAGAAGCTAAAAGGGCTCAATTAACATGGAGAGGCCTGTGCATTTGCTTTCCACGTGCATTATCATATTCTATGCTAAAGAATCAACTCATCCAGAACGACTTAACTTGGCCACTTGGTCTGGAATGTGCTGACACCCACACTGCACTTGATCTGGATCTTCGCCCATTCCCCATTCTTTTCGCCTTCCCTTGGCGAGGTGGTTGGAACAAGGGAATTGCAGAGCAATTTTTGTAAAGTGTGAGGTTCTTGCTCCAAACAAGGATACGTCCACGGAGAGTCTCTCCTGTTCGCCGTGTTTGCAAGGCTTCGTATTATTCGTTTTTTGAAAAAAAAGATGAAGGTTCCGTTATTTTTATGTAGGAATTATAAGAAATTAAGGGCTACTTTAGACCGTAGGGGTTTCATAAGAATCGTATACTGGAAACATTCCAATTTTACAGGAAAAACACAAAGGATTTAGAAAATTTTTCTCACAATACAGAAATAACAGGGAGCGCGACGTCGCGGAGGCAGGCCAGACAGGCCCCTCGTGCCCGATGCGTCCGTGGGATCCCGCGCCAACAAGATCGTAGAAAGTCGTCTTGAAATAAATGCCTTAGGGATCTGATCTCGACAGAAAAAGGCCCAAACTCAAACAGAACCTGGCCAAAAAGACTTTATAGACTGAATCGAGCCCAAACTAGACTCGACCACCGGCCGAGGAAGTTACTACTATCCGGTTGGACCGATCAACTTTTGTTGCCCCAAAACCAAGATTCCAGATTTTTTTTCTTGGTCTTATCATTTCCAACTTCGCAGCGACCATGCGTCCAGAATACTCTGAACTCTTGAATTTCCCATCTTTCTTTTCCAGAATCTCGTCGACTAAAACTCCCTGTCCAATCCATCCCGTCGCGTCGAGGATCAGTCGACGCCGGTCCCGGTTTTCGCTTGCTTTCGGAGCAACGCCAGAAACCGCGCCTCGCCAGAGAGCAGGCGACACGGCGAACGGATAAAAATACTCCCATCATCAGACGCAGACAGACGGACGGACCGGGTTCGGTCCGTTGTTCCCGGCTCCAAAGATCGGCTGGGATCACGTCTCGAGCCCGATCGACCGGCGGAGACGAGACTGCCCGTCGCTGTCGCCGCCCACTCCCAGCAGCAGTACAGTTCCCAGGCATGCAGCTGACGAGCTAGGAGGAGGAGGACACGAGAGGCAGGCTGCAGGCATTGCCATGATGAGAGATCTCGGGCGCTGGATTTCTTCCGTCAGCATCCATCCTCCTGGCCGATAGATACCCTTCTTTCCCGATGCGAGCAGAGCACGTCCGCTTGCCTGGAGGAAGGATACGCGCACGCGGCACCTGCAGGTACACGCACACACCAGCCAGCCATGTCCCATGCACGGCGAAAAGGACCTACTACGGCATAGCTACCTACGGGCTTGTCACAAATGGAATAAACCTAGGGCAGTAGTAGTATACTCCAGTATATTAGCAGTACGTGTGTTAATGTGTACGGCGTACCGTCCGTGGATGGGACATGGACGTCTGTGTGGAAGCTTTTCCCTGTGACCCGCGAGGTGGCGAGGGCAAACGACTCGGCTCCGGCTGTGGGGGTAGCCTGTCCCCTCCTCATCCCCCTCCCCCTGGTGATGATCAGCACGATCGATCGATGCAACTCGCCTCGCAGTTTCGCGCGGCACGGGAGCGAACAGAAACAACTAGTATCAGGCATGCACGCTCCGACCCTCACGAATTCCTCCCGGCACTATACGATACGCTGAAAACGACGACGAGAAACAGCGGCGAACGGAGGGCGGCGGGTGTTGGAACTTGGAAACGGGCGCGGGCACGAGGACGCACATGCGTGCGTGCGCCGCGTGATCTGACTTGACAATCCAGCGGGAGCGGGGCGGCGCGCGCGCGATCGAGGACGGGGCAAGCCGCGTGCGCCGCGTGCATGTGTCGGGGGGATCAGCCGGCCGGCCGGCAGACGACGACGCCGTAGTGGTGGTCGCTCGTGCGTGCGTGCGCGGCGCTCGGTGCGCTCGTACGTGTCTGCGTGCCCCCGAACCGAATGATGCTATTCCTCGACCGGTGCGGGCCGGGGCGCCGAAAGCCTGCGATCGAGGGGCTTGGCGCCCACGTGCATCTACCGCTCTGACCACCACAAAATATACTGTCTTCTCTTCTCTCTGACAAGAAGCTATGGTTTCGGCTGTGATATGATATGTTAGGATCGTTTGAGCGCGGGTAAGCTCGACGTTATGGCCTGGTGATCTCTTGATCGACATCACGAGAGAGAGAGAGAGAGAGAGAGAGAGAGAGAGAGAGAGAGAGAGAGAGAGAGAGAGAGACGAGGCGCGCCAGGATACTAGAGTCGTCTGATCTCTAGGCCGGTCCGGCCGGTCCAGTGTGAGCAGGCGAGTGGAACCTGGAAAAGGCCGTTTGGAGGTATCCGAATGGCTCATGATTCTCGTCAGAAATCATCACAGGGATTACTTGATGAGCCGCTTGAGATTTTTTGTGTAGAATGGAAGTTTTACGCATACCGAACTCTTTTTCTTTTTTTTTCCTTTTTGCCAATTCTTCGCTAAAGACGCTAATGGAGCACCATTATCCTTCTGAAAAGGAAAACAAATAACAAGCTGTAACTATGAGATTTTCTTTCTGTACACTAAAGACATTCAGTCTATTCTGTTCGAGTAGGAGAGTATACAGGGACCCGTTACGATCCATGGGAGGGTAAACATACCGATGCATTCTGTGGATCCTAGCCGGTCCTCTTGGTGGCCGGGCCTCTTCTAGCAAACGGACACCGGTGCCGTCTATCTGAGCAATGATAGCTCTTTTGCTGTCAGGAAGGCAAGATGACCATGACTCTGAACGCAACGACTAGCCAAGAACGAAAAGTGAGGCGAAAGGATCGGCAAAGGGAGAGAAAAAAATGCGGTTGGTTGCATGCAAGAACACTAGCTAGCTGCGTCTTTGCCTGTCCCCTAGGCCCTGTCTAGTGCTTTTGCAACTATAATACTTGCTGCTCTGCTGTTGTTACCCCCTCTTCTCATGGGCATGGGGTCTGTTCATCTCATCTCCATCTCTCTTCCCTTGTCCTGTACTAGTACAGTACTAGCTTGGCTACTGCTACTTTAGGACTCTATTCTTTTCTTGCTGCCTCTGTAGTCGTAGACTCCCAGCACTGCACTGCCTGTTTATCTTCACTCTGGTGTACTGTACTCTTCTTTTCCAGGAATGCCATGCAAAAGAGATGGCACCCGAGCTGAAAACCGCTGCTCTTCACATGCTCCCTCTCTGAGTGTCTGCCTCTTGACCGATAACGCACTGGGATCTCCAGTTTGATCACTGCAGGCTATAACACCGATCACGACGCCTTGGGGTTGGGGAGCGAGAGGTTGAGATGGATCACGGATAGAGAGATAGCTAGAGAGAAAGAGAACATCGGATTGCAGGGCAAACCAAAAGGACTGGGGACAGACAGGCTATGCAAACACGGGGAGGAGCGGATGGCCCTGAAGAAGAGGCTTTTCCCGCAGCTAGCTCAGCTCAGCTGTGGATTGATCTGGAAACGTTACGCACCAGGCACCAGGGTGGGTGCTTGCAGCTCCTGCAAGCCTGCGCCACGGGCATTTGGTTGGTCATGGCTGTGCTTTGCTAGTGTGCGAGCTAGGCCCACCACTCGCGCGCCCATTAAAACCCTAGTTTTCTCAATCAGAGTATCATGCACATGACTGCCTGTGCATGACCACAGCCACTTGCCACTGCAGGAATATGATTGGCACGAACGCCTCCTCGCCCGTTTCCTCTTTTGTACCGAGTACGAAGAGAACTGTGTGCGTATACGATTTCTTTTGAGCCTTTTAGTTTGATTCCATTACAATTAGTAGAAGGTAGTATCTGGGTCAACGTGTCAGTCAGTTGTACCCGTATTGTGTTTGAAATCATGCACGTACGTACGTAGGCACGTGTGTACATTCACATGCTGCGTTTCAGTAAGTATTTGCTTCCACACGTGTACATATTATGCTTTGATATATACTTCTTCTGTTTTGAATTATTTGATGTTGGTTAGTTCAAAATTAAGCTAGCCATCGTCAAATAATTCAAAACCGAAGGAGTAGATATGAAAAATTGTGTTTTGACTCTAGGAAAGATGGAGGAGTGGATGCAGATGCGATACAGGCTCATCAGCCATCATGCCGAGTATGTCCAGGCCTTTTAGTGGAATGTCCCACAATTATTGAGCAATTTCAGGGACAAAAGGTACAATCACTACATCCCTGTACCCGGCCGGATCGTTCAGTAGCGTATGCGCTCATGAACATTTTTTTGCTCATAGTGGGGGGAAATGTTCTGTTGAAAACAGCACTAAAGCTGTGACGGAAATGATTTTTGTTACAAGGTAACCCGTGTCGCTCTTGAATTAATCCTCGCTTTGACTGGCACCTAAGGATCATATACAAACTATTCAAAGGGTTAAAAAATAAAATAAGTGAAGTGACATCGTTGTCTCATATTTTTTATGTACCTCTCCTATACAATATCACATATAGTTGTTAAAGTATGATTTGTAACGCTAATAGGTTTTAAATTATAGAGTTGCTAATTCCTAGACACATAAGATAAGTATCTCTTTGCAATCTATGCCTGAATTATCGGATCTAATTGAACGATTACAAATTATAATTTTTTTAATTAATAGGTCAACAATTTTTTCTACAGTCAATATATAATCCTACAAAACATAAAAAATCACCGACAACGAGCACATGGATCTTAAAATAGATCTGACGAGCCATAACATATGTTAAAATGAGATGTTAATTTCAGATGCTGAAAATTAACATTCCAGCTCAAACTAACATGTGCTTCTCCGATGCTCCCATCACGAGGCCATTGTCTCACACTCCTATAAGGTGGCACGTATTAGGCAGTGACAGTACAAATGACATCTGTAGCAGTGCTAGTAGAGGTGTCGCATAGGAATAGTAGATGTTAGAGGTAACACAAGGCGATTGGTGGCTCTAGCTTGTGTGGAGAGATCCACGGGATGGATTAGGTGGTTGTGGTGGGGTAGGAAGGTGTATGCTTAGAGTCGGTTTATATACTTCATATAAACTCGTGTAGCGGATGCTTTGATTTGCATGTGGTATATACGGAAGTGGCTTAAATTTTAGAAAAAATAGTAGATTCTTGGCGCCTAAATTAGCAAAAAATTCAGGCAATCGTATTTAACAGTTAATTACGATTATTAACAGTTAATATTTATAATTAACAAAAATAACATTTTTATGATTCAAAGTCATTTTATTTGATTATTTTACAACTAATTAATATAAATCTTACAACTTAAACAAGATTAGAACTAACAAAAAAACTAAACTCCTCCTTCGTTGCCGGCTTGCCGGCAGCGCCACCGTCGTCGGAGTTTGTCGCGGCGCAGATGCGCTCCATCCTCACCGTGCACCGCCGCGCTCCACCCTCGCCAACTCTGTGCTCCGCCCACGCCACCGCTTTGCGCCGCCCACGGCCACTCCGCCTGTGCTAATATCCCAAGCGCCCGGCTATATTGAGTCGGGAGACGAAAGGGGTTGAGGGGGAAGATTTAGTTAAGTTAGCACGATCTTAAAGCACACACAAGTCTTAAAACGAAATCGACGGTACACGACATCACCTGAAATTCTGCTAGATTTCAAATACGCCTGATGAATAGGATTTCCGAAAAAAAAGAACATGGTCACTTGCGGAAATTACACAACCTTTATTTTTCCCGAATTAATTATTCACTGAAACAACCCTAAGAAAGCACATAAATTGATAACATTTGCTTTGTTGGTAGGATCAAGCTGAGTTCAAGACATATCCTAAAAAGCATGATCTGATGACGATGAATCTGCAAGCACTAGCCATGCGAACAGGGTCGCTACATAATGAGGTGTCCTGCCGTCACACCACCATCTGAGCAAAAGGCTCTTTAAAGGGGCTGTCCTGTCCAGGCTCCCTAACTGGGGCTACTGGCCAGCTACCAAGCTTGCCCACCACTTCTTTTTAACCTAGAGACAGAAGTCTTCCTCGGCATCTCACTCATTCCGCCAAGACCACTTTGATCCATCCATCGACGACGACAACTAGCAACACCTCGATCTTGTTATATGCGCGGATGGAGGGGAGCAGCCAGTTGGAGACGTGCGTTCCCAGCCTCTACGGGCTCAGTCCATGCGCCCCTCCTGCTCGTCTCATTCCATTGCCGAACGAGAGCAAGTTTCTGCAAATGCCGTTGGTCCAGGGACAGGCCGGGAACCATGGCGTGATGCTCTCTTCGTCGGACAACCACGGCGGCCTGTATCCGCTGCTTCTTCCTGGGATCCCATTCTGCCCCTCCAGCGCCGCCGCCTTCGACAAGCCCACTGGTTTTTCGTCGCTGGACGCTGTCGAGGTAACGACACGCCCTTGCGAGATGTGATGATCGATCTGGATTGTTCCTTACTCATTGCAATCTTGTTTTTTCGCAGTCAAGCACCTCGGCAGCGAAAGCCGGCGGCGAAATCGCTGCTAGTAATATCACTGCCACCACTTGCCACGGCCCAAGTTCATGGTATGACCACGTCGTGATTAACTCAAGTGTTGATTCCTGTACGAATATATATGGGAGTCGCAGCGTAGTGTGCTTGATCCATTGCTAGGGTTTCTTGTGGGGTGGGGTTTGAGCTAACGTTGAACTCAACTGATTGGGTACACACAGGTGGAAGGGACCGGCTACGGTGGCGGAGAAAGGGAGGACGATGAAGGTGAGGAGGAAAATGAGGGAGCCGAGGTTCTGCTTCCAGACCAGGAGCGACGTGGATGTGCTGGACGATGGCTACAAGTGGAGGAAGTACGGCCAGAAGGTTGTCAAGAACAGCCTTCATCCAAGGTATACTTGAGCTATTCACACAACACGCAATGGAACGTCGACCCTGACGTCCCTTTTAGAACGTAATATCTTCTGGCCGTTCCTATCCCCAATTGATCTGTTTAATTGCTAGGAATTCTTGTTAGAACGCCTAAAGTTATCTATATCAACACAAACAGTTCAAGAAGTAAACCAGTTTATATTTGATTACCCGAATCCGACATAGAGAGGCACATCAAGGATGTGAGTAAAGTGATGTCCCGGCTGATCATTTTATTTGGAAATTAGAAATCGTGTGGTGTAGCCTATTCTGAATTTGCATGAACATATATTTTCTATGGGTTTCAACATTTTTAGAATAGAAGACGGCTCGATTAGTTAGTACTCTGTATGTTGCAGTGTGGAGTAACGTCACCACTGTTCTGTAGATTAGCTCGAGCCACACCTAGAAGGATAGTACTTAGTCAAATAATATTGAGTTCAGTTAATCGGAGAAGATTGATATCAAATTGTGATGTATAGTACCACAATAATGATGTCAAATGCATAACACACATCCAATGGTAGATACCACCATCGCAGATCTAGAGCATGTGCTCTTAAGAGCAAAGTTCCCTTCCATCCAACTTTCTGTGGTTTGGCCATCGCTATATTTATAGCTCCTATATTGGCCAGTCAGGAATTTTGCCACTTACATATGTTGTCAGAAGTTTTACATTTTAAAAAAAGTCGTTTCAACACAAGGAAGTTCACTGTCTGTAGGTTGAGAAAATTAAAGTCGATAAACTCGAATAGAGAAAGTTAGAGGAAATTGTGGACTGGCGGTCGGACCATTTTGTAGACGGAGTAGACTTTATATCATTATCATGAGGGATTCAATGGATTTGTGCTCCCGCCCGATTTACTGATGATTGTATCGAAGATAATGCCTTGCACTTTGATGATATTGTCTACTAGTTTCTGGTTTGACAGATAGCGTATGCTTTGTTGATAAGTATTAATGCACTCTGATCGTATGGGACATTAATTATTCCTTTGATAATATTGTTGCCTACCCTCCTCCATGCATATGATCAGTTTTGAGAACAGCAAAGAAAGTTTCCGTTTCGTGCTCTGGTCCAAGTTAGTTCTGACCATGCATCATTTTCCGACGACGAAACTGAGAATGCACCATCTAGGGGCGCACTAGTAAAACCTATCATCATTCGTGATCTGCAGCAATAGGACGCAGGACATGCACATGAACGAGTGCATGCATATGGATGCGCCAGGACAACGGCCAAATGTCGCACACATTTTCAGATTAGGATGCTTCTTCAGACACTCAATGCGCCGTAGGAAAAGCAAGGCTGCCTGTCCATGATTGTTGGCACGTAGTATCTTTGACGTTTCAGATCGGTTACAAGTTTCATTTGTTGTTTTCTCCTAGAGAGAATAGGAATTATATAGAGCTAGGCTGAATCTATACTTGCACGATATAAATTCTGTGAAACTCTGTAGTATTCGTAGATGAGTGCGCTCTGCTATATTTAGGCCCGCTTCAGAAGGTCCATGTATATTTTCTGAAGCTTCTCATACGTAGCTCCAGAAATTCATGGATATGGAGCTTCGAACAGATTAAGGGTCTTTATTCACAGATTTTTTTTGTTTTATACTAAAAAAATAAAAAACAATGACACCCTATTTTATCTTATGAACTCTCAATTCTAGAATGGACGTCGGAGCCGGAGCATGCTAAACGTGGCCTTATTTCACCACTGCATACATTAGCTTATTGCAGAATTTACATACATATTTGCAATTATTTTTTTATATCTTTTTGAACATATGGGATACCAAAAACATGCGCTTGGCATGGTTAAGTATATCACGAGAACACACATTTGTTGATAATACCGAATTTGTATAAGACCGCGTGTTAAGACAATAAAGGGCAGCATTTTATCCTTCAGCTGGATGCCTTCTTTCATGCACATATATAAAGTACCCAACAAAGAAAATGCAGGATTGAGCATCTGGCACCGCTTGAAACCGCAAATTGCAAAGCGAGGAGTCCTCCATGCATGCATGTAACTTTTTGCAGTTACATATGTACTAATATTTGAGCGCATAAAATTAGCCATCTGAAAGCAGTATATATACATGCATGTGGTAAAAATATAAGCAGTATGTAACTTGTTTCAAGAGAAAAGGTATATACAATACACAGTATGCCTTTTTAAGTTCGCCGTGGTTCAGTTTTGGTTGATACTCTGTCACTTGCATCATTCGTACAGGAGCTATTACCGGTGCACCCACAACAACTGTCGCGTGAAGAAGCGGGTGGAGCGGCTTTCGGAGGACTGCCGCATGGTGATCACCACCTACGAGGGCCGCCACACCCACACCCCCTGCAGCGACGACGCCGACGGCACTGATCACACCGGCAGCTGCGCCTTCACCTCCCTCTAGCTAGATCTATCACCGTGTGCACGCATGCATGCACGCACGCCAGCTTAAAGCCGCATCATCATATAAATACGCACTGCATTATGCAAGTTTCTGAAGATGGACGCGCCCGCCTGTGAATGAACATTTGTAGAATTAAGACAATCCTTCAGCCAATTATATTAGCTGCAAACGCTGGTGCCGTTTCCATCCGTGAGGCTTTCAGAGAGACGGTACGCGTGCAGGCTTAAAGCCTTAGACATGGCTGCCATGCCATGCGTACAAGCACAGAGCGCGGGGCCATATGTACCAGCTGCTTGCATTGCTGCTAGAGGCGGCTGGTACAAGCACATGTATTTACCTAGCGGTTCATTGCAGACCCGGCCCAACAAACCTGACGAACCTGCTCTCTTTGCTCACTATGCATGCGTGCAGCTGCTAATGATTGCGGGACTGCTGCACCTCTGCAGTTGCTGCGACTGAAAACGAACGCCAGCTCGCAGACAAACACCTCCGTTCACATGCATGTTCGTATCTCTGACACGGAGTGCATCGGGAATGTAAACCCCTGGTGTATTACTTGGCTTAAGCTGTGTCTGTTAACGGTTCAAACATTACAGTGTTTAAGAGTTTTTTTATTTTATTTTGATGGAGAGTTAAGATTTTGTTTCTGCTATAGTGTAACTCCAAGCTCTGAACTAGTTGCAAATGGCCGTGACACTGATCGGAGTAGCCACACAGCTGCTAAGTAAATTAGCGCAGCCCAACACAGCCTGTATTGGGCCAGGCCCGCTTCCCTTTCATGGGCCGTTTGTGGGGCTTCTGGGATCTCTCGCAGTATGAACCGTTGGTTTGACTATCAATGGTGCAGATTGATCGGCAATGGCTCCCCACTGACTGGCCTTCTCGGCTTCTCCGGCACGCGACGCCGCCGAGCTGAGCTCAACGCCGCCGGGATCCTTCCCTCTCTCTGCCAGAGCGCCGGATCCTTCCCCCGCCGTTCTGCGAGTCCACTGGCGCCCATGCCACGAGGCAAGACCGCTGTTTCCGCCGCAGGAGGCTGTCTCGCAGGGTGGGGGTGGGACCTGTTGCTCGGATCGATCGCCGGGTTCTACGCCGTCATGGCGCCCTACACCAAGGTGGAGGAGAGCTTCAACGTGCAGGTTCCGATCATAGATCCCCTCCCTGTTTAGTGCTTACCTTTTTCGCCGCATCGACGTTGGGTCGCAGTACCCTTGCTGCATCAGTGAAGTGTTCAGTGCTCTGGATTGGTTGCTTAGCCCCTGACATAACCCCCAGTTTTAATTTAGTTCTGAATATTCGTGGATTTATCTGCCTTAAAAAGGGTGTATCTAGTGAAGTCTCCAACGCATCGTGGATTTCTCTACCTTCATTTAATAAAAATGCTTTTCTACCTACATCATGGATTCAGGGTGCATATTACCATTGCGCATTTCTGGTGCTTGAGCTAACAAGATGATTCATATATTTTATAGGCCATGCATGATATTCTTTATCACACTTATCACATTGAGAAGGTAACACTTGATGCTAGTTTCTCTTTAAATACTATTTAATGTAATATGCTTGATGTTTATCAATCTATTTTATACAATGCAATTTTCTGGTTCTATGCAGTATGACCATTTAGAATTTCCTGGTGTTGTTCCTCGAACATTTATAGGTAAAAATTGCTTGGTCCAAAAAATCAGATATAATTCTATCGTTCCTTGGTTCTTCAGGTTGCAGACTTGATATGAAATTACCGCGCTAGCATCATATGCTGTCTATATGTTTTTCAGGAGCGTTCGTTGTCTCTATTTTCTCATCGCCTGCAGTTTTCATGATGCGTTTATTCCATGTTCCAAAGTTTTATAGCCTTCTTACAGGTATTACCAAAGCTTACTTAGTTCTCCCTTGAGTGTTCGTTTTATGATCTGTGGCTTCTCCCTTGATGCAGTTTTGGGAAACTGATGGTCTTCCTATTGCTTTTGTAGTTCGGTTACTATTGAGTTGTGTTACTTTGATGAGCTTGAGATCTCTTCGTATTCAGGTATGTTTTCCGTCTCTCACTCTACCTAGGACACTGGATGTTGTGAATGACTGTTGTATCCTGTTGTTATTAGTATACTAGAAACATAGTGGTACACTGAAAAATGAATGACATGATCACATGAATAAATTGAGATGTATTAGTTTTCTTTCAACAGGCATGATTATAACCTATAGGAAAAAGATCAACATCACTAAATGAATCTTGATTGCAAGAAATTTAAAAGCGTATGGAGTGGGCTAGCAATTTTTTTCTTGAGTGAAATATGTGGTGGTCCTTTTGTATCATGAGCCCAATTTAATTAAGATTGATGGCGCTTCAATCCATAAAGGATGACATTAGTGGATAATGTATTCAAGAGGCTACAACTTGAGGTTCACTTGTCTGGCACATGCATGCAGCAATGTTGTGGTCTTGTTTTGACTAGGTGGTTGTTTCCTTATGGTATCTATTTTATTTAATTATTCCTCTTTTTTACTTTATTAAAAAAATTGTTGGGTTTCATGTCTAGCTGACCCCAACGTGCTTGGGACAAAGGCTTTGTTGTTGTTGCTGTTGTACTTCTTGTGCCTTTATTACTGAAGCTCATGTTTCGATCGCCTTATATTTCTATCAAGCAGGTAAAAAAGAAGTTTGGTTATCAAGCTGAATCGTTCTTTGTGTTATTAACTGCTATTCAATTCCATGTGCTATTCTACTCAAGTCGCCCCCTTCCAAATATCTTTGCTTTATCTTTAGGTGAGTATACTGTATCAGTTAAATAAAAAAACATTTTCAGAATTTTTTGAAGATTTGGCAACATTACAAAGCTATCTAGGTGTTCACAGAAATGTTATACATCTCATCCATATGGCTTGTGCCATGCAGTTAACTTGGCATACACTTTCTGGTTTAAGGGAAGCTACCTCCGTACATTACAAGCCCTGGTATGCCTTTTGTTAGTTTCTTTAGGTTTAAATTCATTGTTTGAATTTTTGCAAGAGGTTGTTTCCATTAGTTCGAATTCTGGAAACAGCCTCTTGCAAAAATGCACGGAAAGACTGCGTACAAAAGACCCATGTAGGTCGGACCCTTCCCCGGATCCTGCGCAAGCGCGAGCTACATGCATTGGGCTGTCTCTTCTTTTTTTAAATTCATTGTTTGAATGCTGTTCTTTCACATTTTTGAAAAATTACTGATGGTTTGTTTTTACAATTTAATCATGTGGATTGTTGTTTCCAAATTTTGATTTAGAGCACAAAAAAGTAAGTGCACTGATTTTAAAGATCTGGTCACGGCATGACTGAAACATCCTTTGTTTATATGCCAGTAAATTATACCACTATAAGCAATTCTAATTTTTCTCACAGATTGTTGCAGCAGTTATTTTTAGATGTGATATGATTCTGCTTCTTGGCTCAATTGGGCTTGTACTTCTGGTGGTAAGTTTCACTGCATTCCTCGCAACAACAACAAAAAAAGGAAAAGCCTCAGTTCATTGTATAGGAGTTATCAATATGATCAGATTTTCTTATAATCACATGCTACACGTTGCAGCAGCCTTGGATTTGCTGGGTCACTATACTGTTTTAGTGATTTTGACTCTCTGCATCCAAAGGGACGGCCTATGTGCCACACACACACACAAACACACACTTTCAATAGTAGGCGCAGACTGCTGAGTTACTCTGATATATGAATTGGTCTATTCCATGACAGAGCAGGTCTGTTTTTCTGTTGGAAGCAGTAAAGTACGGTATAAGCACCACCCTTATATGCATTGGTACGTTTCATTGGGCAATTTTATGTATCCTGTGGCTGTTATGGAATTTCATGCAGATATTTACATTTTTTGTTTTCCCTATGATTTTTCCCCAGGATTTACGGTTCTAATTGACTCAATAATGTGGCGTCGAATCCTGTGGCCAGAATTTGAAGTTCTCTGGTTTAATTCAGTTTTAAACCGGAGTTCAGAATGGGGTGTATCCTTTGCAAAAGTACACATATAATTTGTGTCAACTCCCAAATATTTATCTATTCATCCTATATATTCTGTTTCTCCATTTAATTTATTCAATCATGAGTTTACAAAAAAAGAACAGTAATATACAAGTCGTTTTGATCTCTGCTTATTGTAAGATTTGTTTTCTTGAATACCTTGTAAGATCTGTACAAGGGGCATAGCTGTATTATCTTAGTTTCACTTATGTGAAGCACCTACATAGCTACCTCTGTTATCCATAACTTCTTTGCCTAAGACACATTCGATTCATTGGTACTTCACTTCAGCGCTTCCACGTTCCATGCTTGTCGCATACCCTCTTTGCATGGTAAGGCATAGGTTCAAGGTTGTGATAATGACTTTTAATCTGATCACAATGAAAATACTACCTGTTCTTTGAAATATGAGTGCCCTGAAAATACAATGATTTGAACATATTTCATGTCCTTTGTCTTTTTCAGTGATACTGATCACTTTTAACGTAGAATTGACACTGCTATTCAACTATACTAAAGGATAGTAAATGTGACAAAAAAGTGTTTCTCTTGTCCAAGTTTACTTCAAATTAGTTTTAAATTTTAAAGTATTCATATTGTGGTGGCCTTTCAGAAGCACTTATTATTTTTAAAAGTTGGATGCAGTAGTTATTTGAGAGCATCTCTGCGGAGCTGAAACAACAAAATTGAATTAGTACTAACCAAGATTAAAATAACGATCCCATAGTACAACAACCTCAAACTAGCCTCTAGGAAAGGGGGCAACCTAAATTTGTTTGATAGGTGGTAAGGGAGGATCTTCTGAATCTACAAAACTGCATATTGTTTATTATTATTAACTTAATTAGCTTACTGAGGTATTACAACTACAATAATACTACATGTTTGGATTAGCTCCAACGTGTTTGTGATGCAATGTTTAAGATATGATGTATAGTTCACACATAACTGATTGATTTGTGGTTGAATTTTTATTGGGGAAACCTTATGAAGCCTTTTTGTTCAATTTCAGGCTGGTGTTTTTCTTGATAGAAGGATAGTGCCATATACGCTTCCAGTCTTCTTATTTGTTGTACTCTATTCAAAACTTCCACATAAGGTTATTCTGCACCTTGGATCATTATATGATACTTGTACTGAAGGACACTTAGGCAAAACTGCACATAATGACTAGCATATCTTATGTTTCAGGAACTTCGTTTCATAATCGGTTCAATTCCCATGTTTAATGTGTCCGCTTCACTTGCAGCAAGCAGAATGTGAGCATAACCAGTTTACTATCTTATCTAGTCCGTATCGTCTTTATTGATGAAAAATTCAAGCTCGGAATATGGTCTCTGCATCATTTGTACACCTCATTCCAGTTAGTTTTGATTTAATGAATCAGTATTTGTTTATGTTCGTCATTCCAGATATAATAATAGAAAGAAAGCTGGGTGGAGTTTACTTTATATTCTCATGCTTGGTGCCTTTCTTGTCAGGTACAACAATTCTGCATGATGATTACTAGCATAATATATTTTAGTATTGATAACTCATGTATGATTCCTGTAGTCTAGGATACTCTGCAGTGACATTCATGGCGTCCTACAACAATTATCCTGGTGGCTATGCTCTGAAGGCTCTACATGCAGCTGGTGAGCGCCTATGAATGAATGGGTATAGGGGGGACTACAACACTTGTTTTCTATAGTAACGCTAAAATTAAGGCATACATGACTCTATTATATTACATAATAACTTAATTCCTCTATTACCAGATTCGTCGTTGAAGGACAAGATGGTTCATATTGATGCCTTCACCGCAATGAGCGGGGTTTCTCGATTCTGTGAAAATGAATATCCTTGGAGGTATGATCATATGCTACAGTTTTTTTTTCCTGTCGGTGCTTATCAAGAAAAAAATTGTCTTTGTCTTATCAATTAATTTCGTCAGTCCATTATTTTTTTGGATGTTGAGTATAGAGCATCATGCTCACTTAATCCTCTATTAATTTTAGAAGTGTACTCTCATATGCGGTTGTTGTAGGATGCAGTTATTGAAATACTGAATCATGCAATGCCTCTCTGCTACTTAGTGGCTAGCATACTTCTTATGATTGTAGCTTTCTTTGACTAAATATACTTTCACCATTTAGCAACTACACCTGTGAGTTCCACAATACATTTCCCTCATATGCTCCAGCAGAGTTTTCAAACTTCATTTTGATTGTAGACTTTTTGTCAATAATCCTGTATGATATACGTTATGTCATCTTGTTTTGTTCTGAACTCATGCACGGAAAGTGCTCTAGACAAACAGTTGGAGTTAGTGGTTTTGCCCCAGCATAGGCCATAATTTGAATGTGAGCACTGTGGAAAGGTGCATAAATTCTTAATGGTATAGACTATAGAGATTGGCCCTGATACTGGCCCCACATTTAAGTTTTACGTTGTTTTTAATTATATCAGATTATTTGGAAGTATTTGTACTATGTCTTATATTTGGAAATATTTGCATGCTATATCTTATATTTGGAAATATCTGTATGCCCTTCTGATGGGAAGCGTTGGATGTCAGAACTAGTGTGTATGTTCAGATTGGTTGTTTTCTATTCATTAATGATGGATTGATGGCAAGTCTTTGTTGTCATGCTTGTTGATTGTTGTGTTTTTTTTGTGTATTTATTTTATTTCGAAAGCAACATTGCTAAGGTTTTTTTGTTAATTTTTTGGTTTAATATTGACATTGTTCACGGGCAGATACTCTAAGGAGGAAGAAATTTCTATTGAAGAATTTCAGAAAAGAAATTTCACCTATCTGTTGAAGTGAGTTTTAATATATCAAAATTATTCATATGATCATTTTGGTCCACTGACTAGTCTTCCAATGCTCGATCAACTTCTGATCATTGGGTCTATGTGCCATGCGTCTCACATCATGTTTTAACCTCCCTTATTTTGGACATACGAATCAGTGAGCACCGCTCCATCAGTGGCTACAAGTGCTTGTTTGCTGTGGACGGATTCTCCAGAGCAAAACTTCAAGCCCGCATGCCCCCAATGTCTCTGGTATGGTAGCTAGCACGCCATGATAAAGTAGCTACATCTGGGAACTTGTGATGACAGCGACAATATCTTCATTATCTTGCCGTGTCAAGGACTCACTATATCTCTCTTTGCTTGCACATTTACTACACAGGTGAAAGAACCCAAGGTGTTTGCACATGGGAATTTGCGAGAGCCGGATATCCTTTCACTGAATTGGCCTGGTTGTCCCTAAGGACAATCAGATTTCTGCCACAAGACCACTGGATGCCAACAGTGAAGACGCGCAGTCAGCTTCTGCGATCTATGATATATCATCTTGGGTGTTGGCATTGCAGCGCCACCTGTAAAATCTAGATGCAGTCCTCCCCAGATCCGAAAATTTCACTTTTCCCATGATAGAGCTACTTGGCTTCCCTGGCCGTGTTCTTCATACCTGATAGACAGAGCTAAAGGAGGAATACACAGAACTGGATAGGGAATGCCATAACAACCTTATATTACTACTTGCTCCATTTCATATAATGTTTTTCTTTAATCTACCCAGTTTGCTTTCCGGCGCATGCTCGGTGACTTTCGGGCTTGTACTTTACAACCGAAAACAGGCCTTCCGAACGGGTCCTTGCCAAGACGCCGTGCTGTCTAGCCTTAAATCTTTAAGCCGGCGAGGGGGTAATGGCTTACCCAAGCAACGCGGCATTTTATCCAAAAAAAAAGAGCAACCAATACGAAGAGCCATTACCCGAAAGCGTATCCAGGACCAGATACGGAGGTAAGGTACACATGACGTGAAGGTTAATAGTACTCGTCCTCAGATGTCGATCGCAATCAAGATTTGTAGAACCGTACCACCATGAGGAAAAAAAAGAGATAAACCATCAAGCAATTGTGTTACATCTCTCGCCCTAATCCTCCAAAGCCACACGAAATCGTTAGAGGACTCGCCCCCTCAGCTCTCAACAACACGCAAGAAACCAAGAACGAAAAAATCGCGAACATGGACGGGGACGGGGGATACAGCTGCGGCAACGGAGGAAGAGGCCGGGGCGCGCGCGTCAGAGGAAGCCAAGGAGCACGGCCGCGCCGAGCACGAAGAGCCAGACGATATGGACGAGCAGCAGCGCCTGCCCGGAGACGGGCGCCGAGTCGGCGCCGACCTCGCAGAACCCGCGCTTCGCCACGCGGGCCCCCGCGCACGCGGCCTCGAGGCAGCCGCACCAGTAGGTGACGCCGTCGGCGCCGCAGACCGGGTCCGGGCGGAAGCACCGCACCGGGCACGACGGGGCGTCGCCGCCCCCGTCCGACGCGGGAACCGCGCACGGATCGCCGGCGGATGCGGGGGAGGCTAGGGTCCGGGCGAGGAGCAGCGCGAGCGTCGCGAGGAAGAGGGCGCGAGAGGGAGGGTCGGAGCGCGGCATTGCGGCGTGGACGGCGGCCGGTGGTCGCCTGCGAGGGGTGAGAGGATCACGGCATCGGCCTCTGGGGGAGGCGGGCACGGCGGTGGTTCGAATGACGGCCGCTTTGAGAAGTTCCTTTTTTTTTCCGTTGGCGGCGAGTCCTGGCTGTGGCTGGACTGAGTTGGCGTTGGGCTGGCCGCCTGCTTCCGTCTCGTTTCACCGTGCGCGCGAATACCATCTGGCAGATTTCGGCAAAGTTATCACCTAACAAATTATGGGACGTAGAGTTTTAATTTTAAATTCATGAACCTAAGCACAAGTTCAAGACCACACTTTGATATTTTTTTCTTTGCTTTGTCCAGTTTTCATTTGACAATATTAGAAAACTTCTCAACCTAAAAATCAAGCAAAGAAAGTCTTAAAGTCCATAGGAATTTGTAATTTCAAATTTATAACATTGAGAAGTCACTAAATAAAATTCAGAGTACGAAATTGCGAAGCTGGCGGACAAAGGATTTGGGGATCGTCTCTCCCTCAAGTGCGGTTTTTGATCTGGTCAAAGTACTAGCAGGTTAAGTTTTTTGATCAATTTTATAGATAAGATCATTAATATCTAATGATACTAGTTTGATTTCCTAATTATTAATAATTTTCTAAAAATAATTAATTTTGAGATTGTTGAACTTTAACCAGATCAAAACAACACTTATTTTAGGACGGAGAGAGAACTTCTCTATACCTGAATCTTAACTGCTTTATTAGTTTCTTCTGATGGGTACGGACAATCCTCTTTTCATGATTCAATCTAAGCCGAGCACGAAGACTGCAGCAAACGCCAACCATTTGCATAATTATGACATACAGTTACTTTTGGAAGGCAAGGCGAGGAGCCGAGGAGAAAATGAAATTCATGCACGAGCGCGACTCCACCCCTGAAAATGCAAGCAATTCATAAGGTAGAATAGAGAAAACAGTTGTTGCCATGTTGGCTAAAGTCCCAAGAAAACATAAGTGTCATGATTTCATCTGAATCCAAGCAACATAACCCTGATATCGCTCACTGTCTTGCTTTGAATTTCCATTAAGGAACTTGGGTTACATATGAAATATTCCAGTACCCTGAAATAGAATCTGACAACTCAACCGCGTTCAAGTCTATCAGTCTATCAGCCAAACAGGATCGAAGATTTCACCAGCGCCCACATATGAAATAAGTTCAGCTCCTCTATTGGTGATTTCTTAGTCGGCATCCATCTCCTCAAGAGCTGCCTGAGCAGCAGCCTTGGCCTGCTCCAATAGATCATTTGGAACCTGCATGTCAAATAATCAAATGTTCAGTCTCAAATTAACATAGAAGAATGAACAGGCAGTTGTTCGTGAACATGCTAGTACCTTCTGATGCTGCCGGTTTGATTCATCACATATCCAGCTCAGCTCCAACTCAAAAGCTTTGTCCTTTGCTTCGTCATGCACTCCATAAATTCTGCATCCAATGGATTGTTAAAACTGAGGCTTAGCCTTTTCAGGTTCATCAGCATCACATAAGCAGAAAGTAGAAAGGAAACTTGCACCTCTACTGACGAGAGTTTTTTTTTTAAAAATCAGTAAGCTAATGTTATTATTACTACAATGCAATGCACTCTTCTAATTTTACACAAAATTTTCTAGTATAAAAAGGGATGCACTTAAAGAAGTCTTTGATGACTAATATAATGATTATAACTTAAGTGCACCCTGTGCTCTTAATATGATTAAGAGCAATAAATTTCTAGAGTAGCATGGAACCTAAGTGATATTTACTAGAATAAATCAAAATGAATGAAAGCAAGGTGATAGACAATAGCATGCATTCAATAAAGCAGCACAGCTGTACTGTAATGGGAAAAGTTTTAGGCATATACATCTTTGCGACTTCAACAATGCCTTCACGGCAAGTAAGCTCTGAAAGCTTTAACTTCTCTATCTCGCTGCAAGACAAAGTTGAAAGAGTTTCATTCAGAATCATTCTGATAGACATCGGATTAAAAATTTGCATATTAGTCCGACCAATTCAACAAAAGTGAATTTGTAGCAAGTGCTAAAACATTCTTGTTTACAATGGATCACATGAGCTGAAGTCATTCGTTACCTCATTAAAACTAGGTTAAATTCAACGTTTCGCTAGGAATACGGGAATTATACATAAAAATCAATAAAAGGGCAGCCCAGTGCATGTAGCTCCTGCTTGTGCAGGATCTGTAGAAGGGTCCAACCCACTTGGATCTTTTATACGCAGCCTTTCTCTGCGTTTCTGTAAGAAGACGTTTACAGAACTCAACCCAAGGTCACGAGGCAACAACTTTACCGCCGCACCAGGGCTCCCCTTCATACATAAAAATCAAGTTGGCCTACAAAATGTGCCTTTAACTATACAAATCAATCCTGTCTATAAAGTTTTAGCGGTGAATTTGGCCCAACAACCATAACAAAAAAAGGAAAAAGCTTATGCAGGGGAAAAATCTTCTGGTATTGTAATGGTATATACTATATTGTCATTACTTCTATGCTAGTTCTGGCTTGTCCAGTTTTAAATTCCTGTGTTATAAGATGCTAAGATGATATATGGAGGATTCATCCTTTCCTGTATCTTGTTTCTCAGAAAAATGAGCTGCAAAAATATACGCCTTTACACTAAAAGGCAATGATATCAGCTGGATTACTTTTTATGAAATGACAAATTTTTTAAAACAGAAGAACCAAAAAAACATTGAAAACTGATAGACTTACGTTTTTGCAGCCTGTCTTCCCTTGCCCAATGCAGCACCAAAGTATTTCTGTTTTAAGTTAAAAGTAAATGAACATTATGTACTTCAAATCCCCAAGTGTCCTAATATATAACACTACTAATAAACAACGGCATCCATATTGAACATGATGTGCAACTGATTGGAGGACATAATTTAATTAAAACTAAAATACTAAGCATATGCATCTCATGTTGATTTAACTCTTAGTGTAACCTTCCCTTCAAAAAAAATTCTTAGTGTAACCAGAGTGGTGTAATACAGTGATAACTTACATAGGAGACTCCTGAGGGTTCTATTACGTAGAGCTGTGGCCCATCCCTGTCATAACCTCCAAGAATAACACCAGAACCAAATGGCCTGACACAGCATAAGTCAAGTTAGGATCAGCTACAATAGCCAGGAACAATGTATACAATAATTATAAGGCATCCATACAACGGTAAAATGCGTTACCTGAGCCACCAGTATAGTGTACAGAGATGAACATAACTTGCCACACGATCTGCCAATTCCTTGACCGAAATGGGTTCCCCATAGACTCTGGTGTGGTACAATTTTAGAGCATGACCATATAAAGATATTTGTGTGGCATGAATGACTAAGTCTGCACGGTTTTAGGGACTATGCACTTACTTTTCATAACTGGCAGCTTCCGATTTGGCCCTTGAAACAATTTGTCTCCCGTCTGCTGCTAAACCTGCAACAGCCTAAAATGGTAAAAGTAATTCATAGTTAAACCTCAATTAGTAATTTTTGCCACCTGTAACGTTAAGAATAATTATAGCAGCAAACAGATAATGGATCATGTTTCAAATATCTTCTATATTCCATATATTGAAGCTAAATTAAGAAAAACTCGTTCAAAACTTCCAATATTCATTTGTAAATAACATATACATGTTTTCCCCATCAAAGTTAGTATCAATTTGGATTCAATTGTAGAGACATTACCAAGCCAGAGTGCCGGTGAATTGAATGGATCCTCCGGTTAGACCCCTCCAGCATCATCTTTGAAGTTACCAGCTTCTCCACACCCTAAAGTACGAAACAAAAAAAAAAATAGCAATTCAGTCAAGAAATGAGTGATTCTAGCAACTCAGACTGGACTGATAATAAGAATGCACAAGATCAATCTTACCATGACAATGCCATCTTTGCACTTAATACCAACAACAGTCCTGTTCACAAATACCACATAATCAACATAAAGTCACTCAGTAACAGGAACAATTTGAGCAAAAAAGTAATGGTAGAGGAAACTTGAATCGAACCCGCTGTTGTCGACGGCCTTGGTGGCGTACTCCACCTGGAAGACACGGCCATCTGGAGAGAAGGTGGTAACAGACAGATCGTAACCTGTGCCTATGCTGCTCATTGTCACCTACTGTAAACAAAGTTTCGAAACTCCAGTGAGTTCTTCAGAAGTTGGTGGAAGGAAATGAAAAGTTAGGACAAAATGTTTCAGTAAATAAGCCGGTCGTACATCTCACTCCACAACGCGGAAAACAAATCCACAAACCCTAAACTGGATGGATAAGAGTGAAACAGGCACTTGGATTTCAGGGGAAAAAATAAACGAACAGTCAAACCAATATAGGGCATCCAAATCGACGTAGGTATGAACCGACTCGAGTCCAGACGGATCCGCACTCCACCAAGCCAGTCGATAGGGGATGAGGAGAGTCAGCTGCCGACCGAGGGGCAGCCGCCCTACCTAACGCCAGCGGAGAGACCCCTCTACTTCGGGAGATGAAAATTCCCCTCCCAATTCCCATCCCCATCCCGATTAGGTCTCCCTGTCTCCGCCCCCGCCCTCGCGCAGCGATCGACCCATCCGGCCACCCCCGCGACATCCAGCCTAAATGTCAGCTACAAAAGGTAGAAGAGGATTCTCTAGAGTATCTCTCACCTGGGAAGAGACGCTCTGCCCGCACGAGAAGAGACCGAGCCGCTGCTAGGTTTGCCTTGTCCACAGCCGATGGTTATAAGTGCACGAGACCGAGATCCCGCTGCTTAGCATAAAATACAACCTGCTATTAAACTATATTACTTATCTTAAAAATATATTATAATCTTTAGAAATAGAAGTCATACGTAAAATTTGAAATTTAAATTAAATATTTAATAGAGTAAAATACAAGATTTAACCTATGTATTTAAACGGACAATCCTATTTGAGTCACCAAAAGCTAACTATTGGCTGATGGTCACGGTCCCGCTTAGGCCTGGTAATAGGCCTCGGCCCGCGGGACGCTTCATAATTTATTTTAGCCTTTATTAGAATTTGTTCAAAAATGAATATGAATTTGGCCCGGGCCTAATCTTATCCAACCTCTTTATTATTAGTTCATTTTTTTGGACCCATTATCACCCCTATTCCCACTATCAAAAACACCCAAAATGGAAAGTTTAGTTTGTCGTCAGTAGGTTTGCTTTGATCCAATCCATCAAACTGACCTACTTAGCTCAGCAAGGAAGATGGAAAATCTGAAACAGTTTTCAAACCAATTGCATATCAGTCACATAATGCTAATTGGGCTTGAAGAGTTGACCACCCAAAACACACATGCTGACAACATCACATTAATCGTTATAAGAGCTAGTAACACTATAATAGCACTCTGCTACAGCCTACAGGTGAAAAAACCCAAGATGTTTGCACACCTAGATATTCTTTCACTGAATTGGACCGATATCTCATGGGGACACTCAGATTTCTACTACAAGACCACTAACTGCCAACAGTGAAGACGAGCAATCAGCTTCTGCGATCTATGATATATCATTTTGGGTCTTGGCATTGTAGGGCCGCCTGTAGAATCTTAGATGCAATCCTTCCCAGATCCGAACATCTGAATCAACAAATGCAACCCTTAACTATCTAACTGACCTTTTGCGTGCTCACAATTCGATAGTGAAAGTCGAATCTAAATCTTTAGAATTCACATTCTTGTCGTGTCTACCAGTAATCTCCTGATCTTGGTTCTCAACAAATATTTTCTATGACACTGTACAGGTTTATGAATGGATGGCAGAACGCACAGACAGATTTTCTCTTACGGCAAGTGATATGGCAATCCAGTTGGGCCTGTTTGCCAAGTACGAGGTGTTTCATATGCTGAAAAATACTTCGAGGAGCTTCCTGATGCCCTGAAGGACAAACGAACATAATGGTTCCTTTATGCCCAAGCTATGTTGAAGGAGAAGACAGAAGGCACCTTTGAACAAATGAGACAAAAGGGTTTGCATGTGACACATTACCTTGTAATGTGCTTATGAATTTTTACGTTGATGCTGGTGAGCCTGATGAAGTGTCGGCAGTTATTGATGAGATGAAGGAAAGAAATGTTGCTTTTGATGTTTGCACTTACAACATTTGGATAAAGAGTTGTGCAGCTAAGCAAGATATTGATGGAATGGAACGAGTCTTCAGCCAGATGATTGGCGATGAGGCTGTTGTTGCCAATTGGACTACTTATACCACACTTGCTAGCATGTACATCAAGCTGGGGGACTCCAAGAAAGCAGAAGAATGCTTGAAAGAAGCTGAAAAGAGAACAACAGGTCACGAGAAGAGGTGTTTTCACTATCTCATCACACTCTATAGCCGTCTTGGCAAGAAGGAAGAAGTTTACCGTGTTTGGAGTTGGTATAAGGCAACTTTCCTTACAATTCGTAACCAGGGTTATCAAGAGGTACTATCCTGTCTTGTAAGGATAGGAGATATTAAGGGGGTTGAACTTCTATATGAGGGGTGGGCATCCAAAAGTGCTAGTTTCCATTCAAAAACTGTATGCATTTTATTAGCATGGTATGCTAAAGAAGGTTTCGCTGCCAAGGTTGAACAGACCCTGAATCGATTTGTTGAGAAAGGTGGAAATCCCAAACCAAACACGTGAGAAATTCTTGCCACAGCATACCTGAAGGATAACAGAATATCTGAAGCTCTATCCAGTATTGAGAAAGCTGCAGCAGTTAAAAGTGCAAGTAAATGGAGACCAAGACCAACCAATGTGGAGAGTCTCCTGACAAATTTCAAGGAGAAGAATGACACAGAGGGCGTAGACAGGTTAGTGAGTGTACTAACAAGTAGAGGATGTGCTCAGAATGAAGAGTACAAGTCACTTATTAGTGCCTATGCTTTTGCGGGCACATAGCTGTGGAGGGGTCCAAGAATAAAAATGGCAGAGGGTGGGCATCAATTATATGATGAATGTCATACATTGAGCGCTAAATATCACAAGGACCAATGCAAGCTCATTTGATGCAGCTATGTTCATTCCAGAGAGGTTAGATGCATTTCATGGGTTGCCTCCCTAGATGAAATCAGACGAGGTACATATATCTTCTTCCTGATCACTTTGTTCAGTTAGAAACCCTAGAATCACCAAATAGATGGCTTATTTGTACTTTCTAAATGTATATATACATTACTTTTTGAGGATTAGTCAAGCCTCCTCAGTTCAAGAGCCGTTCTAATCATTGATTTGTTGAGTTTGTTCACTTTCTCTTTAGAAATAGGTTCAGTATTTTAATTTGAAAACGAGATATGGTTGCTTCTCTTGATTACCATCAAAGTCAATCAGAGGGTGATGTTTAGAAGGTTTTCCCCTGTCAATTCTTTTCCTTGGGATCGAGTGGGTACTTCAATGCTTGCATGATGGCACCTTTTGACACGGTTTAATTTTACTGTGGCCCTTTGTTTCTCAGTTACGTTCTTACCTACGGCTTGCAAATTTCATAGGAATAATCATATAAAACATGTGCACATCCTATATGATCCACATGTTTATGTTTATTAGTATGTAATATATCCATGAATCTTGATATCAGGATAATGTTGATTGACTGCTTGCAAATCTCAGAAGACCATCCAGTATTCGCCCCTTTAGGTGGTACTACTTTGCTGAGCAATCTCTATCCTTTGAAAAAGGAACTTTTTCGTTAGCAAATTGCTCATAGAGATGTGAAATATATAATAAAAAGGAATTTACTTTTTAGTAGATTACCTGGTGGGGGTTACTAGAGAGACTGCACAGGGATAGTTGTTGTCATCTAAATCTAGATCAAGTGATAACTGATGGTCCAGATTCCGTTACGGACAGTGATACATAAAAGGCAAAATTATCCAGATGAAGGGACGATTCCTTGGAAAGAAGTGGGCAAGTAATCGATTTACCCTTATACTAATAGAGTTTCAGTTCTTCATGCAAATTACAACTGATTGCACTCATAGTTATTAAGGCGGTAAGGCAACATAGCGGTAAGGCGTAAGGCGAGGCGACGCCTTACTAATAAGAATAAAATCTCAAATATAGTAGCATTTATTGGTAAAATTTGTCAATTAAAATGAAAAAAAAAGACTAAATGTGCTTGGCCCATCCAGCCCACTACCAGCCCAACAACAGCACATATTTACCCTAACCCTAGTCACCCCGCCGCCCCCACTTTCACAGCGCAAGTGTCCAGCCCGCGCCCGCCGCCGCCTCCGCTTCTCTGCGCCAGGCCGCCTCCTCCTGCTCATCTGCACCCGGCCGCCGCCTCCTCCTCCTCCTTTGCGCTCGGCTGTCGCCACCTCCTCCTCTGCGCCCGGCCACCGTCTCCTGTGTGCAGAGCGCGGGCGCCACCGCAGCCTCCTCCTCCGCGCCCGGCCACCGCCGCCTCCTCTGCACCCGGCCGCCGCCGCCGCTTCCTCTGTGCCTGGTCGCTGCCTCCTCCTGTGCGCGGGCGCCGCTGCCGCCTCCCCTGTGCGCGGGCGCCGTGGCCGCCTTCACCCGCCTTACGCTGGGATCTAAGGCGACGGGACGCCTTACGACCCCAGGCGCCTTACCGCTTAAGCGTCGCTGCGACGCCTTAATAACTATGATTGTACTGAAATTTTCTCTCCGACATTAATACAAAGGCATGATAGAGACCCTCGTTCTAATAATCTTCAGAAGTTAGCAAGGTTAACATTTATGCGGAATACAGGGTGTTGGTTCACCCCTAACCGAACATAGAACACTTTGTACTGATTAATTTGTTTTGAAGTAGCAGACCAGACTCTTTCTCCTGTAGTACAAATGTTGAAATGCTAAAATGGAAATACACATGTGGGGCCGTGGCTCCAAGTTTTAACATTATCATAGGCATGCCTTGATGCAACGCTGGTGCCATGCTACGAGTTGCTTGGCTTGAGCCATACGTGATAAGCATTTCCGTCTCAAGGATTTGTGACTGACTCGTTGCCAGATGATTATTATGCATTACTAATTTTCCAATAAGGAAGCGTGAAAAGTACTTCAACTGCAAATGCGCTGATTTCACACATTCAACACCATCTAGCTCAGAGCTGGATTCAGTAGCATTTGCCAATTTTTGGCACTATCCGAGTGTCACATCTTTATCATTTTTACACGTCTGTGACACCTCTAATGAGCCAAATCTCAAGTAGAACAACCAAGCATGCAACTCTGATAGTATAAAGAACCAGTTCTGGTCTCTTTATTCACCTAGCTGCTACTTAACTAGTATCAACAACCAGCTATATTTAGCGACACCAATCACGTAAAATGTGCAACAAATATTTCAATTAACAAACAAAGGCAAAAAAGAATATCCCTGTGCATCCACCACTTCCAGCAGGAGCGAGTAGTGTTCAAAAATTTTATTATAGTCCTGTTCAGACGAGCCACTCAAATAGGATTTCCTATGTTCCAAAACAAAAATAATCCCTTGAGACATGGAAC
The DNA here is from genome assembly GCA_030760725.1 of Neostapfia colusana. Taxonomy (NCBI): domain Eukaryota; kingdom Viridiplantae; phylum Streptophyta; class Magnoliopsida; order Poales; family Poaceae; genus Neostapfia; species Neostapfia colusana. The sequence goes on from JASWHV010000017.1 coordinate 3,713,974, forward strand.
GTTGGACTGGAGCCCAGGCCCAACCGGAGGTATAGTATCCCCATAGCCTTGATCCGACTCCATGGCTTACTTTCAACCGTGAAATGTTCTCCGCAAAAATCCAATATTGTAATTATTGTAAAATTGTAGCAAACACTGAATTGGCGCTCCTGTCTTTATCCAATTCCCCACCGTTTATATGGAATTTTCTTATTTTTAACCATCTAAGGTTATAGCTTCATTCATAGACGTCCAATTTATATTGTAAGGTAGGCATATTTTGCAGTATTACTATCCGCGAGTTGTTTGAGGTTCTACTCTAAAACATTGCTCTAATAGAATGCTTTTTTATTTATGGTATGCTGTAGAAGATTTTTTATTCTATAATACATTTTCTCTCTCGCCATATTTTATATTCTACTCTAGATTTTTAAAATAGACCATAAACTCACCTGTCACAACGTTTTAAAATTAAATAATAACTTGAATAACACTTTTCTTACTTATAATTTAAAGTAACATTTAAATAGATCATTCCTCGCAGTAGCCCGCGGGCTCCACGGTGAACCCGCATCGCGCCGCATCGGTCGTCCCGAGCCGGGCACAGAAGCGGTGCTGCATCTATGACCCTTGATCCAGTCCCATTGTCCTTGCCTCTTCTCTGCTCCGTCATTATTGGAAAACCTCGACCTCGCCGCCGCTCCCCCCCCCCTTCGCCGCCAGGTGCGCGTCGGGAAGACCTCCCGCCCGATTTTCTTTGTCCCTTCCTTTCGATTCGTCTTGAGGGCTGAGGCATCGTGCCTTTTGATTTTCTTTCCCCTCTCTGCGTACAGGGTGCTCGGAGGGGTCTGGTCTGGTGCGGTCCGAGCAGAGGCGCGGCGGTGGATGGAGATGGGGGCCGCGGTGGTGCCACCGAGGGCGGCTGGCCCGCGGAAGTACAAGGCGCTACTGGCGTGGCGCTTCCGGCCTGGACCCGTCAGGAAGCCGATCAAGCACGCCGCCGCCGCGACGCCCGTCGTCGCTGCCGGCGGCTGGCTCACGGGGGGCGTCCCCGTGGCGAATTTTTTCAGACCGGGGGTGGCGCGGAACGATGGAGGAGAGCCGCAATCTAAGAGGTTCACGTGCAGTGCGAGCGCAAAGAGCCTAGATGCGGAGGACGGCGGTAGGCTGGGAGCCGGAGGCAGTGGCGATTCGGGCAAGATCGGTAGAGATGGAATTGCAGAAGCCTCCGGATTGAAAGGTACTGGAAATAGCAGCGGTGCGGGCATTGGTGCAGCAGCGGAAGCCGGAGAGGAGTGCTATTTGTTGAAGTCCAATTCCAGTGGCAGCGCGAGGGATACTGATGGGCAGGGTATCGGCCGTGCGGGCTGTAGCAGCGCTGCCGGTTACGCTGCGTCTTGCGATCCTGAGGGGTTTGGAAGGAATGTAGGAGAGGAGGAATATGTTCCTGACGCTTTAAACAACTCTCATGTGAATGGGATTGGGTCAAAGAGCAATGGTTATTCTGCTTCAGATCGAAGGTCGGAGGATCCGGTGCAAAATGATGGTGGCTCAGGAAATTCCGCTAATTGCATGACAAAAGAGAGTGATGCTGTGGCCAAAGGTTGCAGCTTGGCAGGTCCCAGCCGCAGCGATAAAGAAACATATTGCCGGAAGGGACGCAAGACACTCATACCATGGAGGTTCCAGGTCGGCCGCAAGCGATCATTCTCCAAGGCTTTTGGCTTTGACTACAAATCTATGAGATCTCCTGAAACCCGATCCTGCATGGTTGAAGACAGTTCAACACAGTGCACTCCAGCAACAAGAAGTACTGTGCGGTGTTATGCAAGTACTCATTCTGGCGTAAGGGTGTCAGCTATGCGTGATTTCTCCTCAGTGAAAGGTGTGGAGTCTGGGATTGTATATGAGAACAGAAAACCCAACAAAGATGATCAAGGAAGTGCCATTGCTAGAGAAAGCACCATGCACTCTCTGCAGAATTTCCGGCTAATTTACCGGAAGCTCTTGGACAAAGAACACAAGTCTAGAGAGGCTTCGGGTACTAACTTGGCAGCAGATCTACAGGCTTACAGGATATTCAGGAAGCGATTCTCCATGAAATGTAATGATAAGAAGTATGTTGGCAGTGTTCCAGGGATCAATGTTGGTGATATATTTCATTTGAGGGTAGAGCTTTGTGTCGTTGGTCTCCATCGCCCTCATCGGGTAGGTGTTGATTATATCAAGGATGATGATGGGACTTGCATAGCTGTTAGCATTGTGTCATATGCACAGACTTCTGATGTCAAAAATTTAGACGTTTTGTTGTATTCTTCTGGATCACTGGCGGGTACGGCCAATCAGAAGATAGAGGGTGTGCCCAACTTGGTATTAAAGAAGAGTATGGATACTAAAACACCAGTTCGTGTTATCCATGGTTTCATCACTCATCTTAAAGTAAACTTCCGAAACAAGAAATCGTCTACTTATATATATGGGGGTTTATATTTGGTTGAGAAGTACTGGAGGGAGAAAGAGAGTGAAGACCGTTATGTATACATGTTCCGATTGAGAAGAATGGAAGGACAGACAAACATTGACTTTGAAAGAATTCTAAAAGCAGGGAAAGCTGAATCAAATTATCGTATTATCATGAATGATATATCCCATGGATTGGAAAAGATACCTATATCTGTTGTTAACTCAATATCTGATGAATACCCAACGCCATACCGTTACATGTCACGACTTCGATATCCCCACAACTATCAGCCAGCTCCTCCAGCAGGTTGTGGCTGTGTCGGAGGATGCTCAGACTCAAAAAAGTGTGCATGTGCAATGAAAAATGGTGGGGAGATCCCTTTCAATGATAAAGGATGTATTCTAAAAGCAAAACCTCTAGTTTATGAGTGTGGGCCTTCTTGCAAGTGCCCTCCTACATGTCATAATAGAGTTGGACAACATGGAATCAACTTTCGATTGCAAGTATTCAAAACAAAATCAATGGGCTGGGGAGTGAGAACTCTAGACTTCATACCATGTGGAAGCTTTGTATGTGAATATATTGGAGAAGTGTTGGAGGATGAAGAGGCACAGAAAAGGACGACTGACGAATACTTATTTGCTATCGGGCACAATTACTATGACGAAGCCCTTTGGGAGGGCCTATCAAGATCAATACCCGCACTCCAGAAGGGTCCGAGTAACAATGACGAAGCGGGATTTGCTGTTGATGCTTCGCAGATGGGAAATTTTGTAAAATTCATCAATCACAGTTGCACTCCCAACCTTTATGCACAAAATGTCCTCTATGATCATGATGACATAAGTATGCCTCATATCATGTTCTTTGCCTGTGAGAATATTCGACCTTATGAAGAACTAGCGTACCACTACAACTATACAATAGATCAGGTTCATGATGCCAATGGTAACATCAAGAAGAAAAAATGCCTTTGCGGCTCCATCGAGTGTGATGGCTGGTTGTATTAGGTTTAGGATATACAATTTCTGATATAAATCATATAATTAAAAATTTGTTTCATTGAGTCTTCTTCTAGCTTATTTTATGGTCTAAAATGTATACTGGACTTGGGCATCCGTGTTTTTGTTTCTGATGAGATCCAGGTTTTCCTTCGTTTCCAGACCTGCCACTTGCAATTTTTGATTGGTACTTTCTTTGTTTCTATTTCTAGGCTCAGTATGAAGACAATTTATGTAAATAAAATGAGACAATATAGTTATGTGTATTTTCATTCCTAACATATTTTATCCCTGGCGTGGTGCATAATATTTCCTGCTATGCCTGTCATTTGAGAGCAAGGAAAATTATCACCACGCAACAATTTTGCAGATATTAAAGTCAGATGTGCATTAATTGTTTACCTGTGCTTTGCAAGATAGAAATGAAGTTGATATGTTTCATAGTCTCCATTTAACTTTTATTGAATCATATTGCACTTGCTTTGATTGTCCAACATTTTGTTTGAACTGATAACTCATGGAAGGACGTCACAGCAGTTCGAAGTTATTGTTCATTTTGTTGAATGAGTGCAAGAAAATGTTCTTCTGATAACATTTAAAATTGAACTTATGAATTCCCCACTTTATTGTAGCTATTACGTGTACGCTTTCCGTTTGATATCTTCTTGAGTTTTTCTATGACTCTTGCAAGTTGCAAAAATTTTCGAGAGTGGAAGCAGTCCACCTTCATGTGCTCTAAAAATTTACTTTAAACGAATATTACTAGCTCTTTTCAGCACACTTTAAAAGATTCTCTACTTCATATTTATCGTACTCTATATCAACAACAACTCATTATTTAATATTTCCTTGCATCCTTTAATTTTTCTTTCCTTTTCTCTCTCTTCTTTCCCTTTTATTTTATTTTCTTTTCTCTCTTCTTTTCTTTTCTCTCTATTTTTTCCTTTTCTTTCAGCTCTTTCCCTTCTTTTTTCTTTACCTTATTTCCTTTATTTCTTTCCTCTCCAGAAACTTCTCCGTCCTTTTTTCTTTCATTCCCTCCTCTCCCGAAGCCTTCCCTCGAGCTCGCCTCCCCGCGCGCCGCCGGTCTCCTTTCCCTCAAGCTCGCCTCCCCTACCTCTCGGACCAGGCAGCCGCCGCAACCTCCTCTCCCCTTGCCGGCCCCCTTCCGCTTCCGCCTCGCCAGCCTTCCTGAGTCGGTGGCGCCCAAGATCCTCCCGTCACCGGCCTCCGCTCCAACCCCCGTCGCCCCATTGCCGGCCTCTGCCCCAACCCACGCCGACCCCGTCGCCCGCACTCTCCGTTCTCGGCCGCCACTCCCGCCGTCCCTCGGCTCGCCCGCCTTCGCTCGAGCGGCCGGTCGCCGTCCCGTTCTCGGCCGCCACTCCCGCCTTCCCTCGGCGCCCCCGCCTCCGCCGGAGCCGACGTCTCTACCAGAAGCTCCAGACCTTCACTCTCTGCGCGCGAAGGCCAACAACCAGGCTCGAGCTACGGATCCAGTAGCTGATTCTTGCGGGAGAGATGGAGCTTCACTGTGGCGGACGGGCACTTGGCGCACATCTTCCAGTTCCGCACCTCATCCAGTCGACCGGTGCGCAGCGCAGCGCAGCCGTACTCTGTCCCCTATAAACCCCTCCCCGATCTTCTTTACGTCGCCTTCTACCCAAAGAAGCGGAGGAACCCGGGGGTGGCCACCGCTGCGGTGCACACGCGGCAGAGGGCCAAGCGGAACAAGGCCACGGCGGAGGAGGTGGGGAAGACGGCGCCGCCGGCGGCGGCCGTATGGAGGCCTCGGCTACCCACACCGGATCACCCGCCCTATTGCTTGGTACGACTCTACTCACCACGAATCAATCCCGCGTTCGTTTTATTTTTTCGTCTTTGAGAAAGCAATCTCTGCCTACTTTAGTTTCGCTTTAGATGTCTGTCGTTACAAGTAATTAGTTTTATCCCCGTGGTTAGTTTGTTGCATTAATCTCAGCTCTCTCAAAACAACCGAGGAATAAGCAATGGGCAATGGTTGTCTGTCGTTAGTCGTGGCGTTAATCCCGCCATTACCGCCGCTTAGCCCTACTTAGCTTGTGGCGTCGCAATGGAGTTTGCGTTGGCCACTTGTGTGGTTGGACTCCCGTCGCCATGCTCGACGTTGTGGCCGCGGTGGATTGGCAGATGATCGATCGATGCGCTGGGCGAGCACGGCGGCTCTTCGGAGGACGAAATCTCGAGCTTCATCCGCACAAGGCATCCCGACGTGCCCGCCGCGCACGACAGGTTTCTCCGGCACTACCTCGCCAAACACGTCGCCGAGGGCTTCTTCGTGCGCACCGCACCAGGCCGGTACGTGCGCTGCCCCTTCGAGGCCGCGGCCGTGGCGGGCCCCCCTGAGGCGGTGCGCGTCGAGCCTCCGGTGGTGCAAGTCAAGCGTGGCCGTGGTCGACCGCGGAAGGGTGTCTCGTCCTCGACGCCGCCTGCCGTCAAGAAGGACGGCAACGCGGGGTCCACGCCGCCCAAGTGCCGCGAACGTCCTCGCGGCGTGGCGCCGCTGGCAGCTGCGATGGTTCCGTTCCATCGTCATCTGTTGCTGACAAAAACGGGAGCCGAGCGACAGCCTCGGCGCCCAGGCGCCGCCGCCGGCTGCGCAAGTTGGCCACGAACACCAAAGTCTCTGGCAAAGAACTTGCCACAGACAACGAGGAGGACCGCATCAACGCTTCATCTACCACGGGCATGGAGCATGGACGGCCACTCGAGCTGGCACTGCTGGTTGTCGGCGACGGCTCGGCCACAACACCGACCGTGGATGATAATGTTTGCAGCGAGGCCCATCCATGACCGTGGACAGTGATCAGCTTCGCGAGCCGGCGTCGGTGAGCACCACCAACGTGCCTGCTCCAATGCCTCCCATGGACAAGCAGGACACCGGTGAGGCTGCATCCTTTGGGCTGGCCCTAGTTGTCAAGCAGGACGGCATTTCAGTGACGTCCACCGCGCCGGAGCCCAGTGGCCAGGCTTGTTCCGGTGTTGGTTGCTGACAAGACAGATGGCAATGAGACTCCATCTGCAAAGTACAAGCGTCTTCTTCGTCAGCCTCGCCAGGCATTGCCAATGGTGATTGCCGCCCAGGGCTCTGTCCCAGCATCAGCTGCAGGCAAGAAGGCTCACAACAAGACTCTGTCAGCTACACCCAAGGCCAAGGGCCGCCGGCAGGGCAAACATGCTCGGGTGACCACCGGTGCGCACTCTGCCCCTATACCAGTTACTGGCATGAAGGCAGGCAATGTGGGCGCAATTGCAACACTCAAGCTGAATCCTGTGACTGCCAATGGCAGCAACGGGGTGCCATCAGTAGCGCACGGCCAACCTAGCAGACTGTACCCAGCGACCGCAGACGAGGTACCAGATGATCCATCGTGGTGTTTGCTCGTGCTGCCTGTTGTAGCTATGAAACTTGGGCGGCAGCTGAACCCCTTCCAAATACTCGTGAAGCATCTTTTGGTTTTGTAAGAACCAATTTGCTAACTGCAATTCACATGACAGCAGCTTTTGTGTTAAACTTCCTTGCTTAATGCTGATGTGAGATTTACAGCAGCTGCTAACTTCTTGTGGATCTCTTATGTATATGGATCTTGCTGATTTACTTAAACCTCTTCTACATTTTGTTGTGCCAATTACTACATTTGACAACTGAAAATCCCAGCCAGGCCAAAATTTCAGTAACGATTATCGTAGTCTTGTTTTTTTTTCTTTTTTCTTTTCTTTTTTCTTTTTTTCTTTCTTTTTCTTTTTTCCTTGTTTTTATATCTCTTCCTCTCTTTTACTTCATTGATATTGGGTTTCATGTCTAGCCGACCCCAACAGGCTTGGGATAAAGGCTTGGTTGTTGTTGTTGTTGTTGTTGATTACAAGAAGCAACCCTGTAGGAACATGGAATCAGTTGGATTAACCAAGCATTTTGACATACCAAGATGCAATAGCTTCTGTGAAGCATAGGACATCCTATGGATTCACTAATCGACATCCAAAACTGGAACACTAGCATTAGCAACCTAGGACAGCAAGGAGAAACTGAGAACAAATACAACATATTCGCCATGTATTCAGCATGTTATTCAACTAGTTTCATTCCATGCAAGCCACTTCTGATAACCAGATCAAACATGGACCATAAACAATACAGAACGTAAAGTATTGAATGGTAAATCAGCAATATGTATTGAATGATATCATGCCTCCCAGCCCCTCAACAAGGTGGCACGGGCAACCCTGTTAACTCCTAAGGTGAATGCCCCCATCCTAAGGTTGCAGTCTTGAGACTTGCACATGGCCTTGATGTGATGAAAAGCGCTGTTCATATACTTGTGTAGTTCCATGTTCACCTTCTCTTCATCCCACATGAAACCTTGAATGTTCTGGACAGTGGAAATAGAATAAGGCCAATGCATTAGAAGAGGCAAATGTGTGTATCAGAGGCCATAATCATACAGTCAGTTACCTGAACCCACTCAAAGTAGCTAACAATCACACCACCGGAATTGGCATAGATATCCGGCAATACTGTCACTCCCTTCTTGGCAAGAATCTATAATAAATGCAACGAGTGAGCAGCTCAGAAAACTGGGTTGCGAAACTGGCTATATTCCTAGGTGCAATTTTTGTATTTTGTCACTGTGTGTACCTCATCTGCCTCTGGATCAGTTGGATGGTTAGCAGCTTCAATTATAAACTTGGCCTTCACGTGTGGCGCATTTTCCCTTTACAAAATTAATGTGAATAAGCAATTCTTGAGTATACTTATAGCTAGGAAAAAATAAAAAATGGGCTACTTGACACATAATAAGATTGAAATAGATTCACAGGTCTTGGAAAGGTTTTGAGACGGTCATAGAAAAGTCTACTTAGCAAGCAAATGAAGGAATGAATGATAGCTGTTGACAGAAAGATATGAAGTAACAACAGACAAGTATGCTAGCTGTTACCTGTTAAGAACTCCACCTAAGGCGCACGGGATAAGAACATCACATTCATGCACTAGCAACTCAGAGGAATCCATAACTTCTGCACCATGGAAATCTTTCAAAGCACCACCCTCATTCCTGTGCTTCATCAGAGCAGGTATGTCTATGCCGGCCTTGCTTCTGATTGAGCCAGTGACGTCTCCAAGTGCAATTATCTTACCACCTTTCTCGTGGATAAGTTGTGCAGCCCATGAACCAACATTACCAAAACCCTGCGAGATTAATAATATAGTAAGGAAAAAATACATATGATGCTGGAAACAAAATGACATGCTATCCTCCTTTTGGTATTCTGGCAATCGGTTATTTTTTGTCTATTTTGGGAAACATCAGTGTTTTTATTGGCTCACCTGAATGACAAAAGTTGATCCAGCAACTGACTTTCCATATTCAGCGAGGAGAGCCTCCGTAGCATACATCACACCTCGACCTGTTGCAGCATCCCTTCCTAATGATCCTCCAAGATCCTATAAGAAATTATATGAATAATTAGTACTATGTAATTTGTAAAGTTTTACTGGCACAAATTAATTTGTATTCATTTACTTACTATCGGCTTCCCTGTGACAACTGCTGGTGAATGACCATGGAATTTTGAATACTCATCTAAAATCCATGCCATGGTCTGTGACAATTAAAAAGACGAGTCAGGGATAAGGGAAGTAGTCCTGTCAGTTGTAGCTGTGATACTAAAGAACGCTGTGGATCATGAAACGACGACAAAAAGAAGTTGCGTACTTGTGCATTCGTCCCCATGTCTGGAGCTGGAACATCCGTATGGGTTCCAATAAGATCATGGATTTTCTGCGTAAACACACGTGTCAATCGCTCCAATTCACTTCTACTTAGTTCATCAGGAGAACATCCGATCCCCCCCTTTGCTCCACCATATGGTACCGCTGCAACTGCTGTTTTCCATGTCATCAGTTGCGCAAGTGCGTTTACTTCATCTGGATCAACCTGTCCAGAAGGACGATGAAAATCATTGTTTGACATTCTTTCTTAAAAATGGGGAACAAAATACAAGAAGAAAAAAAAGCATGGTCAGGGGGCGGTCCTGCAATTAGTTTTTTTCCTAAAATTAAAGGTATTCAACACCAAGGAAAATTTTCAAAAAAAGGGATAATTACGATCTTTTGTTGCAAAGTACACAGTTGATGAAAGAAGTGGTTTGCTGACACAGGTAACCCAATCAGCCACCGATTATTTATTAAGCTACCAAATCTCAGAATGAATTTGTTGGGGGATTTTTTGCGAACGTCAAGAAGTAAAACTTCAGACATTCAGGAAAGGTCACTAGAACATCTGTACAACGAACAAAGCAAAATAAATAAATACGCCATCAATTTTCTTTAACAAATCCACAGAAAGAAATAACAACGTAAGCATACAGTGAATAAAAAGATATTAGCTTCACATCATCTGATTGGCAAATCTATACCAAGGCGGCCACAAAATACCCTATAGGCAATAAAAATGTAGATCAGCGACCCCCAAAAGGAACATGACCTCGTTATTCTATAACTAGAAACTACTACTAAACAAGCACTGTTGAAACATGAGTTCACAGGCGCAACACCACTGGTTCTCATAACTATCCTATTGGAAGAACCCAAAAGCACCGGACAGGAGCACAACAATCTGACCACGAGAGACCTCTCACCTCTGGGTGATAGCGGATACCGCCTTTCATCGGCCCGCGGGCATTGTCATGCTGCACGCGGAATCCGATGAACGACGCCAAGGTTCCGTCGTCTTTGGGGATGGTGCATTCCACCTGGAACGAACAGAACAGCACGAAAGCCATGAGCAAACAAGTCAGCGACATGAAACGGAAGCAAGCGTCAGGTGAGAAGAACAGCGCACAAAAGGCGTCCGCACCTTGATCTCTCGGAACGGGATGAGTAGGCTCTTCTCGAGCTTGGAGTCGAGGCCGAGCAGCCTCGCGGCCTGCCGGAAGTTGCGGCTGGTGGCGGCGAGCGCGTTCATGGCCGCACCTTTTCTCCGCTCCGTCAAGGATCACGAGCAGGCGGCGGCGGAAACGACCCGCCTTTCCAGCAGCACACGCGGCGGCGCACGGGGAGGAAGGACAAGCGCACGCGACGCGACGCGAGCGAGCCAAAAGCGGCAAGAGAAAAGGCGGCGTTTTTCCCTCCGTGAATCGAGGAGACGAGCCGCGGCGAGCGCGATGGATCGGGACAAGCGGAGCCGCGTGGTATATTAATAGGGATCCAGCCCGGGCGGCGCCGGAGCTGGAAGGAGGATAAGATCGCCGAGCTGGGTAGAACAACCAGGACTCGGATGCCGCAGCTGGCTTCTCGATCTGGAACTCTTGTTGCAACGGGAAGGAGTTTGGAAGTCGGACAGAACTGCTCGCTGCTATGGGAACGCGACTCGAGCTCGATTGGAACCCGCCGCACGTCTTCCAGGCGGGAGATATTAATTAAAATGGAACTCGCTAATGCGGGATAAGGAAGAGAGATGGAGCCCAAAACGAGGCAGGATTAGAAAAAATTCTGGGAGAGAGGCAGCCGCGCCCGCGCTGACTCATCACCGGTTCCTCTTCTCCATCTGGTCTCTGCTCCACTGGCAACGTCTTTCCTCAGTGGGCCCCGCTGTGCAGAGAAGGTATTAGTTCAGGGCCCGCACGAGGGACTGGCAAAAGGTTGAGTTTGTTTTCTTCCTCTGAAGGATCTTCTTGTCTGCTTTCCCGTCCGGATTCTCGTGGCCTTCGGTCATGGCATCAACCCAACATGGCAACGTCTAATTCCTTTGAGCTTTGCAACGCAATATCTTGTCATCTGGTACTCCTAGCATTCTGTATTGGCGAGTATGTTTATCGTGTCAGAGCCTCAGAGGAGAGAGGAGGGACGGTGAGAAGGGCAGCACGCAGCATCTGAGGCAGGCTGCGTCTTCTTCGAGGCACCTCCCCAGGAAAATAACTTTTTCTCCAGGAGGCGTATCTGGCTTGACAGCGGCGGTTCATCCTGGTGACCCGACTTCGCCGCGCCGGAGGTTTGGTGGGACAAGTCTCGTGCCAATCCAAGCCTCATTTTCCATGTGTCATTTTGTGGGTGATCTTCCGCCAAAACATGACCTCAGCTAATGCGTGGTCGTTTTATTTGTTTGTAACCGTGAACTCTGGTCAATGCCCGCTTTGGAACGAGGAAGATGGTTTTTCGTGATGGCCAGTCGTAAACAGCTCGGTAACACCGACGTGATATCGCTATCCTCATCGTGCCGTCCGATGGGATACGGTCACGTGGTGGCTACACGGCGGTTGCGATTAATGGCATGGGTGCCCACGCACGCAACCAGCGCGGCGTTCTCCATCAGGCCCGTGCCCCTCGACAAAAGAAAAAACGGGGTCAAAGCTCAAACCCGTGGAGATTCGCAGCTACTCCGGCTAGCAAGCCACCATGCCGATCGATGTCAGCCGGGGGGAGGTGCGGCGCCGCGTCCGCGCTGAGGTGGAGTGGACACGTACCCGGATAAGCGCGGCCGCCCCGCCGCGTCGCGCCGACGACGCACGCTGCGCAGTCCGCTCATATCCTCATCTCGACCGGATGTCAATGGAACGGAAGGATGGATAATCGTATTCAATGTCATCGCCAGTTCATCGCGAGGCGTGACTCTGCACCCAAACCAAGTCAAACTCAGTGCACCGGGGAGCACGTGAATTTTAGTAAACGCACATCTTAGGGAGTGGTTCTGCTCGCTCATCATCCTCAATAGACGAGAGAACTTTGTGGCGATCAACCTGTATAAATTTTGGAACGGGTACGATGAGCACGTCGCAGTACAGGCTGCGTGGAGTATTACGTTGCATACTAGGCGTTGTAATAGTATTACTTGTATGCTATATACTTGAGTTCATGTTCATTCACGGGTGCATCATGGAGACGGCGAGCGGGATCCAGACCGTGTGCTTCTTGTCGCCCATGAGCACCACCTCGCCGAAGCGGACGGCGTTCCCGGGCGCGGTGGTGCCGAGCACGATCCGGAGCGCCCTCGTGGCGCCGAGCGCCGATGCCGAACTGCTACGGCGTCACGCGCACGGACACGCCCTCGGGGGCGCGCACGTACGCCGTGTGAATTATTCCTGAAGAGTCACCGCGGTGGCAGTAGAGATACCAGCACGCAAGAACACTACTCTACGCAAGCTGAATCCTGGCCCTGCCAGCTTCTTCCTCCAAGAAATGGGCCGCCTGCGCCTCTTCCACGACAGGTGCAGGATCAGGAGGCGAAGGCCCAGGCGCCGGTAGCAACCTTCTCCACCGAGGCTCGCTCAAGCGTGTCCGTGCCAACCGCTGCCTCCTCATTTGACTCGCCGGCAAACACCACGAACCACTCCGGTGACTTCGATCGAGCGCGAGGCCGGCTGCAAGCAGGTCCTCTGGCTCGGGTTCGTCTTCGCGGAGCGTCCCTGAACCGATGCATGAGAAAAGGTTGTTTGTGACATAGAAGAGTCACTAGCCAGCAAATTCTTGTAGCGATGATAGTTAACTATAGGGTTGAAATAGAAATTAGGTAAAAATTAAAAAAAACTACTAGTGCTAATTACATGAACAAAGCAAGAAAAGTGAACAACCAAGATCCAACATGTAGCAAGCATATTGGTGACCCATCCGTGAGTCCTAGGCGTCACCGTCGCGTCGCCATCGCACGCCCGACAAAAACCAAAAGTCAAGCCGGAGGAAGGGTGGAGCGGCGGTCGGCCGAGCAAGAGACCTTGCAAAAGAAACCAAACACGTCCCAAGCTGATGTTCCCAAGGCCTACTACATAGCCCAGAGATCCTTAACCTTTGTCAAAATGTTCTTCTTTCTTTTATTCTTTTCTCATGCATCGCTTTAGTTTTCTGGGCAAGTAAATTGGTGTCAACAGAAGATAAAAAAAACTATATAGTGTTGGTCTTATTGTTTTCAGATGAAGGTTTCTGCTGTCGGTCTTATTGGAGGATGGTTCCCGACGACATTGAGCTCCGCGGAACCAAAGTTGGGTTACAAGAGCAATGATGGAGTAGCTTATCTGTGTTCATCTCCTTGCCCAATCAAGGAACCAGGAGCAACTAAGGATGAACGTATGCAGACGTGGTACTCGTTCCTAGCTTCAGGGCGGCACGATCAAACTCGATACTGATCCGTTGGAGTGTTTGGAGAGAACGGAATGCTAAGATGACACCCAGCGCTGGCTTTGGCAAGTGGGCATGTGCTAACTGCTAAGCGGTCGAGTTCTTTTTTTTTTTTGAAAGCAAGCATTTGACATTCCGGGTCAAAAACAAACATTTGACGTTCAGTGACGTCCCACAAAACGTTCCATCTGGTAGCATGGTGTAGCTTCAAATGGGTGAGGTTATAAAACTGTGGCGTCATAGCACGAGCATCATACGAAACAACTGGTGCATTGCCGATGTATAGGGATCAATAATCGACAGGGAATACGAACCCCGCGCCTGAGGCTGAGAGTCCTGCACGCGAAGCTCTCCGATGTGCAGAACCGGAGATGCCTGGTGTGCGCGTGAGTGACTCTCTTCCAGCTAGCCGACGCGCACCGTCTTATCGGCAATCGAATTTTTGAGCAGGCGTCTCGTGCGTACGCCTCAACCATGTGAACTGAATCCGGTACGAGTTTGAGCAAGCGAGAACAGCAGAAGCGACGACGACGACGGCGACTGCACCGCGCGCCGATCGTTTCAGTCCTGGTCGTCGCCGTCGCCGTCGCATGCCCAACCAAGAAGCTAAAGGTCAAGTGGGTGGAAGGAGACGCTCACCGGGTGACATGACCCACCCGCTCCCATTTCCACCCCCCGTTTGTTGTTGTTGTTGTTGTTGTACTGCTGGGCCGAAGCTTCCGTGCCTTTTGTACTGCACTGCACCCGCCTCGCGTCGTGTCCGCGCGCGCGAACCGGACCGGACCGGGATACGGCGCGCAGCACGGCGAGGTTTCAGCGGATGAGGCCGTTATAAATCGAGCCCGGCCGTTCCGCGCCCTCCTCGTGGCATCGCCCCCCGCCGCCGCCGTTGGTGAGCATCTTCGTCGCCGCTGTTGTTTCGGCAACACCCAGGTCAGAGGCCTCAGCTGCGGTCACGCGTTTCGCGTTGTTCAAGTAGTGCTCGCTCATAGTGTTTAATTTGTTTGTAGATTGGGATTACGTACATGACAAGCCTTGCCATAAAAGGCCAAGTAGTTTCCTTTCCAATGCACGGGCACGTTGATGGCAGATTGGCCGTATCTCGCTGGCTTTGCGTCCACGAATGAACTCACACCTCCGCCTCCACGCTGCAGCCGCCGTCTAGGAGCTCGGCCATGGACTACCGCGCGCCGCCGGGGGATATGGAGATCGAGAAGGCGCCCTCGGAGCGCTGCGGCGGGGCCGACATGGAGTCGGAGCCCGCCGCGGCGGCGGAACACGTCCAGCCGTGGCGAGAGCAGGTGACCGCGCGCGGCATGGTGGCGGCGCTGCTCATCGGCTTCGTATACACGGTGATCGTGATGAAGCTGAGCCTCACCACGGGGCTCGTCCCCACCATGAACGTGTCCGCCGCGCTGCTCGCCTTCCTCGCGCTCCGGGGGTGGACGCGCGCGCTCGACCGCCTCGGCATTGCCTCCCGCCCCTTCACCCGCCAGGAGAACACCGTCGTGCAGACCTGCGTCGTCGCGTGCTACACCATCGGGTTCGCCGGTAAGGTCCCCATCCCATTCATTACCAAGCGCCGCGCTCGCAACACCGTTCCTGACCGTCTGATGACCGATCTGGCCACCTACCCTGCATCATTCTGCAGGGGGGTTCGGGTCGTTCTTGCTGGGGCTGAACAAGAAGACGTACGAGCTGTCCGGGGCGAGCACGCCGGGCAACGTGCCGTGGAGCTACAAGGAACCCGGCATCGGCTGGATGACGGGCTTCCTCCTCGCCATCAGCTTCGTGGGGCTCCTCACCTTGCTTCCGCTCAGAAAGGTACTGAATGGAACTCCTGTGGTCCTGTCTGATCTTTTTCCAGTCTCCAATTTTCGAGCGTTTACCATTCGAGCCGCACTTTCTGAATTTTCTGGGGTTGCTGTTACCGTCAGAGCTTCTGAGATTTTTGGCATGGTTGTTACAAGATCTCAACATAGGACTTTGTGGTCATTGGCTACGATTAGAGTGACTGCGTGCATCATTGTTATACATGGTGTAAACTCTTTTATATCATCTTGATACTTTTGAGTTTAATAAAATGCTTACTATAAAAAAAATTGGCTATGATTAGATGGAACGATTACAATAGCAAATTCAGTACTTGCAGCAGTGACATTTTTTGGAGGGAAACTTGAGTCTTTGGATATTTTCTTATGTTCGTCGTACCTTTTCTGATCCGTCATTTGAAATTAAATATTTCTCAACAGGTACTGGTCATCGACTATAAACTAACTTATCCAAGTGGGACTGCCACCGCTGTTCTCATAAACGGGTTCCACACACCTCAAGGAGATAAGAATGCAAGGTACTACGCTCTTTATTTCAGTCAGCCATGCTGACTAAGTCTTTCATTGAACTGACCACCATCACAGGGTTGTATAACCTGAACTATTTACTCTCACCTTATTACTGCCAGAAAGCAAGTCTGTGGGTTCCTCAAGTACTTCGGGATCAGCTTCTTGTGGAGCTTCTTCCAGTGGTTCTACACGGGCGGCGACGTCTGCGGGTTCCTTCAGTTCCCTACTTTTGGGCTCAAAGCTTGGAAACAAACGTAAACAGATGCTATCTTTCTTGTTATTAATAATAATCTACTAGTGTCCCGGTGCACAATCACGTCAGGAAATAAACTTTTCGTAACCTTTTCTCGCCAGGTTTTTCTTTGACTTCAGCCTCACGTATGTTGGCGCCGGGATGATCTGCTCGCACCTTGTCAACCTCTCGCTCCTGTTTGGCGCCGTCCTTTCCTGGGGAGTGATGTGGCCACTCATCAGCAAGCAGAAGGGAAACTGGTACTCTGCAAAGGCTTCTGAAAGTAGCATGACAAGCCTCTACGGTTACAAGGTGTGGTCCTGGTTTTATCTGCGCGTTTCTTCGCTAGAGATTTCTAGTCTGAGTTTGCATCGCAATTTGTTCCCCGTTCAGGCCTTCCTCTGCATTGCTCTGCTCGTGGGAGACGGCCTCTACAACTTCTTCAAAGTCATCTTTGTAAGTGTCAGGAGCATGCGAGAACGATCAAATCGCAGGACGACCAGGAGCCTGAACAGAGGTAAAAAGAAAAAAAAATGGTTGCTTTGCTTGCCTCTCGTAGTCTCGTTTGTTTCTCCCCTGGCCCTGGATAATTGCTGAGTATAACTAGAGGTGATTTGCAGTGGCTGACGCGGACGCCCTGGCGCTCGACGACATGCAGCGCTCCGAGGTGTTCAGCAGGGACAACATCCCTACCTGGGTGGCCTACACCGGCTACGCGGTGCTTAGCGTGATCGCGGTGATCACCATCCCGCTCATGTTCCGGGAGGTGAAGTGGTACTACGTGATCGTGGCGTACGTTCTGGCGCCGGCGCTGGGGTTCTGCAACGCGTACGGCACCGGGCTGACCGACATGAACATGGGCTACAACTACGGCAAGATCGGGCTGTTCGTGTTCGCGGCGTGGGCGGGCAAGGACAACGGCGTGGTCGCCGGCCTGGTGGGGTGCGGCCTGGTGAAGCAGCTCGTGCTCATCTCCGCCGACCTGATGCACGACTTCAAGACGGGCTACCTGACGCTGACGTCGCCGCGGTCGATGCTGGTGGGCCAGGTCATCGGCACGCTCATGGGCTGCATCATCGCGCCGCTCACCTTCGTCCTCTTCTACAGGGCGTTCGACGTGGGCAACCCGGACGGGTACTGGAAGGCGCCGTACGCGCTCATCTACCGCAACATGGCCATCCTCGGCGTGGAGGGCTTCTCGGCGCTGCCCAGGCACTGCCTGGAGCTGTGCGCGGGGTTCTTCGCGTTCGCGGTGCTGGCCAACGTGGCGAGGGACTTTTTGCCGCGCCGGTTCGGCCGGTTCGTGCCGCTGCCGATGGCCATGGCCGTGCCGTTCCTCGTCGGCGCCAGCTTCGCCATCGACATGTGCGTGGGGAGCCTCGTGGTGTTCGTGTGGCACAAGCTCAACAGCAAGAAAGCCGCGCTGCTCATCCCCGCCGTCGCGTCAGGGCTGATCTGCGGCGATGGGATATGGACGTTCCCGTCGTCGCTGCTCGCGCTGGCCAAGGTCAAGCCGCCCATCTGCATGAAGTTCACGCCGGGAAGCTAGACGGTAGATGCCAGCGCGTACAGAAAAATATAGGTTATTTCAAGCAAGGAAGAACTCGAGCGTTTCGGAGATATGTTCTTAAATTCGGCGTGCCCTTTGGTTCATACGATCTGTATTGTATACTGTACAAATCTCATCAGAGAAATAAAAACACAAATGTATGACAAGAAGAACTGCTTGTCTCGGCTGTTACTGGGAACGCCCGTGATTAATCAGCTGTGTCATCGTGGACTGACAGAGTGTCATACTCCGTAATCTAGCTATCCTTTGTCAATAGATTCTACTCCCGCTCTCGCACTTAAGCGGTGCCGCGCCGTGCTAGTAGAACAATTCCCCACCAGCATCTCCATGCGCCGTGCCCGTCGTGGCCTTCTGCCTGAGCCGTCGGCATCGGCGATCCTCCCGTCCACCGCTACGGCTCGTCCAACTTGTCCGCGAGATACCTCCTCACCTTGCACCACAAGTTTCGGGCTTCGGTGCCTCTCCCTTTTACCTGTTCTTGCCTCGCCGTCATTACCAAGTTGAAAGGAATTCACTGGCCAACTGACACATCGGATCAATATATACTCGTTGAAGCTATTCCCTTTTGCATGGCTGCCGTGAGTTATCCACTAGCATCTCTTCTCCAACTGATTGATTCAGTGCGGCTAGGGACATTTGTCCGCAGAAAATAAAGCGCATTCGGCGGGGTTTCAACGCAAGGTCGGCATCAGCTTTAGGTTATCGTGCTTGTAGCCATCGTAATATCACACGCCTCGCGTCGTGACCGGCACTACTATAAAATCCATTTTTACTATTAGAGGAGAAATAGTGGGATGTATTAGATGATGATAATATTGAGGTACAAGTCTGATTATATAGAGGGATTAGGAGCGGAAAAGGACTAAACTACCCCTAACCCTAATCCCTCACTAATGACTAATATGCCCCTATGACACACACATAATCACAGTGTCTAATACTCCCCCGCAGTCACAACATCTAGCCACTGCAGATGTTGAGACTGGACCGAAACTCGAAGAACAACAACGACAGGAGGCCCTTCATGAAGATGTCGGCGAACTGCGTCGTCGTCGGGACATGGTGTACCCGAATCTCGCCGCGTGCAACCCGCTCACGAACAAAGTGGAGGTCGATCTCCACATGTTTCGTGCGCTGATGCTGGACCGGGTTGGTGGAGAGGTACACGGCGCTGACATTGTCGCAGTAGATGAGGGTACTCCTGGCGACGGAAGTGTGGAGCTCTTGAAGCAACTGCTGGAGCCAGGAGGCCTCTGCTACGCCATTAGCCACGGCGCGATACTCCGCCTCAGCACTCGAACGCGACACCACAGGCTGTCGCTTTGAGGACCAGGAGACGAAGTTACCGCCCAGAAAGACGAACGTCATGTGTCCGGGCAGCCTGCCCAGTCAACATCGGTGTACACGACCAGCTCGGAGGCCGTGTCACGTCGAAGGAGGAGGTCGTAGTCGAGAGTACCTCGTAGGTACCGAAGAATCCGCTTCACAGCGGTGAGGTGCGGTTCCCTCGGGTCATGCATGTGGAGGCACACCTGCTGAACTGCATACGAGATATCCAGCCTGGTGAAGGTGAGGTACTGAAGAGCACGTGCAAGACTCCTGTAAGTAGTGGGGTCAGAGACGCGTGTCCCATCGGTAGCGGAGAGCTTCGCCTGAGTATCCACTGGAGTGAAGCAAGGCTTGCACTCAGTCATGCCCGCTCGCTGAAGGATATCCAGACAGTACTGTCGCTAGTGAAGGAATAAGCCGCCTGGTCGGTCCTCGACCGCAATGCCCAGGAAGTCGTGAAGACGGCCCAGGTCCTTCATAGCGAACTCTTGCTGTAAAGCAGAAATGGTGCGCCGAAGCAGAGCCGGACTAGACGTTGTTAGTACAATATCATCGACGTACAATAGGAGGTAAGCAGCGTCACTGCCACGTCGATAGACAAACAGCGAAGTGTCCGACTTAGCTTCGACGAACCCCTGTGAGACTAAGAAGGAGGCGAACCGGCTATACCAGGCTCGTGGTGCCTGCTTCAGTCCGTATAGGGATTTGTTCAGCTTACAGACCATGTCTAGGTGAGCTGAATCAACAAACCCTGCCGGCTGAGTGCAGTACACCGTCTCGGTCAGTGTACCGTGGAGGAAGACATTCTTGACGTCCAACTGGTGGACAGGACAAGAACGTGAGAGAGCCAGCGACAGAACGGTACAAACCGTCGCCGGCTTTACCACCGGGCTGAAGGTCTCGTCGTAGTCGACTCCAGGGGGTTGAGTGAAACCCTGGAGTACCCACCGAGCCTTGTACCTCTCCAAGGTACCGTCCGCCTTCTTCTTGTGCGTGAACACCCACTTGCCCGTGACAACATTGCCACGACCAGGACGGGGAACCAGGTCCCAGGTCCGGTTGGCAAGCAGAGCCTCATACTCTTCCTCCATAGCGCGGCGCCAGTGAGGGTCGGCGAGGGCGCTACGCACGGAAGTAGGTATGGGTGATATCGAAGAAGAGTTGGTCGGTGGAGAAGTCGTCGACGAGAAGGCAGCTCCGGTGAAGCGCTCAACTGGACGAAGACACCCGGATGCACGTCGAGTCACCATCGGGTGGACGTGACCAGGATCCCTGTGGAGAAGAGGAGGGTTGTACACCGGACGCTCGGGTACAACGACCTTCTCTCGTCTCGGGGCCACACGTGGTGCAGCTGGAGTAGGGCCGCCCCCCCCCCGTTCTCGTCGCTGGTAGGCAAGTACGGGGTCAGCGAAGCGAGAAGTCGTCGTCGGTGCTGCTCCTGGTGCATCTGGTGACGTCGGGCTTGCTGCAGGTGTTGTCGGGGAAGCTGAGGCCGTGCGTGGCGCAGTAGTCGACGTCAGGGACGCAGAGGCCGCGCTTGGCGCAGCAGGCATCGTCGGGGACACCGGGGCCGCGCGTGCTGCAGTGGGTGACGTCGGGGGCGCCGAGGCCGCGCGTGGCGCAGCCGGTGGCGTCAGGGACGTCGGTGCCGCGCGTGGCGCAGCCGGTGGCGTCAGGGACGCCGGTGCCACGCGTGGCGCAGCAAGTGGCGTCAGGGACGCCGGGGCCACGTAAGGCACAACAGATAGCGTGGAAGACGCCGAAGTCGTGCGTGGCGTAGCGGGTGGGTAACCTGCAAGAGGTAACCGACAAGGTCGCTGTACAGGAGCGGCCTCGGGGTCAGTAGAGAAGAGGGAATCCAACTCAGCGACGGAGTCAGAGGACGGGGTGGAAAAGGGAAAGGAAGACTCATCGAAGACGATGTGTCGGGAGATCAAGATACGACGGGTGGTGGGGTCAAGGCACTTGTACCCCTTATGGTCAGGGGAGTACCCAAGGAAAACACACTGAGTCGAACGAGGCGCAAGCTTATGGGGAGCTGTGGCAGAGAGGTTTGGGTAGCAAGCGCACCCGAAGACCCGAAGATGGTCGTAAAGAGGGTGGGTGTCGAACAAAGCGAAGTGAGGGGTGGGAGCACTAATCGCCTTAGTAGGAAGGCGATTAATGAGGTAGGTGGCAGTGTGAAGCGCCTCCGCCCAGTAGCGAGCAGGGGTAGAAGCCTGAAACATCAGGGAGCGCATGACATCATTGGTGGTTCGAATCATGCGCTCAACCTTGCCGTTCTGGGAGGAAGTGTACGGACATGACATGCGTAACTGAACACCGCGAGAAAGCAGAAAGTCACGGAACGTAGAGTTGTCAAACTCGCGCCCGTTGTCGCACTGGACCGCACGAATCGTGCGTCCAAACTGGGTGGACACCCAAGCGAAGAAGTGAGAAAGAGTACCGAAAGTATCAGACTTTTGTCGCAAGGAAAAGGTCCACGAATAGTGCGAAAAATCATCCACGACCACTAAGTAATACTTGCATCCAGAGACACTAAGAACAGGTGAAGTCCAAAGATCACAATGAATCAAATCAAATGTGTGCTCGACACGAGTGACAGAGTGCGGAAAAGGAAGTCAAACATGGCGACCCAACTGACAAGCATGGCAAAGAGACTCATGAGTACCCCGAGTACACAAAATTGCTGAACTACCAGACAACTTCGACATAGCATCAACACCGGGGTGGCCAAGCCGACGATGCCAAATGGTCGAAGATGTTGTCGTAGTCAGGGCAAGAGGCGGAGCGGAAGCAGGAAGACGCATCGTGTACAGGGGACCCATACTATCACAGCAAAAAAGAAAGCGTCGAGTAGTAAGATCCTTCACAGTTACACCATAAGGATCAAACTCAAGGGAAACATGGTTGTCAGTAGTAAAACGACGAACGGAAAGAAGATGTTGAATGATGTCAGGGGCAACAAGAACATCACGTAGCTGAAACGAATCCGGTGAACCCGAGTCACCTACTGAGGTGACTGGGAGAGTCGACCCATTCCCAACAACGATAGATGAAGGATCAGAGGGACGTGAAGGGCGGGTAGAGGAGAGGATACCGACGTCAGGGGTGGTGTGATACGAGGCACCGGAGTCCACCACCCAGTCAGGGCCAGACGACGTGAGACCCCGCAGGTAGACCGACGGTGTTGAATGAGTCGCGACATGCCCCGGCGGTGGTGGCGCCGGGAAGGAAGACAACACGCGTGGACCCTCGACGGTCGTGCCAAGCGAGTAGGCAACAGCCGATCCAGATACACCAACGGCTGTGGGCCAGGGGCCAGCGACGGCTGCGGGCCAGGCGACGCCGTTGTGGGGGGCTGCAGGGCCGGCGGCCCAAGGCGCGGCTGCAGCTGCTGCGGGCCAAGCAGCGGCGCTGTCGTGGGGTGCTGCAGGGGCGACGACGGCAGGCTAGACGACAGCAGCGAGCCCGGCTCGAGGGGTGGCAGCGCTGGGGGCTGGATGGGCGGTGGAGGCTACAAGAGCGCCGGCGGCGGCCAGATGCGGCTGCGCGGTGGCCTAGGGTGGTGACACGGCGGCATCTGGCCAGGGGGTGGTAGCGGCCACGCCAACCCTCCTCGAGGCGGGTGGCGGCGCCCTTGGGCGCCTGCCATTCAAGCCCAGACCCGGGCGGCCCGGGCGTACGCCCCTCTGCCCGAAATCGGGCGGCCCGGGCGCAGATCTGGCGGCAGCCCAGGACGCTGCGGCCCAGGGCGCGGCTGCGCGGGCTGGAGACGCGGCGGCGGCGGCCCCGCCGGGCGGCGCAAATGCTTGGGCTAGAGGCGCTGCAGCGGCGGTGGCGACTGGGGCACCTCGTGTGGCAGACCAGCAGGGCAGACGGCAGGCGGCCGCCTCCCGTGGGCAGGGGGGTAGGGCGCTCGGTCTGCGGCGCTGCCGTTCGACACGGCGCGGGCGGAGGGCGGTGGAAGCGCTGCCGGCTTGGGGTTGGGGGTCGGCGGGCTGGGCGGCGACGCACGAAGGCGTTGGGCGGCCCTGGAGGCGTCGGGCTGGGGTAGGGCTGCGGCGGCGTCTCGCAGAGGGAGGGCTGCGGCGGCAGGGCGCTGTGGAGGGGCTGTGGCGGCGGCGGCGCAGCCATCAGGGGAGGAGGATTAGGGTTAAGCCCTAATCCTTGATTACCTAACTGATACGATATTAGAGGAGAAATAGTGGGATGTATTAGATGATGATAATACTGAGGTACAGGTCTGATTATATAGAGGGATTAGGAGGGGAAAATGACTAAACTACCCCTAACCCTAATCCCTCACTAATGACTAATATGCCCCTGTGACACACACATAATCACAGTGTCTAACATTTACAAATACCCTTTTTATTATACATATGGTCTTTAATTAAATCAATTTATACAGTAGACATGTGACAGGCAACCATAATTAAGATCCGCTTGTAAAAACCATTTTTATACATGCGGCATCACGGGGGTCGTAAGGTGTGTGCGAATATGTTTATAGTGTTAAGTGTCCGTATTTGCATCTTTGTTCTTCAACGATATTCTTTTAAAAAAGAAAATCCTTGATGAACCACAAAAAATCATGTTAACTACTACCACGCACCGTTCCAGAAAGACGCCGTGGAGGACATCTGCACTGCAATTATCTTACGGCTTCACGGGAACTGAGGACGCAAATAAAGTCGGTGCTCAACCGAAAGCGAAGCCTCCTGAATCCTGATCGACCACCTAACATCACCCGAAAAATACTAGGGAAATAGATAGGTAAATAAAGATCGGATGGAGGACAGGAGCAGCACGAGTGCGGAAGAAAGAAAACGGCCCAACCCAGGTAGCTTCTACACTGGTAGGGGAAGACGGCAACCCAGGAGTATGGTATTGATACGTCATGGGCCGACCCCGTCTCTTCGAAAGCAACTGCAGATAAACTAAACTGAAAACCGATTTCCTGCGCCACGATGGTCGATGGGGGCTCGCCGGCAGTGCCAGTAAAAACCACACGCGGCCAGAACAAACTGGTAGGGATGTTGTTATCAGAAAAAAAGGAGACGCAGGGAGCTCAAGTGGATTTCTGGCGTGGCGTCCGTTGGAGCTGGCGGCGGGGTGCCGTGGGCGGGGCACGCGCCCGGGAAAGCAACAAGGCGACGCGAGGCGAGACCGGACAGGCGGAGCGGGGCAGGGAGGGGGAGTCAAGAGGCATCTCCATCAACAGCAGGAGTGAACTCCATGTGATTCGTTGGTTTCTCTGGACCTCGAGCCCCAGTGTTCCCTGCACGCAATGTTTGTCAACACCTACCATATCACTGTGTGTTAAGGAGGCACTCTTCGTCGCTTATTTTAGTTTGTACAATATGCCTCTGCTTAGTTTTTGCACGCTAACGCTGGCCTTCATCAGGGTGAGCACTGCACTACTAGAGACTGAAAATTGAAGGGTCAAAAGCATAACCCTGGTGGAGAAATTTCTTCTGATTCTTGTAAGATACTGGCATGTCAGAAATGGAGACGCTCTTTGTCTTTACCAGTGACTTCCCCCCATCCTTTTCCCTCTTTTGTGTGACGTTCTGTACAGTTATTTTCATTCCCCCACCTCTTTCTTTTCTTGTGTTCACTGTTAGCCTGTCTCTCCTCCTGGCCTGGCTGGAGCAAGCGAGTCCAGGTGAGAAGAGATCTTTTTGTTGTCCCACTGTATTTTTTCCGTTCTTCTACTTAAAACAGGGCCCGTGGATTGTTGATCAAAATCTGGTCTTTTTTGCTCTGATTGTTCACGAGATCTCATATGTGTCACCGTACTTGTGAGGCTTGGTCACGTCCAGGAACTAACATGAGAGGCTTACATTTTTCAATTCACCGGTTCGTTCCCCTGGGGCATGAATCTGACGCAGCCAAATCTTTCCGCCATGAAGCAGGAGCGGAGGCGGCACCGCAGGCTGCCGCACCACGAGCTGAAGATGGCCCACTCGCAGGACGGCGGCTACGAGGCGGCCGGTAGCCTCGACGGCGACGCCGAGGCGGGGGCGCGCGGCGGGGACCGCGTGCCGTCGTGGCGGGAGCAGTTGACGGCCCGCGGGATGGTGGCCAGCCTCGCCGTCGGCGCCACGTACTGCGTCATCGTGATGAAGCTCAACCTCACCACGGGGCTCGTCCCCACGCTCAACGTCTCCGCCGCGCTCATCGCCTTCGTCATCCTCCGCGTCTGGACGCAGGCGCTCGCCCGGCTCGGGGTTGCCACGCGCCCGTTCACGCGGCAGGAGAACACCGTCGTCCAGACCTGCGCCGTCGCCTGCTACAGCATCGCCGTTGGAGGTCAGGCTCGCTTGTCGCCCTCCATGTAGCGACTGTGACAGCTTTGGTGCAATCTAGCTTATCAATAGCATAAGATTTTCAATCAAACGGTTGACTTTGTCAATTTGTGTCAGTATGTGGGGGCCTTAAGTGAAAAATACAGTAGGATTATGTCCTTTCGCAGGTGGATTCGGTTCGTACTTACTTGCACTGAATAAGAGGACCTACGAGATGGCAGGGGAGGGTACGGAAGGTAACGTGCCGGGGAGCTACAAGGAGCCCGGCATTGCCTGGATGACCGGCTTCCTTCTTACTGTCAGCTTCGTCGGGATCCTTGCCCTCATCCCTCTCAGGAAGGTCGGTCATCAGAGCACCCGTTAGTTGTTCTGAAGTTCTTGATTTTAGCAAGGACCATCGACTCCTATTTTACTTTTCTTCCTCTATTTTATAGTAATCAACTGTGTTGATCCACCAGTAAGAACTGAAAACTGCCAAAAAAACTGACCTTTTGATTTCCCATCCTGCTCGTTACCCTAACAACAGTTTTCTTGCATACAAAACATAGTGTTGATTGGCTGTATATCTCTTCACTGTGCCATGCATAACTATCAATCCTGGTATCATCCATTCACTGTGTCCATTTTTTTTGCACGGTGATACCAAAAAATCATCTCCAGCAGACCCCTACTGGGCTTCCACTTGGGGGCCTTGCTAGTGTGTATATCTGGTTTAGCCAAGGAAACAAATACCTCGTGGATTAGTTAAGCAGGAACATAGGAAAATTATGTTTTTATTCAGTTAGGTGGTATAATTTCTCAGGAATGCTTGTATTCGCCATTTCTATGCAATCTGTTTGATGACCTCATCCGGTCTGCTGATTGGATTCCCTGTAATATTTTATTGAGGTGTATTTTCTGCTTCAGTTGTTAAACCAGCTTTGTGGTAAGTGATTATGCCAAAGTAGAATAGTTTAGTGATGATATACGACAACAAAAACCGCCCATGCTTTCTGATGCTTCTCTAACAGAACAGTGGCTACTTTTCTTGCGATTTAATATACATTTTTAAATGAAAAGTATATTTTAAAAGAATAGTGATGTGATATCATGTCTCTCAAATTTGATCTGGAATTTACTTAACTGAACTTTAAACATAACTGGAAAAGCATAGAATGTTATTACAATCGACCCTGTTGAGACAGGTCAAAGCCAACAGTCTAGATTGCCCGCTATGTGCCTTAGCATTTGGTATAAACATATTTGTGTTGTGTGCCTTTTGAAAATGAGCTTGATGCGTCCTTAAATTTTCATTCTCTGTTTCAAGTGTAAGTGGATGAAGACCAATTTCAGGTCATGATAATTGACTACAAATTGGCTTATCCGAGTGGTACGGCAACAGCTGTTCTTATAAATGGATTCCACACAGCTAATGGTGATGCAATGGCAAAGTATGTGGTTCTCTCACGTAACCCATAATTAGTCTTATAAATTCCAACGAATTGAATAATTTTTGTTTCTTCACATCAGACAGCAAGTGAATGGATTCACAAAATACTTTGCAATCAGCTTCTTCTGGAGCTTCTTCCAGTGGTTTTATTCAGGTGGAGACAATTGTGGGTTCTCCCAGTTTCCCACCTTCGGTCTAAGAGCATGGGAACAAACGTAACACCAATAATTTGGTTCATTTGACAGTTAATTCAGTTCCTGGCTCGTGGCAATTTATCTGATTCAGTATATCTGTCTCTCGGATTTCAGATTTTTCTTTGATTTCAGCCTCACATATGTGGGGGCAGGGATGATTTGTTCCCACCTTGTCAATATGTCTCTCCTTCTTGGTGCACTTCTCTCGTGGGGGGTAATGTGGCCTTTGATCAGTGATTTGAAAGGAAACTGGTATCCGGCAGATATACCAGAAAACAGCATGAGAAGCCTACAAGGATACAAGGTCTGATCAGTTGTTGCAGTTTCATTTTTTATTAGTGTATAAAATTAATGCAGTACTTTGTTTATAACCTTCTCTTGTTATTTAGGCATTCATCTGTATAGCACTTATTCTGGGAGACGGCCTATACAATTTTGCCAAGATTTTCGCTTTCACCATTGAGAGTTTGCTTGAGAGATCAAGACTGCACAGTAGAAAGAAAGGTGAGCAGTCTGACAAACTTGTGTTATATGGTACTCTTGACGTGTAGATGATTTGATGTGAAATTCATTATATTTCCAGAGGAAGACATTCCAGTGCTCGATGACATTCATCGTAATGAAGTTTTTACAAGAGACAATATCCCGACATGGCTGGCCTACTCCGGGTATCTTGCACTATCAATTGTTTCAGTGATTGCGGTTCCATTGATGTTCCGTGAGATGAAATGGTACTGTGGTCATAGCATACTTATTGGCCCCTGCCTTGGGTTTCTGCAATGCCTATGGCGCTGGCCTTACTGACATGAATATGGCCTACAATTATGGGAAGGTTGCCCTGTTCATTCTTTCAGCCTGGGCTGGCAAAGACTCTGGTGTAGTCGCAGGCCTAGTGGGTTGTGGTCTGGTTAAATCATTGGTATCAATATCTGCTGACCTGATGCATGACTTTAAGACTGGACATCTTACTCTAACATCACCTAGATCCATGATTATTGCTCAGTCTATTGGCACCGCCATGGGCTGTGTCATTGCACCGCTGACATTCCTTTTGTTCTACAAGGCATTTGACATTGGCAATCCAGATGGATACTGGAAGGCGCCATATGCTCTAATCTACCGAAATATGGCAATTCTTGGTGTCGAGGGCTTCTCTGCTCTGCCCCTGCATTGCTTGCAGCTGTGCTATGGATTCTTTGGATTTGCAGTTGCGGCCAACCTTATGAGGGACCTCTTTCCACCAAAATATGGCAAATGGGTCCCACTGCCAGTGGCAATGGGGGTTCCCTTCCTAGTTGGTGCGAGCTTTGCCATTGACATGTGTGTTGGGAGCTTAATAGTCTTCACCTGGCACATGATTGATCGAAGTAAAGTGACATTAATGTTGCCAGCAGTTGCATCTGGTTTGATTTGTGGCGATGGGCTATGGATTTTCCCTGCATCCTTGCTTGCCTTGGCCAAGATCAGTCCACCACTGTGCATGGCATTTAGGTCTACACACTAGAGGAGCAACATGCCCAACACTAGATGGCAGCTCCATGAATAGTCAGAAGAGATAGTGTTATGCAAAGTGCAGTAAACATTTTATAGGCGGGATATAATACATGCAGAGATGAAGATGCAGTACATGAAGGGATTGTTGCTGCATATTATAATTAAAGATGCAAGATAATTCATCGCATCACAACAGTGGTGCATTGAGGTGGTGATAGATGGATGTAGGTGCTATGAAATAGCATTAGTTTTGCATGACTGGGAAATTGTAGCATATATACATCTAGCAGTGACCAGTATCCACAAGGTGCAACGCTGCAGGAAGCATTCTTCAAGGGCTTCTGATCCAATTATCAATTGTCAGCGCCAGATGTTTCAGCAAAAAAACTGCAGTCAGATATATGAAAGTGAAGGATCACACAGATATTATATGGCAGTGATCCTGTAAATAGTTAGTGAACCATGTATATAAACTCATCTATATCTTCATACAAAGATGTCCAGAGAAGAACCTAATTGTCATTTAGCACTTAGCAGGCGGTAGTGCATATGTATACTGGTCATATCTCTATGGCCATTCCTTTTCAGGGGAAACTGTGACATTTGGTCCCATTAAATCATAAAACTTTATGAAATATTTTGGGGATGAGATTCTCTACCTGGCTCTATCTCAAGGAAAAAGAAAGGATTGGACATCCAAATTGTGGCAGCGTGGTCCCTCAGGTCATGAATTAGTTGCTTCTTTCCCATGATGAAAAGGTCATGACCCCCCCTAATTCATCTAACCAGTATCAGGGCCAGACAATTATATCAGAGGAAGACTATGAGTTCAATTATTGGTGGAGCAATGAAGACATAAAATGGAGTACTTCACTGGATATGCCTGGCCAGACGGCAAATTGGTCTTCTGGGTCAACAGTTGTGTGAAAAAAAATCTGGTAAAGCTACTGCTGGTAAGGGTGACACACGACGAGTTTTTTTTCAATAAAGGCATTTTATTAAAGTCAAAAAAACATCAAGGCTATTATAATAGAGTTCACATCCGGCTTCTACATAGCCATGATGCGAGTCTATAGATCGTGCAGCAAACAACACAGTAAAGTCCATCCTATACGATCAAAACTGAGTCACAAATTTAAGGACGAATTGAATAACTGGCTGTTGGTATCTTAAGCGAGCTTCTGCACATCAGAGGATCTGAAATCAGCTCGTAGAGGACTCAACGAAGATTACTGTGTTAAGATACCTCCTGGCATTGGGTAAAAAAAAAGATACCTCCTGGCAGCTAGTGGGTGTCAAATTGATAACACCTCTCATATCTCTATCACCGTGGAGAGAGCAACCCGTCCACTTACACATTTTATAACCAAATCAAAACTCTTTCCTGCTTTCGCGCTGAGGTAAGCATTCAATTAGCAACGCAAGGAGGAAAAGTTTATGTTATATGTACTTTTAAATCCACAAATATGCTGACAAGTGAGGAAGAGGATGTGCCTTTATTTTCTCAATATCTTGCAAGTAAATTATGTAGCAAGTAGTGATTACCGTATCTATTCCGGATCTGAAGTCGGTAAGCTCTCACGCAAAATTAAAATTTTGTAGAGTAGGGATTACACTACAGGAAAGAGGTCAACATATAAGATTATATGTGATGGTACAACCGTCGTTTATTAATTGACTGTCGTAAATAGAGCTTATATACGACAATCAACCTTATGCTGTCATATATATAACTTATTTATGACAGCCCGTGCGGGTCGTATCTAATTACGGCTGTCGTAAATAAGCTTATTTACGACGACCACACCACGGGCCGTCGTAAATAAGTCTTATATACCTGTGGGGCGGCGGGCCCTCCACCCAGCCGCCGCCGCCCCGGACATCCCCGCCCCGGTCGCTACCTAGCCGCCGTCCCGGCCTTCCCATCCCTTGCCGCCGTGCCCGAGCGCCGCCCGCCGCCCCACCCTCCACCCAACCGCCGCCGCCCCGGACGTCCCCGCCCCGACCGCCGCCGCCCTGGCCTTCCCCGCCCCGGCCGCCACTGCTCCGCCCTCCACCCCGGCCGTCGCCGTACCGGACGCTGCAGCCCCGGCCACCACCGCCCCGCCCTCCACCCCGGCCGCCGCCGCACCGGGCGCGCAGCCCCGGCCGTCGCTGCACCGTACGCCACAGCGCACCCGACCGCCGCCGCCCCACGCGTTGCCTAGCCCCACTGCACTCCCACGTCGCCGCACCACCCGACCCTGCGCCCGTCGCGCTGCGCGCCGCCACACCGTGCCAGTCTGCCTCCACGCCATGCGTCGTCCGCCTCGTCGTGTGCCGCTCGCCGTGACGCCTCCACCGTGAGGTAAGCCGCCCCCTCCCTCCCCACCTCGGCTTGCGACCCCCATGGCCGACCGCCGGCGTCCCCCACGCCGGCCTCCATTACTGGCCATGGAGGCAACTAAGAAAGCTCATTTTTTAATTACCAATTGTTTAGTGACTAATTGTTTAGATTATGCTTATTTGGTTTTGATTATTTAGTGGCTAATTGTTTAGATTTAGATGAATTGATATGCTTAGGTTTAATTATTGCTTAGGTTTATTTGAATTGCTAGCTAGGTGTAATTTGTTTAATTGCTTAGAATTGATAATCTTGTTAACTATGGTAATTATGTTTGTTTAGATGATTTGTTAATTGCTTAGATGATTAATGCATATGAGTTAATAGTTTAATTGATTATTATTTCGATTGTTTGAGTGTTTAAGTACTATATGTACATAAATGGGCTTTAGACTGGTTTGGCCCGAAACAGCCCATTTAGGGCCCGACACGATCCATTTAGTGGTAACGTATGCGTCTACACAAGCACGGGGTGAACAACCTAGGCCGCCTCGCCATGCCGCCGCGCCTCCCCGCCGCCCCGCCATGTGAAAGTGCATCTAGGTAATCCCCGTGGGTTTTGGTTGATTAATGATAACAATTAAGATACTAATAAGTTTCTACTGAGTATGAGCACAGGTGTTTATCAAAGAAATAGATATGGAGTCTCTCAAGAAGCAAAAGGAAAAGAAGAAGATTTGAAAGAGTAGAAAATAGAATTGTCTATTAATTTTCATATTTTCTAGTTGTGTACAGGGTCTTCTCTTTTAGAGTGTTTGAGAATCATGAGAGAGCTCAAACGAAGGGTAGAAAGTTAGAATCATGAGACAAAGTAGTCATAGATATGAAAAAAGGGAGACCGGACTTGTCCGGACCATAGGCCGGACTAGTCCGTTCGGACCCGGACTAATACGTTTTGGAACGGATAAAGAATCTCTGAGTCAGTTCAGACTTGTTCGTTCGAGGCCGGGCTAGTCCGGTGTTGTGTGAGTCTGAGCCGTTATGAGACTAAGTCTCAGAAGGCCGGACTAGTCCGCTAAACGGACTAAGCCGCTTAAGTCCGGAGAAGAAGTCTTTGAGTGCCATCGGACTAGTCCGCTCCACAGGCCGGACTAGTCTGATCTTTTCAGACTAGTCCGAATTAGGACGGAACAAATGTTCCTGTGTGAGCTCGGACTAGTCCGAAGTTGGCTGGACTAGTCCGCAACTATAGTTTAGAGAGTTTTTTTTAGACTAAGTCTGGTAAGACCGGACTAGTCCGCCCTTATCAGACTAGTCCGTTCTCATACGGAACAAAGGCTCCTGACTGAGATCGGACCAGTCCGCTCTTGGCCGGACTAGTCCGGGGTTTCATGACCGTTTGAGTCCAACGGTTACTAAACTTTAGTTGGTAGACTTGTGACGTGAGTGGTCCTTCAAGAACGGACTAGTCTGGGGTTGGGACCGGACTAGTCCGGACTTTAGTTGGTAATGGCTAGATGCCGAGATTCCTATAAAAGGAGACCCCCCCGGCTGAGAATTGGGTAGACAACAACCTAAGCGTTGAAAACTCATTCCTAGAGCTCTTCTAAGCCTCTTTCCTCACCTTCTAGACCCCTAAGATTGGATCTTAAGGAGTTAGTGCTTTTGTGAGAGGAAAGACGTGGTGATCGACGTTTGAGCTCTCGGTTTGATTCCCTTACACTCTAACTGTTATTTTGAGTTCTTAACAGTTGTACTTTGAATTCTATAACTACTTGTTTGATGTAGGGAGCCTCAAGGTGTGAGTAGCCACTAAGAGTATTGTATTCACATCTGATTGATAGTGAGAGAGCCCGGGCTTGATCTTGGTGATCGCTCGGTGAGGGAAGGGTTGCAAAAGACCCGGTCCTTGGTGGACTCCTCAACGAGGACGTAGATTCCTGTGTGTAATCGAACCTCGGGATAAATCGTGTCTCTTGGTTGCTCTACTATCTCACTAGAATTACTTGTTAAGGCATCATTGTGTTAATGCCCGCAAATTGTTCTACTATTTCGCACTAATAATTCTCAACTAATTAGTGATATCGTTTGACTACCATATATTTTCCGCTCAAATAAACTTAAAAGGAAATCTAAAACGCAAATTTATACTTAGACCGGACTAGTCCGACCTCAGACCGGACTAGTCCGGCCTGCTTTAGGTTTTATCCGCTGTTTGCTATAATTTCAGGTTTTATTAGCCTATTCACCCCCTTCTAGGCAACTTTCACCATGCCACCGCGCCGCCACCGCTGCCCCGCTGTGCCGCCTCTTGGGGTATAACTTAGGACAGCTGACCCACTTCTCTGTCTCCCTCTCTCGTTCTTTCATTCTCTATATCGTTCTTTCCTTCTCTCTCTTGTTCTTTCCCCTCTCTCTTTTAAATAACTAAAAAGTGAAAGATTGACGTAAACCTTTACAATATGTGTCACCCATTTCGAACCGGCCTGTCTCACATGTGTTACGCATGTGAGGTGTGTAGGTTCGGAATTGTCCCTTTTTAGACAGCTTGGGAGTGACCAAGAGGGTGTGCTTATGATAAGACGCGGGGTCTAGATTTGGACGTAGTTTCGATAGCGTAACCCTAATGTCCTCCGCTGCACCATTTTCGGGCGTGCAGTTAGAGAACATCGGGGTTATGCTGCCGAAATTTCGTCTGAATCTAGATCTCGTGTCTTGTCATAAGCACGTTCGTCTCGGTCACTCTTGGGTGGGTTTAGGATCTATCCTTTTCAATAGATGTAAGGTCGTGATATAAATAAATTATAAAAATAACTATAATTTTCCTTGACTTAAAACTGCAGAGTCAAACATGAGTGAAGACCGTAGTTGGATGTATACCAGTTGGAACAAGGCAACTGGTCACTCAGATGAGTGGTATGCCGAGACAGATGACTTTATTGATCGAGTGTTTTCGTTGTCTACGACCGATAAAGTTCGTTTTCCATGTGCGAAATGTCGGAATACTAAGTTTCTGGACAAAACGACATTGTCATTACATTTGTGCAGAAACGGTTACATGCCATATTATTGTCGCCGTGGTAGGATGAATTATTCGCCCCCGGAGGTAGTGGAGGGGCTAGTAATGAATAGATTTGTGAATTTGTTTTTGATTGTGGATGTAAGACGTCGTAAAATAGATGTGTACTATTGCACTTTATAATTATGGATGTGGATGTGGATGTGAATCTGTTCTGTGATTCCCTGTGTAGCTGGCCATCGAGTCAGGTTAGCCATTTTCTGTTTTTTTTTAATGAAAAACCTTATATACGACGGTCTGTATGATTTATATACGACTGTATCTATACAGGACCGTCGTATATAAGTCTAAATAATATACGACGGCTAGACCCAAACCGTCGTATATAAGCCTAAATAATATACGACGGCTAGGCCCGGACCGTTGTATATAAGGACTTATATACAACAGCCAGGGCCCAGGACCGTCGTATATAAAGGCCAGCCCACTGGCCCTTCTCTACGGAATTGGCCGTCGTATATTAGGGGTCGTCGTATATAAGCCTTATATACGATTAGGTATATACGACAGTCACAAACCGTCATATATAACCTCCAGCCGTCGTATATAATCTATATACGACGGCTTTGGCCTTATATACACGACGGTTTTAGCCGTCATATACTTACGGGAATTCTGTAGTGTTACCGAACTGCAACCATTTTGAAGTAAGCTTACGGGAATCCTGTAGTGTTACCGAACTGCAACCATTTTGAAGTAAGCTATGAACAAAGTTACATTCGTCAACGTTCCGGCTCTAATCTGGGATCGAAGTTAATAATCGGCGTAGATCAAGGGGGAACACTTGGCATGGACAAGTGTGTACACGGGACAGGGAAGTAGATGCGTGGCCGTGCGGTACGTAGTTTGGTGACAGAGAAACGTAAGTACTGTATTTCTGTTGAACTTGGCTACATTTTTTTTTGATAATTGAACTTGGCTACATAATGAGGAAAATCATGCCCAATCCTCTAGTACTGTACTGGACGCAACATGAAACAAGCCACGACAACTGTGTGGCCAAGATTTGTCCGGGCCACGTCATGCACTTAATTTGATATTGTAATCGTAACCAGTTCGAAACAAAGAAAAAACATAACCATAATGGATGCGTGTCAGGTTTACCCTGCTGTGTCTACTACAGTCAGCGCGTGGACAGTCGGTCGCTCACCGCCGCCGTCTGTGGCTGAGAGCACAGGACTGCAACTCGCACGCGCGGCTGGAACAAACCGGCCGAAGCGCAGGGACACGGTGCACATCGGCGATCGTAATCTTGGCCGTCTGGTGTGGCCTGCACCGTCTCGTCGTCCGGCAAGTCCGGCCCCCGATGGCCAGCACCCAGTGCAGCACCCCGCGAAAGCAACGCCGAACGTACGTGACCGGCCGGGGAGAAACCGAACGAGTCATCACGCTCATACGTGGAGCAGGAGAGGTGGGGACCCCAAAACCAGCAGTCAGAGGGAAACGACACGCCACTGCCGCCACGTCGTACCAAAAGCCCACCGGCCGGGGCCCGGGGCTGGTTGCATGAAACGCGCCGGGTTGGGGCGGTCCATGCATGCTGCCACTCATGCGTGCGTGTCTTCCAGCCACCGCGTGCGTGCATGCTCCAGAGCCTACTTAAAGGCCATGTCCGCGCTGTCGCTTCTCCGGTGCCCGCGTCAGTCAGTCACTGGACGCAGCGTGGAGTGTGCAGCCGGACAAGTGTCACGCACCATTTCCGCTTCGACCTGCTGACGTTGCGATCGGAGGAACAGGGCGCGGGTGGGGAGGTACCTGCTGTTTCCTCGCCTCGTGCGCGGACCAGATTGCTTGCTACTTCTAGTCTCTTACTCTGTTTTGATTAGATTGCCATCCAGCGAGTACCTTTGCGATCTGACTGTCGGTTTCCCGCCTGCGACTGCGAGGCTTTGTCGACATCTGGAAAATATCGCCGGATCATCGTGTTTCGTGCGCCGGTGCACGCAATGCCGGTCAACGTCTAGCTAGCGCGCGCCTCCTTGTGTGCTGACGTGGAACTCTTCTTCCTCGCCTGGCCTGTGCCGCGCGCGGCTACGAAACGAAAGCTTGCGTTTGCGTTGTGTTCCAAGCTCTCGGCGGAGGGAGTGCTGCACCCGCTTCAAGTCTAGAAAGGGATTGGCGCCTAAGGTGGGGATTCGCTCTTGCTGCCGATTCTTGCGAGTTATGGGTCTACTGCCGAAAATCAGGACGACGCTCGTCCTCTTTATCAGTGACTTGGTTTTCCTAATTTCTGTGGCTTGTTTACTGCCATCGTTTTCTTTTCTGGCGCCATCCTCTTGTTTGTGGCCCTTGTGATCGATCGGAGCGAACGAGCCACCGTGAGATGAGGTTAGATTTCCTTTCTGGCGTCTCTGGGATTCTCCGTTCCACTTGGCATATAGATATATAGGGGTCCACGGATTACTGATGATCGGGATACAATCTTTTCTTGATCCGTGTAATTCTTGCGCGGATGTTTCTTGTCCTTCGGAAGATCTAAGTTAGGTTCGTGATGCCAACTTCTACACCTGGAACAAAAACCGTTGACGCTGACGCCGCACTCTTGTGTTGGCTCACGGGCAAGAACCGATTATAACATGCGAGGCCTCCGCGTTTTAACTCGCCGATTCTTTCCTCATCCGACGCCGCCAGCAATCCGCCGGGGGCACGGACCTGAAATCTTGCCGCCATGGAGCAGGAGCGGCGGAGGAGGAAGCACCGCAGGCCGCCGCCGGATCCCGGGTCGGCGATGGCGTACCGGCGGGACGGCGGAGCCTGCAGCTGCGTCCAAGAGGAGGCGGCGGCCAGCCTCGACGGCGACAGCGAGGCCGGGGCGCGCGGCGGCGGGCGCGTGCCGCCGTGGTGGGAGCAGCTGACGCTGCGCGGGATGGCGGCCAGCCTGGCCGTCGGCACCATGTACTGCATCATCGTGATGAAGCTCAACCTCACCACGGGGCTCGTCCCCACGCTCAACGTCTCATCCGCGCTCATCGTCTTCGCCATCCTCCGCTGCTGGACGCAGGTGCTCGGCCGCCTCGGCATCGCCACGCGCCCCTTCACGCGCCAGGAGAACACCGTCGTCCAGACCTGCGCCGTCGCCTGCTACAGCATCGCCGTCGGAGGTCGCCGTCGTCCGGCACCCATCTCCTGTTATTTTGCTCATGGATTAGACCTTGGATTGATGACTTCTTTCGCAGGTGGGTTCTCGTCGTACTTGCTGGCGCTGAACAAGAAGACCTACGAATTGGCCGGGGAGGGGACGGAAGGCAACTCGCCGGGGAGCTACAAGGAGCCCGGCATCTGGATAATCGGCTTCCTTCTCGTGGTCAGCTTCGTGGGGATCTTTTCGCTGATCCCTCTTAGGAAGGTCTGTGAACTGTGAGCTCCTCTTAATTCTTTGATTTACTCATTATAACTCGTTGCTTGTGTAGTACTAGCCAACTGTTGATCATCATCCAGTAAGAAGTAAAAGCTGCGTTCTTTTACATTTCTCTCTTCCTATGTGGTTCGTGAGATGTCAGCTACTTATTTCAGTTTTAGCCACGAGTGGCTCACAAATTAGATAAGCGGAAACATTCAAACATGAGACAAATCTGCTTCAAAATTTAGGTGAGCAGCAAGCCATCTGTTTGAGGACCACATCCAGTCTGCTGATTGAGTCTCTTGGTCAATTATATATTGTCGCAATCCGACGTATCTGCTTTAGTTGTTAAACCAGTTAGGTGGGTGGTGGTTTATACCAAAAAAAGTATGATTTGATGCTGCAGCTAATGAAAAAAGGAAATAAATTACCAGGCAATGTATGCTGTATGCAGCTTCTCTAACAGAACACTAGCTTCTGTTCTGGTTAGAGGTTTACATTTGTAAACGAAAAGCTGATTACAGAAAAGGGTGATATACTTATTCAAATTATGATATGCAGTTTTAGTTTGCTGAACTGAGAACATTTAACTAATCAAAAATATAACATTGTTGTACTTTGAGCCTTCTGGAACCGTAATTCAAATCTAACATCCAGTCTTAGACCGCAATCGTCGTAATCTAAATTCCTACTCTAAAATAATATTGTTGTCCTTTACAGTGACCTCTAAAAGATTTTCCAATTCATTTTACAGTTTTCTACACTTATCGTACTCTATACCCTATTATATACTACCAAATCCGGAGATGGATCCACCTGTCAACTAGAGTGAGAGTATTTTAGAGTATACACAGCAACACTCTAAAATTGAAGTATCACTGTTCATACTCTATTATATAGTATCACTTACCATTTTAGATTATGCATGTTAATACTCTATATATATATAGAGAGAGAGAGAGAGAGTAAAGTGCCGTTTAGAGTACTCCAGTGAGGACTGTCTTAGATTGCCTGCTATACAATAGCCTTTGGGTAGAAACATTTGTGCTGCGAGACTCTGAAAAGTGGATCTGATGCCTCAAAGCTTGTTCCCCTCTCGTTTTAAGTACTTCGACAGGATTTGCATCTAAACGAATAATGAACTCTGCTATTGCTTTCGTACAATTTCAGGTCATGATAAGTGACTACAAATTACCTTACCCAAGTGGTACGGCAGCCGCTGTGCTTATAAATGGATTTCACACCACTCATGGAGATGCAAAGGCAAAGTATGTGGTTCTCTCACATTACTTTTTTTTTGCAATGGACATGACTCAACCTGCAGAATTGGTCATATGGAATTTCAGTAACACATCTTTGTATGTTTTCATCAGGCAGCAAGTGGATGGATTCACTAAATACTTTGCAATGAGCTTCTTATGGAGCTTCTTCAAGTGGTTTTACTCAGGTGGAGACAATTGTGGGTTCTCACAGTTTCCCACTTTTGGACTTAGCGCTTGGAAACGCACGTAAGACCAGTCATTTGGGGTCCATTAACCCATTTCATTAGTTCCTAGCTAGTAACAGTTCCACCTGATCCTGAACTTTATGCTTCTTGGATTTCAGATTTTTCTTCGATTTTGGCCTCACATATGTTGGGGCAGGAATGATTTGCTCACACCTTGTCAATTTGTCTGTCCTTCTTGGTGCAATTCTCTCGTGGGGAGTAATGTGGCCTCTGATCAGTAATATGAAAGGGGGCTGGTATCCAGAAGATATACCAGAAAGCAGCATGAAAGGCCTGCAAGGTTACAAGGTTTGTTTGACAGTTTCATTTTGTTAGCGTACATCTGCCGTATAGTGCTCTGCTTCTTACCCTGCGTCTATTCTTTAGGCCTTCATCTGTGTAGCGCTCATCCTAGGAGACGGTCTATACAATTTTGTCAAGATTTTTGCATTCACGGCTAGGAGTCTGGCTGAGAGAGCAAAGATGAAGAGTTTAGAGAAAGGTGAACACTCTGAATAATTCACGTAAATATGGTTGTTGATATATAGATGATCTGATATGGGGCTCATCCTATTTCCAGATGAAGCAGTTGCATTGCTCGACGACGCTCATCGCAATGAAGTTTTCACAAGAGACAGTATCCCTACATGGGTAGCCTACTATGGATATTTTGCTCTATCAACCGCCGCGGTGTTTGCCATTCCCTTGATGTTCCGCGAGATGAAATGGTACTATGTCGTCGTAGCATACTTGCTGGCCCCTATCTTGGGTTTCTGCAATGCTTACGGTTCTGGACTTACAGACATGGGCATGGCCTACAATTATTCAAAGGTTGCCCTGTTTGTTCTTGCATCCTTGGCTGGAAAAGACTCTGGCGTGGTTGCTGGCCTAGTGGGCTGTGGCCTGGTGAAGTCGTTGGTGTCGATGTCTGCTGATCTGATGCAGGACTTCAAGGCTGGATATCTTACGCTAACGTCACCTAGATCTATGATCATTTCTCAGATTATAGGCACTGCCATGGGTTGTATCATCGCACCGCTGACATTCTTTCTGTTCTTGAACGCATTTGACGTTGGCAATCCGGAAGGGACTTGGAAGGCACCGTATGCACTGGTCTACCGCAACATGGCGATCCTTGGCGTGGAGGGCTTCTCCGCTCTGCCTCAGCATTGCTTGGAGATGTGCTACGTGTTCTTTGGATTCGCTGTGGCGGCCAACGTCATGCGTGACCTCCTCCCACCGAAGTACAGCAAATGGATTCCGCTACCAATGGCCATGGCAGTTCCCTTCCTAGCCGGCGCGAGCTTTGCCATCGACATGTGCGTCGGGAGCTTGATAGTCTTCAGTTGGCAAATGATCGACCGTAGCAAAGCAGAAGTAATGGTGCCCGCAGTGGCGTCTGGCATGATATGCGGCGATGGGCTCTGGATCTTCCCTGAATCCTTGCTTGCCCTGGCCAAGATAGATCCACCGATGTGCATGGAATTTAGGCCTTCACGCTCCACATCATTTGGCATCTCCAGTTTTGCAAAAAAATTTCGGTAAATAATTTGGATAAGATTTGTGGTGCATACTCAGATTAAATGTAAGAATATAGATGTTATGATAAGATGCAACTAGTTTCCATCTTTTTTTTTGTTTTAGGACTGCTTGGAATTTGATCACTATGTACTCAAACCGTTGGCGAGGCTAATGGGATCACTCCCTGAGCCAATGTTGTTTAGATTAGGCTTTCAGAGTAATCGCATCTATTTTTAAGAATAGGTTGATTTTCCTCGCCATGCCAACCATCAATCGCTCGACCCCAATGGCCCCATGTCATCCGACTAGGTGACGGTCCTGCCAAAGGCCGCCGGCAAGATGTTAAGAGCCTTCAGTCCTTAATCATTCTAGTAGCTTGGGAAATATGGAAAAAAGAAATGCAAGAATCTTTGAGTACAAGGAGAAATCAATGCAACTAATTTTGGAAGGCATCAAGGAGGAAGCCCGGCGCTGGATTTTTGCTGGGGCTTCGCAGTTGAGCCTGATTACCCATACATTTTCAGGCTAATCTTAGGTTTTGAGTTAAAAGTGTGGGGTTTTCATGTGCACTAGGTTCTCTTTGTCGCCCACATGAGGTGTCGCTGCGGTTGTACGAGCTGTAACCAAAACGATTCTTTTTCTCTGCTTAATATATTGTTGGGCAA
The DNA here is from genome assembly GCA_030760725.1 of Neostapfia colusana. NCBI lineage: Eukaryota > Viridiplantae > Streptophyta > Magnoliopsida > Poales > Poaceae > Neostapfia > Neostapfia colusana. The sequence goes on from JASWHV010000017.1 coordinate 3,754,883, forward strand.
CGGCCTGGAGCTTTCTAAAAAAATTCATGGAAGCCGAGGGCAATGGTAGTGTGCTGCTGCTGCTGCTGCTGCAAGTGGCCTGCAGGAAGAAAAATCCATTTGCTCTTTCTTCTTGCAGATGTTTTAGAGAAGAAAAACAGTCATCACATATAATTCAACGGTGCATAGTATTGTGTGGTGATCTCTATCCGAGCATTCCTTTTCAGGGAAAAGTGTGACACACCATCATCAAATTGCAGCAGTGTACGTGGACCCTCCCAGGTTCCGCATGAGTTGCTACTAGGTCTGACTCCAATCGTTTTCCATGGTCATAAGTAACTTGAATCAAATGTAATAAGCCTCTGGTTTTTTATCGGTCCATTTTTCGGGGTCACACACTAATATCAGTTGTGGAGTCTGTCACTAGACCACGATGGGTGAAGCAATTAAGACTGTAAACTAATTCGCTGGATGGTAATAAGCCTGATGCGTGCACCCCATTGGTCGTGGAGCTTTTTTATTTTTTTACTTTATTAAACTAATATTTTATTAACAATCCAAGCAGACGTATATTTTCAGGATTGGAACCGTTTTTCAGAATTTGACCTTAGAAGGATCTTTCGACGTAGAACTCGGTCACATCAAACTGCTTAGCTTGAGTCATGCCAATCGATTTGGCGTTACAAAAAAAGGACCGGATTTAATAAATATAGGTATTAAGAAACTACTAATAAAATATTAGTTTTAAAAAAGGTCAAATAAAAAATCCTGATCGGTTACAATTGTAAGTCGCTTTTACTTTATGGGCTTATCGCGGTCCAGATGATGGCGCATGATGAAAGGAACAGGGCATCTCTTGCGAGCGGCCAAAGCCTCCACGCGAACCTCTGATGCATCTGCTACATACATATTATATATATATATATATATATATATATATATATATATATATATATATTGATACATTAGAAACTGAGTACAAATTTCGGGAAAAGATTCCCCGGTTGCATGATTGCAGCAACCCTACTACTGGAGAAGATGCTGGAACTACTCCAAGACCAAGGTTAATGATTATTCTTGCGTAGTGATTAAGACGGGGCTGTATCAACTTCAAACAAAAGCAGAACGCCTTGTACGGGTGTACCCTCTCAGGGGGCCAGAAGGCGTTGCATCTTTGTGCTGTTCTTCTATGAGGTTTTCTGAGATTCTGTTGTTCCGCTATTTGGCTTCTGAAAAACAGGCCACTGTTTCTGAATGTACTAATGTTTCCCCGTGATTCTTTCAGCTGTTATTATGTTGTCACGCCCGGTTTTACAAAGAGCAAAACCGGCCGCAATCTACGTGTATAACAGGATCGGTTTAGTTCATACACGTAGAACATATAGTGATAAACAGTTATATATCGAAAATAAACGTATTTATATCTTAATTGAGTCTCGAGTAGCAGCGGAAGAGGAGAAGCTTCTAGTGCCGTCCACAGGCGAATCGACTGGCAGCAATGTGACCTTCTTCATACCGTCTTCATTTGATCTTCTTTTCACTGAGCAACAATTAAAAGAGGAAAAAGACAAACGCCTGAGTACATAGAGTACTCAGCAAGTGTGGAAAGTAGATGACATGCAGGCATTTAACAAGAAAGGCTAGACACGGGTTAAGCACTAAGCAACTTATCCTTAGTCTTATTAGGCGTCCTATTTATTTAGTGAAATTTCCACCCAACCCAAACATATCTCCAAGTGATCTCCACTATCACTGTAATCTCAATCCAAGCCACCATTCCCAAACCATACCAAACCGACCCACGCTAATCATGAGAGAGTTACCAGCCCGCTCTTGACCGTGAACACGGATGTCTAGACAGTTTTGACTCTGCAGAGTTTGTACCCCTTTACCCACAAGTCGTGTTTTCATCGCCCGTCGGCGACTCAAGAAACTCCTTTCCGCCCTCTCACACTCCCTATGGTGTGGGGCCAGGAGTACACGACAAGGCCTTTACATTGCACTACCCAACCCGTGCACACCCGCTAAAGTTTCACCGCTGCGACACTCTGAAACCTCTGCCGCAGAAGCCCCCTCTTGTGCCACTTACACATCTCTCTGGTGTACACAAGGAAAGATAGGAACAACTTAATTGGCCACACTGCCCCAAAACAGTTCTTGTGGTGGCACTGTATAAGCCAGTTGACACGTCTCACGAACGGATCCTTAGGATCTACGCAGGCTAACTAACCACAAATCCGAGTCTCGTGCACTCAGCACCCACCGTAACCCACCAGCCTGCTAGATCCATATTCTACCCTCCTCATACACCACATACATCACCACATCATCATAATCATCATGATATATTGAATTTAAATGAAATAACTCCCATCCCGACATCTAAGCAGGGCTAAGCATGAAAATAATGATATAAATGTAAACCCTAGTCTACCCATCCCGGCTACAAGGCAAGTTTTGGAAATTCTAGTAAACAACCAACACATGGGATTCAATTTAAGACCTAAACATGCAATTCTAACTAAAATCCTAAAAATAGAGAAATATGGTCAAGGGCACTTGCCTTTTTCTTATAACATTGCTCAGTCTAGTGGTTGAACTCTTCATCTTCAAAGTCTTGGGGTTGTAGTTCGAACGTCAGCTCGGAGGGCTGATCGGATCCATGCCATCGCGGGCGAAAAGAAAACACCAAGTAAACAAATAAGTAAAAACTCTCCAACACTCAAGCCTAGATTATTTTTAATATGCATGAATAGTTTTTACTAGGCATTTTTAGTATTAAGTTCCATTCGTGTGAGTGTGTGGGTCAAAACAACCACTTTTAAGGTTCTAAATATTATTTTCAATAGGTAGTGGGGGTGTCTTTTATCATTTTAGCAAGTTAGGAGGGTGTTTAATGAAATTTAGCGTTCTTCAGGGCTTGTTTGCAAATTTTCAGCAAAAACTAAGGGCTAAAAAGGTAAAGACAGAAGGGTACATGGGTTTATATGTGAGATCTCAGCTGCAGGGGTGTTTTGGTAGATTTTGAGGGGGGTACAGAGGTCAAAGTACTAAAAACAGGGGGCTCATTTTGCTAAAACAGATTACACAAGGGTGTTTTTGCAAAGTCCAGAGGTGTCCACGGCCTAAAGTGTGATCTTCTAGAAACCTTAGGGGCTTGCACATAAATTTCAGCAATTTCCAGGATCTAAAAAGTCATAACAGGGGGCTTTAGGGGGCTAAAATCAATTCTACCATGGAAATCCCTAATTTTCAGAGGGTCTATAGATGTTTCCACAAAAACCGAAAAGCCCTGCACTAGTTCAAAAGTCCGAGAAGGGCTAAGCGTTAAAGAGGCTGTGGGAAACTCCAGATTCAAAGTGTTAGGTCATCTATCGGGTTTTGTGCAATTTCTCCCTTTGTTCCGACAGCTGAACTAGTTGGGGGTTGGCTTGAAGATAGATGGCCAAATATAAGAAAGTGTGAATTCATTAGAAGACTAATATGAAGATCAAGTAAGATGCACTACGTTTTGAGGCACATTGCTTACAAAAATAAACGAAGAGCTATGACAACAATTTCCAAGTAAATGTGATCGTATTTATTAGAACGTACTACACTCTTAGGTCCTAGCAGCTACCATTTTGATGATTACCAAAGAACATTGATGCTCACCAGCCATCAGATTTCGCCAGAGCACGAAGTTGATCGTGGAAGAGGGCCTGCAACACAACACATGAAATCTTGCTGCCTTATTCCAAAGTCTGATCCCTCCCACTAGCATCCATGACCACGGAACTCCCTGCACATTCACGGCAGATGCAAATCACACGGCAGTGGCAAAATCCTTTAGCTACGGGTGAAGTATCAAACTGTATCTGAAACCTCATCAAGCCGAGTCTTAGTGAACCTTGGACTACTCACCCTTTCCGGATCCAAAAGCCCTTCTGGAACCTTACCAGGAACAAAGCGAGGGATCTCATGGCCTCGCCGTCAATCACCTAGCAAGAAGCATGACAATAAGGATGCGACTCGGGAAGGCTGGGAGCCCAATGACCCAGCATCAGCAAGACAAATACCTCGATGATGTTGGAGCCGTGTAGCGCAAGGACCTACAGGATCCTCTGGCCCTCGACAAGGTGACGGCGGTGACGTTGCGGGGGGAGTTGAGGGAGCCGGGGTGACGCGTTCCAGGAGACGAGCGGCGTCAGGGTGTGGAAGCGGAGCGATGGCCGAGACGAGCGTCGCGGTGGCGCTGACCTGAGCGCCCTCGTCGAGGTCCGGATCGGAGTCGAGCAAAGGAGGCGGAGCACGGCGGTAGACGCGCACCTCGAAGAGCGGCGTGGGCAGCTCGATGGGGCCGTCAGGGAGCGAGGAGGGGCGCTCGGGCATGTGGTACGGCGGTGGGGGAGAGGCGACGGGGTCTGGAGGAGGCACTGAGGGGTGGGTCGACGTCGGAGAAAAAGGCGGAGGAGAGCCCATCGAGGCCGGTGCGGGGGCGAGCGAGCTGAGGGCGCCGTGAGGGAGGTGCCCGTCGGCCGAGGGCTCGGGCGCGGAGGGGGCGAGTAGCGGCGAGGAGGAGAGGCGAGCGGCGCTGCTCGGTGCATGGGGTGGGGGCGAGCAGGTGGAGGCGGAGTGGAAGGCGGGGGTCGGCAGTCAAGAGGGAAGAAACGTGGAGGGCGTTGGGGGCGAGCTCAGGCGGCGGACGGGCGGTGAGGAGCGCGCGCAGGAGAGGCGGGGTCGACGGCGTAGGGAGCGGCGCCGGGCCGAGGGCTATGGCGCGGCGGCACTAGGAGAGGCGGTGTTCTGGCGCCGGGCCAAGAGGCTCGTGCGGGCGACCTCGTTGTGGTGGGGGGCGGGTGCGCACCGGCCGGGGGCTTGGGCGAGCGCGGATGGCGACGGGAGGGGGGGCGGCTCGGCCGTTGGAGGCGCTGGAGCGGCGACGGTGGGGCTTGAGCGGATGCGGGCCGGAGGAGCTCGGGTGGGGAGGAGCAGCATGGTGCGGATCGGGGAAGGAGGTGGAGCAGGGGCGCCGGACCGGAGGGGGAGAGGGCGGCGGGGGCAAGGCGGCGCGGTGGGTGGGGGAGGCACGCCTGGTGGGAGGGGCTCGGGGAGAGGAGAAGAGAGGTTAGGGATTTGGAGGAAAAAGAGAAAAGTAGGTGTTGACGTGTGGGTCCCACCGGTCAGAGAGAGAAAGGGAATCCAATGTGCGGGTGGGCTTGGGCTGCTAGGAAATAGAAGCAATTTCGACCCAAATTGACTGGGCTTAAGTTTTTTTTGCACCTTTTTTTTTACTGCCGGGTGTTACAACACTACCCCCTTAAATGGAATCTCGCCCCGAGATTCTAGTGAACTAGGCTCCGGGAGTTTTATTGACGAGAGATGTTCTTTCTTGCGATTGGTATCATAGAGGACACGTTTTGTCGGGACGAGGTCTTATATGAAGTTTACACTCATCTATGAAAATGGGCAAGTCAAACAATGATGTAGATAGGATCAAGGGATTTAGGTTCTAGTAATCTAGAATGCACTCTCCACAAGGTCTTTGGCTTCATGGAGATCCTCAAAACTTGTTGTTCTGTTGTTCGAGCATCTTCTTGGTAACTCTTCCTTCCTCAGGTGTCTTCGTTGACATTGTGTTTACCGAATCCATTCGTAATAGAAGTGTTGTAACGTGGCGTGCTACCCCCCTTAAATAGGAAAGTGTTATGTTTTTTAAAACAACGTGTTTCTACTTCGTTATGAGCAAACACATGGTCTTCACTAGTCGAACAATTCGAGAATCTAATCGAGTGTCATGTACTAATCTTCAAGTAACCTTCTTCTCGCTTCGGGTTATCTTCACACGTTGATCTTGAAGCTCCTGTTGGTTGAGTTTAAGTCTCCGTCTTCATAAGCAGGGTCAAAAGGAAGTCTTACGAGTCCATTCTAACTAAGGTCACGTGCCTAGAGTCGATATATAGCTCTGATACCACTCTATCACGCCCGGTTTTACAAAGAGCAAAACCGGCCGCAATCTACGTGTATGCGAGGATCGGTTTAGTTCATACACGTAGGACATATAGTGATAAACAGTTATATATCGAAAATAAACGCATTTATACCTTAATTGAGTCTCGAGTAGCAACGGAAGAGGAGAAGCTTATAGGGCCATCCACAGGCGAATCGACTGGCAGCAACGTGATCTTCTTCATACCGTCTTCATTTGATCTTCTTTTTACTGAGCAATAGTTAAAAGAGGAAAAAGACAAACGCCTGAGTACATAGAGTACTCAGCAAGTGTGTGAAGTAGATGACATGCAGGCATTTAACAAGAAAGGCTAGACACGGATTAAGCACTAAGCAACCTATCCTTAGTCTTATTAGGCGTCCTATTTATTTAGTGAAATTCCCACCCAACCCAAACATATCTCCAAGTGATCTCCACTATCACTGTAATCTCAATTCAAGCCACCATTCCCAAACCATACCAAACCGACCCACGCTAATCATGAGAGAGTTACCAGCCCGCTCTTGACCGTGAGCACGGCTGTCTAGACAGTTTTGACTCTGCAGAGTTTGTACCCTTTTACCCACAAGTCGTGTTTTCATCGCCCGTCGGCGACTCAAAAAACTCCTTTCCGCCCTCTCACACTCCCTATGGTGTGGGGCCAGGAGTACACGACAAGGCCTTTACATTGCACTACCCAACCCGTGCACACCCGCTAAGGTTTCACCGCTGCGGCACTCTGAAATCTCTGCCGCAGAAGCCCCCTCTTGTGCCACTTACACATCTCTCTGGTGTACACAAGGAAAGATAGGAACAACTTAATTGGCCACACTGCCCCATAACAGTTCTTGTGGTGGCACTGTATAAGCCAGTTGACACGTCTCACGAACCGATCCTTAGGATTTACGCAGGCTAACTAACCACAAACCCGAGTCTCGTGCACTCAGCACCCACCGTAACCCACCAGGCTGCTAGATCCCTATTCTACCCTCCTCATACACCACATCATCACAATCATCATGATATATTGAATTTAAATGAAATAACTCCCATCCCGACATCTAAGCAGGGCTAAGCATGAAAATAATGATATAAATGTAAACCCTAGTCTACCCATCCCGGCTACAAGGCAAGTTTTGGAAATTATAGTAAACAACCAACACATGGGATTCAATTTAAGACCTAAACATGTAATTCTAACTAAAATCCTAAAAATAGAGAAATATGGTCAAGAGCACTTGCCTTTTTCTTATAACATTGCTCAGTCTAGTGGTTGAACTCTTCATCTTCAAAGTCTTAGGGTTGTAGTTCGAACGTCAGCTGGGAGAGCTGATCGGATCCATGCCATCGCGGGCGAAAAGAAAACTCCAAGTAAACAAATAAGTAAAAACTCTCCAACACTCAAGCCTAGATTATTTTTAATATGCATGAATAGTTTTTACTAGGCATTTTTAGTATTAAGTTCCATTCGTGTGAGTGTGTGGGTCAAAACAACCACTTTTAAGGTTCTAAATGTTATTTTCAATCGGTAGTGGGGGTGTCTTTATCATTTCAGCAAGTTAGGAGGGTGTTTAATGAAATTTAACATTCTTCAGGGATTGTTTGCAAATTTTCAGCAAAAAACTAAGGGCTAAAAAGATAAAGACAGAAGGGTACATGGGTCTATATGTGAGATCTCAGCTCCAGGGGTGTTTTGGTAGATTTGCAAGGGGGTACAGAGGTCAAAGTACTAAAAACAGGGGGCTCATTTTGCTAAAACAGATTACACAAGGGTGTTTTTACAAAGTCCAGAGGTGTCCACGGCCTAAAGTGTGATTTTCTAGAAACCTTAGGGGCTTGCACATAAATTTCAGCAATTTCCAGGAGCTAAAAAGTCATAACAGGGGGCTTTAGGGGGCTAAAATCAATTCTACCACGGAAATCCCTAATTTTCAGAGGGTCTAGAGGTGTTTCCACAAAAACCGAAAAGCCCTCTGTACTAGTCCAAAAGTCCGAGAGGGGCTAAGCGTTAAAGAGGCTGTGGGAAACTCCAGATTCAACGTGTTAGGTCATCTATCGGGTTTTGTGCAATTTCTCCCTTTGTTCCGGCAGCTGAACTAGTTGGGGCTTGGCTTGAAGATAGATGGCCAAATATAAGAAAGTGTGAATTCATCAGAAGACTAATATGAAGATCAAGTAAGATGCACTACGTTTTGAGGCACATTGCTTACAAAAATAAACGAAGAGCTATGACAACAATTTCCAAGTAAATGTGATCGTATTTATTAGAACGTACTACGCTCTTAGGTCCTAGCAGCTACCATTTTGATGATTACCAAAGAACATGGATGCTCACCAGCCATTAGATTTCGCCAGAGCACGAAGTTGATCGTGGAAGAGGGCCTGCAACACAACACATGAAATCTTGCTGCCTTATTCCAAAGTCTGATCCCTCCCACTAGCATCCATGACCACGGAACTCCCTGCACATTCAGCGCAGATGCAAATCACACGGCAGTGGCAAAATCCTTTAGCTACGGGTGAAGTATCAAACTGTATCTGAAACCTCATCAAGCCGAGTCTTAGTGAACCTTGGACTACTCACCCTTTCCGGATCCAAAAGCCCTTCTGGAACCTTGCCAGGAACAAAGCGAGGGATCTCATGGCCTCGCCGTCAATCACCTAGCAAGAAGCATGACAATAAGGATGCGACTCGGGAAGGCTGGGAGCCCAAAGACCCATCATCAGCAAGACAAATACCTCGATGATGTGTTGGAGCCGTGTAGCGCAAGGACCTACAGGATCCTCTGGCCCTCGGCAAGGTGACGGCGGTGACGTTGCGGGGGGGGGGGGGGGGGGGGGGGGGGGGGAATCAAGGGAGCCGGGGTGACACGTTCTAGGAGACGAGCAACATCAAGGTGTGGAAGCGGAGCGACGGCCGAGACGAGCGTCGCGGCGGCGCTGAACTGAGCGCCCTCGTCAAGGTCCGGATCGGAGTCGAGCGAAGGAGGCGGAGCGCGGCGGTAGACGCGCACCTCGAAGAGCGACGTGGGCGGCTCGATGGGGCCGTCAGGGACCGAGGAGGGGCGCTCGGGCATGTGGTACGACGGTGGGGGAGAGGCGACGGGGTCTGGAGGAGGCGCTGAGGGGTGGGTCGACGTCAGAGAAAAAGGCGGAGGAGAGCCCATCGGGGCCGGTACGGGGGCAAGCGAGCTGAGGGCGCCGTGAGGGAGGTGCCCGCCGGCCAAGGGCTTGGGCGCGGGGCGCTCGGGCGCGGAGGGGGCGAGTAGCGGTGAGGAGGAGAGGCGGGCGGCGCTGCTCGGTGCATGGGGTGGGGGCGAGCAGGTGGAGGCGGAGTGGAAGGCGGCGGCTACGAAGGCTGGGGTCGGCGGTCCAGAGGGAAGAAACGTGGAGGGCGTTGGGGGCGAGCTCAGGCGGCGGTCGGGCGGTGAGGAGCGTGCGCAGGAGAGGCGGGGTCGACGGCGTAGGGAGCGGCGCCGGGCCGAGGGCTAGGGCGCAGCGGCGCTAGGCGAGGCGGTGTTCGGGCGCCGGGCCAAGGGGCTCGTGCGGGCGGCCGCGTTGTGGAGGGGGGCGGGTGCGCGCCGGCCGGGGGCTCGAGCGAGCGCGGATGGCGACGGGAGGGGGGGGCTCGGCCGTTGGAGGCGCTGGAGCGGCGCCGGTGGGGCTTGAGCGGATGCGGGTCGGAGGAGCTCGGGTGGGGAGGAGCAGCGTGGTGCGGATCGGGGAAGGAGGTGGAGCAGGGGCGTCGGACCGGAGGGGGAGAGGGCGACGGGGACAAGGCGGCGCGGTGGGTTGGGGAGGCGCGCCCGGTGGGAGGGGCTCGGGGAGAGAAGAGAGGTTAGGGATTTGGAGGAAAAAGAGAAAAGTAGGTGTTGACGTGTGGGTCCAATCGGTCAGAGAGAGAAAGGGAATCCAATGTGCTGGTGGGCTTGGGCTGCTGGGAAATAGAAGCAATTTCGACCCAAATTGACTGGGCTTAAGTTTTTTTTTGCACCTTTTTTTTACTGTCGGGTGTTACATATGCACTAATATTACTCCAAGCAAAGCAGAATGGGAGCGGCAGTGCAAGTAATCACAGGAAGCACAAGATTAGATTTCAAAAAGACACACTGTTAACCGCAGTTTTACATAAAAAGCTATGAACACACAACATACTGTTACTGCTTCGACACTACAACGATCACACACAGGATTTAGCTATTCTCCCGTAGTCCCTCCATTCTTAAATTGTCATTGTTAGGATAAACAGCTTTAATTTATTTTAAAACTAGATTTGATCAATTTAAGAACGGAGGGAGTATCTTTCAAAAACAATATTTTTATTTAGGAGATGGAATATGTATTATGCTAGACTTTGAGATAGCTCATAAAATAATCCTGCCAGGAGAAAATTGCATAGCTCATAAAAACACAACTGGAGAAGAAGTTTCCTTCTGGAGAAAAATGAGTAATAGAGCACCTGCATGCTGCATATACACTCCAACAACAAACACACCTCATAATAGTGCCCCTAGAACCCCAAACTTAGCAAGAAAACCTCCACCTTTTGACTTTTGTCACTACCGAGCACAGGCACTACACTGAATAAGCAAGCAGCAGCTGCCAACAGCTCAAGTGAAGTGTACTAACGTAACCAGCGTAGCGAAACGAAACCTCCAAAGGCGCGTCGTCCTTCTTCACAGGTCGAGGAAGCCGGTGGTGCGCCACACGGCGTTGCGCACGCGCCGGAGGTCGCGCCCCTTGAGCGTGCGCCCGGCGCCCTCCATCACCGACGCCGCCGCCGCCGCGCGCCGCGCGGCCATCTCGTGCGGCGGCACGACCGGCTCGCCGTCGTCGTCCTCCAGTTCTGGGCGACGTATGTCCGTCGTCGTCCTCCCCTTGGGCCAGGCCGGGATGGCGACCGGAGCCGATTGGTGGTACAGCTGAGAAGGGGGCTGCTGCCTCTCCGGGCGGGAGGCGGCCGGGATGGCTGCGGTGGGCGCGTGGTCGTCGGCGAGGAGCGCGGACAGGCTGACGCTGGCGGCGGGGAAGTGGCGGGACGACGTCGACACGGGCCGCCAGAGGCTGGCAGACGGGGACTGCGTCGGGGACGGCGAGGACGACGAGCTAGTAGTGCTGGACGTGGACGACCAGACGACGTCGCGCTCCTCGAGCTCGAGCTCCTGGACGTCTGGGCCGCCGTCGTCGGGCTGCTTGATAAGGCCGAGGAAGCGGAGCGACGGGGAGGTGGTGTCGATCCGGCGGTGCGACGACATGGCCGCGCTCGGCTGCTCCTTCTCGCCTCGCCCGGACCTCGTGTGGTGGCTGCGCGTCGCGGGTCTCGTCCTCTGCTTTGGGCGGGCGCGGTATTATTGGCGGGCCGAGTGGTGCCGAACTGGTGGCGACGGCGGGTGGGCAGTGAATTATTGGGACGTGATGGCGACGACAAGCGGGGGTCGCCTGGCCCTGGCGACTTCGTGTCGAGCGCGCGATGGTGGTACGGTGTTGGCGCGGCTGATATAGACCAAAGCTTTTCAAGGATTTGTATCGGGAATCATTCTGTGCCTGTTGCCCAGGGAAATTGGAACCGCGGCGACTCCGGGAAGAAGACAGCATTGGCACTCGGGGACCGGTAGGTCGGTGAAAACCAAAGTGTAATTACTCTCTCTCTCTCTCTCTCTCTCTCTCTCTGGGCGTGTATCAGCATGCCATTGGACAGGTAGTTAGCAACACGTCTTCAGATGATAAAATTTGGCGTTAACTAAAGTTATCATAGTGCAATTGAATTGTTGTATCTAAACTAACCTAGTGTCTACTAAATACAAGCGCACGAATCACGGGAGCAATTGACAGGATACCTACCACCATTGCTCATTTTTTTCCATTGAGGGATAGGGGAGGGATGAACGAGAAAATCAGTTAGACGTCCCGGTCGGCACATGATTTAACAAGGAAAAGAAAAGGATCAAGCTGTTGTTGTTTGGTTGGTGACTCGAGGGCCTCCTCATGCAGCTGCGGCTATGGCTCATCATTAGTGCTAGCTGGGGCTCGCCTGATGCTGCATGTTCGTACCTCCAGTCTTTTTTACTAGTGGTTTTGGGCAACGGCATGGTCTCCAAGACACAACTTTCACCTCCAATTTCCAAAATTATTGGTAGACAATTTTTAAATGCTTGACTCGAATCTTCTCGAAGTGACTTAGGATTTGAAGACTAGCGAGAGAGTACGATTTTTGCACGACGAGGGACTGAGTCTGAAGAAGTGTGACGAACAAATTACACTCACAAGATTTATATCGTGTATGTGTACGGCCGGCCTAGATATGCAGAAGTATTTTTAGGATAGATTGCGCAACGTGGACGGTTGCCTGGATGGCTTCAATTCGACAGTAGTTTCTTTTTTCTTTTTTTCATGGCGAGGACACCAGACGAGGTGAAAGGTCATATGCTTGGACTGTGAACTGCAGAAGTAGCAAAAACTATCTACTAGATGTCTAGATGGCAACAAAGTACGACGGTGGTGCTGGGCAATGGGGAATTCGGGATCGTCCAAGCACTACCTCAGTTAGAGGAAGTCTCCCACGGTGGCGACCTGCCTGTCATGGAGGCAGTGGCTCGGAGGTAAGGAGCTCGCAGGATGCCGGATTCCCCGTGATGGCAACAGTACCCGGTTGTTCTCGGCGACGAGCCGACGACGCCAAACTGAGGAGCAGTTTTGTCGAATGCAAATCGCTTCAGGTTACCAACGAAACGGGCCTCCAGCTGCTTGGTCAGTCCAAGCAGCCAGCCAAACAGCTAATTCGGCCCAGTGTACCGAAGCAACGGGCCGACAATGTGGGCCGAACACCGTTCCAACTCGGTTAACCAACGAAAAAATGGTCACAGCACTACGACAGCAATGACAGCGTACAGAAACGAGAGATGCACAACCCATATCTTATCCCAGAAACGACTGCCTTACAGCTAGTATCAATCAAGCTAGAATGTACATCCGGGTTGCCTGAAGAAACAGCAATGTGACTCCTCAAAGAAAAAATTGTGGACCCATATTACAGAAGAAGATCCCATGGGGCAAGGGCACCGAGCTAGAGTTGTTAGCTGTTACATTGTCACGATTTCCTCCCGCAGCACTTCATGAAAAGCTGGAGTTTGGCACGAAATAACTTCTATCCATAGATCTCAGAACGATTCCATCAAAATATGTAGGAAGGAGAAATGACCACAACACACATCCTGTAGATATAGGTTCAGGTGGAGGAAGTATCATGGCATCTTCATTCTTCTTGCTTAAGATTCCAGTCACACTCAACCGCGTTCCTTCTCTGATATACCTACAAGTGTGTGTAATCATAATGTTTAAAGGTCTAGTCTATAAAGATGCAGTACAAAGACATCGATATTTAGGAGCAATTGGGTTACCCTTCCTCGAGGCGAATAAGCTGAGCTTCTTCAGAAGAAAGATTTCTTTCTTCAAGCCAATACTTCAAGGTTGAAGATAGCTCTGTGTCTCTGCTCGTTGTTACCAGAATATTTTCATCGACCAATGGTACTACTTTTGAGTTGTGCCCAGCCTTCACCAAGGCTATTTTACCTGATTTTGCATCCGTTATGCAGAAATCAGCAGCAAACCTCTGCTCAACTCCAGAGAATGTTTGAATAAGAAAAACTTCAGATGTATCTCTGGCATCCTAAGGTAATACTTGTTTATGATAAATGAGAGACATTATAAGGTTTTAACTTTAGAGAAGCTGGAGGATCCTACTTGTGACTTAAGGGGACATAATGAAAAAGAATTGATGTTCTTGAAATTGCCCAGAGTAACGTCTCATCAGAACAACCAACTAAACTTTTAGTTTCTTTGTGTCAAACTGTTAATTCACCTATGCAGTCAGATTCTTAGTGCATGCAACTAAGAAACATTAGCATAGGGGTACTTTCAGGGGAAGAAAAGGATAAGTTTTTGTATAAAATACACTCAGCGATGATCTTCATTCAGTATTTGGCAAGAATTAGAAGAATGTTGATGGTGCAATATAATATTCTACAACGGGCTAAAGCAACAGGAAGACATAATGTAGTGCCAACACTACAGTATTGTGCATGACCATAAACTAATAGCATATTCATGCTACAATTGTATTGCATTATACTAGTACAATGGATGATAATAAAGAAACTAGCATACAGCAGGACATAAGCCGGAAGATAAATAAAAGCATCCACATCCACATGTTTTATATACTCTCTCTGTTCGGGATTTGATGTCATTCCTGAAAAAGAATTTCGGTCGGAACAACATCAAGAACCAAACGGAGGGAGTATCAAATAAACATCACAAGACATGGACATTGCAGATGTATGGTAAAAAGGTGTTCTTACCTCAGCATGTGTTAATTTCCATTTGGAACATCGCTTTATAGGATTAAGTATCTTGGAATCCCATCTGCTGCATTTTCTTAATAGGGTAGATGTGTATACACAATTCTCAACCTTCTCATATGAAGATATCAGCGAAATGTCACCACATGAAACAAACTGCATGAAAGAAAGAACAGCATAACATATCCGAGATTGACACATCAGGAGGAAGACTGAAAAGAAGCCACGCAAATATTCTCACTCTCGTGGATAAAAGTCGGAGGACCATAATGGTACTAGCAGTGCAAAATGGCAAGTCATAATTAAAAAGGAGCAGTTCCTTCCTTATATTCAGGAGCTACATTCGATCGTCACCTCTAATAACCTTGATAAGGTTGACTGATCAGACTTTCTTACAGATAAGTTACTGAGGACCTACAAAGCAGAATTTGGAGTTGGTGAGCCATTTCTAGCCTCTCCCATGCATAAGTTATTGCACCCTCAACAGACACCTAACGCGAGCGAATAAACTTCCTTAGAACCCTAATGCAATGGTGAATACCAACTTAACTGCAGAGTATGGACATCGCAGCCCACATGTCCACAGTACCGAGCACAATTATTAGGTCAGTTGGGGAGAATTGGTGACGGGGCAAACGTAATGCGTACGAAACGGAACACGTACACCGTTGATCTTGACGAGCTGGCCGTCGGCGGCGCCGCGGAGGCTTGAGGCCGGGAGACCGTCCACGAACCGGCGCAGCACGCGCCCGGAGGCCGCGGCGGCCGCATTCCACAGGAGGAACGCGGCGACGGCCGCCGAGAGGGCGGCCGACGCCGCGAGCAGCGCGGCACTGTGCACGACGGCGAGGACGAGGGCGCCGACCCCGAGGCCCACCGCGAGGAGCGCGGCGAGCGCCCACGCCGCGGCCCTCGGGAACGGCGCGGGCGCGGGCGCCGCGGCGGTGGCGCATAGGTCGTTCAGGGACGCCGCCGACGAGGACGACGCCGCGGCGTCGTCGGACTCGGCGGCGGTGGCGCCGCGCCGCTTGCCGTCGTCGTCGCCCACCGGGAGCATAGTGGCATCGGCCTTTGCTCGCTTGGCTGCGGGCGGGGGTGGGCGTCTCGGGCTTTGCCCCGCTCCTTTTGACCTTTTCTGTCCTCGTTTCTCCGGCGGTGGGTTTGGCATCAGCGTGCGGTTTAAGGACATGCGGGGGTCACCGGCCCGTGGGGCCCACTACCAGTGTACCGTATAGTGAAGCGGGAGGCTTTGGTGCCGAGCTTCGCTTTTTGGGAGCGGAAACGACGTGCACGGCTTTGAGGCATGTTGGGATCATGACATGTGGGCCCGATTCGTGCTTCACCGCACCGGGCCGTCAGCGACAGCGGATGCGTCACTGACGGGATCAGCTCGTCACATGAGGTGGTTGCGCCACTGGCGCCGCGCCGCTGGGACTGACACTGAACCAGCTGCCTTCGTACTCGCACGTCCTGTGCAGCGCACAACTGTGGCTGACGAGTGGCACCGGTACGGTGGGGCTCGGACGCAATCTGGCAAGAAGCACTGAAGTAGCTCTAGCTGTACACTGACGGCGGGACGTGACGTGGGTCGGTGCTAAACAGAAGAATTAAGAAACTGACACGGGTTCAAGCTGCATTTCCGGTGGATTAGTTAACAGTATAACCCCATCCAATGGGCTCTGACAGACGGTCAGGGGTCTTCCTTCGTCTTTGATGCCTACGGGTTTGAACAATCCCCCACTTGTCTCGAGGCAGACAGTGACTGCAGAGACGCAGAGGGCAGAGGCAGGCCTCTGAACTGAATGAATAGTGGCGTACAGAAGCGCTAGCCCATTCGTGGCAGCAGCCTCGAGCTCTGCCGTGCTCTGCTGCTCCACTCAACTGCGGGTCGTACGACCAGTCAAAGTTACACTCTGCCGGGCTTCAGTTTCTTTTACTACTACGTACGGTACTGGTTTGTCGTCGTTGTTTGCAGATCATTTTTCCGTTGCTGTTTGCACTTCTGTTCTGTTTGCTCGCTGGCGGTAACGGGCCACGGCAACCGCCGCGCCGCGTGGGAAGGTTTTGGCTTTCGGGTCGCGCGACTCAGCAGACAGAAGCCTGAAGGCAGAAGTCTCCCCCGGCATGCCGGCATGGGGATGAAGGTGACTGTGGTGACGAGCTGAGCATTCATCTCGGCAACGTGGAGGCCGTGGCCTGGCGGGGACACCAACTGGGCCGTGTAGCTGTCATGGTCCATGAAGTAACGAGGCCACGCATACCTTGGGCTGGGTCGTCTCGGTTTACGCTTCGCAACATCTCCGATCAGAGTCGGAACAGTTATATTACTTGATTCATTCACTGCGAGACTGTCGTGGTAATGGGACGAGGTCGCATCAGTTTTGCAACTAAAGACTACCGTTGTTTGTTTCGGTAACGCAACCATTTGAATCGCCAGCTGATTCTCCACGTATCTGGTCAGTACTTAGCTTGTGGTCCTCGTCTAGCATCTCCTAGCGACTAGCTTGAGTATGCTAATGTTTCGGTCAATCAGTCGATCAAGTGATCCTATCATCAAGACAAGGACTTTCGTGGGGGATCACTCGGCGCCACCTCGGACTCCAAACACAGCGCAACAAGGCCTACGTAGAATCGACACTTACCAACCAGCCTCGTCTTTTTCCGCGCGCACTGCCCAGGCTAAAGTCCGCTGCCATTATTCCGAGTTCAAAAGCAGAGCAGAGCAGAGCTGCTGGGACACGGGCTCATCCGATGGGGCTGCCATGTCACCGGCGCAGCCTCGCGCGCCTTCGCCTTTTGCCATCCGAGACCGCGACGTATCCTTGCCGCCCTTGTGCGCTTCATCACCGACGCGACGCCTCGTCTAGTCTCGTATCAACACCGGGCGATCGAGAATATTTCGTCTCACCGCCTTGTCTGGTCCCTGTCACGTCACGAGATGATGAGGTGCCCGCCGCGCCACCTCGCTGCCTGAATGAGCAGCCGGTCTCCGTGCGTGCGACGGCTAAAGCTGCATGCTGATTCAGCGAGAGATTCCTCATGCTTTTTTCCGAGTAACGACTGGCTCCTCATGCACGGCGGCGGGCGGCGGCGCGATGCTGATACAGTGCAGTGCCCCTCTTCGGCAAAGCAAGCGGAGGGCGACCACCCACGCGGCAGCCCGTTCAAGTAGCGAGGCATATCATCACCACTCCGCTTATCAGCGCACCATGCATGGACAAGAAAGCAAACAGTAACGGCCGATTAAAAGCAGTGTGAGTCTGTGACCGGATGCTGCTGCCATAGACCTGAAAGCAGTGCGGATGTGCGATAGCAAATCATCACTTCACTCGGCACGGCATTGGCGATGCGTTTGGACGGTTAATGGTGGACCAGCTTTCCGTTACGCCTTTTCAGCGTTTCCAGAAGATCCTTATGGATGGCGAGGAGCTCTAGGCTATCGACTTAATCTGCATCGATGTCGTAGTTAGTTTCTCTCTCAAGTCACAACTTTAGTCGCCTTGCTCGGGCTGCTTTGTTGTTTTGTTTGAGGGAGTCCCTGTCAAGTGCGAAAGAGCTTCCAATTCGGAGGATCCTTGATCACCGATCCACCGGGGATGAAGGGATAAAAGCTTCCCCCCCATTAGCATCAAATCGGCTGGTATGCATGATTTGTCCAGATCGAATTGGCCGCGCACGAAGAGCTTGAGCAACTAACTAGCTAGTGCTAGCATTGTGGCGGCGTGCTCCTTGCACAGATTGCAGACGAATCAGTGTTGCCATTTCAAACTGAGCACCAGAGATCGGACGCACAAAGAAATAGCGGACATGCAAATTACGACAAAATTTTATCTAGTGTTCCCTACAGTTTTTTTTCCAAGTGGCTATTCCTCATCCGAATTAATCCCCAAAAATAACTCGGCATGATTTGCCCCAAACGGAGCTAAACAAGGAAGGCCAGGTAGCAGAGGTCGTCCGCATTTGACAAAGCGCCAATTTCCCCCGATAAACCGCTCCGAAAACTGCATGCGTGTGCCGCCCCGGACGCCCACGGGATAATTATAATCCGCTGAGAATCCTCAAGAATATCTCTCTCCCTCTCTAAATAATTTCGGCGTTCCTGTCACGACAGCGCCCGAGAAGACTCCTTTCGACCACCCATTCGGCCGGGCCATGGCCACGAGTCCAGAACTTTCTCGTTGCTGCCTGCCTCCAGTCGAGTCCCTTTCGGAGGCTTCACTCATTCTCCCGCCCGTTCCCTCGCCGTGCTCTGCCCTGCACAGTGAACGCCATTCCGCGCGCGGAGCTTCAGAACGAACAGACGTCGGCTTGCTTGCCGACCGGGATGTTTCGCTTCTGCAAGGCTCCGAAACCCAAAGGTTTTGGCACGTATTCGTCTCCTGTCGGTTGTACAGCGATGAGCCGACATCGACCGGTCGACGACGCATCGTGCTCTTTTCTTCGTCGACGAGGTTTTCATCACGTATTCAGGTGGCCGCTCTACTGATCCGCTGTGGACTCTAGTGATCGATCCGAAGAGTTCGGGGCAAAGCATGGAACGTTGTGTAGATTTGGTTGGGTAAAAAAAATGTGGCCTAGCAATTGGGCTGAGGTAATCCTTGAACTAAGACCTGAAACTGGCCGATATAATTGTGGAAACAAGAAGGTGGCTCTTGCGAGTCCGTCTCCTAGCCTAGAGATCCTCGGTCAGAAACCATGATTCTTCTCAGATCCCCTCTCTCAACAAGTAATCGTTCCTCCTCTCCTCGATCCCCTCATGGCTCTTCCGGATCTCGATCTGCACCGTGGTCGTGGTGTTCAAGCGGCAGTCTGGGACTGCTTTGGTTTTCGAATTAACTTTCAATCTGGAAAACAATATGATTGTTTTTAGAAAAAAAACACGGAATCTTTTGGGCTATGCAACCTTTGGGCACAGAAAAGAAGAATGCTGACTATGTTTTCCTTGAAATTGGCGTCTTGAATGGACTGCTAAAGTTAGAAAATGATGAGACTTCTTCTTTATCGAGCGCAATGTATTTCTTGGTTGTGGATATCTCAGTCATCCAGAGAGGCGAAGAAAGGTGTCTAAAAATTTCTTGGTTATATCTAGCGCGTGTTGTCTGAATCCAACCGACAGTATACGAAAGGAAAATAGTGATAAGAAATAAAGGAATAATGAAAAAGGTTGGATTTAAAATTTAACTTGTGAGATAAAAATATAAGTTAACAATTGATGGCTAGCTAACCTCCTTTTAAATAAAAAATTGGACCAGGTGAACCACATAGTATCCGATATCTGTAACCTTCATGAATTTTAGAGAATCGTTTCAGAATCACAAGTTTGACTCTCTGCAGGCAAAGCACACACAACGTACACTCGATTACAATATTAGCAAGCGAACATTCCTCCATTAGATATCTACTATCTTCGAATTCACAGTGGCACCAGCACAAAGATGCATCTCTTCCGACGGGCTCTTAGTAACAATACCTTACTTTTATCGGCATCGAAAACATAATCCCATTGCTTGATTGCCTCCAAGGTTTCTTCACTTCAATCCCTTGTCATCCCAGACCTACTACTTGCCTCCACTCGTAATTGGCACAGCCTGGCGGCCAATCCGCCTCCGTTCATCCATCCATCGAGACGAGCGAGCGCCATGGCGCACCATGCACGTACGTTACACACAACAGGGGCCTATGTACGACTATCTTCTCCGTTTCAGGCCACCGCATTCCACTCGATGAGCGGCCACAGTTCCCACAGATCCGGTGTGGCGGCGCGGAAGGGGTCCAGAAACCCGACGCCGTAGTCGACGTGGTGGTCGTCGCAATCGGAGTCCACCGAGACGTCCGCCGGTGTCGCGCACGCCCCGCCGAGCACGCAGCTCTCGGGCGGCTCCACGTCGACGCACCCGGCAAGGACGTTCCTCTTGTCGTCCTCGGCATCCTCCTCGCCACCGCCGTTGCAGCTGCTGCTGCTAGCGGGCGCCGCCGCACCAACGCTGCGTCCTCGGTCCTCCAGCTCCCTCAGCCTCTCGCTCAGCTCGTGCAGCTGCATGTAAGTAACAACAAAATTAGCAAAAATTTGATCACTCATGGAACAGCAGGATCGTCAGTGAATATTTTGAAAATAACTAGCGACCTGGGCGGTGAGGGCGAGCTTCTCCTGCTTGAGGGACTCAACGCGGGCTTGGAGGGCGTCGTACTTGTACTTGAGCGCGGCGTAGTCCTCCTCGAGCTGCTTGGAGCGCCAGCGGGCGCGCTTGTTCTGGAACCAGATGGCCACCTGGCGCGGCTGCAGGCCCAGCTCACGCGCTAGCTCCGCCTTCTCCCGAGGCTCCAGCTTGGCGTGGTGCGCGTGGAACATAGACTCCAGCGACCGTATCTGCTCCTCCGTGAACCGCCGCTTCCTCTCCCCCCTCCCCGCCGCCGCGCCACCTCCTCCTGCTCCACTGCCGCCGTCGCCACCCCTTCCCAACAAGAATGACGACTGCTCGTCCATCAGCGCCGGCACGCACAGCTGCTGCGGCTGCATGAAGAACTGGTGCTGGTGGTGATCTGGCCTGTCCATGTCCATCGATGGATGGATGGACACGGATCAGTTCTAGCAACGCAAGGTAGGTAGCTAGCTAGCTACCACTGGCTTGATCGCGCGCTAGCTCTTCTAGCTTCTCGCAGCGGCCGCGCTCCTCTTCTGCCCTCTCGGTCAAGTTTTATACCGGGCGCGGCGCATTACGTGTCCACGTCCTGGGAGGCGGGGATGCGAACATGTGGCCTTGGCGATTGCGGATAAAGAAACCGAAGCGGGGCTGCGGGGGTGTCCCCACGCATTATGATATGACACGAGGCAGGCAATGCCGCTTTGCTCGCGCTTGCTTGCTTGGCCACCGCACGCGGCCGCGGAGCAGCAGGGCTTAAGGCTACTTTTAATATGGATTTCATTTTTTTATAAATTGAACTGCTACGTATGTAAATTTAGTGACGTGATAAGAGAATTATGAAGATAGAAAAATGGGGTTTCATCTAGATGAAATTGGATGTACATAATTATCTAGACATGATATTAGCATTGGAGCTAGGTGAGGGGTTTTGTTTCATTTTATAGACAACCGATGAGATAAAGTAGATTTACGTGTTATGAAACGCCGGAATAAAACTACAGATTGGAGAGGATGTTTCATTTATGGTTTAAAAATGTTTTAAATGACATGAGTCTCTTAAAAACATTAAAGTAAAACTCCTCATTGAGACTAGCCTTATCTTGCTGGATCCGTGGAGATTTTTTTTGCCCCGACAAGAAAAAAAAAAGGATTCTCTCGTTTGTTGCTTCTGGCTTCGTCCCCATGCGTGTTCTAGCAGATCAGGCAAGTTAGAAAAGTGGTAATCCGGTGGAATAAACTACCTCTATTTCCCCTGGAACTCCAGGACATTCAGCGACGTACGCAACGGGTACGTGGGTTGGGTAGCCAATCCGGCGCGTCCGCCGCAAAGGCGCTGCTAAGCTCGTGGTCGTTCATTCCCGCCGCGAATACGGCGCACACGGAGTTTGGACTGGAGCAACAGTACAAAGCCAACTCTACCACCCTATCGAAGAAATAATCGTTCACGTCAAGAAACGCCCGTGGTGCCAGCCCAGATTCCGTGCCGGGAGAGAGGAGATGGATCCTGCCGGGCTCGTGCACCCGTGCCGCACACGCGGTGCCGAGCTGGCCTGCACAGGCACGCCAAGCGGCGGTAGCTTTCCTCGGGTCACACCAGGATTAATCACGGGAGGCGAGCGACCGTCGTGAGCGCGTGAGGTGCGCACGATAAACCCCCGGCGGTTAATGCAGGGGGTCGTAGCGTCGGCTGATTGGTTAGCCCGGGACCAGAAACAGGAGGAGGACGAGGTGAGGTGAACGACGAGGGAAGCGCGCCCGCCGACGGTGACGGCTGGCCGCGCGGCGCCGGACACATGGCGGCGGGCGAGTGGCGCGGCCAGCTGAAGGCGTGGGGCCGGTGTCAGCGTCGCGCGCGAGTCTTCGTGTCGTGGCCAGTCCGCGCTTGGCGTCCTGGGTGGGCGACGAGGCGAGAGGGTCCGGAGCTCGTGCCGCGGCCGCGTGGCCACGCTCTGCTTGGCAAGTTGCTGCCCCGCCCTTCGCCGGCACTGGAACGTCGATCGATAGCAGGTCCCGGTGGTGCCGCGTCGTCTAATGACTCAGGTGGTCCAGACAGACAGGGATGAATCAGCGTCCGGGGATTGGGACGCGCTGGAGAAGAAGTTCTCAGCATCCTCTCGTTTCTTTGCTCGGATGGTGGTACTGTGCTGTCAGTTTCTGGATGACCCCTATCGTCTTCTTGCGAGATGCCATGGCCCTTTTGGCAAAGATGATGTACGACGCGCCGTGGCGTTTTCGACTCGACGGTTTCACAGACTGTCATTTCGTGTTTCACACGGTTAGTTTCTGCCCAATATACTTTTGGTTCTCAAGTGACTCGGAAGAAACCAAAGGACGTGATCTTAGATCTGTGCATAACAAATTAAAATACCTGGAGTCGTCCAAGCTTTTGCGCCTTATGCTTGCTAATTATGCGGGTCTCGCAAGGGGCGCATAGCCCCTATAGGTTATTGGCTTATTGCATTAAACCGCACTAATAATCACACTTTTAAAATTTAATCATGGTTTATTAGCTGGGCAGATTGCTTGATGAATGCCCTTTCATTCCATTTTCTGCGTGTTGGCCACTAGCGATGGCGCAACTTATCCGACCAAGAGGTGCTGCGTACTGAAGGGAACTTATCTCGACCGCGTGACCCGGAATGAGCTGCCGGCGCAACCTCTAATCAACGGAGGATTAAGCTCTAAGCTGGATGAAAGGAAAAGACATCAGAACTTTAGACGTGAGTACGGTGCCAATACTTACGGTTGATTGAATATTTACCGCCTTACAAATTCATATTAGAACTCAACTAGAACATGTCTAAGGAAATATTATTTTCCTTCTTTATTAGTCTTCATGTTAAATATGCTCTGGATTATGAGTATTTTAAAGTGTCGACGTATTGGAAATGGGGTTCCCAACCGCCACCATAAAAAGGATGGGATACGAAACGAAGCAATTGTGAGTCTCTCTTTAGGCTATAAAAGAGAGGCCATTGGGCCAAAGAGAAGATGAGGGGCGAGGAGGAAAACACATGCTCCGGCGTTCTCAATCTTATTGATCAATACAGCAAGCAGCATGTAAGTTTGTTAGCCTCCGGACGTTCCGAATATTGGCAATCTCCATGTTACATTTTCTATCTCATAGAAACACTGATTGCTCCTTCAACTGAATTCTTAAAGGGTGATCTAGTTACCTCCCAATGTATGGACTACCAACAGTCAACAGTCGACGTGCAGTCTCGTTTTCCACAGGGAACTATTATCCTGAGGATTTGAAAGTTTTATTTTTTTTTCGACGGAGTCTTGCGGGTATTTTGTTGCAGACGGACTAATGGCTAATAAAAGTACCCACGCGCTGAAGCTGGTGAAGCTACGGCCCACAGTTTGGGCCTAGTTTTGTAAGGCCTCTGGGGATAAACCCATTGCAAAGAGACTACTGGGTCTGGGAGGGCGCCTTTCCGCCGCGAAACATTCTCGAGGTGACTCGCGTGGTGCGCGACGAGGAACATGCGATCCACACGATCGGCTGCTTGCCGGCCCGCCCGAGCGCGAGCACGCGCAGGAGCAGCCGGCCGCCATAAGCAGCTCTGTTTGACACAACTTTTGAAACATCATTTTTATAAAAATAAGCTACGGTTATAATAAACAGTCAGATTCTTCAGCAGCTTATTAGTTCAGCTGCTTCTTAGAATGAACTAAAAGTGGAATATAAGTTTAAGCTGCTGTTCACCAACTTTTTAGACAAGCTACTTTTTTAACAAGTTTAACCTGTGACAAACAGGACCTTAATAAGTTTGCTTAGATATAGATGATTAGATCGGGACAATGGATCAATTATGGCTCTGGAACCGCAATACCACACCAGTATACATTACTCTCCCGCGAGATTCAGCAAAGTACGTTTGTTTTCAGGGATTTTTCAGACAGGCTGCTGCCACGGCCACTCTCGGTGTCGTGGCCGCGTCATGGGCCCTTTTTCCTATTTTTTTTTTCTGATCGGTAGATCTGCAAGTTACCTGCAGGCGCAGCTGCTGCCTGCCAGCGCCATGCTGGGGTGCCTGTTACTAGTACTCAATATTTACTCCCCTGATGGATCGGGCCCTTCACCCTTCTCTCCAAGTTGCCGCCGTGCGCGGCGTGACTCGCCGTGGAACGGGGTGAGGGTGGACCCCACTGGTAGCTAACCGGTCGAACGGGGAACGAATCTACCTACTACGTATGATCGTCACGTTGGGATCACAAGGGCGACGCGCGCGGCCAACCCGCAGAAAACGCCCTCCGATCTCGCTCACGACGAACGCGAACGTGGACGAGGTGTCGAATCGGCAGGCAGGCTTGCGGGATCCGGGCTGTCACGTCCGGACGCCACTGCAGCAGCCCGGTGATTGGATCTGATCAAGCCGCGCACGCTGTACCGTATTACCTCCGTCCGAGCTGCCGCCTCCGTGACCGCGACGATCGGGGACGCGAGTAAATGGCCGCCCGATGCCGCGCACAATAAAACGAGAGCCGGGCCAGCGTGCGCCTGCCGGCGGACCATGCCATCGAATTCACATGCCGATCGAGGGGAAGCAGCGGACACGGCCCCCGTACGTCAAGGCGTGGCGTCGTCGGCCGTGAGGGAGGGGCCTGGGAAAAGGGTCAGCTCCTACCTTGTCGGCAATAACGCGCGCGGGTTTACTACGGACGGCCGCCACGGATGACGGTTGCATGCATGCCATCCACCCAGAGCTAGCTTTTCATTGCGGCGGCGGTGCAGGGCGCGGCGGCGAGTAATGGGCGGGCCGCGCCAGCTTATGCCTGCGGAGGTCGATCGGTTGAGGGTTCCAGGCAACCAAAAGTCCAAAACCAACCGTCGCGGTGCCGTGTACCTCGGCACGCGAGGCTCCTCATCCATCTGATGATCGAGTTCGATCTGTGCGTCGGCCGGCATTGTTAGCTACTACTGCTAGATGCCGCAGTACAGCTTAAGCAGCCGCGCGTGCTGCAACTAAACCCGCGGGAGACGGGCTATATTAATTACTGGGCGGATCGATGGATCGATCCCCGGCCTCTCGCTTTTATGCGCAGCTAGCGTTGCGTTGTTGCGGTTGTTGTTGTTAGATTCGCCTGTGATGGATGGATGATGGGACGTACTGTTGATTGAAAGTATTTATTCTTCCCTATACGCGCTTGCAGCTAGCACTCCTGTGCGACCGCCCCTCGTAGACCGGCATATGTTGTGACGCGCGGTAAGCGTGAACAGTGAGCCGCCCAGCTCCTCTGCCCTGAAGCTGTGGGGCATCAAGCATGGACGAATCACTGTTCGTGCATGAATCGTGTGTCCGTGTCGGTGACTCTGGTTGGACGCCCCTTACGGACGCACCGTACCGGCCGGCCGGGGCCAGGCGGCACACGCCGAACGTGTGCGCGGTTTTACGTCACGTAACTGGCTGGGCATAGCTGGCCGGAATGACAAGTCACTACAGGAAATAAATATATTTTAGTGTGCCGAAACACACGAAAATATATAGAAAGCTCACGAAAATAATTATTTTTATGGGTTTTAACCTTATTTTGGTCGGCCTTAGGCCCACGAAAATAAGTTGTCGAAAATAAAATTATTTTTATCGGCGACCCACGAAAATAAATATATGCTCGTCAGCTGCTAGAGGCCTACGAAAATAAGTACTTATTTTCGTGAGTCAAATTAGTCATACGAAAATAACTAAACATTATTTTCATGGGCCAAGCCTCGACCCACGAAAATAATGTCAGTATTTTCGTGAGCCAAGCCTCGGCCCACGAAAATAATATCACTGATCCTATTTTCATATGTTTTTATAAGACCCATAAAAATAATATGGTAGTCTTTGTTTGGCTTACAAAAATACTGGCATTGCAGTGCAAAAAACATGTTTATTGTCTAGTTTCGAGCACGTAAACAGAACAATGTTATTATCCGTCAAACGCACGATACATTTCACCATTCATAACAAATATATTTTCATTGGCGTGGAGCTAGCGGTGGGGCGCGGATGCATGACCCGATCAGTGCTGTGTGACTGTGTCACCTTCGGTTTGCGAGCGAGCAGCGCATCGAACGCCGGCCGATGGGGACAGTGTCGCGCCACGCCCTGGCCCCGGATCGCAACGCCATCCATCTGGTCGTGAGCGAGCTTGGTAGAACGTATTCGGGCAGTTTCATTCGTCCACCGGAGCATGCATGCCGCTGGGCGCCACGGACAGCTATCTAATAAAGTACGTGACGGCCCATCCCATTTGCTGTCGCGTATATATATTCGACTAAAAAACTAGTAGCTGTAACATCTACGGCACGAGCGCGACCTGGTCAGAGTCTGTTGCCTGACGTGCATGGGGGATATGGCGCACTCGTAACTCGACATCACGAACAACGCCGCGCGCCAACGGTCGAATTGGGCGTGCTCCGCGCGGGGTTTGGTACGCCGGGCCCGGGACTGGAGGAGATCGGGGAAAAGGCAGCTCCATGCCCGCCTCCGCACGAGGCGGTGATGATAAAACGAGCTAACTAGGCGCACAGGATCGAGACGGACTCTAGGGAAGGAAGGGAGGCCCCCGCGGCTTTATTCGCGCGGTACCGCTGTCTGTCCATTCGCGCCGAGCTAGCCCTCTCGCCGGGGCCGAACTCTCGACGCGATGGCACCGGGCGACTCCGCCGTGGGTCTACTGGTCCTTTCCCTCCTCCTCCCTCCGTGTCCTACGCGAAAATCTCCTCCGGTCAGATCAACATCATGTTCGCCATGCAAAGCTTTGCATCACAGCGGAAACCGCACTGTCCCGGGGGGCGGTTCGGGTAAGCGCCGTTCATCTAGAAAGGGACGAATTCAGGTCTAGCGAGGTAGATAGACTAGGTTGTACCACACGTAATCTAAGTAGACAGCCAGCCAGCCAGAGACGTACGGGGAACAGGGGTAACATGCGCGGCGGTGCCGTCCGGTGCGCTAGCCAGCTGTGGTGCGCGCCCCGCTGTTCGTGCATGCGTCGATGCGTCGTCCGTCCATCGACCGAACATCGAGGGCGCCCGGGACTTTTGCAAAGCGCTTTTCCGCGACGCATCACGCACGGCCACAAAAAGCGGCACGCAAGCGCCCGGGGGGGGCGGTGAAACGGAAGCGGGGAAAGGAAACAGCGTCATGTGCCGGCATGAGAGCTATAGCGGAGCCGAGTAAAAGCCAACATTTGTAGGTACAACGAGCTGGCCGGGCGCGTTTGTTGCGCAAGTTGCGTTTTGTGACAAGGCCGCTGGGACAGGTTCGGTCGTCATAAGCTCTACATCCCGGCCAGGCCAGGCCAGCAGGTGCTGCATGCTGTTCTCTTCGGGTAGCTCCGCCGCGCGCGCTACGGTGACGCATGCAACAGGGGGTTAGACTCGAACCAGGTGATTGACGGTTAAAAAGTTCATCTGGTTGCTGAGATCTGGGCAGGATGTTTTTCCTCGGCGCCTAGGGTTCCCTAGTCGGCTTCAGGCGAACGGCGATTGTCACCTTAGTTTTCTTCCCAATTCCCTCCTTCTCCCTCCTAGCTCATCCCATTTGGTCTCGATCATAACCCCAGCTTTCTGATCTAGATCCCACTTCCCATCCACCAGTTCACGACTTCCATAAAATTATGTTGTCTCACAGCTCACCTTCACTTTGTAGCCTGGTAGGTTTTGGTGGCACAACCGCCGTTTTTTTTCATCTCTTGTTTCGTCTCTCGACGATCTGATCGCTTCAGGCAGAGCAGAAGGAGGGGCCGGAATGGAGTCGGTGGAAGGGTTGATGCGAAACCTCAAGTTGTCGGCTCTGTCTGGGGACCCGGATGAACCAATGTTTTTGTTTGACCCCTCCCATCTTTTGTAAACACTGTTAATTCGCGATTTGGATGAACCCGAATAATATAGAGCGTGCTTTTGAGATCAAGGAAAAGTAATAATTCATCGGCATGTGCCGTCTGGTTTCTAGACATCCAGATGCAATCTGTCCGCGCTTAAACAAAGAAGGGATCGATCGAGTCGAGGAGAACAAATGACGAGAGCGAAGTGAGAAAAGAAAAAGACCAGCAGCTGGCTTGCCGGGAGTCTGTGGTCCCAGACCACCCCATACTCTGCAAACCGGTGATCGGAAATGGCGCGACGCGTCCAAGGAGGAGGAGGAGATGCGATGGGAGCGGGCGACGTCGCGCGCGCTACGGAGTGGAATCGGAGGTGGCCCAGCTTCCTCTCGTGTTGGCACGCAATGGAGGCTGTAACTTCCACGGCAAACTTTGTGTTCATGCATGGTCCCCGTATTAATATATGGTCGCACTGGGGCTCCCAATCTCTGGCCGCAAAGAAAGAACGAGATGATCGAAGAATCCTATTTGGAACGTAGTAATGCCGTGGCTCGATAGTTATTTAATATTCTGGAGAAAGAGTACCGAATCATTGTAAAAACACTTCAGGAACAAAATATACGGAAGAAACGGTAGCTTGCATTCCAAAAATCTCGCTGGATGAACAGAGCGTGCAGTAGCGGGGAATGTGCCGTCATCATTTTTCCATGACTGAACTGGTCATGGACCACGCCTCCATCAACAAGACGCTTGACTTTGTTGCTAAAAAAGGTAACTACGCATCATCGGATCGTAATAATTGTTTGGAGAACCGTCAGCTTCATGCCGGGCATGGTTCTCTCTCTGCTACTACTATTTTATTTTATCTTGGGTATATCCTGTAAATGATTAATTCATCAGCTTGTAACTGCTAAACCGAAGCGATTATTTTAGTGCTAGTCTCCGCTAGAACTCGATTATAGAAGTTCCCATCGTCTGTTCATGATTAGTTGTCTGCATCCTTTGTCACAAGCAGGCTTACAGCTGGTAAGTTAAGCAGGTTTCAGCTAAGCATGACAGCTACGTTCTAACTGTTCACTCGTGCCGTATCACGGCATCTATTGAAACTTAAAGTACTTCAACCTGATCTGATCGGCAAGCGATTTTTAGGACCAACTTTATTGTTAACTGTACATTCTACATGACATAATTGGAGTAATGTTGCACTTACTTGCTTGTACAAAGGGGGGATGGACTTGGAAAGTAAATAGGATGGGAACGGATGAGCTGAACCTATTGTTTACTGACCGGATGAGGCGCATTTCATATCGGTGCAGTGGATCTTTACGACGATCAGAGGAAGAAGAAAATAAAATCATTTTTCAGTGGTTCCAACTGTACTGACTGTATGACGGACTTGTTCTTCAAAGACCATTTTATTGCCTTCTTTTCGCGACTATATTTTTATTGCCTTCCTTCCAGGTATAACAGCCAGCTACCAAGTTGAATTAATCGTCAAAACCTGATCTGATCGCGTTAGCATCCAGATATGTACATGATGGGGAAAAAACCGAAATGGCGGCCAGCTTAGAAATAAACGTGTATGTTCAGCGGGGATTTGAGACGGGACCATCCCATTCTGCATGTTTGCACAAATAGGGATGTCGCGTGGCCTTGTAGCCCACGGCACGGGCCATGAGAACTGCATGCGCAGACCGGGATCGAAATGACGTGATGCGTGTGTGTGCAGGTATTGCAACAGAAGCCATTACGAAATTGCCCAAAAAGCAAGCTCTGTTTGGTACTCTAGTTAATTCTCGTCGGCGCATTATACACACGTAACACACCTAATCGCCCACGGTTTGTCCGCTCGGAGGTCCACTTTTATAGTGCCCAGCCCTCCCTCGCTCAGGGCTGCCGGGCGTCATCCATCGTTGCCACCTCGAGTTGAAATATGGAGAGATCACGCGGCGCAATCACAGGAACACCACCGATCGAGCGCAGGAGGGCGTGCGCCCACCTGGAAGATTAGATTCCACACCAGCTTAATCATAACTTTGCTTTGGCGATGACCAACGGCTAACGCTGAGATTAGGTTATAGAGCTACCACCAGCCTACCACTACCAGTAACAGAATACTCGCCACAGTAGCAGATGCAGGATCCAGGGGTTAATGATGGGGCATTGTGCTGGCTGGCAGCCAGAATGTGCTGCAAGTGCGTGCATATGCTCCAGCCAACCTTGAAACACAATGTTTTTGCTACTTTTGCGTAAGTTCGATGTCTTGAGGTGTACCCAATCGTGGCTTGATTAAAGTAAATAATGCGTATGTTGCAAGATGCATGTGGGGCCGTCTACGGGTATGCTCCCCGGCAGTCCTGTACTTTTTTTTAACACAATCACTTCTTCACGCATAAATCATGGGTTAAATTACGTATTCTGGCTGGAAATGAAAGAAAGTTTGGCAGGCTCTTTCCTGCACACGCCAAAAATCGGCAGAGGATAGCTCATATACAGGAAAAGCAGGGCATGCATGACTGTTTTAGCATCATCGTTTTAGCTAAGCAGACAAGCAACATTTTCTCTTGGCCCTTCATTTTCCCTTCTTACATGTTTCGGCTAAATCAGCCTCCATAATTGCTATGGGCGTGCGAATTTTCAAATACAGCTCGGTAGGTATAGGCAATCAACCAGTTTTCTATTATAACGTGTGTTTGGTCGATACCGGCAAAAAATATAATGTTTTCTTACGAATAAATAAACAATATAAAAATCATATACAGCGAATAGCACACGCAACCCACCGTGTGAAATCAATATCTTCGGTCAAATAATTATGTCCTGATGCCACGTACATCAACTGAATTACCAGTCGCTGTTAGACAGTTACGCTAAGCATAATTTAACCGCTGTCATGATTAGCCGTGCAAGCTTCACGGATTAATGAAGCCCTGATGACACCTCCAATCAAACAAGCATCTACTCCAGGTACTGTTTACGAAGTTTGTTACTGATCCGGACGACGCCATTGAACGGTTGATGGGGTTATAGTACGCATGACGGATGGATACAGAGTACAGAAGCCAAATTGATACGTGACAGATTTGTAAAGATGATTAATGGTTTTTGACTTGTGAACCCTGCGACTTTGACGTTTCTGACGGAATCTGGAGAAACGGAGGGCGTCCTTGCGGTACGGTGGGCCTGGAGCTGGTATTTTACCGTGTTAATTATAGTATGCGCGGCTGACGCTGGCGCAGTCGCGTGCTGTCTGTACGATTCTCTAACTGGAGATAATACGTGCACCAATCAGGTTCATGCATGTACGTAGAAAGGTAGATTTTCAGGGTTAAAAAATAAAGCTCAGGACCTTTTCTTTTTGAACGGTAAAGTTGAGGAGTTAGTTTGGCCTGATGCGTAAAACAATAGTACACAAGTCAATACTAGTAAATTGTAAGTCATATTGGCCTCACTCAATTACCATCAAAGTCGGATTTCCTCCCTTGCGCTTGCGCCTAAAATCAGGTATGACGACCCTGTAAACTTTTTATACTGTTTTTTTTTATAAAACCACTTTTCAAACTGCTCGGGAGGAAAAACAAACGTACGAAAAAAACTCGGAGTCTTCCTACTCTATTTTGGAAGAAGGAAACTGAGACTTTGATGATGAAAGAGGCAATTAGCGCTTGTTTTTACCAAGTAAATTGACCATCTAACCCCGCTCTTGCATGGGCCTACACGTACGGGCCGGTCCACCACACCACCACGTTGTACTGCCGCGTCCGCCTCGCTATCGCAACCGTCCACGTCGAGCTGGGACCCCGTGTATTACAGCGCGCGTCTCCCGTTGTAATAGGCCGTTACGACGACCCTCCAACGTCACGCGACGACGCCACGCCTGTTTGCGACTTTTTTCTCGTCTGTTTAATTCGTTCCTCTACCAGAAAACAAGATACGCTCTCTTATCCCGCCACCGATTTTACAGCCCGCCGCAGCAGCAGAGTTATTGGCCCATGCCATGCGAGAGGGGTTCGTGCAACTGTATTGTTGTTGCCTAGCTAACCATGGCCGGCCAGCCATGCATGCCGTGCTTCTTCCTCCAGTAGCTCGTCTGGATCTTGGCAGGTACTACTATATGCAGTTGTGGACAGGAAGAAAAGAAAACGAGACACCCGTATCGTGCCAGATTAATGAGCAAGTAACTACGCTACAGCGGCGTGAAGGGTCGCTGCGTGCTCCATCTCCTGCAGTCCGGTGGCTGTGTCGACTGTGTGAGCTGAAGAGATGTGTGCCGCATTATGCATGCCTTCATCCGTGCAGGTGCCGCAAGGACGCGCGAGATGACGATCGTCGTTGCTTCACCGGACGGCGGACGGCGACGCATGCAGACATGCACGCGGCCGTGACACGGTTAGTCATCGGTTATCAGCGGCGGCGGTGCGGCGGGAAGACCGGCGCGCGCGCACACGTAGCGCGCGGCAAGCGAGCCGATCGATCTGGCAAGGGATGATATGGCCTGCTGGGGGTCGATCGATACGCGCCGGTCGGCGCTGATGCGTGCATGCACACGCGAGGCGCAAGCAGATTTTTAAAACCGAAACAATTTCCGGCCGGTACGTACAATATCTCCAAGATCGGGCTAGAGCTGACGCCAGGATCAACGCTGGAACAGTCACTCGCCGCTGCATCTCCAATGTCAAAAGCCGGAGCAGTCACACGAGCCGGTACAGATACATGGATAGATGGATGGGCGGCTGCAGGAGCATGCACGAGGGCGCCCTACCCATGCAGCCCATGACGGCGTGAGGGACGGCTACGATGTCAGCACGGCCCAGTTGTCGGTGCCCGCGCGCCCCACCTCGGCAACGGGGAAGGGTACGTGTCCGTTCGCCAGGGTCGCCCCTGCCGTCCGTGGCCTGCGCGCGGATACAGTTCTAGCCTCTCCATCCATCCATCCATCTACCCATGCACCCATCCATCCACCCACAGCAGCCCCCCCCCCCCCCCCCCCCTCCTCTGTTGTCCGCTTGTCCGGCTCATAAATTTTCCATATCTATCACCACCTCTATATCCTGGCCCCCGGCCCAGCCCCGGGCTCTAAAACGGCACCGCCTCCGTAACAAACACCGGGGTCTCAACAACAACTGATGTTCCCTTCGAGCTTCTCTTGCGTATAATACATGTACACAGGAGGAGTGGCCAGGCAGGTAGAGGAAGGGCGGGGCGTCTGAGCTTGCTTCTTTCTTCCTCCCTCCCTCGCTTTGGACCCTTTCCCAACTTTTTCACCATCCCATCCCCTCCCCTCTCCGCCGTGCCCTCCGGTCGGCCGGTCCCTCCCTTCCCCTACTTGTACCAGCTCTCTTTTCTTATTTCATCCTCTCCCTACAATTCCCACTCCCGCTTCCCTCTCTCCTCGCCCACCCCACACTCACTCGGTGTGTGGGAGAGAGAGGACGGAGACGCCGGGCTGCAAGGTTGGCCGTCTCAACCTGTGCTTGCCTACAATTCAGTACTACTACTAGGTACTCTTCTCCCCGGCCGGTTGCTACTAGTTGCCCTCCTTCCCTGTACAGTTCTACAAGTACGCGGCTGCCAGGGAGCCAGCCGGCCAGCCATACAAGTCCCTGCCTTGCTTTGGTGGCTGCCGCTACCCGCGGGCGGTCAGCTCTTCCGGGAACCGCCGCGGCGGTGGCAGGAGAATTATTGGTGGTGCTGCTCGCTGCCGCGGGGTCGCCCATGCAGCAGCAGCAGCAGCAGCAGGGAGGCGGGTCCCCGCCGCCGGACATGGGACCGTTCTCGCCGTCGGCAGCTTCCGGCGCCATGCCACTGAGCAGCAGGCCTCCGTCGTCGCAGCTGCAGCAGCTAAGGCCGAGCTACGAAGAATTGGCCGGCGTGCCGGGCGCATCCGGCGGCAACCGGTGGCCGCGGGAGGAGACGCTGGCGCTCATCAGGATCCGGTCGGAGATGGACGCCACCTTCCGCGACGCCACGCTCAAGGGCCCGCTGTGGGAGGACGTCTCCAGGTAACATGAGAGGGAAGGGGAGAAAGAGAGAGAGAGAGGAAAATCCAGCGAGCACAGAGGTACCGAGAGAGAGAGAAAATTCCAAACGCATTTGCGGCGCGGTTCAAGAAGCCTTGTCGCCTGCATAACTCTCCCGCCGCAGATGGAGTAGCGGCTAACGGTTTCGTGGAATTTTGCAGCCATCTCACATGAAATGATGACAAATTACGCTGCGTCGTCACTGCGCCCAATTCACTCTGAATTTTGTTTTTCCTCCCCACCCTGGCCTAACCAAATGCTTCTCGATTTCTGTGAGCTGGGTGGAGAGAGAGAGAGGAAGGAGGAGTAGGTGTAGGATGACGAGAATCCGGGGATCGTACCACGGTGGGAGTGCGAGCGCAGGCAGCTGCTGCAGGTTGCAGTCTGCCACTGTTTTTTGCTTTCATGGTTACAGTTTTTGGGAAGAGAAAGAAGGCAGCCTTCTCTCCCATCCCAATGCGGCCCTCCTCTTAATTTAGTTTCCTCCCTCGTCCTTCACTCGATTTCATTCTCCATCATCTTCACAGCTCCTCTGATCCCTAAAAAGACGAGATAGCCAGTGATTAACCAATTCCGTTCCGCTGCTGCAGACGTATCCTCTTCCTCTCTTCCCCTTCCCTTCCTCCACCGTCCCTTCTTCTCACTCTTCCCTGTTCTTCCAATTCTTCCCATCTCCTTGTCTCTTTCCTCCGGAGAGAGACACTGTGCGCACATCCGTGCACCTGATGTTTGATGCGTCTGCCTGTAAACGCTGCCACCATTTAATTCTCCCTCTCTGGTTATTTCAGTCTCTGGTTGCACGCAAGTGAGAGCTGACCGATAGCTTGTGTCCTTGTCACTGCTGTGTCTTTCAGGAAGCTTGCAGATTTGGGCTACAAGAGGAGCGCCAAGAAGTGCAAGGAGAAGTTTGAGAACGTCCACAAGTACTACAAGCGCACAAAAGAAGGCCGCGCCGGGAGGCAGGACGGCAAGAGCTACCGCTTCTTCTCCGAGCTAGAGGCGTTGCATGCCGCCGGCGCCGCCCAGCAGCCGCAACAGCTGCAGTTGCCGCCAGCAAGCAGCGCACCAAATCTGCACGCCTTGGCAGCACCGGTGTCCGCGCCACCGCTGATGAGTTCATTCCCTCCCCCAGCGGGGCCGATGCAACCGGTGCCCTTATCTTCGGCGGTACCGGCGCCAGCGCCCCTGGAGCTCCCCCCGCAGCAGCCCCTCAATCTTCAAGGCCTCAGCTTCTCGTCCATGTCCGACTCTGAGTCGGACGGCGAGTCCGAAGACGACGACGACATGACAGCGGAGACGGGCGGCAGCCAGGACCGGCTCGGCAAGCGGAAGCGCGGCGGCGGCGGCAGCAAAAGGATAATGTCTTTCTTCGAGGGGCTGATGCAGCAGGTCGTCGAGAGGCAGGAGGACATGCAGCGGCGGTTCCTGGAGACTATGGAAAAGCGGGAGGCGGAGCGCACGGCGCGGGAAGAGGCGTGGCGCAGGCAGGAAGTCGCCCGTCTCAACCGCGAGCAGGACCAGCTCGCTCAGGAGCGCGCAGCCGCTGCTTCCCGCGACGTCGCAATCATCGCCTTCCTCCAGCGCATCGGCGGCCACTCCGTCCAACCCCCTCCTGCCTTCGTCGTTCCAATGCCAGCACAGGTGCAAGTCCAGACGACCCCGCCCCCGCCAAAGCAGCCTCCGCGCCAGCTGCCGCCACCCCCGCCGCCGCACGCGACACCGCAGACGAAGCCAATCTCAGCCTCGCCGGTCCAGCAGCACCGGCCACAGCAACAGAACAAGGAAACGACCCACCATGACGTCACCAATACGCCGCACAATGCACCCCCGACGACCGGCTCCGGCGCGTCGCTCGAGCTGGTGCCCGTCTCGGAGCAGCACGTCGATTCCGGGCTAGGAGGAGAGGGCGGGGCGGCGGCGTCGTCGCGGTGGCCCAAGGCGGAAGTGCACGCGCTCATCCAGCTGCGCGTGGAGATGGACACGCGCTACCAGGAGACAGGTCCCAAGGGCCCGCTCTGGGAGGAGATGTCGGCCGGGATGCGGCGGCTGGGATACAACCGGAGCTCGAAGCGCTGCAAGGAGAAGTGGGAGAACATCAACAAGTACTACAAGAAGGTGAAGGAGAGCAACAAGAAGCGCCCCGAGGACTCCAAGACCTGCCCGTACTTCCACCAGCTCGAGGCCATCTACCGCAACAAGCAACTGACCGGCGGCGCAAGTGCCTCCGCGGCCAATGTCGTCGCCGCCGCAGCTCCGGCCTTCCCCGGTCAACTCAACCAGAGCAGCAGGCACGAGATGGAGGGGAAGAACATCAACGACGACAAGAGGAACAACGGAGGGTCAGGCGGAGAGACCTCGCCAGCGGCGACGGCCTCGCTCGACGCCGACAGCGGCACGAAGAAGGTAACGACACCGTGTGATCCAACGTGTTGATTTCTTCCGTTTGGCGTTTGCCGGGCAAGGTAGATGCAGAAAGCTGACCGGATTTGCGCTTGCTGTAAAGCCAGAGGACATCGTCAGGGAGCTGACCGAGCAGCCGCCCCGGGAGCTCACGACTGACGAGACAGACAGCGACGACATGGTCGACGAGTATACCGACGACGGCGAGGAAGGCGAGGACGACGGCAAAATGCAGTACAGGATAGAGTTCCAGAGGCCGAACGCAGGCGACACCAACAGCGCACCAGCACCGTCCACGACGACGGCACCCGCGGTGCCGGCCTCTGCTCCGACGACGACGAACACCTTCGCCGCCATGGTTCAATAGTACGTACTCCATATGCGTTCAAACCAAAAACCTGCAATCCTCAATGCGTCACCATAGACGTCGCCTCCTCGTCCTCTCCTCCGCCATGCACCATCAGTCCAAAACCACCACCACTCTTCCTGTTCATCCTGTAGTTCGCCATGCCAGTCCATTATTTATTTATTTGTTCGTGTAATAAGCCAAGAGCCCCTTTCATGCGGCCCCGGATCGGAGGACGCGGCTTGGGGTTGCGGCGGTAGAGCAAACGAGAGTCAGTCCTCCCTCGGTAACTTATTTATAGGTCATCGTCGATCGTATTAAACAAGAATTGTGTACATCGATGTAACAGTTCCTCATGTCTCTGTTTCTTTTATTTTTTTGTCTCTTCTCCTCCCCCCCCCCCCCCCCTTGGGCGGCGGAGGTATACAAGTTTGTATACAGGTATACAAAAAGTTTCATACAGTTCAATCAACTTGAGCAGCTTTGCTGATCAATGGTGTTTTTCCGTGGGGATTTTTCCTATTTAACAGTTGCTGTAAATGTTGTTACTTCCTCTGTTCGAATTATTTAACACTGTCTAGTTCAATTTTAAACTAACCAACATAAAAATTTGAAATTGAGAGAGTACTATTGCTATGTATATTGTGTGGTTACTCGAGCATTCTACCATTGCGAACCGTGCGTGATGCTAAGTGTAGAATAATACATTACAAAGCAACTACCCGATCGACACTCAAAATTTTGTACTGTTGCTAGTGTATTTTTAATAAAAAATGATCGATACGACATATTACAAGCAAAGTCTCTGACAATACATGTTTATCTCCATCGAGGAAAAAAAAGGTACTGGTAGGGCCCTTTTTGCCTCAAAAGTTTTTTTGCGGCGTTTTTTCTTACTTAAAAAAACAAAATTTTATGATTCTGGTGAACATATTTTTCCGATCAGAATGAAACTGTTGGCATTGCCGCTTATACGTGACAACACGTTTTGGGACTATTGCCATCATACAGGTACAGTACTTGTTACCTTCTGGTTCTTCGCCATACGTCTTGCACTGCTCCAAATACGACAGCGCGCTATTGTTATCGCCCATACAGCCTGAGATACATGCACACGGGACTTTTCCTCTCGACCAGGACAGCGAGGCAGGAAGTGACGTGCGTGTCGGCACGTGTCGCGCTGACTCATGTCCCCCCGTACCTGCAGGTAGGACAAGGTACATGGTAGGGGCCTTTCTGCAAACCTAATGTTTTGTTATCATGTCCATGGAACCAAGGCCGACTGAAATTAAAGCAGAAGCGGTGGCCATCACAGGATCAGTTAACCAGCATTGCTGATATGCTTGCCCCGTAGAAACAAGAAAAATCCTTAGTAGTTACTTATGCATTTACCTTGATATGGTACTGTTAGCTCCCCAATCGCACAAACAAATTTATTTTTGGAAGAGTTGGGAGAGTGGAGAGCAGGCTGAAGTGCGCACGAGACCATGAGCTGGTGGTCAGCTCACCTCGCCAATCAAGATCAAAATGGAAACGGCGAAGCACGAAAGAGGAAGATTCCTGACTGTGTAGGTAAGCCGCACAGCATGCATAATGCCTGTAACAACCAAGCAAACCAATCATCCAGAGCAGTTTTACCGCACCAGGCTGCAAACCAAATTAAGAGGCGAGCACTTGCGTGGACAGGCCGATGATTTAAAAGGGCAGCGCGGCGGTGGTGGCGACGCAAGGAGCAGTAGCACGGTGTTGGAAAAGCGAACAAACCGACGGGGGAACAGGGGAAGATGGGATGCTTGGGCGTGGGCGGGGCGGCGATTGGATCGGAAGCGAGCGAGAGGGAGGAGGGAATCATTAGCAGGTGGAAAGCGACGGTAAATTTGGTGGTAAGTGGGCAATAATGACGCGTCGGCGTAGCAAGGCGACATTAGACGTTCACACTGATCCGTGTTTATGCATGGCCTACCGCCTACTCTGTTGCTATATTGTATGCCCACATACCAATCAGTGCACTGCTTTTACCCATTTTCACCTTTTCTTTTGCTCACCTCGTATTAGCAGTAAAACTTGCGACTTTTACCGCCTGAGGAAACGCGTGGATCAGAGGTTAGTTTAGTTTTTGTTTGTCTACTCTATATATACAGAAGCAGTAGTAAAGTTTTCATTCTCAGGGACAGGAGTATAACACCGACACTGCGTCGACTGGCAGGATTACTGGTGCTGTCGATCGAGTTTTTTCTTTTCTTTTCTCTAGCTGCAGGATTCCAAAACGACCGGATGATGGGAGGGACAAGAAACAAAGTTACCGGTTGTTGGCGATGCTTTTTTGGATCAGCTCGTTCCCGGTTCTCGTCAATTATGTTGCGCACCAGTACGGTTTGTCTCCCACGCCCTCTTATAGGGACCATACAGGCGCCCCACAGATAACTCGATTTCAATTATGTTTGCCTCAATGTAGTTTCTTGCACATTTTAACGAGCATTTTTTTCCTGTCTAATAATTTCGCATGACCTCTGATCACCCCTCCTCAACGATCTCCTCTCTCGTGCTATTCCTAATAACCTAGTAGCTGCTTTAATTACCCCGGGCTATTTACTGTTCGTCTGCAGGGAAATGCGTACGTACTAGCTAGGATCGACAGCAGCTAGCTGGGACGGGACAGCGTTTACCCACCTAACCGGTACCCCTGCTGCTACGAGTAGAATCTTAGGCAGCTTTGGCAGACACACAAGCCACCTTTTTTTTTCGAAAACGCACACAAGCCACCTAACAATCGGTAGCCCAGCTAGTTGTCACATGCGCGCGCTAGCTCACGTCAGCTCGAGACCTCCACACATGACGATGCCACGCCACACCGCGCAGCCTCTCCAGCCTGTCCCATCCATCCGTCCGTCGTGCACCTCCTTCGCCAGTTATGAGCGCCGTGGCGTTGCGGTGGAAGTGGCCGAGCTAATCAGGCTCGCCCATGTGTGCCGGTTTGGATTCTACTTATCTCCTAACCTTCTGATCCATTTGATCATCATCGGTCACCCATTGATTGCCCCCTGTTCGTTCGGTAGAGGTAGTGTGGAGGGCATTCCATTAGCCAGCAAACTAATCCGCAGTAGACGAGGGACAAATATGGGGAAAGGTTAATTAGGTTTAGAGAGGCAAACAGGTGATGAAGTGTGAATGCGATCCGTATGACCCCCATGATCCGCTGCCGTCTGTCACTAGATAGTGGCGTCACGCACGCACGCACGGAACAGACCGGGAGAGGGGCAGACACACGCACAGTGCCTTACAACCCATGCTTCACTGATGACTTGGCAGCAACCGAAAGCGTCGCTTGCTTTCTTGCTTGCCTTGCCAGCCTCTCCTCCGTCATCCGTCCCGGCCCCAACCATAATTCCGGGGCGTGGTTAACCCTCGTCGCCAGCTCGCCGAGCGTTTGCGCGCTGCTGTGCGCAATAGGTTAGCACGGATGATGATGACGGGTGGCCGGGGCGTCGCGGCGCG
Source organism: Neostapfia colusana (assembly GCA_030760725.1). Lineage (NCBI taxonomy): Eukaryota > Viridiplantae > Streptophyta > Magnoliopsida > Poales > Poaceae > Neostapfia > Neostapfia colusana. Next base: position 3,795,406 of record JASWHV010000017.1, read on the forward strand.
GCGCTGCGTTTGCCGCCTTCATTCACGATTCACCCGCATCGATCCACCGATCACATGCGGATGCGGTTCCGCTCGCGTCCTCGGCGGGGCACGCGGGACGTCGCTTTCCCCCAGCTTGTCTATCTGTTTACCCCGGACGAAGTCAAATCCGTTCCGTGTGGTTGAGTTTTTCTCCCCTCAACCTGCTTAACCTGGAGCATGCACGAGATCGAGCAGTAGTTTGTCTGAGAATTTACTGCTGCAGAAAGACGTAGCACGTACGTGTAGGTGTAGCCTCTGAACGGTTGTTAACAACGACGATTCGGTGTACCGAGATGCGTAGTATATCGTATACTCATGTACAATGCCCCCGTTTACTTTAGGAGAGGGAACACAGGGAATCACCTCCGTGGCAAGTATCTTCCTTTAGTTGGCAAAAGAATTATGGCACCGCGCGACTCCGCTAGCGGCAACAACACATGATGAGGACAGCATTATATGAAGAAGGAAGATGTAACTTGCAAGTCTCGATTCAATTTCAATGGAGTGGGCCAACAGGAAGGAACCCAGATAAGCTAGCACTACTCGGCTGCTTGCTTAGTTTTATCTATGCTTCAACTTGCCTCTGACGATCGTTTCGGAACAAACAAATTGTGACCATCTGATCCGATCCGATCCATTTTTACGCACACCAGAACTGTGCCGTAGGTCCCACAAGGACAGGTCAGGTGGATAGCCACGGTGATAGCTCCGTCTTAGTTTAGCGCCAAAAGCTCGCTCTAATAAAATAAAAGCAGACGACTGTAAACATACGCAAACTCCATCACACCAGGCAGCACGAACGCTTTTACAAGTGGTGACATCACCGCCCCCTAGAATTTCACAGTTTGGAAGGGGAACTGGCACATGCCCGGTGGCGCCTCCCTTATCAGGAAATTTAATAATCCACGCCGCACGTCTCTTCAGATGCAGATAGGCTTCTGCTCTGGCTTTTGGCATCGTCTGATAAACTAATGACTCATGATCCGGGCTTAAGATCTGGATTTGCCCCTCTCGATCGCCATCTGAAAAACGAGAGGTGACGCTTTGATCCAAAGTCACCATCACATGCATTCAATTCATACGGAACCGAAATGCGAGCTGCTGTCACCGTGACAACAGATTAGATATCAAGGATGTGTTTAGTTAGAGGGATGAAGAGGTATGAGACTATGGCAAGATAGTATTAATATGTGTTAGTACATTAAAGTATCATTGATGATAAATTAAGATGTATAATTAGATTATGAATCTCGTCCTCACCCGTCTAACAGAAAAAAAACCCAGAAATGACTCCATCCATCCAATTAAGTATTACTTCCTCCATTCTGAAATATATTATAAAACAATGGAGTATGAAGAATGAGCTCAACTTGACGATGCTCAACAGAACGCAAAAGGGGTTGTAGCCGTACCTTTTTTCTCTGCCTTCCCACTGCTGCTTTACTCTCCTCCTTTTGGTAGGGCGTGAGCGGGCTGTGACATTGATGATGCAACCGTGCAATGATCCCCATCGATCCGCGGCGGCGGCAACTGGGATAACTCAACTTGGGAAAGTGGTGAGAAAACGGTTAAGAGGAGTGTTTGGGTGGAGCTATTTTTTTTCTAAAACTAGCACGGATCCCACAGCAGCCTGACTAATTCAATTATTTTTCTTAACCGTTGGGCCAAACCCGGCCCTATCCGGACCAAATCAGCCGAACCCGAGACGTGAGTATCAGATCGAATCCAGTCACTTCTTTCAGCGTCAGTCCGTCAGTGCATCCGCAACTGAGTTTTTTAAGGAGTTGCTGATTGAGATCGCTGGACTGAACAGCTCATGTCAAGAGATCGATCGATCCATGGTTTTATTCTCGAGCTGACAGATCTCACCGACCTGTTTCGCAATTTTCTTTGGACCTAGTACCTTTGTACAAGTACCTCCGCCTCGTGAAGAAATGTTACTCTGCAACATGCTCTGCCTTTAACCTTGTTCTAACTTTACTATAGTATATTTATTCTGTACTAGTACCTGGCAACTAGAGTGAGCTGGTCCCGTTGTGTTTGTCTGGCTCTGGTGTACGAAGGTTACCTGGACGCCACCAACCAACGACGAATCTGTTGGCGATAGATTCACACGTGACGGGTTAATCCTCTCTCTGGAGGTGTAAACTGAAAAGCAACACAACGCTTTCTGCATGTTCTTAAATCCTCTCTCTGGAGGTGACGGGTTAATTCGCTTTTGGAGGGGAACTGACGGCCCCTCGGCCCGTACAACATATGGGCTCTGTCAGCCCAAAAATTCATATGCCTGGCCCTGCTGCCCAAAATATATTAGGAAAAGGCCATCTAGTAGTCGAGCCATATGTCAGAGCCCATCTGGTTTTTCCTTTGCTTGGGCTGAATCAACTGCTATGGCCCATCTATTTCTTCTCAACAAAAGTATGGCCCATGTGATCACGAGTGGGCTCTCCAGTTCGTCCTCTTTTACAGGTTCAATCAGGGACTAAAAGGAGTCTGAATTCAGAATTGCAGGTGTTGGTCGAGAGACAGAGTGATTTCTGTGATGTTGCAAGTATAACTTTGTTATTTGACCTGTTGGTATTTTGTTCAAGGACCGTATTTGAGTAGCACGAGCCTAAATATTAAAACGTATATACATACGTCACTTCCATATTGTTCCAACCATCCACTCGAGCAATACAGAGACGTCGTTGAACGTACTAGCCGATATATGAATAAACTTTGCAATCACGTATATCTCCTTAAGGATTCGGATCCCTGATCAATCGCTAATCAGGATCCCTACTTAATCTGGCACGAAATACATCCATGTCTGCTTGCCGATGCCGACGTTACCCAGTGTTCCGTGCGAACGGTACGGACACTGACGTACCAGCTGATAAGCCTCTGAATTTGTAATCACGGGTTCCAATTAACAAAAGCTGTCGTAATAAAGCTGGTCCCTCTGTTAGGTGACGAACAAGTCGCTAGCTCTGCTGCAGTACTTGCACCGAGCACGCGGCATCCTAGCGGAAGTTTCCTGTTGCACCAACCTGATCGTGTCATCCGTTCGAGGCACATACTTGATTCAGACTCCCACAGTGTCTATGAAATGCGACACCGCGAGTTATCCATGGTCATCGCCGTGACTACATTTCTTGGTGGTGGTGGTAGGAGGGTTGCATGTTCTTTTTTTTTTATTTAGGAAACGTGGTTGCATGTTCTCTCGTGTGTGTTTTAGATGTAAGTCCTTTCATATTCCTTTCTTCTGCATTACTGCTCGTCTACGTTCAGTCAGTAATTATGCACTGAGAGAAAGTACTGGTTCTGAAGCAACAATGGACGTAACATTCTGGCACCTATGACGATTAATAACAGACTGAGAAACACGCGCAAGAACCAGCAACCAACACTTGACGGTCCCTATCCCGAATCCATCAGCGAAATAACATCAGTCGGGTTGGAGCTTGTGTTTGACGACCGGCGTGCGACGCCGACAGGAATCTCCCCCTGACGAACCTGTGCCCTGCTTGCTGGTTCGAGCACAGGAACATCTATCTAGAACCAACATAAAAAAGACGTTGATTCTGACCGGCATCAAATCTTTCAATTTAGCCGGGGAGGAGTGCACGTCTTGTTTCGAAGTCTCAACAAGTCGCGTGGCAACAACTTTGGTTGCCACGTTCAACTCACCTCGACATCGACTCTTGACCCGAGTAGAGAGAAGCTTTCTTTGCCCCCTGCTCTCCGGGCTCCCGGCACGAAGCTTCTGCCCTCAGATCTCCTGCCTCACCCACCGCGATCACCGCCGATACGCGTGCGTCGGCGTCGGCGTTGCCATGCCCGGAACGGACGGACGGTCTCCTCACCCACCTGATCGTCTCCACGACTCGCCACTAGTTTAATTCGCCATGGATAGGGTGCAACAACCAGCACTGTACGCGGATTGGATTCGGACCGCGGCCGCACGAGTGGCGCGCCATGCCGCGGGCTCCGTTAGGTGAGACTGACCACGAGAGCGTGCACCGGGGGCAGGTGCTCTTCTCGCCGCCGCGTTCGTCTTCATGGCCGTTGTGGTGGCCTCTGACCTCGTGCACCTCACGGTTTCCATGATCATCCTGCGCCGCGCACTGTAACGAACGGTGGCGTCCCTGGTGAGGACCGGCGATGATGCATGCGCGTCTCGGTGTGAGCGTGAAGCAAGTCGAGGAACTGTGCTAACGTGGACGGTACTGCACGGCGGGTGATTGCTCTCTGCTTTTCTCGTATGCTAGACCAGGGGTCCCGGGAACAGTGCGGGCGAATCTCACTGTGCCTTGCGGACAGCGCGCCGGTTGCTCATGTTGCACGCGTGTTCAGTTGAAGAGGCTCGTGAATGGGAGGGAGTACGGTTGCAGGTGGCGTTTGTCTGAAACTGTCGGTCAGATTGCAAATGCTGCGTTTAGGCTGCGCTCCCAGCTCGCCATTGACACTCATGGTGGAATCAGGTGAATTCATTCTTCGTTTTTAAAAAAAATTATGAATAGAAAAAATCTGTTTCTCAAACCCAAAACAGCTTCTCAACCAACCAAATACAAACCTCTCCTTATACTTACTATCTATTTAGCCGCAAATGCAATCGAACACCAAATTATTTCATCTAATCACGAATTTAGTTATCTTGCCAAATAATTTTTACAAACAAATTCTGATTCAATAGGAAGATCAGAAGAATCACTCCACCGTAAAATTAGAAGTGAGTTTAAAAGAATCAGGCTGTGTAGCTCTACCAAATGGACCTAGACGAGAGAAGCACTAGCTTGTTCGGAGCAGGAGCAGTTTGGAGCAAGAAAACTGTCGGTTTGCCCATCTCAGATTGTAGACGCACGTGTCAAGAAAACGTGAGTTCAATGCCACTAGCGGGCAACTTGCAAGCGGGAGCAGTTTCGAGCAAGTACGTAACGTAACAACATGTTATAGGAGTAGACTGGAATAAACAGACACCGAATCGCAACTAAAGACACCAAGTTGCAATCCCTCAACATTCTAAGTGGCACGATTTTAGAATGATCGTCGTTTAATAATCGGGACCGAGACCAAAGAGAGTGGTCAAGAGCACGTTGATGATCGACGCACACGGCATAGATTAACTAAAAAAATACAGAAAACTCTGGTCGATCCATGACATCATTCCACTGTCCCGTGGCTTTCTTTTTGCGCAATGATTAGCCGTGTGGCCCACTCCATTAGCTAACAAGAACATACAAAGAAAGAAGCCAGAGGCCATGGCCGCGATGGCATAAATATGCACAGGTGGGCATTTGACTTGTAGCATGCACGGAGCTAGTGAAGCCAGCCCAGCCATTTGCCATTCTTCTCTCCACTGCCCAACCTGTCCACAGCTTATCCTCTAAGGCAGGGCCAGAAACCCAGCAACCAAAGCTTCACAGAGGAGAGGATTAAAGGGAAACAGAGCTTGGTTTTCCTCCAGTTCGGGACAGTGCCCTGTCCAGTCGCAGCCACAGTTTTCTAAGCTCGCGTGCGGATCCCTGCGAACGCGCACACAATGTTCAGGGGGTGCGGCTTGTTCGCTTACGCCCACCGGGGCGGCGACGACCTCAGGAAGCGCGGGGAGATGGGCGCGGCGAGCTCGCGTGTCGCGCCGACCGAGGCCGAGCCGGTGGGATTGGAGTTATTGGAGGAGGACAGCACCGCCGCGGCGAGGCAGCTGACGTGGGCGGAGGTGGAGACGGCCACGGGCGGGTTCACGTCCCGGGTGATCGGCCACGGCGGGTTCAGCACGGTGTACCTCGCCTCGCTCCCTGCTTCCTCCGCCGGCAGCCGCCTCGGCGCCGTCAAGGTCCACTGCAGCAGCGAGCGCCTCCACCGCGCGTTCCGCCAGGAGCTCGACGTGCTGCTCTCCCTCCGCCACCCGCACATCGTCCGCCTCCTCGGCTACTGCGACGACGAGCAGGACGAAGAAGGCGCGCTGGTGTTCGAGTACGCGCCCAACGGAGACCTCCACAGGAAACTCCACGGCAGCGGCGGCGGCGACGTACTGCTGCCGTGGTCGCGGCGCGTGGCGATCGCATTCCAGCTGGCGACGGCGCTGGAGTACCTCCACGAGAGCCGACAGCCAGCGGTCGTCCACGGGGACATCAAGGCGTCCAACGTGCTCCTCGACGCCGACATGGACGCCAAGCTCTGCGACTTCGGGTTCGCGCACGTCGGCTTCTCGGCCACGGTGCGCGGCCGCCCGTCGGCGCGCTCCGTCATGGGGTCCCCGGGCTACGTGGACCCTCAGCTGCTCCGCTCCGGGGTCGCCACCAAGAAGAGCGACGTGTACAGCTTCGGCGTGCTGCTGCTCGAGCTCCTGACGGGGAAGGAGGCCTTCTGCAGCGAGACGGGGCAACGGCTCACGGCCGCGGTGGGACCCAAACTCAGCGAGGGTAAAGTGTCCGACGTGGTGGACCAGAGGCTGGGTGACAAGTACGACGGCGCGGAGGCGGCCGCCGTGGCGGAACTCGCCATGCTGTGCATCAGTGACAGCCCCGGTGTCAGGCCGTCCATGGCGAACGTGGTGTGCGTCCTCCAGGAGAAGACCTCCGTGCCGGCCTCCACCGTTGGATCCAAATCAGACCGCAAATTTTGAAGTCCTGAGTCATTCGGTGCAGATTGTAAATACTCATTGGTAGTAGGATATCGTGATAGAGTAGCTAGTGGAAGAAAGCATTGCGTTGTGAAGTAAAGGAGAACAAATTAAAGCATGTAGAACTGCTAGAAATTTTTGTCGAGCCAGGCGTGTTTATGTCAAGCCAATAATTGGTCTTGTAGCTGCAAATTTCCTAGGTTTATCTTGTACTAGGGGTGGATTTGTTTACAGGCATTATTTGCAAACGCTGCTGAAAGTCTAGAGAAGATTAATTAGCATCCAGCTTCGCCTCGTGATGACATTGTCAAAACATTAATCCCGTCCAACAAACGGCGGTTAAATAGGTGCTGTATGCTGGTACGCTAACTACACGCCGAAGCAGCATTAAGAAGACCAATTATTGGCGGGAAGGAATTGGTCTAAAATTATACTAGTATGTGTTGAGCTGCTAGCTTCACAAGGAAGGGCTCCAAAACATGAGTGCCACCACCAGAAAAGCTAGCGTTCTTGCCAATCAAAGCAGGATTCCTCTGTCACGTTTCCAGCTCTAATTTTAGATCGACCACATGCTCCTCCCACTGGAAACAGCGTAACGTGTGACCTGTTTGATCATTCATGCATCGTGCCTTGCGTTGCAACGCGGACTCAACAAAGTTAGTAAGTACTGGTAGAGATATAAAAATGCAGAAAGAAGTATGCTTTCACCAGAGTTTTGTCCATTCAGGTCACGAAACTTGCAAATTAATGGTGCATGGGTATATTCCAGTCTTAAAATGTCCAGCAGGTAGCCTGCTTGCCCATTTATCTTATGCATTCGTTGCTGCCCTGGTGAACATTTTGCAGTGATGGTTCACTTCTGCAGATGACCAGTTATATTTTTCTTTCGGCTGAAGAAAGGAAGACATTGATCTTCAACCGCTTCGCGTATTTCAGTTTCCATAGCACGAGAAAGGAGACCCAGCGGTAGGCGAGCACCACTCTCCAGACCTGACGATTCGAACTCGAAGACGATGTTTCTCGACCATTCAATCACGAAAAATGAAGCAAGTCGTAAGAAGGTATCGCACGACACGGTGCGGATTAGGTGTTCCGTATGACATCCCAACAACCAGTACACCCGTGACCAGGGAAACAAAACTTTGCGAGGAAAAAAAACGTGATGTATTTGTTCTCGTGGCCCAAACTCAGTCTACTGTCGTTGCTGCTGCCATCGCAGGTTCGCGGCGGTGCTTCTGACCGCCTGAGCAGAGAGGTCCGTACCTACGCTCGGCGAGGTCCACCGTTCCGTGATGATAGTTAGTTGTCACTTATGATGGCAACAAGCTCTTCCTTAGCTGTGCAAGTCATGTGACGCCAGCGAATCCTTGTGGACTGGTCATTCCTCGAGCAGCAAGGTTGCAGGCTTGCATATGCAGCCGCGTGCCTGGATCACCTGTGGAATGAATATGCTCCGAATTGGTGGGTTCTGAGTTGTTTATCGGTAACGAGCACTAGTAAGCTGTACAACAAAGCAACAGCTAGATCGGGTTCCCGTGAAACATTGCCCAGGTTTTTATTTACGAACGCGTCGCTAGTAAGATTAAGGGCGTGTTCCGTGCCACGGTATCAAATCCTCCCCTGGGCTCGGTTCAAACCAAGGTCTCGCTTCCGGCGGGCGAGCTTCGGCGACGAGCAAAAGGAGAGCACGCTTCCACTGGGCACTGGCCTCTACTTTCTATGTAAAAAAAGAAGAGAAAAAGGCATGTATGCGTGTGATGGGACCGAGCGGCGAGCGCGCACCGGAAGCGAGCAGTGTACAATAAACAACACGCGTCCCGCGTGTGGACATCCTCCGCCGATGCGTGTTCATCGTAGAACACGTTTTTGGAGCTGACAAAGCCGAAGATCGATTTTCAACACGGATATGTCAAAAAGGCGCGTTTCCTCCAACATACGTTCATACCGTCTTCTTTTTCGCTTTTGTTTTTTTTTACGATGAAAGGTGATTACGTCCCTGGAAAGTAAATAGATTTCACGCAGACTCCTCTTCTGCCCGATCCGTTTTGTACGTGCGCCACCGACGGCGCTCAATCGGCGCAGGCGTCGTGTGGTGTGAGCTTTCGATCCGGACACGAAGAGGGACCGCGCGATTATTTTGGCCCGCACCGCAACCGCCCGGGCCCGGCGGTGCTGTACGCTACGCGGGCTAGCGCCGCGCCGCACCCCACCGAACGTCGGGCAACCGTGTCGCGCCATCGTAGCGTCCGGGTCGCCCGCTTCTTGTACGTATTGGGCTTTCGTCTGCCTTGACGATACGGAACGTGTCCCCAGCCCAAGCCCAAGGGCTAACGTTCACGGTGGATTCTATTAAGCCATATTGTCCCAACGCCCATTTAAACTGTACTGGCAATCAAGGCACCGTGCTTCATTTTCTATCCACTGCATCTCGACAAACCGAGTTCGCTTATCCACTATTCGCTGTGAATCCAGCAAGATCGTTCAGGTATGTGTTAATGTCACGACCGGCATTTTAATGATTCTGTCAGTACTTAACGTGGAACGTGAATCATTGGTGCATGAGAGCACGTGTCCTGTACTGTAAGTTATTTTGTATTGCTCTGGCCACTATTGTAAAACGTTCTGGCCACTATTAGACAAACGTTCTGCTCACTGATTGATCTAGGCTGCGCATGAGCGGCAAACCGCTGCGCCACGCCGGTAAACATCACCAGTTCCCCGATCCAGTGCGGGTCGCCGTTTTTCTTCCTGCGAGGAGGTACCGGTACACTTCAGTTTTCGTCCAGCGCACCACGCTGAATAGGGGTGGTAATTGGGCTTGCCCCACAGCCCCGATACTTATTAAATATTAATTCAGAAATAAATATAATTTAGTCTGATCCTAATACGATTTAGTCCTTGACATTATTAATTTATTTTTTAGCCGCTTTATCAGCCCTAGCTATACAGCACTGGTTACTCCGGTAAGCCCAAGTGACCTGTGTACTCGTCACAGTTATTGTCAACCGCTAGCATCCAGACTGATCCGGGGTTGAATGTGCACACTAGTAAGTTCTAACTTCTAAATTCAACTTTTATATTCACCTCTAAAAGTTTCTCTTTTAGTTTTTTTATATTCGTTAGACTATAAATCTAACTTTATATTAACTATCATCTATTCTATATTATTTTATTAACATATTTTCCTCACACTTATAAATTTTAGTGACATATATATAAATAATTATAATGTTTAAATGATACATTAAAAAATATTGTAAAAAAATTTATAAATGTCTTCATTTTCTTTTTTCCTCTCTTCCATGCTTTTTTACAAATCTTGTTCTCTCTCTTTCTTTCCCTCTCCCCTCCTTTTTTTTGTCTTTCCTTCCTTTTCACCCCCTTTCTTTTTTTCTCTCTCTTTATTTTCTGGTTTACGATGCCGTCCATGGATCACGAACAGTTTACTTGCCGGTATACTGTAGCAAACTGAAGTGTGGGGGCCCTTGTACAGGTCGTTACAGGTCGCTCTCTACAGTACAAAAACGTATTGAACAGTGTGGACAGCCTCAGAAGACGATGCCGCGCGGCAGAAGAGGAGTTGCACCAGGCATACCGCCCCACGAGCACGCCTTTATCCCATGCCCGCACTGACGCATCGGGCCATCTCATTGCCGACGACCGATCAGCTAGAGGCCATGCTGAGCGCGCTGCAATTGCCCATCGTCGTGACAAATTCTGAGCTTGGAAACCAACCGCTGGCTATGAACAGTACTACTGTAGCTAGCATGAAAGATCTCGGTTGATGCAGGCGGGCAATGCCAAGCCAGCGCGCAGGCCCAGCGCGTGGAATATCTCAGTTGAAGGGGGACTCGTCTCCAGTTGATGCAGCGCGAGGGTCAGTAATAATTCAGAGCCAGCTCGGTCGTCGTACGGAGCTGTACATGCACCCAGGAGGCCCGGCACATGGAGATGCATTCTTGTAGCTACTGTGGTACTGTCCATGGTAAAAGAGAGGCCACCGACAGACGATCCTCAAACAAAAAGGAAGATCAATGCATGGCAGTGATATTGTATGTGTCTGCATTCTACTGAAACGCTCCTACGTCTGCATACCGATCAAACTGGAAAGCCAGCTCCGGTTACCACATTTCATGACGTTAACAAACGGTAATTTCAGTAAAGTACCGTACCTCGGTGTACATGCCTCACATTGAAGCCTGTCCTGTCAGCGCGGCGCGCCAGTTGCAATAAATACGTCACCAAGACCAAAAGCATTCTGGTGCGCTACTCCAGGTCCAGTCATAGCGGCGCTTGAGAGTGAGCTCGAGCAGAGCTAGCGTGCTGAGCAGAGCTGCTAGAGGAGCAAAGCAAGGGCCAGCGCGATGGCCGTGGCCGGGCTGGGCGAGACGGTGAGCGGGCTGAGGCAGGCGTACGAGAGCGGCCGGACCCGGAGCCTGGCATGGCGGCAGGCCCAGCTGAGGGGCCTCCTCCGGCTGCTCAAGGAGCAGGAGGCGGCGGCGTTCGAGGCGCTCCACGAGGACCTCGGCAAGCACCGTGCCGAGGCCTACAGGGACGAGGTTTGCCTCGCTCTCGCATCGCGACCCCGCCACTCGTCGATCGTTTTTCGCCACCTTCATTTTCTGGTTGGATCTCTGCACGTCCGAGCTGATCTCCGTTGCGTTTTGCTTCTTTTGGTTCGATTCCTCAGGTCGGGCTGCTGATCAAGTCCGCCAACGAAGCGCTTCGGCAGCTCGGCAAATGGATGACTCCGGAGAAGGTAGCCGCGAGCGAAAATGCTTAGCTTACCGTTCCAACGAGCTGGCCAGTTTTTTTTTCTTTTCTTTTGTGACGCCTCCGTGGTGTGCTCGTGTTTCGGTGGTGCTTGCGCAGGTGTGGGTTCCGCTGGTGGCGTTCCCGGCGACCGGGCAGATCGTGCCGGAGCCGCTCGGGGTCATCCTAATCTTCTCCTGCTGGAACATCCCGTTGGGTACCATACCAAGCCTCTCCCTCGCCCCTTCTCTCTCTCTCTCTCCGCGGCCCCTTGATTTTCAGAGTTTTGCTTCTAGACGTCAGCACTGCATTTATTTGCCACAGTAACACCGTACCTGTCTGTAGAGTAGACTGTACTAGTTACCAGGTCTGTGCTCCAGCTAGTGGCTTCCTCTGCTCTGCATGCGCTGTCTGCTTTGTTTCAGCTAATACGAGTAGTACTAGGCTTGATAGGATCAATATTCAAGGACTAGGATAAGTCACTTTCACACCGGTCGTGTTGATGGAGACTAACCACATGGCCGGCGTTAATCTCCGTTCTTTCGTTTTCCTCGAGTCGCATACCGTGCACGTAACGTGACTCTGTCATATGCTCTCACCTCTCTCCTATATAGCGGTTGGACCACCATCCGACTAATCAGTTAAGATGCGAGGAGGGACGTGTGATTCATCAGTCTGCTCTGACGGGAGCGATCTCGTGATATTCTTCGCTTTCATCGCGTTTACAGTGTACTACCTTACGGTACAACCCGGAAGCTACCAAAATTAATGTTGTGATGAGACTATTAGACGGAGGCTTTGTTGTTGTTGTTAAGACCATTAGGCGGTTCGTTGTATCTCTATATCAGATCTTAAAAAAATATTCTTAGTCTTTTACAGTCAATTATAAAAGATTTCTAACTTTACAGTTTAATTCTCTGCACTCGTTCACCTCTAAATAAGATCTCTATATCAACTATTACCTATTTTATTTAGATAATATAATTATATCGTATTTTATAATATTTTATATAACTACTTATATAAATAATATTATATCTAAAACTTATAAAAATCACCAAAATAATTTTCACTCTCTTTTCTTCTTTTTTTCTCCTTTCCCTCTTTTCTTTCTTTTTTTTCCTTTCTTTTTTCCCTTTTTTCTTCTCTTCTTTCTTTTTCCCTCTCTTGGCGCTACAGAGGGTCTTTAGATGTAGCGGCTGCCTGTACCAGCCGCTATCATCCAGGCCCGTTATGCGCGGCCGCTGCAGGCGCCCGCTAATACTCCCACCGGCATATTAGCAGTCCCGGACGGTTTAGCGGGCTGCACTGCGAGCAGCCTTAGACGGACACTGAACCTTAGCAAGCAAATGTTCCTAGGACATGATTTTCAGTTGATCAAAAATTTTTAACCTTTATTCATGGTATGCCATCTGTCCAACGCATATGGAATGATAAAGATGCTACTCGTTTTTGAATTATTTGACCCCGTAAAAATGGGAGGGAGTATTTTCTAGGATGACATAATATTGGAACACATTAGCACCAGAAAGCTACAGAAGAAAGTGTTAGACTGTGTGTATTGTGTATGTCAAAGGGTAGGATGGTCATTAACTAGGACGACTTCTAAACCCTAGCTTGTACCCTATATAGAATGAATAGATCGTAAATTTTGAAATGTAGTAGACGACCCACCAAGAGCCAGCCTCGAACCTGCCCCTAATTGGAGCTCTTCTTATCTATTTCTATATATGTAACCCCTTGGCATTATCAATGAATTGATTCCAGTTTTATTTTCTTCTAACATGGTATTAGGATCAGAGGTCTCGAGTTCGAATCCTCACGGGCGCGATTTATTAAAATAAATTGCAGCCGACTTCTATTTCATGTTTGCGTGCCAAGAGAGTCTGCACGTGAGGGTGAGTGTTGAAATATAAGTGAATTGCCTAGCTTCCCTTTAAGCTTTTGAAGTCAACCTGCAGATTAGGGTTTCTTGGTCCTCCTCTCCCGCAGTGCTCTCTCTCTCTCCTCTCTCTCTCTCTATCACCACCAGCCTCCGCCGCCTCCTCCATGTAGCAGGCGCCGCCACCCTGCCAGTGCGCTATCACCACCCGCCCCGCGCCTCCTCTGGCCGCCCTCTGGACCCCGCCGCCGCTGCCCACATGCTGCACCTCGGCCAGCTCCACCCTGCCAGTGCGCCGCCGCCGCCACCGGCTCCGTGCCTCCCCTAGATCCACCGCCGGCATCCCCAGCCCCGGCGCGGCCGAATCTGCCGTCGCCTTACCAGGCGCTGGCTTCCCCGGACAAAGCACGGCCGGATCCGCCGCCCCCCTCCAATAGAAAGTACATCGGTTACAGTAACGACCAGCGAGTGCCGTCACATACCGGATCTAGGATAAGGGACGACGAACTTCAAAGCCACAGTGTGCATGGGCCTTCTGTGCGATTGTGAGTTGATTCCTGTCAATCGATCCCGTCGAGAGGGGGACACTGCAGTATCAATGCGGTAGCATCAGACACCGGTTCACCCACATGCTTCAATGCATGCAGAGCTCGCTGAGCTGCCAGTTCTATCGGTGCGTGCCTGGCGCGGCGGACCACGCGCAAAGCTGCACTGCTGCCGCTGCACCTGCATTTGTACGCAGCGGATTTACCGCCAGATAGGCAACGGACCGGAGTGCCTTCCGGTGAAACTCATCCCCTGCCAAAACTAAAACTGCTCTCCTTCCAGTTACCCTGCGCTTGTTTTACGTGTATGTACGCAGTCGTAAATTGTTCAGGTACTGCACTGCAGGTCGATTTTTGATTTGTCTCGCTCAGATTGCTACTCTGAAAGTGCCAGTGCTGCACCTATGAGGATCATGCAGTGTACGTACACAGCCATGTGCGTGGATTAACTGAATATACTACACGCAGGTCTATCGCTGGAGCCGCTGATCGGGGCCATCGCGGCCGGGAACGCCGTGGCGCTGAAGCCGTCGGAGCTCTCGCCGTGCACGGCCAAGTTCCTCAGCGACAACGTCGGGAGGTACCTGGACGCCGCGGCCGTCAAGGTCGTCCAGGGCGGCCCGGAGGTCGGGGAGCAGCTCATGGAGCACCGGTGGGACAAGGTCCTCTTCACCGGTAGGCAGCGCTCGCCGTGCCATCCAATCCACCTCATGAGTTCAAATTCAAACAACGTTTGCCGAAGCCAGTGTTGTTTCCTTTGGCTGCTCATACAGGGAGCCCGCGCGTCGGGCGCGTCGTGATGGCCGCGGCGTCGAGGCACCTGACGCCCGTGGCGCTGGAGCTGGGCGGCAAGTGCCCCTGCATCTTCGACATGATGGACAGCGCGCGGGAGCTGCAGATCGCGGTGAACCGCATCATCGGGGCCAAGTGGTCGTCCTGCGCCGGCCAGGCCTGCCTCGCCATCGACTACGTGCTCGTCGAGGAGCGCTTCCTGCCCGTCCTGGTAAGGCCCCCTGCCCTTGAATCATTCTTGCGTCGACCACGTACGCGTCCATGCCTAAACAAATGAATCGCCGTCGCATCTGACGAGCTTTATTTAATTTCCCTAAAGCTCAAGGTGCTCAAGTCGACGCTGAAGAGGTTCTTCTCCGACACGGACCACATGGCACGCATAGTGAACGCGCGCCACTTCGAGAGGCTGTGCAACCTTCTGAAAGACAAGGCGGTGGCGCCGTGCGTCCTGCACGGCGGCTCCATGGACGCCAAGAACCGGTGAGTTCTCAGCATTTAGTAGTATTTCTCAGCTGCCCTAGCTTCTTGTCATCTTGCGTGTGGACAACAAACTGACAGCTATCTCCTGATGAAATGGGCTCAGGTACATCGAGCCCACGATACTGCTGAACCCACCGCTCGACTCCGCGATCATGACGGAGGAGATATTTGGGCCCCTGCTCCCGATCATCACGGTACGTGAACACGCTGTCGCAGGCCGCGTATTCGTCCCCGGTGAACTGAACCGCAACCGCTGCTTCATTCTCGCGTTATAACAGTTGAAGAAGATCGAGGACAGCATCGCCTTCGTGCGAGCCATGCCGAAGCCGCTCGCCATCTACGCGTTCACCGGCGACGCCGCGCTGCGGCGCCGGATCGTGGAGGAGACGTCGTCGGGGAGCGTCACCTTCAACGACGCACTAGTGCAAGTACGGAGACCGTGACACTACCGCACTTCTCTTGCTACGCGAACGAAAAAAAAACCATGGCTGATGTTTCGTTTACAGTACGCGATCGACGCGCTGCCGTTCGGCGGCGTGGGGCAGAGCGGATTCGGGCAGTACCACGGCAAGTACTCGTTCGAGATGTTCAGCCACAAGAAGGCGGTCATGAAGCGAGGCTACCTCATCGAGCTGACGCTGAGGTACCCGCCATGGAACGAGCGCAAGGTCGCACTGATGCGGCACCTCTATCGCTTCGACTACTTCGGGTTCGTCCTCAGTTTCCTTGGGCTCAGCAGATGAGCTCGAACATTCGTCATGGCTTCTCCAATTCAAAGTGAACGGACTTGATCCAATAAAATGTTGGTGAATGAACGAACATGTGAATAAACAGTATGCGGTTGTTGTGAAGAGCAAGTGTCATATTGCACTTCTTTTTACTCTCTATTTAATTCAAATTAAACTAGAATTTTATCTTAAACGTCATTTATAGTATGTAACCAGTACAATGAGCTCGATGTGTGGCACGGCATAAAAATATGAACGTAGGCGTAAAATGGTTCTGAATGTTTCTTGATAATGAATCAACATTGTACAACAATCAGGTGCTTGTTTCCAAAATAACATGAGGACACCCGTGTTGTTTGTCTTGTCGCAGCCTGGGCTAATTCTATGTACAAGTAAGATAGCTATATCCCAGAAACTGCTATATTTACATCAAAACTACAGCAGTCATGGCTTCCCTATATCAGTTGTTTGTCAATAGATCCCTACTGGAGATAAGCACGGAAAATTTCAAAAACAAAAAACCCTTGGAATTCACAAGGCAACCTGCATGCGCACAAAAAGAGAACATAAATGAGTAAATGCCACGAATTAATCCATTAAGATCCAAATTCAGCATGGAGAAAGCAATCACTGGAGATTTTCTATAGGTGAGATTTTTTGTGCAGAATTTCAACTGGAGATTTGTAAGGCACTAAGGCAGCAATCACTAAAATATGTGTTGATATGTAGGAATGAAGTTAAGAGCCTACCATTTAACTAATGGCGTACTGCTGGCGAGCTCCTGAGACCTCTGCATATACTGACAACTGAAAATGGGTTTCGGAGGATTGGAGTACGGTGCTTCTTGTAACATAGTCTAGTTTCACGAATCTAGAACTTTGGGATAGCAATAGTCTCATGCAATGCCTCATTTGCAAGCCGCACTTGCTTTTTCCTTCTCTTTTTCCAGTTTCTTTTTCTCAGCCTCCGCATTTCGAGCATTCTCATCACGCGATTTTTTGAACATATTCACAAAAATAACCAAAATTGATGTCACTGGAAATAAAATAGCAATAAACGGTCAGATGAACATCTTAACTACACACAACAGCGAAAAAAATAAATGTGTCGATCAGGGGAAGCATGATGGATAAATGAGTAACAGAAATTAAAAGGCACAGGCAGCCAGATCAATTTCAAGTTGCTAGGCAATTGTCAGTAATTGCCTAATCGCATGCTGCAACTTTGATAAGTTACAGTTTGGACTCACTGGGTTTTTTTATCTGACTCCCATCACTACATGTTCAGACAGGATCACATGAATAATATACATGTGTGTAGACAAAAGAAAGATAAGCTAACGAATAGTTAAATATTGAAATACCACAAAGGCTACAACATACCCTGCTCGAATGGGCAGCGTGCAGGATCCTCACCAAAATACTGAGCTAGGGAATCAGCATTTCTTCCCTGCAAGATCAAACTATGAAGATCCATAGCGAAAACAAGAAAAAAATGGGGAAAGTATGTTACAGCATGGACTTACCACTTCAGCATACAAGGAAATGAGGGACCTAACCTCAGCTTCCGCTGCATCAAGAAAGCTTTTCAATGCCTGTAAAAGTATCCAATCTCAGTTCAATTATATATATAAAAAATCATTGTTGTTGCTGATAATACATGCTGTCTGTAAAGTTGATTAAGAATGCTGATATTATACGCATGCACTTTTGCAGCTACAAAATTATATATCAGAAAGAAACACACACACACAAACAACTGCTTGTATTTGACCACTGCTGGAGGGGTGGGAATCAGGGGCCACTCACAAGGTTTTGAGTCCCCCTGGGATGTTCAAGTGAATGCACATTCAAAGATCTTTGTACAAGTCATCTGGCAAGCAAAAAAGAAATTTCTTACCTTACGAAAGCCAATAGAAATTGCACCATCGTTTTCTGAAGCAGCTAGTTCCTGCTCCACCTTCTCAAGACCTTTGTTTATTGCCTGCATTTCTTCTGCGAGCAACTTCAATTGGATCTGTGGGAATTCAAAAATTCAGTTGTTCTGCAACATAATTGATGAGTAGCAAAGCTCGTATTTATACAGAAGTGTCAATTGCAAGACCTTAGAGGCCGCTTCCAAATGAATTAGGTCTTTGTCAAAATCAAGAAGTTCAGGCATTTTCTCAGCAAGAAGCTGCACGTCATGAAATGATAGTTAGCATGTAAACAAACCAAGGGTTACATACTCAGGGGCACAATGCAGCCGAATGAACTCTCCGTGCACAGAGCTATTATTCATAACTGGCAGGGTATGATGCAGAATAGACGAGTAAAAAAAGGGTGTACCCAGTGCTCAAAGTTCCCAGTTTCCCACACATTATGGGGGTTTGGAGAAAGGAATTTCAAGGTAGCCTTCTCCTTGCTTATTCGGAGGCTGATTCAAACCCAGGACCTCCAGGACACAACCGCTAACCATTTAAGGCAGTGACAAATTAATAGTGTGACAATTGACCTATGGAGTATCATGGCATTGTTATCTTATCTGTATCAAAGACTCAAAGTTTCTCGATTCTAGAGACAACACAGGTTACACACTCTCGAGTCTGTTGGGGAGATCTACCGAAGGGCCATGACTAGGCCTAGTAGCAGGCTAAAAAAATTGTACTAGATTAGCCAAGGGCTGAACTGAGAAAGGGTTGGGTTGAATTCATATTCATTTTTAGCCTAAAATAGTTTAAGGGACAATTAGGATCCTGAATGGGCCGGTGGGCCAAGATCCATTACCAGGCCTACCCACGACTGTGACAAGTGAAAAGACTCAAGCAAAGGGTAGCAAAGGACGGAAGGACATGAGCAAAACTTAATGGGAACAAAAGGGTACGAGCAAAGGACTGAGAAGGGCGGTGAAGGGTTACGGGACCACAACAGCCGATCATGCAGTACACAAGACCTTTGTTCACCTCTACGAGGGCTCACCACAACCAGCAAGGGATTGCTAGTCATTAGGGACAACCTTGTAATCTTCTCCGTAAAGGCAAAACTGTAACTACATGTACAAACTGACTATTGGTCTCCCCTATAAATAGGGAGCAAGAGCCACTGTAACAGATTATGGTTTTTGGAATTAAATAGTGATTCGTTGTCATTGTTCCATTTCCAATTACCCTTCTCTTGAGTTGAGGGCTTAGTCCCCAAGAGTCAAAGGTCCTTATAAATATTCATGAGGAATATGTGAGGTTCAGTATTAGCATGAAATCAGCCTGCAGAGGAGCCACTGCTAACCGGATTATAATCTTATGTGGTTCGTTCTACTATACAACAGAAGAGGCTCACTGACATCCTGAGCACTCATGCTCGCAAAAACATTTTTGATATTTTACATGTGCTTGCCATTTGTGGTCCCTTGGGCTTTGCTTTGTCTTTCATGAGCTTATCAATATATAACTTGCAAGTGGACATCATACTGTTGTTTTAATACCCACATACATCATCCATTTTTGTTACTGACAATTTTATTTTATAATCATCTTTCATTTATTTTTTTATTCATATATTTATGTTCCAAATGTCATTTAACAAAGTGATACTTCATATCTTTGCCAAGGTTCTACAAGGCGCTAGGTGCTAGGCGGGCGGTGACCCTCCGCCTAGAGCCTAAGCGTTTCTAGGCGGCGCCTAGGCGTTGTGTACTGTAGCAGGGGTGTTTTATAATTTTCTTTAAAATATAGTAGTATGCACATATTTCTGCTGTGTTGGTTAATTTTGTACATACCACTTTATTTTCTCTCCCTTTTCTTATTTCCAATTGTCACATGGGCCAGCCCACTAGGCGGGTGGTTTCATTTCAGCCTGCCCTCAACTCCTGCGGTTCCATTTCAGCCCGCCCCCCCAACAGCCTGCTAGGGCTTCGGTGATAACCGGTCCACTCCCCACCCCCCGCCGATCTCCCCTCGCGCTGTGCTGACACCCAGCTATTTCAGCACTGTGGGGTGGGCAATGATTTGTAAAAATTGTGTTGATGATTAGGAATGGCCATACAGGTTTGTGCTCTTTTACTTTGTACCTTTTGTTACCAATAAAATTTGAGCAGTAGGATGCTCTCTTACTGTATGGGCAGCCTGGTGCATTTAGCTCCCCGGCGAAGGGTCCGACCTATTTGAGTCTTTTGTACGCAGCCTTTCCCTGCATTCCTACAAGAGGCTGTTTCCAGGACTCGAACCCGTGACCTCATGGTCACAAGGCAACAGCTTTACCGCTGCGCCAAGGCCCCCCTTCCAACTCTCTTACTGTATATACTGAAAAAATTTATTAATTTTTTTATTATTCAGAGGTATTATTTTCTAGAAAAGTTGAGCAGTAGTAGCCTCTTTTGCTTTGTATCTTTCCGCATATCAAATTGTACATATTATTTTATTATTGAGACAAGGTCACTGAAGTTACTGCACATATGACATTCTAAGTTTCTAACCAGCTTTGGTTGTGCTGTATGTAACATATTTTTGGCAGTAATGATCAATGAGGCATGTAGCATGTGACACAGCACATCTATAACAGATTTCAATGGAAAGTTCTTACCTTGCATAAATAATGCATCAGTGTCATTTTATTGTTTCTAGCTCGAGTATCCGACAGTTTAAGAAGGCTGTCTAGTCTGAAGCCAACAGCAGATCCTGCACGACAAATCAATAGACCAGGGGATTAGGAAAATTGAAAAACTATCAAAGGAAAGACTTCTCTACAGTTATTTGATGGGAACTTGCTTTCCATGCTTCACCCCATTCAGTGCAATATAAACAAATTTCAATGCACTAAAAAGGGTGAATGGTTCAAATTCACTCTTGATTTTGTGCTTTGAGTTTTTATGCAACTCAAGGGGTGGAGCACAGAAGCATCTTCCTTAGGTACCTCGTGCTGTCCCTTGATTCAGTGCATTCCCTAATGTAAGAATGGTCTGCATTATCTGCCGTAATTTCAGGGACTCTTTGACCTGCATAAATTCAGCAATTGAATGGGTAAAAATATGGGAATAGCATGTCTTAAATGATAACAGGATATCACAATACCTCCTTTGTCGCATCATTTATGGTTGTTAGGTTAGTTCTTAGCTCATCAACCTGTAAAACATTGGTTATCTCAATCACAGAATGCAAAACTATGAGGAAGACATGATTGTCGGGGAAAGGGTTCTAACCTGTGTTGAGAAAGTTATTCTAAAAGCAAAAACTCTTAGCTTGGCCTCAACACGTGGAACTTTCATTAGCTCCAGGAAGAACTGCAGTATAGTTTACAACTTATATCAATAAACTAAAGCAGGCAATGTATATGCAACCAAGACACTAAACTTGCCTGTTCGCATTTCCCAAGCATTTCTTTGTTTCCATTATAACCCTGAGCTCCGAGAAAAAAGAAAACATTTAAAATAAAATAACATTATGTATCAAATAGAAAAATACTGATACACATCATAAGGTGCAAAAAAAGAGCATTGGGAATGGTAACCTTCAACATTTCAATCTCTTCCTTTGTAGGGCAAAACTTAATTAGATTTTCAACTTGGTCATTATCAAGAACAGAAGTATCCAAAGCCAAAATTGCATTCTGCCAGGCACAATCAATCATAAAAGAAAATCATGTGAGTACAAAACAAGGCAGCAGGCCAACAAAGATTTGTTGCAGGTACCAATCTAAAATGATATATTATACCATTGGTATGATAAATTATCTAGGAAATAAAAAACATGGATATAGAAATATAATACGGTTCAGAAATAAAGTTCACAAATGGTGACCACATGTGCTATTAGCCTAATATTAGCAAAGAGAGACAGACAATAGACTTTGTAGCCAAACAACCTGATATGACTACAAATGAAAAACAAAGAAAGCTGCAAGTATTTCGTAGCGTTCGTATATCAGGAAATCACAAATTCATCATGCTACATCAGTAGTCAATAATGCAATGGCCTACAGCCTACTCTATCTCATGGATTCATGATATGTACAGAATGCAAGATGCGGCATTGGTATAGTACGAAATGAATTGATTGTGTTAAATTTAAACTGGAAAAGGGAAGTAGAGAAGTCTCTGAAGGTGGCATGTCATAACAGAAAACTAGAGTGCCCACTTTCCTTCTTACAGAATACAAACTGGTTGAACCAGAAAATAAACTCACAATCATATCAGGTAGTGGCATTTTAATTTTAGTAAGCATTATCTCACAATTATTTGCTCGTCGCATGTCAACCTGAAATGAAATTAACAAACAACAAGTCTGTTATCTTACAGTGGAATATTAACTCACATACCAAAGTGAAAGAAAACTGAAAATAATTGGAATCATGGCATATACAACCACCAGTCACAAAAAGTTATGTTCCGGTACAAATAAAAATATAAAATAAACTTTAACTATGAGCATAAATACAACAACAACAAAACCTTTGTCCCAAGCACATTGGGGTAGGCTAACTATGAGCATAAATGATAAGTATAAATTCCCTACAGGCTACAACTATAAATATTATTTGGTATTGAACATACATTTGAAATTATACCGTTTTTTTATAAATGAGTATAGTGTTCTCTTTTTATCTGAAGGAGATTTATGGTAACCAGATACCAAATAAAAAATATGCATTAAGAGTGCAGGGATTGGAATAAAATTGCACTATACTTACATCACTAATGATCCTAATTCCTAAATCATGTACTTATGTGTGCCTATCATTAAATGCCACTAATAGACCTCAACTAGGCTAGTCTCGATTAGATAAGTGCATATATGTAGATACATATAAATAGGCTAGCCTCAATGAGAAAATCTTGTGCTTCAGGATGCAAACAATATCAAAGATCTTTTGTAATTAAGCAAAAGTTTCAACAGATTGGGAGAATACATGAACTTTCAGAAGTTATGAAGACAAGTTAAGACAGAATGACATCTTTCATACTAGGTGAACAATTTCGGGCTTGTTAATAGCTGAACCGCGCCTTGTTGCTCCTTTTTCACTTGAACTGGTAATAGTTGCAGTAGAAAATAAGCTCTCCAGCTCGGATAAATCAATATCAGGAGCCCTAGAAACAGTGTAAAAGTAAACAGTTTGTAAAGTATAGACTTAAAAGGCAACCCAAGACAAAAATCAAAGATAAGATTTAGTGATGAAAATAGTACATACTACTATCGATTAGATTTCAAATCAAAGATAAAGATTTAGTGATGATGATAATAGCACATACTACTATCAATTAAATTTCCAGTATCTGCTAATATCAATTCAATTGGTCAAGGGATAGCTGTGTACTTATAGGTATTCCACAAATAACAGGTTTCATATCTGATAAACTAAATAGTATAAAAATGCAACTTGTCAATAGTAAATCAATAGCCGCAAAGTGATTTGATAGCATATATGAATAGAAAATCATGCTATAATATGTCTGTATCAAGTTATCAATTACCTAGCCTGATTTCCTTGTTTTTGGGCATCGGCCCACAGACTTCCTTGCATCGCTCTAGTAACTTTTACCCAGTGCAGGGGCTTTAGTGAAGCCTTTTTAGTAGGAATACTTTGGTGTGCCAATCCAATGCCACGGCCTTTAGCTGATCCAGCTATGTTGCCTCTTCCCCTTCCCAATAACGGCGGAGGTGGTGCTGGAGCATTTGCGATCTTTGATCTTGGGGGAGGTGGAGGTGGTGCGATTCCAGGAGCTTTTGGTGGAGGTGGTGGTGCAGGGGATTTCTTTCCTATTGTCAGGGGAGGTGGCGGTGGAGCTGGAGGTGTTCTATGAATAGCACCTGGCGGTGGTGGTGGGGGAGGAGGTGCAGCTCCAGGCCCAGCAGTTTGTGAACTATCATTAGCACGACTAGCTGGACGTGGAGGTGGGGGTGGAGGAGGTGGTCCCCTTGAAGGAGTAGCACCAGCAGTTGTAGGTGCTTTAGCAGATGAGAGAGGGGGTTGAGGTGGTGGAGGCGGTGGGCCTTTACAAGATATTGCACTAGTCGGAGGTGGGGGTGGGGGTGGTGGCAGCGGTGGTGGAGTTGCACATACATTTTTCTGTTGCTGCAACATTGAAGGTATTGGTGTTTCAGTTCCTGAATTTCGCAATGGTGGTGGTGGTGGTGGTGGTGGTGGCGGTGGCGGAGGCTGTGGGGGAGCTACACTGCTAATCCGAGGAGGTGGTGGTGGTGGCGGTGGTGGCGCCAGAGAATGTTTGCTTGCGCTTGGTGGCGGCGGCAGTGGAGGTTGTACAAGACCTACACTGCCAATGCGAGGTGGTGGCGCAGGTGGTGGTGGCGGTGGTGAAGATGAAATAGGTTTATGTCTACTTGGCAGTGGAGGTGGCGGCGGAGGTGGAGGTGGACATGGAGGCGGTGGTGAGGAAACATGTTTCCTGCCACTTGGTTGTGGTGGTGGCGGTGGAGGAGGAGGGCAAGCGGGCTGTGTGGATGGCAAACTGTTACTTGGCAGCTCTTGCAGTAATTCTGTTAGTGGTCCACTTTGCCCAGTTGTGGATCCAGATGAAAGAGAAAGGCTCGAAGATATCCCATGAGCTGGAGGTGGAGGTGGCCCAGGCTGAGGAAGTGAGTTGTTCATCGAAGGAGTAGCTGCGAAAATTGTGATTGATCATACTCAGAGTCAGAGTTTTAATGGAACAAAAAAGTTAACAGAAGATAAACAATGGTATGGATGGTGATCGGGCTCTGGGTTGTACAGGACACCATGCACAGCAACAGAAAGCAATATTTCATCTAAAGGGACTTTTGCATCTATTAACATGAATATGAAGTTGAAATGTACAAACTGGTTTGTGTAAGAAGTTATACCATTAGATTCAGAATCTTCAGTAGCAAGATCACGATCGATGTTTTCTGAATCAGATGAGTTTCCACCAAGCTGAACCTTCTCATGATCAACTGAAGATATGGAATCTGAAGCCACAGAATACTTTTCTTCATCAGAATCAAGTGGAGACATTAGTGGCATCTGCAGACCAACTTTAGCTTGCATCTTTGAGAGCTCTTTCATGTCGTTGAGTATAAGCTTTTGAAATTTCTCTTGCAGCGCGTTTGCTGAGAATTCTTTTAGTAACCAATAGGCAGCATCATCACTGCCTTCTATCCAGTCAGCTCCATTGAAGAGTTCTTGAACAGCAGAAAAGGCTTCAATTGGTAAACCACCCTTCATATCACCGTTTAGTGTTGCTGTTGGAGCTCTTGGGGGAGATAGGCCACCGATTTCACAAAATAGCACCTACATATACAAATGTGGTTCAATGATCAATTTTAGTACAGGGCAGCTTCAAAATGTACGTACATCAATTTTACCTCTGTTCTAAAATGCTTTGGATACCGCTCTTTGGAACCCCAGAGGATATCTACATCATCGCTATTCAGCATCAATACATTTGATCGTATAAAAGCAGTATTGAACATTATCCGAAACATCATAACTTCCTTTTCTGGATCAAGATCAAGATGTACACACTCCAGGACAATATCTCCCTGGACTAGGCATTGTATATCAATTTTTATCACGTCGCAATCCTCCTGCATGAAAACATTGCCAACTCATGTCAGCCTAAAACAAGCAGAGACAAAGTAACTAAATTGCACATGTTGAAATTCTTGTGCACCTACCTGCCGATAGTGTCGCAAAGATTTCTTCTTAGGCATCGAAAAAATTGTGTTAGTCATGCTAGCATTCCTGCCAAGAAGATTTCGCCCGAAAATGCGGATTAAGGGCCTACATCCATTATCAGAATCAAAACTTGGAATGGACCGAAGAATCAGGCAATCCAAAGAGAGTGTTCTTTCCATGGGTGGCCACTCTGGAGATATATTTCTTCTAGCGATATACTGCATGTATCTGAGCTGAGAAGGCATTGGGTTGAGTGCAGAAAAGAGCTGCAGGAACCCTTTAGGGGCCTCACGGTAAATAATGTCTAGAGTTTTATGCTCAGCTCCGTGCAATTTCTTGTAGATGAGAAGACAAGAAAGCAGAAAAGCCAACAATGGCCAGCCCCCTCTCTCACAATGGAGTAATATAATATTCTGATTGTTCCCAGCAGATAACCAGTGTTCACAGACACGGAGGAAATGTTGAATAAGTGATAAAGGAAGCACAGGACAGCCTTCAAAATGGCGGGGGTAATCAATGACTGGAATATTGTATCCACGGAGGATATCAGCAAGCTGGCTTCGCTTATCTCCATCCCTAAAGTTAATAGCCAGAAATGAGGACTCCACATGCTCTTCATGCAATTCTGTAAGAATCTCATTTATATAGACTGGGTACATTCCATCAGGCAGAACTTCAGTGCAGAAGCATGAATCAAAAACTGGTACAATGCCATAAGAGTGATCAGTTAAATCAGGCATAAGTAAATAATTCTGACTCAAGAATGTAACAGCTAAAGCAAAATCCAAAATGCATACCATATATCCTGTCAATAAACTCCAGTAATCCATCAGGAGGCCTCTTGTAGAAGAATCTACTAAGCAGTGACATTTCATGGAAATGAAGAAATGTTGAGAAAGCTGCTCAGGAATCCAAGTGCTTGCTCAAATGCGCTGGAAAAGCGAAATGATTTCGCAACGGACTATAAGTTGTACGGAAATGGTTATAATCTAGAAGAAAATGGAATGTAGTGTGACTGTTTTTTCACTTTATGATTCCAAGAATTAAGAGTGGTAGTACAACTCTGGTAGCACGAGACACTTCAGGATAAAAGACAACAACCGCAGTAACTAGATTTGCTTCACACCATGTAAGTGGGAAAAAAATCAGGAGTCAGGACCTCAGGCTCTGGAAGGCTTGCGTCCCCATGATGCATGGCACCCAGTAGGCCAATTACATTGTTAAAACCCACAGTTTGAACTTCTAAATGAATGAGAAAAAGGGTGATGTCCAGATCACTGGATTTTGTGGCGTTGCTGGCATTGTAAGGGGGGATCACAACAGATGCCACTGGGTTTTAGACTTTTAGTTATGCCACAATGCCTAGGCGCTGGGGTGGGGGGGTCGCTACCAGGACGCCACAAGCCACAAAAAGGCATGCCCGAGTCTCTTACCACGGACAATGACACCACCTACAAAAATGGCTCTTCAAGGAACGATGGAATCTTCTTCTCAGCTCAGTAGAACTAGCTCCCTCAAGACAGCAAAATAAAGCATTCAGATATCAGCCAACTTCAGAATGGGACACTTTGACTGGACATTAAAGCCTTCTAAAATTGTACCTCCTCTCCTGCTCGCGAATTCGTGCTACAAATATTCTAATTGGAGAAAGTAGTAATGGAAAGTTCCACCTACTCCCCTACAAGAAACCAGAGCTAACCGCCTTATCCGACATGGGGTTGAACTTGGCCTGGGGTTTCAGTATAATCTCCAAAAATAGTTCCCAGTAAGTCCTAAGGTGCCAACCAATGTCGAGCTGAATGACACGAACCTAACCCATTCATCAATTTGAACCATGAATGCATGGATTAGTTTAGTAGGGCATCACTGCGCGGAACACAGAGCCATCTAAAATGAAGTGGAGAGGAAAATGCAACATCTGGTTCCTCTCATCCCCGTGCTGAAAGGAGAGTAACCAAATCCACTCATCTGTGTGAGCCATGAATGCATGGATTAGAATAGTAGGGCATCACTGCGCAGCACACACAGCCATCTGAATGGAGTGGGGAGAACTAGATGTTCGGTTCGATTGAGAAACAAACGAACTCCAACGACAACCGAATCCAGCCATGCGAGCTTAGGAATACTCACCAGCAAAACAGGAAACTAACCCACCTCCAGGCGAATCCCCTCTCCACTGGACGGAGAGAGGAGCGGCGCTGCGACCCCGGCGGCGGGGGCAGTGGAGTGGACTGGGGAGCGACTGGCCGAGGATCCGGCGGGGAGAGGGACGGCGGCGGCGCCGCGACGGGAGCCCGGTCTTCAAACTTGTGGTGGTAGGGGAGGGGATTTTTGAGCTGGGAGCGGAGAGGGGCGGTGTGATTTCCCTTCGCTTTTTTAAGATTTCGGTTCGCCGTAGCGTTGTGCGGCGCTGCAACTTTGAACCGAGCGACGGACGGAAGGGGAGGGGAGGGATCTGGCTTCGGCTAGGCGTGGGGGCGTTTCGGTTTCTCTCGGTTCTGGGCTCGAGGACGGGACGGAGGCGCGGCCGGGCCCGCGTGGCGGAGGCCCAGGGGTTCAGGCGGCTCGTGCCTGGTGGTGGTGGGCGTGTGCCGCGGTGGCGGGTCGGAGCGGCCTGTGCTTTCAGTTGGGTTCGACGGCGACGCGCCGCTGAGTTCGAGCGAAATGATGTCGTGCCGTGCCCTGTCGTTTCTCTTTTGGCAGGTAAACCGTAAACCTGCTTTTTTTAGACGAAAGGGTAAACCTGCTTCATATACAGTACGAACAGAAAACATGAACGATGTATAGTAGAGCATCACTGCTGACCAATTTTAACCCGGAGAAAACATGTGCTTAGCTATGCCCCCTACCATTGGGGGAAAATCAATCTACACTTTCTTTTTCGAGAACATGCCTAGGCACGTTTTGATGAAACTGATCTACAATAGAAGAGAGACGAATAGCAGCAGCAAGCGAGGGCCGGCGACCAGCGACCGCCGCGTAGCCGGGGCTCCGTTGGGCAGCGCGGGGTACTGGTCCGGCGGCGGCATGACGCACTCGTGGCCGTCGAAGTACACCTTCCTCGGGAACGCCCAGCCCTGCGAGAAGGTGAACTCGCCATCGTCCTTCTTCAGGATCATCTCCGTCTGCGCGTTCCCGTCCTGCAGCAGCATCTCGTTGTAGTACTGCACGCCCCAGAACATCCCCGTGTCATCTGCACAGACCACAAGCCGCCTCGCGTTACTTCTTCCCGGTTCCGGTGCAGAATTCTCAGCTGCGTTTTTATTTTTATTTTTTACCGGTGGCGAACACTTACTGAGGGTGCCGTACTGGATGATGGGTTTGTAGTTGAAGCTGAACAGCTGCGTCAGGCTCTGCAGGTTGGGGTGCTGTATCACCAGGTTCCAGTCGCTGTAGTTCTTCACCTGGTTGTAGTTGTTGATCGTCACCTTCGCCCTCCAGTACTGCCGGTAGTTCGTCTTCACGTGCCAGTGCACACGGATCGGGCACATGTGCTGGGAGCACCGGACGACCGGCGCGGCCGAACCGTCGTCGCCGCCGGGCAGTGCACGCGCCGCCGACTGGTCGTCCCCGCTGAAACAAACAACGGAAAAACGTGGAATGCAAAGGTCAGAAAGACGGCAAGCGTGACAGGGGTGCAAAGCAAAGCGCGAGGTTGATCTGCCGTTGCCTGATGCATCGCGGCGAGGACGGGGACGTCGGGCAGGCGCAGCTGCACTTGGGGCACGGCACGATCACGCTGCTGTAGAAGCTTGAGAAGGAGACGCAGCACGACGGCGCCGGTGCCTCCCTGTACTGCGAGAACGAGCAGATCACCTGCCACGTCACTGCGTAGCAGCGCCAGCAATGGCGCAGAGGTCAGTCGCGAACTTGACTCGGACAAGAATGGCCGGCATCGCCTTAGCCGAGAAATGAAGAGGAGGCCTTACGGAGCACTTGGACGTGCCGTCTCTCATCGACCTTGGTCCTGGTCGGCGGCACCTCGGTGGCGTTGCTGCAGGTGTACCCGGGCACGCCGAGGTCGAACCCCCACGGCTTCTCGGGCCCCTTGCTGGAGAAGGCGGCGAGGCCGACGCTCATCTGGAACGCGCCGAGCGACGTCGCGTTGTCCTGCGCGAGCGACGACAGCACGCCGCCGCGGCAGCAGTTTGCGACCTGCTGGGTGTACGGCGCGCCGGGCGGCAGGTCCACGATCGTCGGGCGCGGCTCGCAGCAATGCGGGGGCTTGGCGGTGCCGACGCGGCGGCAGTCGCCCTGCTCCGTGGCCTCCGCGCCCCTCGTGTCCCAGATGACCTCCTTGCCGGGCCAGTTCCAGCTCAGCCGCCACCCCGGCTGCTCGATGTGGCGGTACAGCTGGTAGTTGTGGATGCTCACCATGACCTGCGCGCAGAGGAAACCTGCTGACTTGTATGCAGGCTAGTTGCACCTGTAAAAATTTATTTCCCTCCCAGGAGCAATGATTTCCGGATGCAAATCAAATGTTACTTCTTACGGTTACGGATGGGGGGAAATGGAAGCTTGGAAAAACTGAAATTGACTAGCAATAGTTCCGGTATGGTGGAATGGCGATGGATTGGAGAATTTTCCAGTATGGTGGAATGGCGATGCTAAAAACTCACAAGCGAGTATGCGCACCGTGTACGTGTTCGTCCCGTTGCTGAGGCTCTGAAAGTCCCAGTTGATGGTGATGTTCGCGTTCGGATCGATCGGGTCATATGCATCCGATGGAACTGCGATTGAACGAAGGGATACCGATCTCAGTTTTTAACGGGATGCACAGGAGGGCAGGACGAGGAGGATGAGGAAGAAATGAGCTCACCAGCCGATCGAGAGGACAGATAGCAGAACAAGACGAACAGGACGAGATTCCTCGTCCCCATGGGTCTGAGTCCGTACCCGAGAGGATTCTTCACGCGCCGCCGCACCGATCCCGACGGCGAGCCCCCTCGATGCACCTATGTGAACGCGCTCGGCACTCAGCTTCGCAGGAGACAAGGGGGAGACGAAAGGGAGGGGATACGAGGAAGAAGGCCGGACGCTGACGCGACACGCGCCGCATCAGCGTTTCGCCTCGAATTAAACGCCGGGGGTGGCTTTGGCTGCGCACGCGGATACTCCCCCCGATGCTTTGCTCCAAACATTGAACGCTCCCCCGCTACTCGCTCGGTATAGTCCAGTTGGCGCCCGGTCATCGTCGGCCATCCGGGATTGGTCATGCAGGCCTTGGCCTTCCCTTGCACACATCTGCCATCACGGTGTGACGCGCCTACTCCTGTTGTTGCCATATTTGGAGGGAGATGGAAGTTTTTTGAATCGGAGGGTCACGTTCGCGTTCACAGGCATGTAGCTTGGGGGTTGGGACCCATTTAAAGGGGAGAGAGAGAGAGAGAGAGAGATTCAACGCGCTCCGGCAACCTGCCTAATCAAGGGTAACACTGTCTGTCTATAAGTGGAAGACGAAGACTAGATGACCCAGCTCCTGAGTCCTTGTTTCAGTTGGTGCCAAATGCCAGCCGCCATTAGCAATGGCTTAATGCGTCTCAATGCTTTAGTTGTGACCCGGTGACTGATGAAGACGATCGGATTAGTGTACTGAAACCTAAGAAACTGATGAAGTTGGAAACGTTTTCGCGAAGAATAAAAAAAATATGCTACGTACAAGGCAATTCTCCAAATGGGTCAATATGGTCCACGCAGTTCGGCCCTAGAGCATGCTGCGTGAATAAATGAGGCCGAAATGGGAGAGCATACGAAAGGCCCGAAATCTAGCAGCCAGGCGTAGCTGGGTTGGGCTGTAAAGAACGTGACCCAACCACCATCCTGTGGCCAGCAGGCTCAGACGCAGGACTCCGGGATTTGCTCGCCATCCCACACGCCTGTTCCGCTAGCCTCGCGTTGCCTGGCACCCTGGCACGTCCCGCCCACCGGCTACCTCCGACTTCCTGAGCCATGGATGATACCCCGCACGTTGCAGAGTCTGCACGCGCTAGCTCGTGTTCAGGCGCCTGCCTACACCGGCAGTGGCCGCGCGCCACTACGCAGTTCCACTCGTTCTCGGCGTTCGCGCGCTGTCGCGACGCCGTGACATCCCGTCCGAGGCCTGAGGCGGCGGCACCGGGGGTGGTCGTTGTTTCAAATACCGACCACCCCACGAGAGAACTTCTCTTTATAATTCCTCCATCGGCCGATTGTATTCGAGCTTCGAATTTTGTGCAGCGGTGAGGCCCAGAAATGCCCATGCCTAGCAAGAAAAAAAAATTCAGATTTTTTGTGAAGATTTTGATCGCAGGTTTGAATCCCGTGGGTAGAACCGGGGTGGTCGGTGGTCGCTATTTCAAGTCGTCTGAAGAGCTTCTCTCTGATGTGATCTTCTTGTAATAGGTCTCTGAAGTTGTTGTCGTTTGGCACCTGTTTCGTAGCTAAACGTTAGGCCGTTTACTATTTTTAATTCTTTTCGTTGGACAGCTTTTTTTCTATAAAGAGCATCCAAGTGTTTCGTAGTATCAAGCGGTGACCGCGCTCTCTCCAGCTGCGGCGTGCAGCGGAAGGCAGTGGAGGGGAAGCATCCACCTGCTGCATGGTCAGGGTAGGAGATAGCAGCGATTACCCGAGAGCCGGCTATCACCGGGAGATGCTAAGCTTCTGAACTACGAGATGTTTGCGTGCCGATCGAACATGTTTCTGTTCAAAATGTTGCGTTATTGGTCGCTGTGTCGCTGATGGCCTGATGGTCGACCAGGTGCAGAATTCAATCGGAAGGAACCACAAACACTCACCTTAAACATTCAGAGGTCTGATTTCAGGAAGAGTAAAGAGTCGCAGAAAGCTAGAAGTCAGTCATCTCTGTCGATCAAGCAGACAAATCCTTGGGTTATTTTTTTAGTTCCTACTTTCTAGATATGCGGAGTACTCTAGCACAGATCTTGCTGAAGACAGCGAGTTCTTCACCAATCAGACACCGGGAGGCGACGCTCTGGGCCTGTCAGCGTGCATCTGCATCTGCGGCACCCACCGCTCCCGGCTGGCCCGCTCGTCGTCAGTAACAACGAAGTCGCTGATCACCTGCTCAAACGCAGGTTCAAATACAAACAGGTGCCGAAAAGCGCACTCTTGGCCGTGCTCGCCTTTCTCTGCTGGCAGCAACGACATGGATAAGATTGCAGAGCCAGCATGGACGAAAAGGAAGTCAAAAGACGGTAACGCAGAACGCTCGGCGGCCAAGTCCAACGATGCGTGCGCCGGCGTCACCAGTTAACTCGTAAGTGCCCCTGCGGGCTGCTGGATCCCCGGCCGCAACCAGGAGATACGCCTGGATCCGTTCAAACCCTTCTCCATTGATCCATTCGCCCAACTACAAGCAGAATCAGTTCGTTTTGTTTCCCTGTTCGATCAACTGGGTGTTAAGCTACTATGCACCGACCAGTTGATCCCAAATATTTAAGCTGATGGGAAAGGGTGGACAATTCACTTATATTTCAACACTTCCCCTCATGTGTAGGCTCTCTTGGACTGCAAACGTGGAATATGAGTTGACTGTAATTTATTTTAATAAATCACGCCCGCCAGTATTTGAAGTCGAGACCTCTGGCTCTGATACCATGTTAAGCTACTATGCATCGACCAGTTGATCCCAAAAGCTTAAGCTGATGGGGAAGAATGGGCAATTCACTTATATTTCAACACTAGGAACCCCGGTCAATTGTTAAGTAGAGAAAAGAGCGCTATTGAGTTGCATCTAGTTTTGTAAAGAACATCAGGAATGCCAGATGCCTCTGCTCTTTGATAAGACACTGCAGAACTGCACAAGCAGTCATTGACATGCGGGGCCGCGGGTCCTCTCCAGTACTGCACATTCGGTAATAGTCGCTGATATGGTGGGAAGATTTGGACTGGCGATGAAAGCCCATGACCTCTAACTAGCGTCATGATGCCGTCACATGAAAACTCTCATAACTCGACTTGACATGATAGATCACAGCGAAGGCTTTAGCTGATTTTTTTTCAGGCCCGACGCCCCGGTAGTCACATGCTAGGTTGGAACTCCGGTGATGGCAACCGGATCGGAGCAGCAACCCTCGCCACAACCCCCGCCACAGGACCATGCATGCAGAGCGGTAGCATGAAGGAGAGGCACAACTCATCCGCGCGGAGCGGTACATATGCCGTTTCGCCGGCCTCGCCCTGTCCCACCATCGCTACGGCGGCGTCCCGATCGGCAGAAGCATGGGCGCGCTTTACTGCCCGCCGGGCTCGATGGCTATAAGACGGCGACATGCGGGTTGATGCGGCGGAAGGGGACCATATATCGCTGACGAAGCAACGATCTCATGTGCCAAGACTGAGAGCTGGTCGCCAGTGGCCATCTCCAGGCTGCCGCGAGGTAGACGAAAAGGCGTGGATCAATGGTGGCGCTGTTGGGCCATGCGCGGCAGCCTCATGACGGGGTTCCTTCACCACCTGACCCCGCTCAAAAGTTTGCGTTTGTCATCTTTCTCTCCATGATAGATCTCGTATCCAATAAGACGTCACCCATCGGTACAATACCAATACAGTACGTTTGCCACCAAGGGGAACTTAACTTTGATGGTATCGTCAAAGTCAACGAATAAACTAAGTTTGACGCGAAAGGAGGTCTTCGTGTATTAGCTGGTAGTGATAGTGCAGTACACCTTGTACCTGCTGGCCTCTTGGCTGGCGAAGTGGCTCGACTTTTCTTCAAGATGAACACGACCTTTCTCCATCCGCATGAGCTTCACTTTTTTCGTTCCATACTCCATGATTTCTTGTGGCTTTGTTTGAACGCCCAGTACCACATCGGAGTGTTAAATGGGCTCGACCCACAGACACTTTTACAATCTATATCGGTCATACCAAATATTAGTTAAAAATGAATATAAATTTGATCTGACCCTAATAGGATCTGGTCAATCATATTTTTAGTTCATTTTTTGAGCACTTTATCAGCCCTAGTACCGCATTAGAGTGCGTTTACTGGACGGGGCCAAATGTACATTCTCTGTGGGGAATAGTCTTGGCCCAGTTAGTCAGGTGGCCCAGGAATAGCCCAAAGTGCAGCAAGGTTTCCTTTTTCCCGAAAAGAACCACACAGCAGTATCGGGGGAGACAGGAGGAGAGGCGAACGGCCCAAAGTAAACACGCGTACGGGCGCTGACAGGTGGGCTGGTGGATCGAGTCTGCCGCATCCGCATGGACTCGTCCTCCTCGGCCAGCCGCCCTGCAGGTACGACCCAACTGCTCTGCGGGTCCGGGCTGGCAGCCAGTGCCCCCTTCAACATTCCCCATTCCCCCGGCCGAACCGACGGCACGCCACGCGGTTCCACTTCCACCATCCCAGCGGCCTGGCTCGGTCGGCTGGCTCGCTGAAAGGGCCGTGCGGGGACACGCCAACCACCGCGAAAGCACCGGAGGAGGTCGCCGACCGTATCGGGGGAAACAGGAAGAGAGGGCGGACGGCCGGCCGGCCGGCCGTACCCGGGGGTCCTCCTCGCCGCCGCCGCCTCCCTTCGCGCGCGCGACCGGTTGGTTCGTCGTCAACACGTCCCGGCCTCTGCCCGCGCCGCGCGCACACCATGGAGGCGCTGTGGAAGCAGGCCTCCAGGCTCAAGGAGCAGGTCGCCCGCCAGGTGAGCCCGCGCGCTCCTGACAACTCGATCCGATCCATTCCTAGCAGCGAGCACGCGGCCGAGGAGGCTGATTGCACGCGTCGCGCGTACTGCCCTCAGGTCGTGCTGCTCAGCTCCGGCTTATGGTTTTTGCGCGCGAGGGTCGCCTGCGTAGGATCTATTAGCTGTTTAAATATGCGATTTAGGTATTGTCAGGTTGTGAAACCTGTGTAATTGTTTGACTGAAATTGGGGGGGGGGGGTTGAACAGGCGTAGGAGCATGCGAGGTCAAGGGATGTCAGGGTTGAAAATTAGGCAGATAAAGCCTATGTATAGTAATCCTGATAAAACAAATCAGAAGTCTTACATGGAACAATATTTGGCAGGAATAAGGTGACCTGGCTGGATTGTGTTTGAGATATATGATTATCTCAATTGTTTGGATATGTTGATGGTGATCGGGGGATGTTTTGATTATACCTGAAATTATGATAAAAAACTACCTGGGCGGCATTCTTGTTGAATTAATAAACGGGCTAGTCAACTGTAAATTACAACTTTTGTGCCTATATATGTAATTTGCGTAATTTGATGCAAATTTGTGGTGTCAAACAGGAGACCCAAATCTGCTGTAAATTAGTCATGCAACTGAAAATCCATACACGCAATCTATTTGACTATCGTGCCATATTATCACCAGGCAAGCACTGATACATGCTGTAAATGAAATTTGTCTCAATGTGAACATATCACTGTGGTCATGTAATCTGCAATTTTGTTTAAATCATAGAAAGTATTAAATTGCCCCATTATTAAGTGTCTGAAAAGTTTTCAACAATTTTTAACTTGTTACAAATGATATATCATTATAAATCTGTTTACACCTTTGCAGGGTGTATTCAAGCAGTTCGGCTATGGAAATTCAGATAATGCGTTTACAGATGAATCAGAAGTTAAACTGCATCAGAGATTGGAAAAGCTCTACTTATCGACTCGTGCTGCCAAAGTATGAAGAAGGCATATTCCTTGCCTTTTTTTCTGTATATGTTGCGCCTTTTTTGATAAAACTTGGCATCTTTTGCCAGCATTTTCAAAGGGACATTGTTCGAGGCGTTGAGGGATATATAGTCACAGGATCCAAACAAGTTGAAATAGGTACTTCGTTAATCCTATTATCTATGACCTGTCGAGTTATATTGTGCTGAACTGCACCAGTCAGTTCTGTTGCATCAGAGTAAATTGAGTTTAACTGATTAGCTGTACAATATATATATGCAGGGAATAAGTTATCTGACGATAGCCAGAAATATGGTGTTGAAAACACATGTACAAGTGGGGATACTTTATCTAGAGCTGCTACGTATTTTGCAAAGGCTCGCTTTCTGATGGAAAAGGAGCGTGGAAACATGTTGAAAGCATTTGGCACACAGGTCTGTATCCGTAATACTGGTTTTGCTTTATACCTTGTAACATAGTATGTTAGTACTTGGATTTTTTTGCGCACCAAACTGTAACGAACTATTAGAGATTTGAATTTCTTGTGAGACACATGATATATAATGGGAAACAATACATAACCTATGTAACTAGATTTGAAGCATCATTGAACAGTTCTTTTCATTTTTTTTTATCTTTACATTTGAGTATGTCTTTGGGACAAATAAGTATCTGAAAGAGTATCAAATTTGCTGAATGCTAGGTGGCAGAGCCACTACGGGCGATGGTGATGGGCGCACCTTTAGAAGATGCAAGACATCTAGCACAGAGATATGACAGAATGAGGCAAGAAGCCGAAGCACAGGTATCATCTTAGCTAGTTTATAACTTATAAGCTGTTTCCTTCTAGCATGAACTTTATTCTTCACGTTTGGCATTCATCCAAGGAGGAAAAGTGTTATTATTAGAAATGGTAGCAACAGTCATTCAGGGGCTATGTAGGCTATATGGTCTAACCTATTACTATGACCTCATTGGTCAGAATCTGCAACATATACATTCTGTAAAACCTTGATAACTGTACCATTATGCCATTTCCACCTCCCAATTCAAAACTAAGTATTTGACTACCAACAGATTTGGTAAGCTTAGATTGACCTTAGAATTGCTTATACATTATCAGGTCATATGCATTAGCTGAACTGTTCAGTAAGTTAAGTCTCTTCCTTCTACTACATAAAACAGCGCTATTGTCTTACTTGCCCCCCTTTTTTGGGTTGCTTTCTAGGCTGTTGAAGTATCAAGACGGCAGAATAGAGTGAGGGAATCAGCTGGAAATGGTGATATGATATCAAAGTTGGAAGCAGCTGAGTAC
Source organism: Neostapfia colusana (assembly GCA_030760725.1). Lineage (NCBI taxonomy): Eukaryota > Viridiplantae > Streptophyta > Magnoliopsida > Poales > Poaceae > Neostapfia > Neostapfia colusana. The sequence goes on from JASWHV010000017.1 coordinate 3,832,767, forward strand.
AAGCTGGAGGAACTGAAGTCAAGCATGGTGGGATTAGGGAAGGAAGCTATTGCAGCAATGTCTGCTGTTGAGGCTCAACAACAAAGGTTGACCTTACAGCGGCTCATTGCACTGGTAATCCTCAATTTTGCATTTGATGTAACATTTGCATATACATCATGTTGTTGTCTCTTATGTCATAATCACTAATCATTCTTGTATTGGTTTGAAGGTTGAGGCTGAACGAGCATATCACCAGAAAGTTCTGGAGATTCTTGATCAGTTGGAAGAAGAAGTATGCATACTATTGTAGTACTTGTTATTTTACAAAATGCATCATATCTTGGTCTGCCCTGTTTGGACAGTCCTTGCGCTGTGTAAACTGGGAAGCATGCATAATCTTTCATGTATAGATTTGATGATTATATTCTGATTGATAGATGATATCTGAGCGCCAAAAAATTGAAGCACCCCCAGCCCCAGCAGCAGATAATTATATGCCGCCACCACCACCACCGTCTTATGATGAAGTTAATGGGGCGTTTGCATCCACTTCTGTCAATGGTTCTGTCAAATCAGTCGAATTCTTTCTAGGAGAGGTGTGACATATTTTGGATAAAGAATTGCTGCACCAATTTCATTTACTCGATGTTATTGGTAGTGGGTGCTTCTGGAATATGATTTGTTATTCTCTCTGATGCAGGCCCTCGATTCTTTCAATGCTGAAAGTGAGTTTGAGCTTAACCTGTCTGCTGGGGACATTGTAATTGTCCGGAAGGTAATACTTTGCTGTAAACTTTTGTTCCTTAATTATCCTCTGTGCTGTTAATATTGTTTTAGAGCTTTAAAACTCTTGCTCTTATAAGGTATGCAGCATCCTTTAGCGGTTTAATCTTTGGAACAATGGATATGTTTATATGATTCCACAGTTGAGTTCTGTTGAAGGCCTATATGTTTTTGCCTGGAAATAAATCTGATGATGTTTTGTCCAAATGCAGATCTCAAGCAATGGTTGGGCAGAAGGTGAGTGCAAGGGCCAAGCAGGATGGTTTCCTCATGCTTATATCGAAAGGCGAGAGCGTGTTCTAGCAAGCAAAGTTCCACATATTTTTTAGGAGTTTGAAGCTATACTATTGTGTGTTTTGATTTCTGTAGTTGGAACACTTAACTTTTTCACCACATCTTAGGTGTGCTTACTGTAATCCATGTGCATAGGTAAAGGGCCAAGAAGATTTTGATTGAGTTGGGTATTACTCCTTAGTTGTCTTGAACTGTTGCTGTTGTTTGAAATAGTGAGATACATACTGGTGTTGTTCATAATTTTTTTTATCAATACAAGAAAATTCAATAAGGGGGGAAGTAACATGCATCAAACGTTCTTCTGCATCCACATCAGATTGACAGGTTGCCTGTGACGAGGGGGCGGGTAAAACTTGCACTATTACCCGTATCGGTGTAAAAGTGAATACAAAACCAGTGAAGAGGTGCAACACCGTTATGCTGGTCATATTGCTGCGGGCTTTGGGCCGGCCGATGGTCCAGTCCACTAGGGCCTTCGGGAACTCCAGAGAGCCTTGGCAAGAATAAGGCAGGAGCCAGAGGATGTTTTGTCTCAAAAAAACGGAAGATGCAAAGAAGGCAATAAACAGAAAAATGAACATTTTTAAAAACAAGGGGTGTTCCGAGAATCGAACTCGGGACCTCTCGCACCCGAAGCGAGAATCATACCACTAGACCAAACACCCTTATTGCATTGACAATAATAGATACAATTTTTTTATATAAAAATATACATTATGTGCATCAACAATTGTGTCCTAATAGAGATGGGAACGACTAGAATGCAAACATTTGGTGCAATCGTGCAAAATCTCTTCTAAACCACACGATCTACATCCTGCCATGAGTGTATTTTTACACTTAAATCCTCCTACCTGCACACTTCAATTCTTTCAACTTATATTGTCAGGTGGGAGGGTTTAAGTGAAAAAATACACTCACCGCAAGATGTAGATCGTGTGGTTTAGAAGAGATTTTTGCACGATTACACTAAATGACTGTTTGCATTCTAGTCGTTCCCAATAGGGGTATGCATGTTACTATTTCCCATTTTGGTGGTGAAATTTTATTATATTTGTTTAAGGATGAATCTTCTTGTACTTTCTTCTAAACCAAATCATTTTTGTCAAAACCCTGGATCGCCAACCACCAATTTGCCGGAACCCCGTCTCCAGACCTCACGCCATCCGGCTGCAAATCACGCATGCGTAAGTGAACTGACAGCGAAGCGTACGCCCGACTGCCCAAGGTAGAAATAAAACGGCAGCAACAAATCACCATCACGCACGCAACGGAGCAAGAGCAACCACCCCGTGCCGACGGTGGCGGTGCGGCACACGCATACGGACAGGCAGCGTGACATGGGTGCAGGTGGAGCTACCGAGATCCGGCCGCTTATGATCTCCTGGTGGGTGACCCGAAATCGGTTGGGCCACCCAGCGATTGGACACGCTCGACGACGCCAGCGCGACGTACGCACGCCGGTGCAACTCGTCAGCTAGCTGGCCGGCCGGTCGCTTACAGCCAGGAGAGCCGGCCCACTGCCCGTACGTCGCGTTCGCAATTATCCTTGCGAGTTGCGATCTTCTGATGACTGTATTGCGCACTGTTCCGCCGCAAACGACGAGCCGAAGAGCGTGGCTGCGTGGGGAGAGGGGGGGGGGGCATAACCTGGTCATCGGTGACATTGGCGCGAGTGATTGAGTCGAGGGGCGCTGTACTTGGACTGAGCATGTGGGCACCACGTTGGCCCATATGGCAGCACCTGGCACAAAGGGAGAAGGCGGTTCCATCAATCCGTCGAGGACCCGGTCCAGAGATTTTGTTAAAGAACCGAGTCATTAAAGAAAGAAAGATGATTTAGCTACGTGAGGTCCCAGTTGGCATGACATAGATAAAAAGAGCGCCGTGTGCAACATGCGTTTGCGATAAAAAGCGGGGTCAAAAGCCGGGCATCGCTGACGAGGACAAGCAGGAGGAGACATCTGACGGAACCATACGTCGCTCGCCGTCGGCCGCAGCAGGTGGTCGTCTCGTCAGTCACCGAGAGGAGAGAGCGCGCCCGCGAAAGAGAGAGAGGGACATGTTTCCGCCACGATCTATCACGCCTGCGTACGCAGTTTGAGGAAAAGAAAAGAGACGGAGGCCGGGCGGCGGCCCACGGCACGCTCTTCCAAAAATACCTCGCCGACGGCGGCGCGCGGCCCCTTTGTCTGACCCATTCAATTCACCGTGTCACCGCTCTTTCTTTTCAGGAGCTGAACCCCTAATCATTGCTGGTTTCCTGGGTTTAGCTCATCTCTCGTCCAAGCAGTTTGCTTGGCTGCATTTAGCGAATGCGCCTCCTGGGTTAGTGGCCCGCGGGTACTACTGCCAACTTGAACTAACTGCATCAACCACTCCAACGAAAGCTAGGACATCAACTAATAGGCGCCAGTGCAGCTTCGATGGTTGGACGGACGCCGGAACGAGCGGAGGGCGTGCAGCATCAGCGTGCACCTGCCACTGGCTGCCTGCACATGATATTGTCCTCCGAACGTTCTGTTTGCTCCCAACGTGTCGCCATGTGGAACTGGAACTACGGTTTCGTGCTACTGCCATATTCGGCTGGTTCGAGCAGCTGGAGGATCTGGGTGCGTGCGTATCCCGTTTTCTGAAGCCGGTAGTGATATCGAGCCTTCGCCATGTGCCCAGGTAGTGGACACTACGGGGTGAAGCATCGCTACCAGCGAGCCCGAGCCAGCCGACGGTGAGCAACTGAGATTGATAAAGGGAGGCCAGCGCATGCGGACCCTCAATAATTCATCAACTGATTGATAAAGGGAACGTTGTACTGTCGACGCGTCTCGGTCGCCGACCAACAAAGACTTTCCATGGTTGAGACGAGAGACGAGACGGGGAAACAACGCAACGGTGTCCGCTTCTCCAGCGGAACTGAAAGTTTGGAGGCCATACGAATGAAACTGGCTGCAAGGCCCGGCACAGCGAATGCAATCCCCGTCCTGGATTTGGACAAGATCGAGCGACGAAAAGCTAGACGCGTAGCCGCACTTGCGCGACTTCATCCTCGCAGCCGGGTACCCTGGCTCCCCCTCGCGTCAACGCATAATCATCGTCGTCGTACTACACCATGTTGCTGCTGCTGCGGTTCGTTGAGAGCACGCCGCATGGAGATGGAGGGAAGGGAAGGACTTCGGCGTAAAGGATTTGAATGCCGGGTGGAAGTGGAACCGAACGCGCCGACGCCGCGGGGGCCCTGCCCCTTGCTCTGTGGGCTCACCTCACGTGATGAGCTGGGCACCAGTACGTCGACTGTGATGGATTCGGTGCGTCGCGTCGGAGCAGCGGCACGATTCCAATTTCCATTGCCTTATCCGCCGCGCGGCCGGCCCCTTCTCAAATCTCACGAGGTCATGGTCGATCCATCCAATTGTCCGAACCCGCCCCCGGTCCCTCGTAGCGGAACTCCCCGGACATAAACAAACATGCCCGCCCCTGATCGAACGTACTCAGCTTACCAGGCGGCTCGGCCGGCTCCAGTTCTCCACACTCCGTAGCAATAGATTATCAATTTCTTGCTCGGGTATCTGCCGTAACGAGAACAGGGTCATATCGAACTCGTACGGGTGCTTATCAAGGGGTGCTCCCTGCTGCAGCGTGTAGGCCACACGGGTCGCAGGCGAGAAAACCCGAGCGGAAGAAAAGAATCCGAGGCCGCGAGAGCAAAACAGGGCACAAAGCAAGGAAACAGAGGAGCTTCTGTGCTAGCTCGTTTAAGACTAGACATGAGATTAGCATGGTGCTGCAGTGGGGGCGCGGGGCTGCTGCTGCTGCTAGGGCAGTACTGTACTGCAGAGCGAGACGGCAACAGTAGAAAGCCGGGGCGTCGCGGTCACCGGCCCGGTGCCTCACCACACAACACATTCGCCATTACCGTTCTGGTTAGTCGGGAGTAGGTTGGGGTCTTGGGGAGGGAGCTGGGTCCAAACAACTGTGCCGCCACCACTCACCGGTGCGCTGCTCACGGCGGGAAGCGCCAGAAAAAAACCTCCTCGGTGGAAATTTGTTATCAGTCCCGGGCCTAAACTACACCCGTCGGTCGCCCGAGGCTAATAAACCAAAACGCGCGACAGCGCCACGGAACACAGAAACACGACGGAAGGAGGTACATCGTGCATCCCGCAGATTGTCCAAGGCCGGGCCGCGCTGAGCAGTAGCTTTGCTTTGCGTACAGCGAGGAATAAAAACTCAGCGCGCACGGAGGCCAACGCCCCAGCGCGGTACCAGTGTCATGAAGACTGAGGAGCTCCAAGAGCGAGGTGTTCATCTCTCCAACAGTTTTGTCCCAGCTACAGGCCACTACACCACACAGGTGGCACAGCACACCTGCAGCCTTTGCATAAACCGGCTTAATTAACCGGGGGGACCCCGGCCTGTCGTAGCGCACTGTTCCATTCATCTCTGCTTCAGAGTTCACACACTAGAACTAGCAAAGTTCACAACACCTAAACGCCACTCCAGGTGCACAACCGATACTCCGTTTCACCCGCCTCACCACTAAGCACCGCCACTTATGCACCAGGACCAAACAAGCTACTGTATACAGCTAAGCTCAGAGAAGGAAATGGAATGCGAAAAGAAAAAAACAACTCCAATCAGAAATTAAAAGTTCTGAACTAGTGCTGCACTTCTACTGTCGCGGTGGAACTCTGACAAACTAGTAGTAGTAAAGCTGAAGGAGCACCGGAACCAAAGCTAAACCTAACCAGACCTAATTCAGACTCCTAAATACTCTAATTAATCCAACCAGACTAGGTCGACGATAGTTCTAGGCGAGAAAAGAGGGGAAAATTCAAGTACGGGTACAAGGCTAAATACGGCCGGAAAAAAATGTACAGCCACCGCTGGGTGGCCAGCTAGAACGACGCAACGGCCGGTGCCGCGGTGGCCACCAGGCCGGTCTCCTTCTTGCGGCGCATCTCCAGAACCTTGCGGTGGGAGTTGGAATGGATGCTGCTCACGAAGGTTGGGCTGCACGCCGGGCGGTACTCGGGGAGGAGGCGGCCGGACTTGTAGCGCACGCCGCACGCGTTGCACAGCGTCTTGGCGCCCTCGGGTCCCGCACGCCACTGCGGGGTCTTCTGCACGCCGCAGTGGCTGCAGCGGCGGTCTCCTTGGATGGCCTGCGAGGCGGCGGCCGAGGTCGCCGCTGCGCCGGTGAGCTGGGGCGCATGCTTCGGCTTGCGCCCGCGCTTCTTGGGCTTGCCCCCCTTGCCGTTCTTGGACTTCTTCGGCGGCGGGGGCAGGAAGTGGTGGTACCCCTCGAAGTCGGGGGAGCCGAACGGCGGCGAGTCCAGCAGGAAGAAGGGCGAGAACGAGGCGGAGGACGAGGTGCACGAGGAGGTTGTCGTGGTCGACGAGGACGAAGTGGAGTCCGAGAACAGCGAGGCGCCTGAGAGCGACCACGCAGACGAGCGCGACCGCTTGCTGCGCCTCGCCTTGACCGGCACCAGCGCCTCCGTGGACAGCGCGCAAACGGTCGGCGTCCGCATCGGGCCAGGCGCCGGGGGCAGCGCCCGGTACGCGCCTTCGTACGGCCGGCGTTGCGGGAGCGGTGGCCGCGCGGCATGCGACGCCGCCGCCGGCGCTATGGGCTGCGGCGGGAGCGGCAGCTCGGAGAGCGAGTCGTCCATGATGCGTGACACCCACTCCAGCTCCTCGACGTCATGCGCCTGCGTGTGAACACGGCAGCGTAAATTAATCGCTTTTCCAGGGCAACGCGAGAGTGGATACGCTCGAAAGCCGCAGCCTTTCCAAGGATAGAAGAGTCAAAACGGGCCGGGAACACTCACCGGAAGGTCAACCATCTCCGGCGGAGGCGGCGGCGGGAGTTCGTACGTCACGACAGACGACGGCAGTGAGTCGTCGGGCGACTTCTTCTCCGGCTCCTCGGCCGGCGGCAGCGGCGGCGCGTCCTCGTGGTCGTCGTCGTTTTTGTCGGGCTCGCCAAACTCCTCCAGGTCCAGAAGGTCCTCTACCGAGAACCCGTCCCTCTCAACCAGGGAGGCCGCGGCGGCGGCGGCGGCCTCCTCCGCGGTCTCCTCCGGCAGGAAGCCGGTACTTTTGGTCGCGCCCATCCTCCCGTCCTTCTCGCCCGAAAAAAGACAGATACAAACATCAAAAAACACGAATTCCCAGGCCCAGGAACAAAAAAACACGGTCGTCCCGTCCCCTCTCTCCATTTTCAAAAAGGAAAAACACCATCAAGGAATATTTTCCCTCCTCCAAACCATGGTCAGGTTATCTTCCGCGCCCTTCCTTACCAGAGAGCTATGGTGGCTGGCGTATGAAGGCATGGCGGAGCCGCGGGGGAAGGGAGGAGACGAAGGCCACGGGGCCGGAGCAGGAGGAGCGGTGGCGGCGTCGTTGGCGTGGAGGAGGAAGAAAGGCGAGGAGGAGGAGGCGGAAGAAGGGAAGGAAGGGATGAGCGTTTGGTGGAGCATTGAATGGCTGCCAAAATCCGTGGGTGGGCTCCCAACAAATGCACCTCGCCCCCTCCCGTTTCTCCGATATCGCTCCTCCCGCCTTTGGTTCTTTGGACCTTTGGCGCTTTCGTCCCCTTTCTTTATTTTCCCGCTTCGCCTCTTCGACTGTGGCTAAATAATTTTGTGTTCGACCACCTCGTTATCTGATATCGTTCGCTCCTCACTTTTGAAAAGAAACGGAACAGCTTAAAAATAAAAGAGAAACCGAGCAGCTTAAAAATAAAAGAGAAACGGAGCCAAAACAGTCAGAGGAGCGGAAAGACGCGGGCGGTGCGCGCCGCGATTCGTGCCGGAGCGGCAGACGGCCAGATGTTGGGAGGCGGCCGGATTAAGTAAGACGATAAGCGGGGCGAGGGATTAGTGGCGCGCGCCTAACCGGTCGACACGTGGTGGGCCCGGGGAGCGTCGCCCCGTTTTGGGGTGGCGGCGCCTTTCGAAATGGTCGCGGGGGGGAGGGAGGGGGTTCGAATTCGACTCGCTCGCGCACCATGGATGGGCTTCGTGGAATTCGATAGCGCTGCCGCTCGTTGACGCTGTGGATGTCTTCGGGTTCTTTTTTCCTTCTGTAGAATTGCTTGTTAATGCTTGTGCCTTGGAGATACACGCCGTGTCGTATTTCGTTCGTGGATGCGGTGTTAGTGTACTAGGTACTCTGCAGCCATCGATCGTATCCATGGCGATACGGAGTACTGATACCCGTACTATTATGAACCGTTGCGCGTCAATGCTGGTCGTGCTAGCCTGCGATAATATGGATCGTTGCGCGTCAATTCTGGCGGTCTTAGCGTCGTATCGTGTGGTTACGGAGTTTGTGCACTGAAGGTAGTACAGCATTCTGCATTCATCGGCCGGATCACCGCGTCGACGCGCAGTTGACGAATGCATGCATGCATCCTCTCGCTGGAGGATATCTGGTGCATCTGCGCGGGCGTGGGTGTTGATTTTTTTCTTCTTGGAAGATTCCATGGCTCATTGATTTCGGATTTTAAGAGCGCGCTGAGCTGAGAGTTGCCAGGGCAGAGACTTGGCCCGTGTACGTATGGTACGGCCACGGGAAGAGCGTGGACGCGGAAAGCCCGGAATATATCATTTTCTCATGCGTGAAGCAAGCTCGAGCTAGATGCCTACCGGCACAATACGATAAACGACGAGTAATTATCTCGGTTTCAAAACACTCCCCTTCGTTTTTAGTAGGAAAATTCGAGAAGACGCCTGGATTTACTCACGCGGGAGCAACATGCCAGAATTTTAAGATCGTGAAGTCCATGGTCTTCCATGTGCCTCACCCGCACTCGATGGTTCCCCCTGTTTACCCGGCTCGGTTTCCACGCGGACGCCGCGGCGGCGCTCGCGTGGCTCCGCCAGACGGGCGTACGTGGAAATCGCCGGGATTGACCGGCGTTTCTTTAGCTCCGCGAAGTGACGGAAACGCCCCCCCTCGCGGGAGAAAAAAATCTGGGCTATGATGAGCCCGCACGCCACGCGTGGGCAGTTTCGGTAACCGGGGTGGTCTCTCCTGATGACAGTGCGTGCCTGGCGTTTACGCACTCTCGTATGGGAGCAAGCCACCGCGGTGTTTTTAGCAGCTTGCTCGTCGCTGGACCGCACCGCTTCACAGGTCACGATGCCGACGTGTGGGACCTACTAAAGTCGGGACCACGTGTCAATTGAAGGACAGTCACGGGCGCGGTTCACGGAGGGTAGTGATGCCGAGTGGTCATCCGACCTGGCGCTGGCCGGTGGGCAGACGCGTCACGTCCGCGACGTGGCCGCCGCTGACTGGGTTGGGGCAGCGTGGCGTTGCATCGGGCGTGGTGGGTCACACAGGCGCGGCAGGGATTTGAAAGTTGGACCGGTTTCTGGGCCGGGCTCACCGCCTGACGTAACGTAAGGCAGAGGCAGTTTTTAAACGGGCTCACCGCCCGACGTAACGTAAGGCCGTTTTAAACGCGGCGTGGTGCGTGGCCGTCGGTCGGCGATGCGGATTGAGAGGCCGTCTCCCTGCTGTTCGGAGTATGCAAGACACGGCCTTTCGATGCCGACGGTTTTATTACGATGCTCACCGTCAGGCAGAACAATCCCTTGTGATGTGCACCAGGATCCTGGATAGATCAACGAACGCTTACGTGCCACCGTCGTTTCTACCAAGTCGTGCAGGCGTCGTATCCGATGCTCCGATATAGCTAATGGCTGTCGAGTTGCGGGAACTCGGTTTTATGGCTGCTGTTCGGTGGTCTCGCCAGCCAAGTGTCTCCGCGCAGTAGCTCTGTTGTTTCGGTAGTTCTGATCAGCCCGAGTAGTGCGGACCACGTCCCCAGCTCAGGAAATGAGCTGAGATGAATCGGTAATAGACGATCGTTCCTGTTTCTTAAGCAAGTAGCGATTCAGTTGAAAAGCGCGTCTGCTTGGATACGGACGTGACTAAATCCCCGCGCGTTCGCCACTAGTCTTGATCAGGCTGAAACTCTCCGGGTTTTCGAAAAAAGGATGAAACTCTGTATGCCTGAAACTCAGTAAGGACCCAACAACACATGCTAGTTCTGAGACTAGACCGCATCCCCGATTCTGCGTAATTAGAATGCATGGTGACCCTAGAAATGACAAAACCAGCCTCGACACGAAGTTTTGCCAGAACGCGACAGACGTTTCGCAAATCAAACTCTGCAGTCTGAATACAGGTAACGCAAAGCACAACGAGTGCAGGCCGAGGCAGCGTCGGTTTTAGGCTAAGAAACAGGCACCGCAGGAAAAAAGGCCTTTTGGGGATCGCCATCCTCGTAGCGCCGCGCGCGCGAATTGCGCCGTATCATGACGTGTCGCGCAGTTCGTTGCCATTTGCTGTCACAGGACCAGCCGAGGCGATGGATGGTGCGCATGTGATCGTGGAAGCTTTGGACTATCCACTCTGCCCGAAGTGCAGCAGCAAGCAACAAGGTCGAAAAGACACCTAAAAGGCTCCCGAGCTTTCCCCCTCCATATCGGCGAAAACGTCCTCGCTCACTCGCCACTCAGGTCGTTGCTCCTAAGGCACGTTACCTTCGCCCTAGTGGATGACCGGGAAACAGCTAAGCATCGTGCAGTGACACGTCCGACCTGTCATGAACGGTGGTGCGTTGTGTCGCATGAACGGAATTCATGGGGATTGTTGCCTTCCATTGGAGTATCGCAATCTGCCTTCCCTTTCACTTCAGTCCTCTCGGACCCTATTTATGAGTATTACTGCTTGTGCTTGACTTTTTTTTGAACCCGGTGCTTGACTACTTGAAAACAAATCAAAGGGTCATTTTTGAGAAGGAAAACTCTGACATCTTGCTTAGGCAACCGTGAGCCCTCGGTATTGTTGTCATGGGCTAGAGGATCATCTTATTTGGGCTGTATAGTTGTGATTTGTATCTTCGCATAAGATGGGACGGAAACTGGGCAAGGCCCAGTCAGCTGGCACGTTCATCGAAAGTCCACTGTCTACTCATCGACCGCGGCTCCAAACTCCCACGACGCCAGAACTCCGAGCGGCTCGCAGCGAGCCCAAACTTCCTTGCCCCCCTGGCCCCTGCCATGCCGGCTCGCAGCGAGCCCTTCGCCGGCGGCAACCTGCCCGCCGGCGATGTCGACCCGGACTACCTCTACTTCCTCCAGCACATACGCCTCGACGGCGACTCCTACGTCCTCGAGCTCCCGGCCGAAGGCGCCTCCCCTCCCTCCCTCATCAAGTACGAGGCCCCGCTCGCCAGCTCTGACGGCGAGTGCGTCTCCGACCCGTCCCCGAGCCGCATGAGCACCAACCGCCGCGTGGAGGAGAAGGATTCGTCGGCGTCGATGGAGGCGGAGGCCGCGTGGTGCGACCCTCTCGGTGATGTCGACGAGGATTACCGCGTCTTCCTGCAGCACACTCGCCTGGTGGACGGCCAATTGGTTCTCAAGATCGGGGGCGTCGTCATCAACTACGATCAGCCGGATGCGGCGCGGTCCGGAGGCAGCGGTGAGGCAGAGAAGGAGAAGGGTATGAGACGGGGAGAAGAGGTTGCTTCGCCGGGGGAAATGTTCGGTGTTGGCGGGGAGAGGGAAGGGGTTGCCTCGGGTGCTCCGGCGACACCTGTGCCGAAGCCTTACGAGTGCGATTGGCAAGCGGATCCAGACCCAGGGCAGGGAGATGAGACAATGTCCGATGCGGCGGCTCCCGGTACGTTAAAGGGTCCGTATTGGGAGACGAGCTCAAGCAATGGTCGTGATACCGGGCTTTGTACTGATGCGGTGAGAAATCCTGATATCCCAATTTCGCCCTCTGTTAAGAAATATATGACGTCTAGTACAGCAAATTTACTTCAAATAAACTATAATTTTTTGTCCCTAAACGCCATATATTTCAGAGCAGAGTGAGTACGTGTCAATGTCACTAGTTCATGTTGTTTGTTAGTGGAATGAGGAATATATGTTAGGTCTCAGTGCGCAGAGAACTTCCTCTTCATTCACATATGCTTGTTCTTATACTGCGTAGTGGCACAGCTGTCATGGGAATCTAGAATTAGGATAATACATTTTTATGCCTTTGACAACTTGTTCTCAGAGCGTGGATGTAAATGTTTTATAAAACTTGTTAATAATTTCAATTTAATTTGTAATCTTTCTTTTTTGGTAAAAGATGGAGCACCCATGACGTTGCTGACATTCTTCGTTGCCACTTTGATTGGTTCTTCCTTGTTTTTCACCTGATATAGGAGGGGAAAGTAGAAAAATATCCAGGAGTTATATGGCCTGCACATATTATCCAAAGGCCAGAATCAGACTTCAAGCGGAGGTTGATTCAAGTCCTCACAGAACCAGCTAGTCGGAAAGAGTATTATAAACTTTTTGACATGGCTACTCTTCGTACTCCAGTAATGAAGCTAAGGCAGGTGCGCAATGAAACAAAATTCTACCCGACAGAGGAGATGGGCAGTTCATATTTGGATCATCACCCAGGTATAATTTTGGTGCCAACTACCTATATTCTGTTCATATAAACACTGCAGGTTATTGGTCGTTCCTTTGGGTACTACTGACCTTTGTTCATTGTCGAATTATTTCTTAAAATTAGTCTTAATCGGTTTGGTAGACTAAATCACCATTACCCTTCTTCAAGTGTACTATGTCAAAAGTATTTCTGTAAGTCATGAATAGTTCTGTCCTACCCTGTATGACATGTTGTTTTCATCCATGTTAGTAATTTCAAATTGAATACCCAGCATTATTTTGTTTCAGTTGAGCAGTTAGCATCATATATCTAGATAAGATAAAAGTTTAGTACTCTGCTCCCTGAATCTGTTGGTACTTGACTGAAACGTCTTATTAGTATTTTGGTTGAATCTGTGGTCTTTCTGTAGCCACACCCTGACATCCTTGGTTATTCCTTTTAAACTTGTGGCGAGTTAACAATTGGAACCTGAATGTTTTTATTTAACAATTGTTAATTGTCATCTCATGAATATCTTGGAGTGTTGAGATTTCAATGTTACTTATTGAAGTACATATCCAGCCGTGCGCTGGATACTTGTGGATTTTCAATCTTTATAATTTGCATGATACTGCGTTGCAAACCTAGACACTGGTGTGTTGTTGAATGCTATAAAAGTTGAATTTATAATGTTCTATTCATGTAATCATTGATTCATCTGAATTTTGATCGTATGCTGAGATCAATGTAATAATATGTTAAATGTACAACAGAATGATAATAGTTATTTTAATTAGCATGTGTCCTTGTTTTGAAAATTTCTGACATTTTATGTTGTTGAATGCTTTATAAGTTTATATTAATAGTGACCTATTTCATTAGCAGTCAATTCTTCAGAAGTGTTTAGTAACAACGCTGGTTTTATTCAACTAGGCAGATTTTCGTGTGATTGTTGTACTAGCTATTTTTTGTTTATTTAACTTCAGATCTTGCTGAACAAATTATGAACACTGGTAGTCGTCATGGCCTAGCTTTGATGCGTGGGTTTTTCTTCTGGTTGCAGGTAACCTCTTTATGACTCTGGATTTCTTAGTAGTACTGTAGGCACCGCCGTCTGCATTTTTTTAGCGGCAGTAGTTGTGTTTTCACGCGAACAGGCCCATGGCCTGGTGGTACGAAGCGGTGGTAGCTTCGAGCCGGCAGGGGATATCCCTACGTCTTGCACTTGCCCGGGTCAAGATTGCCCGGGCCTGACACTCGTGTTTGGGATGAACCTGGAGTTTGTTTGGGTGAAACACCCGATTCAAAAAAAAGTAGTGTTTTCACCCCTTCCCCTTTTTTCAAGCACAAGTCTCTAACTCTGATGCAGTTACTGTTCCTACAGTGAGCTACTCCTTCCAGTTTGTTATAGATCACTTTAGTACAAGATGAGAAGTTGAAAATTGAACTGTCAATTTCGTCCTAATGCCAATTAAAATTCTCAGGCGTTGCTTGATTTAGAGTAAATGTGTAGTTATGGTATAGTTAGATGGTGACCTACAGTTTATATGCCCAGCAGGTCCAGTTTAGATCAGGCTATGCATTTGTGCTATTGATTATAACAAAATTTGTTTGTTTTCATAATTGCATATACTATATTCTAATTGGCAAGCCAGTGCATCTTGCAAGGCTGCAGTTGTGCAGCATGAGTACCAGATCACTAGCAGCATTCTTCTATTTCTAAACTCAACTCACATGTTTTGAATATTGCATATTTTCCGTGCAGAACAATGCTCATGAAGATCAATTCAGGCCATGGGTAGATGACTCAAAAGGTCCTGAGGTTATTCTCCTGGTGGACTGAGCTGACACACAATATTATTGGTTGCTCGATTCCTCTTTATGGATGTAATGATGCTGCTATGGTGACAAATTGTTCCCAGCAGCGATGCCCTTGAATACGCATGATATAAATCCTGCAATAAACAGTGACGAACCTGTCTCTTGAGATAGCATTATTCCACTTTCTGGATGAATAACAGTTCCCTATGGAATTTGCTCGTGTTAGTTTCATAAATTCAAACTTTCATTTGGGATACTCTTACAGCTGAATTTGAGAAATAGTTTTCCCGGCCCTGAAGTTAGGGCTCTGCACTAAGAGTTGTACGTGGTTTCCCCACGATCGAGCACTTCGGTACAGTGCTGAAAATCGGATGCAGTGACAAGATAGTGGAGCCCGAAGCCCCTCTTATCACTTCTGAGTTGCAGAAAAGAGCCTGCTACGTGCTATTCGACGACAGACCACCTTTGTTGCAGTTGCATATTGATATTCTGCAATTCAGCATGATTTGAGAACCTTCAGGCGCCGGAGCCGGTGGCGTTCGCCTGGGAGCGGCACTGGAAGAGCAGCTAAACTGCAGTTCTTGGTCTTGCAAAATAATGATGCTATCAAACTATGAAAACAACAACAACAACAAAATCTTTTTCTCAAGCATGTTGATGTAGGCTAGATATGGGTTTCATATCCATAGTAATGATTGGTTTTCATGCTGGTTTGCCGAGGCTATCACAACCCCCTCTTTTATCTGGGCTTGGAACTGGCTAGAAAAGTATAGGTGGAGTTAAACTATGAAACAACACTAATACACATATAGCTATATATAAGATGCATCTACATCACTTCTATATTTTACTAAAAACTTTTTTAACATTTTAGGTTTAGATTAAACTCTGCACCTAAATGATCTAGGGTGGTATTAAAGAGAACACAATAGACAAGTTATAATAAGGTGAAGACATAAAATCATCGTTTCATGAGTTTTCTCAGGCAATTATGTATGAACAATGGGATGAAATCCCCTTTTCACATTAATTCACTCTCGTGCTTGTGTGCAGTATGGCCTTAATGAAATAAATAACTAAATGATATATCCATATCATTGACATATAAGGTATTACGTCGGTAAATATATAGTTATAAGATGTGTTCATGTCACGTCTATATTTTACGTAAAAAAGCTTTTTCAACGCGTTAGGTATAGGTTAGACTATGCACCTAAATGATCTACGGTGATATTAAAGAGAGAATGCAATAGGTAAGTTGCAATAAGAGTGAAGACTTATGGAATCACCTTTGCATGAAGTTTTCTCCAACAATTACTTAAGAATGACGAGTGGGAATTCCTTCTTTCATGTTAATTTAATGCTCGTGCTTGTACGTAGTATGCTCTATTGAGTGAAACAAATAACTATATGATATGTCGACAACAACGACATGTAAGGCATTATCTTATGTAGCTATAACATGCGTCCACGTCACCTCTATATATTACGTAAAAAGAACTTTTCTAACACGTTAGATTTAGGTCAAACTTTGCATTTAAATGATCTAGGGTGATATTAAAGAGGGAATGCAATAGCTAAGTTGCAATAAAGGGGAAGACATATAGAATCATCTTTGCATGAGTTTTCTTAAACAAATACGCGGGAACCATTAGAGGGAATCCCCTTTTTATGTTTATTTAATGCTTATGCGCTATAATATATCCATATGATAGATACAAAACATTGTAGCTAACACACATAACAGTTTAGATCAGGCATTACACCTTTTTTAAATGTTCATTCAAGAGATCAGCGATAATAACGGGTGAGTTTTATGATAAGTTCCTGCATGAGTTTTTCAAAGAAATTACACGGAAAAAGGGCTTCCATCTTTTGGGTTTGAAATCAAAATGTCCGTGTGCTAAGATCATACTAAGTTATAAGGTTAGGTAGCATATGTAGTCCCGGCGCACTACTGCGAGATCACAACATAGAACGAAGTATAGATATGAGTTAGCCGTGCGTCGTCGCTTGAATTTGCTTTGGGTGCCTCCATCTTGCTACGTAGAACCAGATAGCATAGGAGTGGTAATCATCATCTTTGGCTTTGAAGACGGGGCATTTCAGCCGTTTCAAATGCTCCAAAGGTTATCACATGGAAGTGCATATTGGATGATGAGACATTGTAGGGTAGAAAATCACTACTTGTTTGTGCCTTCTCTTTTCCCCATCTTAGTTAGATTTTGCGTTGGTATATGAATGGGTCAATTGTTTTCTTGTTATTGGGCACGTGCCCCTAGTAGAGCAAGCAGGATGTCCTTCACTAGTTTCATGTGGATCCTAAATAAACAAATATGCGTATACGCATCAGTGTGGGAAAGTTTCGGCCCATTCATTTCCCAACATCGTATAAAAGGTACCGAGGACTGCAACCGTCGGTCCAAATCACTCCAGTCTCCAGACAAACACGCAACCATGCCGCCGCCGCCGCCTCCGGAAAAACCCTACTGGTTCGACACCGCCGGCCTGTCGGCGGAGACGATCGCCGTGATGGACCCCGACTATCTGCTCTTCCTCCGCCAAGTCCGCCTCGAAGACGACTCCTACGTGCTGGGGATCCCGTCCAGGGACGTTGCCTCCCCTCCCGTAGTCGTCTGGTGCGAGAAGCCCCTCGCCGGGACGAATGCTGAGGCCCCCAACGACGGCCCCGAACACGGGGATCTTCTAGGTGCTCCTTATCCCGTAGAGATGGGCTCATCGGCCGCGGCTGAGGCCCTGTCCGGCGCCGCTACCCCGGCCACCAGATGCGGCGCGGTCGCTATGGAAGTGGACGAGACGACTGCGCCGCCAGCGATGGAGACCGCATGGTACGACTCCGTTGCAGGTATAGGCGAGAGCTACGGCCTCTTTCTAGAGCCGTTTAGCGCGGCGATGAATCATGCTCCATCGGCGTTGGAGACAGGCGACGTTTCGGCGTCTCTTGAGAAAGCCGAGGAGGATCCCAAGCAAGCGCATGAGGAGAAACAAGAGGACGAGCGCCAGGAGGAAACGGTAAGGCACGCCATTCTGCGTACTCCCCTTTTTTTATGCTGATTATTTCATAATTTTTTAGTCTGAAATTCCACCTCCATTTCTATTTCGGATATCTAATTACAGAGGATTATAACGCTATAGTGGTCGGTCTTCAATCCCTACAACCTATCTAGCCACTAGACTCTAGTAAATAAATAGTGCGCTACCCTTCTACGCTGTAGTGGTTGTATGCTCACCTTGCGATACGAATGTGTCTTTTAATTATCTGCTATGTTTTGTAATCTGGTATGAGTACAATTATGTCTATATGCGGCAACGAGGATGTTGTGTCGTTTCTCTGCGGTTTAATTCGTAGAGAGTGCGTAAAATGTCTATTTTGAGCGAGGTGAACATTTTACTGTAATGGTCTTCTGTTTGATGAATGGAAGTGGATCTAACCCGTTTCAAAAAAAGAAACTAGTACTCTGGGATACTACCGTTCTCAAAAATTACATCTCCATATAAGTTTAGGCATATACATCATAACTGAAAATGCCCCAAAACGATCTAAACACAGAACCAAAATAGACAACATAAAATGTCTTAATATCATAAACTTTCAAACTTCTCATCCACTTCCATCTTCTTACTCAACATCTTCATTTTCTTCCTCTTCTGATTTTTCTTCATCAGGCGCAGGTAGGAACATGTATCCTCTTTGCCTCTTTTGGGTCCTCATAACCTTCAACGCAGCTTGCAGCATCTATTCGGCTCCAGGTTGAACTATTTGTTGCATTTCTTCAGAATAGAGCCCTACCTAATATTTCATCAAAGAACAAGAAATATATTATCATAGTTGTTAAGGCGTCGCTTAGGCGTCGCTTAAGCGACGCTTAAGCGGTAAGGCGCCTAGGGATCGTAAGGCATCCCGTCGCCTTAGATCCCGGCGTAAGGCGGGTGAAGGCGGCGGCGGCGGCGCCCGCTATAGATTTTCAAATGGGCCGCCCGGCCCGAATCCGACCCGAACACGGTTAGGCCCGGTCCGACGCGGCCCGGCACTACGCGGCCCGACTCAGTTTTCGTGCCGTGTTGGGCCGTGTCGCGTGCTGAACTGCTGGCCCAGGCACGACTCGGGGACACATTTTTCGTGCTGGGCTAGCACGATGGCACGGTTAGGCCCGACCCGGCCCGACACTATAAGTTTGATTTTGGACAAAATTTGAAAAAGAAGTTGATTCAAACTAGAGCTGGTGCAATTTTATCGGGCTAGAGTCGGGCCGAGCCATTTTCCGTGCCGGGCTCGGGCTGGCCCGACGTGCCGATGGCGCGACCCAGGCATGGCATGATGATAGTGCCCGGGCTGGCTCGGCACTATCTGGCTCGGGTCGGGCCCGTGCTCGGGCCCAGTTTTTTCGTGTCGGGCCTCGGACCGCCCAATAGACCCGGCCCATTTGGAAATCTATAGCGCCCGCACACAGGAGGCGGCGGTCGGGCGCAGATGAGGCGGTGGCGGCCGGGCGCGGAGGAGGAGGAGGCGGCGGCGCCCGCGCTCCGCGCACAGGAGGGGGCAGCCGGTCGCAGAGAAGGCGGCGGCCGGGCGCAGAGGAGGAGGAGGAGGCGACGGCCTGTCGCAGAGAAGCGGAGGAGGCGGTGGCCTGGAAGTGGAGGCAGCGGCAGGAGTGTAGCACTGTGAAAGTGGGGCGGTGGGGTGACTGGGGTTAGGATAAATATGTGTTGTTGGGCTGGTAGTGGGCTTGAGCTGGTAGTGGGCTGGATGGGCCAAGCACATGTAGTATTTTTTTCTTGTTTTTTCTTTTTTATTTTTAATTGACAAACTTTTCTAGTAAATGCTAGAATATTTAAGATTTTATTCTTATTAGTAAGGGGTCGTCTCGCCTTACGCCTTACCGCTTTAAAGATGAAAAGAGGGCAGGTCGCCTTATGTCGCCTTACCGCTTTAATAACTATGCATATTATTTCGCACGGATGAGAAATAAATTTTCCTTAAAAAAACTTGCCCTGTTTCTCATCTTCCATGCTGCCCAACAAGTTATTTTATAATTAAAATAATTAGCGTCAAATAAAATAAAATGGAGTAAGTATTTTTATTTCTTATACATCCTTTTCGTATATCCTGTATTGTAGAAGATTCTTGGTTTCGTCATTTGGACTGTGTAGGGCTAGCATAAGCTGTTATGTTTAGTGGGTACCTATCGGTCCTATATCTGAGGCGGAATTTCTTCACGAAAACCGTTTGGTTCAGATTCCATAGGAATTGATACTGTAGCACCATTTGGTTTATGGGATTGTGGCATCGGAATTGTAGAGGACATTTTCCTTTGCGAGCGATTTCACGGGAAAGTAAACATCCAACCAAAGACACACCTGGTGGTCAAATGGTTCAATATGGAGTGACCACCCCCCATAAAAAAAGACACCTGGTGGGTGTAAAATGATTCGTTATTTTTTTAAAGGTCAAGAGAAGGATCTCCCGTGATATATCATATAAGAAGAAAGACTGATCCAGTTTATTAGAAAAACTGGGTCCGAATATCGTACAACAAAGAGGAGTCATCGCATCCTCCAACCAAAGACAAACACCTCTATCTCGGTGGACACTTAAACCATGACACCCGCAAGCGCTGTTCTTGTCGGATGGACTCTGTCAAGGCAAGGTTTACACCTATGAAACTGATCAATTTACAACGGCTAGAAACGGTCGTAAAAAAACTTATTTACGACGGTTGTAGGATTAGCCATCGTAAATAAATAATTTCGTCGTAAATATGCTGGATTCCTGTAGTGCATAATGAAGCTTTGCCACCTCAACTGACCATTGAACTAAGATCTCGGCTCTCCGGCACAACCACGAGCACCTCGCTTGCGGTATCACCATGCCGAGACATTTGCGACTCACCAACAACAACCACCTTGCACAGCTCCAACACCACACAATGTTGCGCCGTCTTCGTCTTCCCCAGCCTGCTATTGCCATGATGTCGCTAACACCACCAAGTAACCTCTGCAACTTGTGTCTCCACCACATCCGCCAACGCCATCCTCAACTCCAAGCATGAATGCTCGTACCTTCTCGTGTGGCTCGTGCGTTGGCTCCTTGTCGCAAGCGCCGCACCTCCTCACACTTCAACCACCATCCCGGCCTCGTGGTGAGAGGGAAGGTTCCCCACGTTGCTATTGAACACCACCACGACCGCCACAAGAAAGCTCCTTTACCGCTATCTTCGCCGCCTGTATCTGTTTCACGCCTATGGCGTGCACGCCAACCCTTCTGAGCTTGTTGCCGACGTCCATCGCGTGCCAACAGCGCGCCTAGCCGCAAGCGCATCGCCCCCCCCCCACCATCACGCACAGGGCATCCTGTCCGCAACCATTCGTCACTGCCACATTCGGCACACACACGACGCATCATCCCCCCTGGGGAGTCATGCGAAGGGCAACCCATCTCTATACTTGCCTTTGGGAAGCCGTCGTACACAACGGGATGTCGCTGTCGACACCCCTCATCGCTCGTCGCTGCACCATCTTCCATCGACGATGACCGAGCCCAACCTGACCGGGTCTTGACAGTGCACCATATCTAGTCACCACCGGTCCACCGCCTTCTACCTCTGGTCGTCACGTGACCTTACCTCCACGGAGTTTCCGTATTCGGTCGTTGGGTCACCAGATTCGGCCACTGCCCGCCTCGAATGTCATCTCAATGGTGCGCCAAGTGCCTATGCCGTCATCTTGCTGGGAACACACACTCGCAGCTCCAAGCACGAGGCACTAGGGCGCGACAAGGGTCATCCACCGTCCGGCTCCGCACCCGCAGCCGCCAGCTTGGAGAGCGACTCAGAACTCGTGTCGCGCGCTCGCCGGCCGCTGGCGCATGCTTGCAGCCTCACGAAGCCACATTCTCCGACCAACCTTCATCACCTCCGGTCTAGATCTAGCCCTTACTTCCACATCGCTTGAGAGCTCCTCTGCCAGGGAAGAAAACGGAGAGAAATGGCCCCGCCGCCACCATCCTCGCTGAGGGCTCTAGTCTGGCCACTCGGCTCCGACGGCGGCGCGGCGTGGCGAGCTGGTGGTAGGCGGGCGGCTTTTAGGTTTCACCTCTGAGTTAGCCCAAGGAAGGGTGACACGGGATTCGTCAGCACTCCCATGATTCATTATGGAGCGATTCTCCCCTCAAAAAGCCATCTTGATTAATGACGACATTGAAATTGCCTAGAGGGCGGTGAATAGACTAAAATACCTGAAATAACTAAATTAAACGAGATTAGAATACAAGGGCCGGACTAGTCTGGCTCGGGTGCGGACTAGTCCAGTCAGCTTGCTGGAAAAACCTAAAAAGGAGGCCGGACTAGTCTAGCTCAGGGAACTCTGAGAACTTTTTTCTGAGGTTCGATTCCACTCAGGAATCTACGTCCCCGTTGAGGAGTCTACAAAGGACTGGGTCTAATAACCCTTTCCTCACCAAGTCGCCACTAAGGCTGCTCACAATCTGAGACTCCCACTTGATCACTTCCACAAAACTTCACGGATCTCACAAGCCACAGGTCACAAAGACTCACACCAAGTGCACGAGATCACTCCAGGAGTCTAAATGCGAAGTTCTTCCTTCTCCTCTCCTCACACACCTAAATCCACACAAGATTTGATTCAAGAGGGTGAGTAGACAATGGAGAAGGCTTGGAGAGGCTCGGCTGTGGCAGCACTAGGGTTCCAGGGTGGGCTAAACGAAGTCGGGGCGTCTTCTTTTATAGAAGTCCCGACAGCCAACCGTTGCCACCTGCCAAAGTCTGGACTAGTCCGCCTCACATCGGACTAGTTCGATCTCACATAGGAAATATTTGTCCGGGTGAGAACAGACAAGTCCGGAGGACCCGGACTAGTCTGATCACTAAGGCGGACAAGTCCGGTCCATCAAGACTTAGCCGTGGGATTTCTCATCTCACAACCATACGGACTAGTCTGTCTCAGAACGGACTAGGCCGAACTTACACAGGAACTCTTTGTCCGGATGAGAACGGACAAGTCTGGAGGACCCAAATTACAAGTCCGGCCGTGGGAGCTCTCATCTCACAACCATACGGACTAGTCCGCCTCAGAACGGACTAGCCCGAACTCACACAAGAACTCTTGGTCCGTGTGAAAACGGACAAGTCTAACTAGCCCGGACTAGTCCGGCCACTGAGTAGACAAGTCCGGTCTTCCAGGACTTAGTCCCAAAACACTCTCACCAAGAGAGAAACGGACTAGTCCGTCCCAAAACGAATAAGTCCGAACTCAGTCAGGAACTCTTAGTCCGCCCCAAAACAGACTAAACCATAGGACTCTCGAACTAGTTCGGCATCTGGCCCGGACAAGTCCGGCCTGCTCGAGTTTACCTCACTAGCACTTTACACTAAGGATTCAACACTTCTAACGCTTTGAGCTCTCTTCTATGATCTCAATGCACTTGACACACACTCTCACTCTTACACGGCTAGCCTGCTAAAGACTCAAATAAAACCCTAATTTCTACTCTTCGAGTTTTCGACGCCATTCGTCATCCTTTTCCTTTTTGAGAGTTTAGGTGTCCACCTTGGAAATATCCTCTGCTTATTATCATCTCAGCTCATTAGTTTCTTAATTGTCGTCATCAATCATCCAAAAGCCGCGGGGATACCTAGATGCACTTACAGATATTGAAACCGTATCATGAGATCTCAACTTCTTCCAACCTTGTGTTTGTTTGTTGTTAGTCCAGATCCGCTCTGATTCGCATTATGCATCTGTGACTTATTTAAGTACTTTCATTACAACTATGGCATTGGCATGGTGTTTTGCTCCGCGTGGTGGAGTGGGCACAAGATTGCTGCGATCCACTACCCCATGCATGGATCGAATTCAATTCTCTATTTTCCATAATGCAATAACCGCAGTGGTACAATTAAATAGGATCTTAAGATTGCCTTTTTGTCTTGTATAAGCGTAATGGCAGCCCTGCTTCACAATAGAAGATGTGCAACAGTTTAATTTATGCATGCATGGTACATATTCAGGTCAAAGAACTTGCCGTTGTCATTGTGCCTGCTTGTAAAAGTCAGTGTTTATAGTTAGAAGAGAATGGAAGTTTATGTTATTGCATGTCCTCGCTAGTACATTTGGCGACCGCACAATTCGCCGTAGTCTTTCTCTACTTGCATTGCGTTAGTCCCACTCGTCCAGAGGATGTAGCAATTTGCCGTTGTCCACTTACTTGGTCTAGGGTGGACTACGTCTTCGTCTCCTTTATTTTGAGAGAGGAAAATGGTGGACGGCTTTCCCTCAAAAATATTTTTGTCCTGCTCAAAAAAAATGGTGGACCGCTATAGGCTAATGGCCGTTGGATTCAGCGATATATTAATACCTTTTCAGCTGCATCATTAAACGGACATTGTACACAATGGCACCCAAATACTTATTAGCCGTACAGAATTGTGCCAGATTTGGAAATATAGTGTATGTGCTCAAATGCAAGAAACACAAAAATAAAAGGAATTTGCTTAAAACATTTTCTATGCTTTAGACACTCGATCTAGTGGCCTAATATATATTAGCTTTCCTGTTGCATTTTTGTAACGCCCCTAGGCTGAAAAGGTGGAAGAAGCAGAGGAGTTAGAGGAACAAGAAGGGGAGCAAGAGGTAATGGTAAATATTTTTTAATTTGTTCTATTCCTTTCACACACACACACACATCACACATCAATAAAGACTGTCATGAGACACTTATTGTTTTTGTAAATGCTTACTCACAGGACTTGAATGGCATTATATGGCCCGTACATATAATTGAGAGGCAAGAGTCAGAGTTCAAATGGAAGTTGATCGAGGCTCTTACTTCCAAACCATTTAGCCATTACGAATACGATAAACTATTTGCCATGGCCACCAAGCGCTCTCCAATTATAAAAGAACGAAGGACCCGCCATCGTGAGACTTCCTATACCTCAGAAAAGGAAATGGGCAAGTCATACTTCCAGTATTACCCAGGTATGCTTCTGTTATGAACATTGATCATTCCACACCTAATGGCCCCCACGGGTAAAGAAAATTATTTGTACCATCTGTATTGGTCAATGTTGTTTGTGGTACACTTGGTTAAATAAGCATGATTGTTGTTTATATACTTGAATGAGTCTGAGCATTTTATTTGTTTCATTATTTCCTTGATCTCTGTATTTTTTATATCCTAACTGAATTACTGTATACACAAATTAGCTTTGTTGATGTTATAAAATTCGTACAACTTGGAACACATAAATTTAAATTGTTTACAACTTGGACCTAAGCAAAGCTATCATTGATACCTCTATGACATGCATTGTAGCTACTAACACTTTTTCTACTAAATTAATTTCAGATCTTGAAGACCAAGTAAAAAGCGAAAGCAGCTATCCCAAACGCTTGGCTCTTTTGCGTGGTTTTTTCTTCTGGTTGGAGGTAACCATATACCATTTCTTTGATATCAATAATACTCCATGTAAATTATTTGCTTTGTGGTGCACATATAAACATATACATGGTCACATATCTTGATGAGCAAGTAACACTCTTCTCTTTATTCACATCACATTATCTAATAGGATGTACATTTTCATTAGACACAGCTCAATGTAGTCTATCGATAAATTAGGCTGGAATTATGTCAAACACAGATTCATGATTAATTAGTTTATTAGCACCATTTATTGTACTATCTTACTTTTACCAGTCTTTGGACACAATAAAGCATGATGAAAATGTTCCTAATTTGAATATTTACCCTCTCTCTTTACTTTGTAGAATGTTGGGCATGATGACCAGTTCAAACCTTGGAGCGACGATTACAAAAATTACCGAGTGACTTTCATGAGAGATGATTAAAAATACTTTTACTTGCCAGACTCTTCTTTTAAGCGGAGGCAACTTAATGTATAACTTTACATCCGTTATGTCTAAATTTTGGATTGATCTACCAGTTCGGAATGTTAAATATAGATATTGCTTACCGTTGTTTCTGAGTGTGTAAAGTTTAGTGCACACACCACAGTTTTCGAGTGTTTAGCGCACACACCCCTGCGATGGCCGTGTCCTACGCCTACCAACATCCACACAAGCATTGTTGACCACTAAACACACTCACCTGTGCATATGGGGTGGTTAACGAACTGTCTTCCCGCACGTGCCTTAGTGAGTGAGTCAGACATCCTTCACAGGATCGTACCATTTAGATCCACGTGATGATCAGCCGCACCCGACTTTGCGAACCTAACACACCGATCAAGCCGCTGCTGCCGAGAAGCCCTGCTCCTTCGCACCGCCGGCTTGTCGGCGGACGAGATCGACCCCGACTACCTCTACTTCCTCCACCACGTCCGCCCCGAAGGCCGCGTCTACGCTGTCGAAATCCCGTACAAGGAGTACGCTTCTCCCGCCGTCCCCAAGTCGTCAGGTGTGAGAAACCCCTCGCCGTGCCCAATGCCGAGTCCCTCGCCGCTTCTTCCACCATGGAGGCGAGGACTCGCCAGCGGCGATTGAGGTCCGGTCCGGCGCCGCTAGCTTCCCCTCCCGCTAGCCGGGCGAGGCCCGACCGCCCGATCGAGACGGCTCTGTCCCGCGGGAAGGGGTCGGGTTGCCGTCGCCCAAGACGGAGCTCGCATGGTACGATTCCGTGTCCAACGACACAGATGATGACTACCGCTTCTTCCCCCCTCACTCTCGAGTGGCGAATGATTCCCAGTGGGTGTAAAGGTTTCAGATACTGAGGCGAAGGTAACGGCACACCATTTCTTCTCGTGTACGTACTTCGTCTGTTTCCCATGCCTCCCAGGGGCGTGAAGGTATAGAATCGAAATAGTGTAGTGCACACAGCATGTAGCTTTCGGCTAGCTAATAAATGGGTTAAACACATGGTCAAAATAGAGGTATTACTACTAATTAAAATTCTGATTTACCGTGGTGTATGTGCGACATCCTAGCTGCTTTGCCCCATAATTGCATCTGATCCAGTGGTCCTATGCCTTTCCCCTTTTCTGACTTTTGTAACACTTCTGGGTGTTGGAGTTGATCTCCTATTCGGGAACGGCCCAACGGCCCAATCCCGAGTCTACCCCTCCTCTGCGCCTTGATCGGGGGCGCTAACCAACCCATGGTGAGGGCCCCCTCTCACACCCACGCAATATTAAGAGGGGTGGCCGGGGCACACGCGAGAACATGCGTTCGTGCTCAAAACACTCCAAACACATTGAGAAAACCGATCTAATCCGTGCGGGGAGTGAGGGGAAGGACCCCGGCGCCGCCATCACCGTCGACACCACGGAATCCGTGCGTCGACGTCTACATTTCGGCGACACCGCCATGGCGACATCCTCAACACCCGAAGGTATATTCCAAACTGTTTTGTTCTCATTCGTGTAGTCATAGAATGATTTTATCAATATACCCGCGAGATCTAGTGGCTAGAGGAAGTAAGAAACACACAATGGTGCCAGAGCCACCTAGATCACTAGATCCGTTCGGGTTTTGTGTTCAACACTTAGATCCACGGCATACAACAAATCGAAGTAAAAGCAAATAGCACGAAAGGCAAAAAAAAATAGCAGCGCTGCCGGAAACCACTCGACAACGAGAGCGCCGCCGCATGGGCGAGCACATGCTCGCCGGCGAGGAGCCGCCACAGCGGCACAACCGACCTCTCTCTCTCTTTTCTCTGTTGTGTGGCGGCTAGTGGAGAGAGAGTGGAGGAAGAGAAATGATTTAGGGTTCAGGGGGGCTGGAGAACCCACCTCCTTTTATAGTCCCGAAATTGACTCTCAGCCGTTGGATCCTTTTGGATGGTGGAGATCTGTTTTAGGGTTCAGAAAAATTAAAATAGGCCATGAAAAATACGGCCCACTACATAGTGGAGGGGCAGCCAGCCCTAACGGGCGCGCCTCCAGCCTTAGCGGGCGCGCCGCCGCTGCTGGAAGCCCTAACGGGCGCGCCTCCATCCTTAGCGGGCGCGCCGCCGCTGCTGGACACCCTAACGGGCGCCGTCGGGCTTATCGGGCGCGCCTTCAGCCTTAGCGGGCGCGCCGCCAGGCCAAGCCCTTAACGGGCGCGCCGCCAGGACAAACCCTAGCAGGCGCGCAGCGCGGCCCAGCAGCGCTGGAGGGCCCGTGCGGCCCAACCATGGGCGCGGCCCACAACAGCTTTCCACCGGTATAAAAGGCAATATGCTGCTAAACCTGGGAATCGAACCCAAGACCTTCGGTTGGAGGGATTTGTCCTCTACCAACTACGCTAAGCTCTGTTTGTGTGTAGTAAAGATACTTAATATTTAAGTAATCTGACTTCTTTTCAGTTAAAGTCTGAAATCTATTTTATACATTATCAGTTTATCTTCTGTGATTAGCAACAGTAATTAGCAAGAAATAGTTTTCAGGTATATTTAATTCTGTTGTTGTGGATAATTAAGAGTAATTAAGCTTCCGCTGTTGTAATTAAGTTTATTAGTTTTTTAATTAAATTTCAATTGAGAAATTTAATTAGGAGAATTTTTATTAAGTCTTTTGTTGATTGAGTAATAGTAATTTTGTTAAGTAGCCAACGTGAACAACAAAATTTACTATATATTCAATTTAATTCAAGTTATTTGATTCATGGAAATTTTATTTGAGTAACCAACGCGAAAGAATAAAATTTACATGTTTATATTTTTGAATGACGTGTTTTGTTGAGTAACCAACGCGAAAAAACAAAACACGACATTTCTATCGCTTTAAGTATTCTATTCATAAAGGATTTCGTTGAGTAACCAACGCGAAAAACGAAATTTGTTATGTTTTTGAATGTTGTATTTTGTGGAGTAACCAACGCGAAAAGCAAAACACAACATTCTCTATTGTTTAAGCTTATAGTATATTTACTTATATGCAATTTTATGAAGGTTCCTCCGCTTTGAACCACTCAATGGTTCAAATTATGGTACTTGGAAAGAAAAATTGGAGATTGCTTTGGCTATCTCTGAAATTGATTATGCACTGATGACACCTTGCCCCACTGAGCCTGAGGTCCCTTCACCTACTGCTGGAGAGACTGATGAGTCTTTCGAGCTTAGAAAGGGACAATACCTAAGTTTAAAGGATAAGTATGATAAGGATCTTCCTAAGTGGATTGCCTCAAACAGAAAGTGTTTGATGGTGATTAGGGGGACAATCACTGAGGCCATTCGGGGAGCGATTCCCGAATGTGACACTGCTCTTGAGTACCTTCGTAAGGTGGAGAGTCAGTTCACTGGCTCTTCGAAGGCTACAGCGAGCATGCTTATAAAGAAGCTCGTTACTGAGAGGTACACTGGAGGTGGTGTGCGTGAGCACATCCTTAAGATGACCAACTTAGCCACGAAGCTCAAGCCAATGAACTTAGCCATGAGTTGCTTGTGCACCTCATTTTTGCTTCACTACCTAAGGAGTTTGAGGCCTTCGTGATCAAGTACAACTCTCAGCCAGAGCAGTGGAACTTAGAGAAGTTGATTGCCATGTGCGTTCAAGAAGAAGAACACATTAAGTCCCAGAGGGGTGGTGACTCTGTCAACTACGCCAAAGGGAAAGGTAAAGGGAAGATCTATTTTGGTTCTCCCAAAGGTGCTTCTTTTAAGTCACATGACACTTCTTCTACTGATAAGGGCAAGGGTAAAACCCCACTTCAGCATCCTCTTCAGAAGGATATGAAAGTGGACAAGGATCAGTGTAGATTTTGTAAGGAGAAAGGACACTACCAGAAGGATTGCGTGGGCTTCCTGAAGTGGTGTTGCAAGAATGGTAATGATTTTATGACTTTTGTTAATGAATCCCTGTTTTTAGATTATTCTCGATCTACTTGGTGGATTGATTCAGGTGCCACGGTGCACGTTTGTAATTCTCTACAGGGATTAAATATGAGGAGGACCCTAAGAAGAGGGGAAAAGACCATTAAAGTCGCTGATGGCCGTGAAGCTCAAGTTGAAGCAGTTGGAGATCTCCCACTTAGACTTAGAGATGGCTTTGTACTTAGACTTCATAATGTCCTCTATGTACCCTCTTTAGAGAGAAATTTGATTTCAGTTTCATGTTTGGATGATTCAGGTTATGTGTGCCATTTTGGCAATGATAAATGTTCTATTACATTTAATAATAAAGATGTGGGTCTTGCATTCCGACAAGACATGTTATATTTATTATCCTTACATGACGGTATCAATATTATAAGTAATGATCAAATTTCTTCTCAGAACGACTTAGTATTCAACAAGCGCAAAAGAATTGATTCCGAAACATCATCGAAATTG
Organism: Neostapfia colusana; assembly: GCA_030760725.1. NCBI lineage: Eukaryota > Viridiplantae > Streptophyta > Magnoliopsida > Poales > Poaceae > Neostapfia > Neostapfia colusana. Next base: position 3,862,414 of record JASWHV010000017.1, read on the forward strand.
TGGCATTGTCGTTTATGCCATATTTCGAGGGGGAGAATTGAACGTTTAGTTTCCCAATCGATTCTTCCCAACCTAGACTTTTCGGATTCACAAGAATGCATTGATTGCATTAAAGGCAAATTTGTTAAGAAAATTAGAAAAGACGCCAAACGTAGCACGGGAATATTAGATTTAGTTCACACAGACATTTGTGGTCCATTCCCAATAGTCTCCATAGATGGTTATGACTCATTCATAACGTTTACGGATGACTATACTCGTTATGGCTACATTTATCCAATCAAGGAGCGATCCGAAGCGTTGGATAAATTTAAGATATTTAAGGCCGAAGTAGAAAAACAGCACAACGTTAAGATCAAGGTAGTAAGATCTGATCGTGGAGGGGAGTACTATGGTCGACATACCCCGTATGGCCAAATTCCTGGACCTTTTGCAAGGTTTCTACAGGAAAACGGCATAGTAGCCCAGTATTCTACGTCGGGCGAGCCTCAGCAAAACGGTGTAGCGGAACGGAGAAACCGTACGCTCATGGATATGGTAAGAAGTATGTTAAGTTATTCGACACTTCCGGTTAGCTTATGGATGGAGGCGTTAAAAACCGCCATTCATGTGCTTAATCGTGTGCCGAGTAAATCAGTACCTAAGACGCCGTATGAAATGTGGACAGGACGTAAGCCCTTATTAGGATATTTGCACGTGTGGGGCTGTCCAGCTGAGGCTAAAATATTCAACCCAAACATTGGTAAGTTGGACTCTAGAACTATTAGTTGTCATTTTATTGGCTATCCAGAAAAAAGTAAGGGATATCGATTCTATTGTCCAGATAGATACACTAAGTTCATAGAGACAAGACATGCTGTCTTTTTAGAAGATGCCATGATCAGGGGGAGTATGGTAAGACGAGAGGTAGATCTTGAGGAGAAGCGGGTGTACGCACCCACTCCCATGATTCAAAAACCATATTTCTCGATACCTACTGTTGTTGAACTATCTGTGCCAGTCACTAATGATTCAACACCTGTTGTTAGTCCTTCATCGGCAACGGAAGAAGTAAGAGAGGCTCAGCCTTCCGAGGCTATTGAGCCAGTTGCCGAATATGATGAAGCGCAACAACAACCTCAACCAGAAGATGATGCGCCAATTAGAAGATCTCAACGAGTAAGAAAATCGGCCATTCCGGACGATTATGAGATCTATTTGAGTGAAGAAATTCAAATGGAGGATGATCCCACCTCGTTTGAAGATGCTATGAGAAGACCACAATCATTTGAGTGGCGTAAAGCCATGGAGGATGAAATGAGGTCCATGGATGCCAACAAGGTCTGGGATTTAGTCGAGATTCCTCGAGGAGCCAAGACAGTAGGTTGTAAGTGGGTCTACAAGATCAAACGTGACTCCAAAGGGAAAATCGAAAAATATAAGGCCAGACTTGTGGCGAAGGGATTCACTCAAAGAGAAGGCATAGATTATAATGAGACGTTCTCACCCGTCTCTACTAAGAATTCTTTTAGAATTATTATGGCATTAGTAGCACACTATAATTTAGAATTACATCAGATGGATGTAAAAACAGCGTTTCTCAATGGGGATCTGTACGAGGACGTCTATATGACACAACCGAAAGGTTTTGTCATTAAGGGTAAGTAACACATGGGATGCCGCTTAAGGAAGTTCATCTATGGGCTCAAACAAGCCTCACGGCAGTGGTATCTCAAGTTCGATGAGACAATTAGAAAGTTTGGGTTTAAGGAGAATGAGTAGGATAATTGCATCTATGCTAAATTTAAGAATGGGAAATTCATTTTTCTTGTTCTCTATGTGGATGACATACTACTTGCGAGTAGCGATGTCAATCTACTGTTAGAGACTAAGAGGTTTTTATCCTCCAACTTCGATATGAAGGATCTAGGTGAAGCATCCTTTGTGCTGGGGATCGAGATTCACCGAGATCGTGTTAAAGGGGTTTTAGGTTTATCTCAGAAAACATACTTAGAAGGTGTACTCAAGAAGTACGGCATGCATGCGAGTAAACCTTCACCTGCTCCAATAGTCAAGGGCGATAAGTTTGGAAACTTTCAGTGTCCCAGGAACCAATACGAGATCGATCAAATGAAGTCGGTTCCATATGCTTCTGCTATCGGAAGCCTTATGTATGCTCAAGTATGTACTCGCCCTGACTTAGCGTTCGTAACCGGGATGCTTGGCAGATATCAGGCCAATCCAGGGATTGATCACTGGAAGGCAGTTAAGAAAGCATTAAGGTATGTGCAAGGCACAAAAGGCCTCATGTTAACGTATAGTAAGTCAGACCCACTCGAGGTAGTGGGATACTCAGACTCAGATTTTGCGGGTTGTGTGGATACTAAGAAATCCACGTCAGGTTACATATTCACCCTCGCAAATGGAGCTATATCGTGGAAGGGCTCCAAACAAACCGTCACTGCATCTTCCACAATGCATGCCGAGTTTGTTGCTTGTTATGAGGCCACGGGGCAGGCATTATGGTTTAAGAAATTTCTACCCGGTCTTAGAGTGGTCGATAGCATTGAAAAACCACTTAAGTTATACTGCGACAATGAACCCGTAGTATTGTACTCTCACAACAACAAGTCGAGTGGTGCTGCCAAACACATCGACATTAAGTTTTATGTTGTGAAAGACAAAATCCAGAATCATACTATTAGTCTTGAGCATATTAGAACCAAACATATGCTTGCGGATCCGCTTACTAAAGGTCTTCCTCCCAATGTGTTCAGAGAACATGTAGCCGGCATGGGATTAAGGGAAAACATATGATCGACTGGATACTTAGGGGCCAAACTAAGAATAAGGTTGTTTCTAAGTGTAAGATGTATTGTGGTCATCGAGTCAGATAGTACGTAATTGGCTATTTTGATGCGATGTGCTCAGTATATCGAACATGAGGAAATAAACAATAAGTTAAGTATGAAGAAATTAAGTAAATTTTGTAAGTCTTGATCACTGGAGATCAAGGAGGAGAATGTTGGAGTTGATTTCCTATTCGGGAACGGCCCAACGGCCCAATCCCGAGTCTACCCCTCCTCTGCGCCTTGATCGGGGGCGCTAACCAACCCATGGTGAGGGCCCCCTCTCACACCCGCGCAATATTAAGAGGGGTGGCTGGGGCACACGCGAGAACGTGCGTTCGTGCTCAAAACACCCCAAACACATTGAGAAAACCGATCTAATCCGTGCGGGGAGTGAGGGGAAGGACCTCGGCGCCGCCATCACCGTCGACACCACGGAATCCGTGCGTCGACGTCTACATTTCGGCGACACCGTCATGGCGACATCCTAAACACCCGAAGGTATATTCCAAACTGTTTTGTTCTTATTCGTGTAGTCATAGAATGATTTTATCAATATACCCGCGAGATCTAGTGGCTAGAGGAAGTAAGAAACACACACTGGGTTGTAAGGTGAAGGAGGAGGTGGCGGACGCTGTTAGAATGTAGGAGGAGGACGAGAAGGAGAGCGATATGAGTGAGGGTACGAACACTGCTGGATCAGGTTTACAGCTGGTGAATGTTATCACCATTTCATTTAAATCTCCTGTAAAATGCTGCCGTGTGTGTAGTAACAAACACATCTTCCACTGTTGCCAACTTCAGTCATCAGTTTCCATTCTTTTTTCTTGTCATATGTATCGCTGCTGGCTTTAAAGATGAAGGTGGAGGTACGTGAAGAAGAAGAAGAAGAGCAGACGTTGTGAATATGTCTGCTATGAGAACACCAGAGCCGGAGCCTCAAGAGACAGGAACATTCTGCCATGGCCAGCAATGCTTCGATGAGAATTTCCTTTACATGTTTTTTCATCCATATGTGCCCGCTGTTGGTTAGATGAGTGAATCGCCCAGTTCTTTATGATTATACTCTTTCCATGGTTATACCACGGGAAGGGCGCGCTTTCTTGTTAGGAGGAGGGAATATGGCTGTGACACACGGAAGGTGCACATGACTGCGTAATGGTGGCAAAATGACGTCAACAGAAAAATTATGGCTCTGCATGCGTGTAATCTAGATTCTGGAATGCTCTGACTCATATATGGAACAGCAAAACATACATATTGCTTATCGTCAGTCTATTTTGCTTCCGGAATCTGGCTGCTGTTGAACTTGACACGAGGCTTGCCCATGCTGAAATTGAGGTTCTGGGTCCTCATGTTGTACTTGATGACCCCGTCGTAGAGCAGCTTGCGGATGTAGTGCTCCAGATCGGACCCAATCAGCCGGAGTGTGTACTCTGACAGCGGAGCCCCCTGTTCAAGTGAGAGGAGAGAGATGAATCCAGCCTGCGGGCGTTCTGCTACAGACTACAGTATCAGCAACGGCGGTGAGGGAGGAGGCGTTACCTCGTAGTGATCGACGAGGTCCTGGAACTCGTTGTACACCAACTGGCAGGTCTCGTCGGTCCAGACGAACTCGTCCTGCGGGTCGAGGAGGAGCGTCAGCTTATCCATCTGCGTCTGGTCGAAGGCGTTGGTCTCGGGGTCGATGTACGCCGCGTAGATGCGGATGTGCCGCGTCGTGCTGCTCAGCCACTGGCTGCCGTACTCCCGGCCCATGTTCTTGCTCTCCGCCAGCGGCTGCCGCGGCAGCGACTGCGCGTCCCCCATCCTCACCTTCTTCGCCTCCTGCGGCGGCGGCAGCGCCTCAGCCTCGCCCTCCTTCACCTCCTGCTGCTGCTGCTGCTGGGCGCGCGCCGGGGGGACCCTGAAGCTCCGGGCGGACCGGCAAGCTTGGTGGAGCGCCAGCTTGGCCGGGGATAGAAATGACGAGGCCGTGGTGGTCGCCATGCTGCACTGCGTCTGCCGTCTGCTCGGCCTCGGCCGCGGCTGATTTCCTTTTCTTTTCGCGGTCCCTGGCCGCTGCCGTGCACGGCAGCCACAAGCGTCTTACCGCACGCGCCTCCTTGTCCTGTCGTGCCGTGTCTTATCGTGTGGATAAGGGGCTATTTCTTCCACTAGCTTCATTTTTCGTCGCTTTGCGCCACTATTGGACCATGCGGGCTCCCAGATAATGTCCGGCCTGTTGGGCTTGTTTGTTTCGAGTGCCTGACACACGCGGGCTGGGCCAGCATTGCGTGACAGTTCCGACTGATTTATATATGCTTTTAGAATCTCATTCGTCTGGGTGGCAGGTCGTCAGAAGTTGTCAACGGTGAAAGTTTTAGGTTCCAGGGGTGCCGGGCAGTACAAAGAGGGATGAACATAGGCAGAATTCTGAAAATAATGTGGAGTTCCCTGCTCCTCCTAGCGATTCAGTCAGTAGTCCCCCATTCAGTTGGATGCCCCCAACTAACAGCAGAGATGACGCCTCTCAAATCTCAAATGGAGATTCAGAGGATCTTTGCAAAGAAGTAAGGTGTGTATAGAGACCAATGAAGCAGAAAGGAACGAATGCTTAGACTCGTCAGCTGTGGGAAGCAATAGCATGCAATATCCAAATGTGGGTTCTAGTCTGCATGCGAATAATGGTTCAAATTCATCTGTGAATTCTGGACATGACGCGCGTTTCTCCAATTACCCTGGAGCCACATTTGGAGAATGTCAGAAAACCATTTGCAAACCTCATCAAAGATCTGGGACCCTCAATGCGTAACTCATCAAGTTCAATAGTAATTGGAAGGAAAGGAGCAGGGGCTGTAGATCTTTGATGGGCTCTACTTTGCTTGAAGACTTAGAGAAGGATGATTGCACCTCTTTCAAGTAAAAGATGATTCATTGACTTCCCAGGGCGACCTGATGGTTGTCAACAAAGGGCATCTGCACTCGACTACGACGCAGAGAGTGAATCTTTATCATGGGCATGCTTTCTGAAATTTCTGGCAAGAGGCATGGAGTGAAGGCAAACGGCTCTATTACTGGTGACACAGAACTTGCTGGCATAGGTGAATTTGTCACGGAGCTAAAAGAAATGGCTCGGGTTCAGTATCAGAAGCAACGTGGTGATCAGGTGTGGAACTTGAATTTTTTATCATGCTCCCGCTGGGACCTTTCAGTTTACTGTATTTCAACCTTTTGTGTTACAGTTTTACACAAGAGCTCACAGTCACAGGATGCTTGCTTACTATAGATTGATTAACTCATTAAGATACTGTAACATGCAGAATTCAAGTCATCGTTTCTTTTTGTTAAATCTGTCAGGGTGAGATTGGTGATTTAACAGAAGGGACTGTAAGGAGCGTGGGAGTACTGGATCCAATTATAGAAGCCCTGCAGTCACGTTCTCGCTGGCTGTTGGAATTCGAGAAAAAGCAGCAAGAGATCATTGACCTATGGCATGCATGCATTGTTTCCTTTTGGTCCACGAGGCTTACTTTTTCCTGCTATTCAAAGGGGATCCAGCTGACGCCATTTACGTGGAAGTGGAGCTCAGGAGGCTATCATTTCTTAAAGATACATGCTCCAACGGAAGGATGGGAAGTACTGTGGTAGCAGGCAGCCAGAATACTTCTCTGATCTGGGTACCACTCCTGTTTCTGGAGCCATCGCTGCGGGTTTAAGGATTGCAGCTTCTTTGTTGCTTTAGTGGCCAAAGACTCATACTTCATGAAAATGTTTGGTGGTTGTTAGGCTGCGGGATATTTTTTCTTCTTGTTATTTTTACTCGGTACTGAAGGTGAAAGATACTCCAAAATGTTTCTTTTTTTCAATGCCTTTGTCAATAGGGAATGAGCCTTTACATAGTTTTGTACTGCTGAATTAGCTAAATGCATTTATTGATGTAAAGACTGGAACGATAATTCTTTTTCTTTCTTCTAAAAAACAAAATTCAAGAGAACCCACTATCAAAATTCGTAATTGAATATCGTTTAACTGACTTTATTGGTTTATGATGATCGGCATAGCTTTAAAAACTGATATTAATCACCGAAAAAACGATGTGTGTTCTGCCTCCCCACCATAATAATCCATGATGATGACAACAACAATGACTCATTAATAATCCAACTCCCGAACCCACTATCAAAATCAACTCGACGCATGTGATCATCCATTGAAGATACCGTGATTCTTTCTTCTACCTCTAGCTCTACATTTAGTTTATGCCTTACACCCCCCTCGTGCAAACTTTAACTTCGAGCTCTCCCATCTCGCCCAACCGCTATCTGCTGTCGCCAGTGAGGTGGCGCCCCATCGCATTTGCCTCTGTCATCTCTCTCGCCATCATCGTCGAGTCAACCTGCAACCCCCTAAGCCTCCTTTTAAGGCTAGAAGCCCATGAGGCTCGTCGAAAAAGCTCTTCACCCCTAGACGACGATAAGATTTAAATGTTAACTAAAATCACTAAAAATTAGCATTTACGTTCTTTTAATCCTCCGGCGCAGATAAACACACAACTCCTTGCCCCTTCATCCATCTCCACCCACACCTACCCCAAATCACCAACTCCAACCCTCCCTTCCCCCGGTTCCCGTCAGATCCCCGATTTGATCGCTCACACAACCCTCCGATCGCGAACAGATCGGATTTATGCAGTCTCACTGCCGCGACCAGCCATGCCGCGCATCAGCAGCTTGGTTCAGAGCTTGAGCGAGGAGGAGCAGGAGTCGTGGGTGCTCCGGGCTCGGCGCCGGCGGCAATGTCCTCCGGTATGTCCGACTCCGCGGGCGGCCGTGCGGGCGCGGAGCTGATGGTGGGGCAGTTCCACCTCAAGGTGCTCCATGCCGTCCTCGCCGTGCGCGCGCCGCGTCCTCTCGCCGCCGCCGGCACGGGCACGGCGTCGTTCCGGCGGAGGGACAGGTGGTTCAACCTCCCGCTCCACGACCCGCCGCCGCCCGAGGCGGCCGAGCGCCTGGACGCTCTGACCCCCGGAGAGCCGCTCGTTGTGGACATCCATTTGGCCCCCGCCGGCGCCGGCGCGGGAGCGGTGGTGGAGAGGTGGACTGTGGCGTGCGTCCCCTGGCCAGACGCCGAGGTCGAGGGGATCGCCGTCAATCGGGCGTACAAGCACTGCTTAACGCTGCTGAGATCCGTGTACGCCGTGCTCCGCCTCCTCCCGGCGTACCGCGTATTCCGCCTCCTCTGCGCGAACCAGTCGTACAACTACGAGATGGTCCACCGCGTCGGCTCCTTCGCAGAGCCTTTCTCTCGGGCCGAGGAGGCCGCCATGCGCTCCCACCGCTTCGTCCCCGTCGGGACGCAGCTCGGCCGCCTCGCCGTCTCCCTCCAGTACCTCCCCAGCCTCGCGGACTTCAACCTTGAGATCACCTCCCTCTCGCCCTCCATGCTGATCACTGACTACGTGGGCAGTCCAGCCGCTGAGCCCATCCGCTTCTTCCCAGCTTCGCTCACCGAAGCAACTGCCTTTCCGCCGTCCTATCACCAGCAGCGCCCGCACAGCTGGGCCCCGCCTGCGTTCTGGCCGCTCGCTGCAGCAGCGCCGCAGGCCAAGTTCTCGCAACCACCAGTGATATATGCTTCACCGACGCCCTCGCCCCCCAACTTCGGTGGGTGTCCGCAACCTCGTCTGATGCGGGGGCAGTCTGCGCCAATGTGCATACCACAAGTCGGCGAGAGGAGGAGTCCTGTGCATCGCCATAACACACTGGATCCCAGTAGAGGGTTCATGCTGCCACCACCATCTCCAAGAAGAGTAGGAGATTCAGGGGCAGCATGTGTACATGAGTCTCCATCAGATAGTGGTCGGTTGATTGGGCGGATGGAAGGACTTCGGATGGCAGATCCCTATGGGGGCTCATCACCAAGACCCAAGGTGATCCCTGGCTCTGTTGTACATTGTGCATATGCACAATTCTGCTGATGCCTGTGTATAACTTCAGTTCTTCAGAGTTTGAGATTGAATCTTTCTGACAGGGAGAGCATTGAAAATGTGAGATAGTAAACTGACCTAGCATTTCTGAAGTAGATTTGCCTAGTTATGTGTATCAAAATCTAAGAAGAGAGTATAAATGCAATAGTGGTTAGCCTAGACAAGCTTAGCTTCTTAGTGGGTAGTGACCTCTTGTTTGATTTCTCTTTCTTTGATCGAGCGAAGTAGTAACTGCATTTGAAGGTTCATATCCGCATTACTCATGTACCAGATCGGTTTTTTAAAGCAAGCTTAAGTAAGTGCCATACTTCATTTAGGGAATAGGAAAAGGCAGAAACAAGAGGGAAAACCTACAATCATCTACTGAACTCTAACATTTGCCTAAAAATGTTGACAACAAACAGTAAAAGAGTTGTTCCAATTCGACATTCTTAAACTATGGCTATAACATACACCAATTCAGTTATAAACCTGAACTTTTGTTGCACATTTGTTGCAAAGTTATGTTTATCAAACTACCATGTTTGATGGAATTCTCATGGCGCATGATGATATACTGAGTACTTGGGTTGAAACAACAGATCACAGCTGTAAAATCATGTTCGAAATAGCTCCTTCTTTTGTCTGTTGGCAAAAAGATTGGTTTGCATGTTTTGTATTTGTGCATTTTTTAATTGCAAAGGAGTTCCTCTGGTTCTTGCCAATGGCACTTTCTTGAATAAATACATTTTAAGTATTAGTTAATGTATAAAGAAGCAGTCAATGACTTGCTAATTTCTCAGTATACCCCAAAACTGTTTTGATGATAGTGTAAAACTTATTTTTTGGGATTTGATGTGTTGAACTTGGATTAACTTTATGTCCTTTACCATTTGTCTACACTTGTATTTTTGTGTAGCCTCTTTACTTTAATCTTACCGTTGGCAGTCTATACTTGTATTTTTGTTTAGCCTCTCATTTCTCATTTTGATTGAGTTATTTTATGTTTTCTCTTGACATTGTCTTGGTGGATATGCAGGGAAAGGACAGCAAAGAAGAATCTGGAAGATTCTCTGCACTCTCCTCATGCGATTCCCCTCGGCAAGATGATCTGGATGATGCAGATTATCCTTTTGTCGTGGATGACGTTGATACCCCAGTCTCACAACCTGGGTATGTTTAAAATAACTTTACCTTTTGTAGATTATTTTGCTCTGTGATTTTTGGGACGCAACCCTAGTTGTTATAATATGTTTGCTACTTTTTTGAATCATCTTTTGATGTCTGTTGTGTGTTCAATATCCACAGGACAATGTACCTGTATATAGATAGATCAACAGTTACCATTTGGTATCGCGTCCACGGATCAGAGAAAGGAATTTTGATGATGCATCTGTCTTTAGAAACTGCATAACTTAGTTTAATACAATTAGCTATTAACTCATTGACTTAACGTTGCAGAATGTTAGATTATGATTATTACTTGGCATAAATTGCTGGATCGTGCAGTTTTTCAATGTGGACAGATTGTTGGTTTTGTAGAATTGTTGCACATAATGATAATAGTCATTACTATGGGTATTTAAAGAGACTGGGATGAGCAAACTGGTGATGGTTTTAAATTCTTTGGATCCATTTGTAGTCATCATAGTAGTAAATAGAGTGTTGGAAAGTACTAATCAAGAATGGCAGAAAATCAAATGGACATTATTTTGAGCAAGTAGTTGAAATGGAGATTCATTACTGTAACTCCTAAAAATACTTAACTTACATAGATGAGAAAAAGCTATGCCTTTTCATTTTGTGTAGCATATTGATGTACTTCATGTATTAGTCAGTTTAAGATTCGAGGAGGATCAGCCTCATATGTTATCCTTTTTGAGTTAATGAATTGCACGCAGATGTTTGTTTCATCAATTGGTGGTCTATTATCATGCCATAGTGCATGTGTAAGACTATAAAATGTACATTTATGGTATATTTGCTTATTTTGTTGCTATTTTCGTGATGATGGGTATGTAGCGGCAAAATTTTCAAGCAAGTACTATTGTGTGTGCTGAGAAACACTCTTTGCTCTACAGTACCTTGATTGAAGCGAAGCAGAATGTTACCCATTCTACTTAACGGCATTTAGGCGTTCCCTGGGACATGGATCCATTGACAACAGTTTCAGTTGTACCTTGATTCACTCTTAGCAGAATGCTACCGCTCTACTGAATGGCATTTAGGCGCTTCCTATGGCAGTGTCTTGAATTCCTGAGTTTCAGAGCTTATCCGTCATCTAGTAACAACTTTATCCAATTTGTTTGTTGATCATACACATGAGATTCTTTGGAGTCTAATTTTGTTTTGGTTGATTGTACAGGAGCAGTGATGGAAAGGAAGTGGGTGATCAGGCAGGTTCATCATCCCATAAATCTCAAGATGCACAAGTTGGTTCTCTCGTCCACCTCCTGAGAACTGCGCGCCCGCTGCGAGGTCCTAGCTATTCATCTCAAACATCAAGGGCCGAGTCCAGTGAAGCAGCTTCCTCGAGTTCTGTGATGTCTCGTAGAGCATCTGATGCACTTGAGGAGCTCAAATCCTTCAAAGAGATAAGAGAGAGACTGCTATCCCGTAGTAGCGAGAAACAACAAGGGCCGCCAGAAATACCATAGCACCGCTCTTTCTCGGCGTTCCTCTTAAACATCGACAAAACAGTCTAGAACGGTGAGTGAATGACCTTTTGTTGATGTGTTTTCATGTGTATATGACTGATCAGGCTGATGTTTCTAGTTGGAAGGGAAGGCTGCTTCAATTTATTTCAGCGAGGGAATCGCTCGTCATTCATGAACTCTTGAAGGGTCGTGTGAGCTTCCGCTGTATATATGTATACTCTTTTGTGTACATGGAAAGTGAAACTTTAGGTGGGAAGCCTGTGATGAATTCAGCGCTCAAGTTTGTGCGTGTAAATTATATAACTGCTCGGAACTAAGTGTCCATCTAGACAAAAGTCGTGGAAGTGTTCCTGGGGAATTCAGAAGATTCATTTTCCATAGTCTTGCTGTTTGATCTGAAAAGCTGTGGAGTGATCGTCTTATCCGTATTCACAAAATAAGATGCATTCATGTTTGCAACGACCTCCGCCACGGGATAAAATCATGAGCACCTGTAAATGGCAGGCTTCACATGCCCCTCAGCTCGGATAGCCCAATGCTTTCATTGATTGGAAAACAACTAAACAAGACTATAAAATTCTGCAGCAGGAGCTTTTCGGCTTTCTATGATGAGTCTGTACCGCAATAAACTGCGGTCTCTATCTGGCCCATCGTGGTCGTGAACGTTCTTGACAGAGGGCCTGACTCGCGTCTCTGGCCCATCGCGATCTGGTCGTCAATGAGGAAACAGTGTGGTGGTCTTGCCGTTTGATCTGAAAAGCTGCGCTCCGTCGAGCGCTGCTGGATCGGCCCAAACAACCTGACGGGCCTTCAGCCCTGTGGCGGCCATGCGTGCGTGTGTCCTCATGCATGCATCTCGCCACGTCGCCTGTACGGCGTCGAGTGTGCGGACGGATCCAGGGCAGCGCCGCGCGGCCTGACCCTGGCCTTCAGAACCGCGGTCGCGGCCTCGGCGCGTCGCCAGGCCGTTGCGGTTTACGTGCCCGCGCGCGCAGGAGATCGCTCGATGTAGCTACCGCCGGCGCACCGCGGCCGTTCCTTTCCTTCGCCTTCCCGGCGCCCCCACAGTCGGCACTCGATGAGCTCGACCAGGAAAACATCAAAACAAACACGCGCATGCATCACCAGCCTCCTCGACGTCGTCAGGATCACTGACCCTCAGCGGAGCCCGGTGCAAGTCAGAGAGCGAGCCGCGTCGCCATCATCGGCAATCACCATGCACGCGTTCGTCCTCGTCTCGCCGGCGTATACGGGGACTAGTGTCGTCGCCGTTCTCCGTACCAGTACGCAGGGGACGAGAAGCGCTACCGGCCGGGGAGTAGTTCGATCTATCATATCGCTCACCCGTACCGGGCTCGACGGTCGGAGTAGGACCTCCACCGGGCGCGCGGCGGCTAACCCTCCATCGTGGACGGAGGAAACCTCGATATATATATATATATATATATATATATATATATATATATATATATATATATATATATATATATATATATATATATACTTACCCCTTGCTCGATTACGTGTGATCACAAGGAAACACATAAATGTCGTCGTCGTAGAAACCATGCATGTCTAGTGCGCATTGTTCATCGCGCACTTCAATTTGTGGGCTGCTGATGACGGTCATTGTTGCTTCTCTTTCCCGTTGCTTACTCCACGAGGGACGACGCACTACGTACCCGTGGTGGCCACGCGCCTCGCTTATAGTTATCCCTTTTCAAGTCACCAATGCAGTTTTCGTCTCCGTCGAATCTTCCTCTGTCTCCCACTCGCAACGGAGTATACACGATTGTTGGAAGGAACAGAACTACTTTTCGTTTGACGCGCACTGCCGGATCGATCAGTGCTAATCCCACTAGGTCGGATCAGTGCTAAACCTTTTCTTTTTTGTTTGCGAATGTGAGATCAGTGCTCAACCGGGTGGTAATGGTAATGCATCCTGACTAGGCCAGCAGCCAGCCGGTGTTCAGCATCGTGTCCCATCGCAGTGTAGTGATGAAGTCCCTCGTATCTTTTCTACTTATGTGGGCGAGAGATGTTTGGATGCATGCATGTAGATGTAGATGGTATTAATTAAGATTGATATGGGATGAGAGGATTGGTACGCGTGCCAGTGTCACCTCTTGCCGTTGACTCCTTGTACGCCAGGCGTATACGTCAGCATGTAGCGCGTGCCGGCCACGCGCAGCGCTCCGTCCCCGAGAACCCTAGCGGATTCCGCAATAAATACCCCCTCCCGAGGCGTGTGGCCGCCACAGCTCTCGCCTCCCAGTTCCCATCCATCTCCTCCTCTCTGCACACTCCCTCCTCCTTGCGCATCTTTCGTCTCGCTTCCGATCCGCTCACTATCCACCCATGGACCATCACCTCAGCTCCCACGTCCACGTCGCACTGAACGGCGCCAAAAAGGCGACGGGCGGAGACGCACTGCCGGCGGCAGCTGTCGCCCTCGACGTCGAGACGGCCGCAGCCGACCCCAGCGGCGGCGGGGACGGCAGCGTCGACTACATGGCCCGCGCGCAGTGGCTCCGAGCCGCGGTCCTCGGCGCCAACGACGGCCTCGTCTCCGTGGCGTCCCTCATGATCGGCGTTGGCGCCGTCAACGACGGCGCGCGGGCGATGCTGGTGTCCGGCCTGGCGGGGCTCGTGGCGGGCGCCTGCAGCATGGCCATCGGCGAGTTCGTCTCCGTGTACGCGCAGTACGACATCGAGGTGTCGCAGATCGGCAGGCGCCGCGGCAACGAAGACGCCGGTGACAAGGAGAGCCAGCTGCCGAGCCCGACCAAGGCCGCGCTCGCGTCGGCGCTGGCGTTCGCGGTCGGCGCGCTCCTGCCGCTGCTGTCCGGCGTGTTCGTCCGGTCCTGGGCAGTCAGGGTCGCCGCGGTGTGCGCCGCGAGCAGCGTCGGCCTGGCCGGGTTCGGCGCGGCGGGCGCGTACCTGGGCGGCTCCAGCATGGTGAGGTCCGGGCTCAGGGTCCTCCTTGGCGGGTGGTTCGCCATGCTCGTCACGTTTGCCGTGCTCCGCCTGTTCGGGAAGGTGTTTCACATTCAGGCCCCCTCGACGTGATTTAATACCGAAATGGAACAATAAAACAGGGGCCTAGTCTCCTATCACCAGATGGATCGACAACGTGGAACCATGCATCTCCTGGGTTGTGTGTAATGTAGTGGCTGTGCGTGATTGTACTGTAAGGTAAGGTTAATGGATTCTGATGAGAAAATTTCAAAAAGAAAAAGGAGTGCTTTATAATATATAATCCTACTCGTCTACAGTTTCCAATTGCTTGTGTTAATTCATACTGATTTTGAAGGTTCATAAACTGTCTAGGTAATTCTATGGTTTGTGAAAATCCAGGTGTGTCAGGATGAAGACTCGATTTGACACGCAGTTTACGAGGAGCAGATAGATGCATTATCTAAATGGAGCTCATAAACAGTAACTACGCTAAGTGGTAGATATTTTCTTTAATGAGATAAAGGTACAGCACTTCAGATTGTTTTGCTTCTGCCTTTTCTAATCGTGCTTTATTAAATTAAATTATACTCCCTCTGTTACTAAATAAATGACGCCGGTTAGTTTAAAATTAAACTAACTGACGTCATTTATTTTGAAACGGAGTGCGTATTCCGGTTGATCAGAAGAGACGTCTAGCTCTCACATGGCAAAATACGTTCATGCGACAAGTTCTTTTAGAAATCATACAAATTCCCTCCCTAGCCTGGTTAAGATGGACCAGGAGATACGTTTGCTCCTATCGTGTCCCACCGGCCAGTATACTGACGAAAGTTGGATGATGTTGAAATAAAATGGGCCTTTTGAATGGTAAAATCTTAAAACAAGTTACTTTTTAAGCAAACTGTACACCAAAGACTATGTCTGAAGTAGCTAGTAAAACATTTTGCCTCCAACAGACAGCAATATCTGGCAGTTACGATTGCGTCCTACACACACCATATGTCCATGGCTAGTGCACCATTTTCGAAAGCGAAACTGACCGCTCAGTGCACCTTTTCCTAATAGTTGCATTATTGCATATATAGCTATACGTACGAAGTAGTCCAATTGATCTCCCGTCTGAATGAAATCATCTGGTGTTCTTAGAAACCTTTATTCCACTTTGTTTTGAGGAATACGTAGGGGATCTGGAGATGTGCCTACCATTATATGAGCAGATAGTTAAAAAAACTGAGAGAACCTAAAACAAGCTTTGACTAGCCAGATGAATCCCGAGAAGCTGAGTTTGCGAGCCCCGAATGCTGCAGGTTTTGCTGCCATGGCTACAGATTTCCATGCCTCTCCGATCTGCTTCCCGGGGCAGTCACACGCCACCGCAGTCCCGAGGACCGCATGCGCGCCACTGTTGTCGGCCTGCCGGCGACTTCCACGGGTGTTCAGAGCGTTCCCATGGTCGCCACACGCCTCCGGTTAGATTAGTCCCAAACCTGTAGGTAAGATTCGTACTGTTTTTTAGAAAATACGTAAGATTCGTACTGGCTCCAGCAGAAAAATTGCACTTGCTCATGGCGGCCACGCGCCCTTCGATTAAGTTAATCCCGTGACGGCGAATCTTTCGAGCGGTTCGGGCTTTAGGGACTCATAACCTGGACGCTTTGCGCGAACGTACGGTTCCACTGTTTGCAAGGTGTTACTCCCGTCGAGACCTGTAAATCAAGGTTCTATCTGAAGGGGAGGTGAGTATTATACACTCGGTTCTGGAACGCGTTTGATGACTCCAAATGTTTACTTTTAGTCGGCTTCTCAAAGGGCATGCACATCTCTCATGGCTGATTCTCTGTTCCACGTTCTGTTTATCTTCAGTTTGGCGGCGCGTGAACTTTGGACGACGACCGGAACGCTAATAAGCCTCGTTCTCAGACGTTCTCCTCTGGGTACGAAGCATACTGACATGAACGGTACGTGAACTATATATAGCTAGCTGGTAGAGAGATGTTGCCGTTCTGAAGAAAAAATGCAGAGAAATGCTGCTATGATGAAGAAACGACGGACAAAAGTGACATAGGAGATGGGTTATGCAAGGCTGCTGGACCAACATCTGAATGAACAATGAAAAGCTAGAACGTACTGAAAGGTCATGCATGCCGCAACTTCTTGACGAAAAAAAAAACTGATGTACCGGAATTCCTGTGGTTATATGATTCATCATATATAGGCTACTAAATCAGCATATATGTAAGAACATTCAGGGAAAATGAAAGGCAAACTAAGCAACCACTATCTGTCTATCATGCATTGCTATGTGGAAGATTCTTTCTTCAGACGAAACACACCCTACTAATTACTGAGTGAAGGAATATATATTATTAGTACTAAATAACCTTTTTCATCACCGTCACCTCTATATAAACTTTGAAAAGAATTATACACGAGAGTTGTGCCAATTTTACTAATGGGGCAAAACAAATAATACTTCTACATGTAAGACGTTACTTGCGTTTTTGGCAGTCCTAATAAAG